>OU343216.1:68692019-68717488 GCA_910596185.1 Chrysanthemum makinoi | reverse complement strand
TTGTTAGTAATTTTGTGTTTAGAATCATCATAAGTTCTTAAGTTTTGGTTTGAAAGGCTTAATTAATCTTGGTTATAGTGTTTTGGATTGAAAAAGTTTAGTTTTTGAAGAGTTTCAAGGAAGCGGTTTGAGTCTCGTACTATTTTCTTGTATGCGGTTAGATGTCATTTGGGTGCGATTTGACCTGATCAAGGAAGCGATTTGTCAAGTTCTTTGATGTGGTTTGTCTAGATTCGTTGTATCGGAAGCGGTTTGACTTAAGCGGTTTGACGTAAGCGGTTTGACTTAAGCGGTTTGACTTAAGCGGTTTGACTCAAGCGGTTTGTCTTTAGCGGTTTGACATAAGGAGTTTGACTTAAGCGGTTTGACTCAAGCGGTTCATCTTCAGCGGTTTGATAAGAAGCTGTTTGAGTTAAGCTTTTTGATAAGAAACGGTTACATAAAAAGCGGTTTGATTTAAGTGGTTTATATTCCAATGGGTTTGACAATCCTGCGATTTGACAAATGCAATTTGAACACTGCGACTTGATCAAAATAACTGAGCTTTGAATTTTACGCTTGGACTACTTGCGGCTTGACCAAAGTTGACTTTACGTCAAAACTTCAAACGGCCATAACTGTTGAACCATAACTCCGTTTTTAGCAAAATAACTATCAAAACAACCGGAACAGCCTGAACCAGCAGGAACCAGTTAGAACTAGTTTAGAGCTGGATATTCCGGCCAAGAACCAATAAGAACCAGTTAGAACCAGTTAAGACCTAGCTATTCCGGCCAATAAATAGTTAGATCCAAATTGGAACAAGCTATTCCGGCCAAGAACCAGTTAGATCCACTAAGAATCCTATTCGCCAAGAACTAGTACAAACCGTTAGAACGGATATGAACTAGCTATTACGGCCAATAACGAGTAAGAACCAGTTAAGAACATGCTATTTTGGCCAGAACCAGTAGATCCGCTAAGAACTTATTCCCTAGGATTTAGAAAATCCATAGTGAAGTGTCGTATACCCCAACTATTGTCTAGCATATGTTAGCTTATAGACATTACGTTATCTATTAGTTAGTTAGTTAGAGTAACACCATGGAGACGGACGGATCTACTACATCAGATGCTCTGATCCACAAACCAGAGGGCGCATTGTATGTAAACTATAAATACCTCTACCTCCTAAGGTAGAGGGTTGGACCTTTCATTTCTTAATCTAACCTTCTCTTGGTTTTTCTCTCACTTTCTCTCTCTAGAAAGGATCCCATCTCCCTCTTTCTCTCTCTAAGTTTCTTGGTAAGATTCGAACCATATAATTGATTATTTGTGTGTTAAAATAACCAATATACAAAAATTGGAATCAAGAGCCATGGGTAGATCATAAAGATTGGTTATTTGTATGTTTTGTTGGTTCGAACTCTATACCCTAAAAGTGTTAAAGTTTGAATTTTGTTAGTACTTTTGTGTTTAGAATCATCATAAGTGCTTAGGTTTTGGTTTGGAAGGCTAAATTCATCTTGGTTATAGTGATTTGGATTGGAAAAGTTTAATTTTTGAAGAGTTTCAAGGGAGCGATTTGAGTCTCGTACTATTTTCTTATATGCGGTTTGATGTCATTTGGGTGCGATTTGATCTGATCAAGGAATCGATTTGTCAAGTTCTTGGATGCGGTTTGTCTAGATTCGTTGTATCGGAAGAGGTTTGACTTAAGCGGTTTGATTCAAGCGGTTTGTCTTTAGCGGTTTGACATAAGCGGTTTGACTTAAGCGGTTTGTCTTTAGCGGTTTGATCTAAGCGGTTTGATAAGAAGCGGTTTGAGTTAAGCGGTTTGATAAGAAGCGGTTTGATAAAAAGCGGTTTGATTTAAGTGGTTTATACTCCAGCAGTTTGAAAATCTTGCGATTTGACCAATGCGACTTGATCAAAAAAATTGAATTTTGACTTTTACTGTTTGACTACTTGCTGTTTGACCACTTGCGGCTTGACAAAAGTTGACTTTTTACGTCAAAACTTCAAACGCCATAACTTTGAACCGTAACTCCGTTTTCAATGAATATCGGTAAAAACGACCGGAACAACCGAACAAAGTAGGAACCAAGAACTAGTTAAGAGATGGATATTCCGCCAAGAAACAAGTAGTACCAAGAAAGTTAAGAACTAGCAACGCCAATAAATAGTTAGATCAAATAGGAAAGCTATTCCGCCAAAACCGTTAGATCCAACTAAGAACTGCCTATTCCTGCCAAGAACCTGTACAAACCAGTTAGAACCAGATAAGAACTAGCTATTCAGACCAATAAAGAGTAAGAACCAGTTAAGAACATGCTATTTTGGCCAAGAACCAGTTAGATCCAGCTAAGAATTACCTATTCTTGTTAGGATTTAGAAAATCCATAGTGAAGTGTCGGTCACCCCAACTATTGTCTAGCATATGTTAGCTCGTAGACATTACGTTATCTATTAGTTAGTTATGTAGTTAGAGTAACACTGCGGAAGGACGACGTCTTTACCCACTGTATGCCTGATCCACAGCCCGACGGAGGGCGTATTTGTAACACCCCCAAATCTCGGTACAGCGGAAGACTTTCATTTCTTAATCTATCCTTCTCTTTGTTTTTCTCTCATAAGAAAGGATCCCATCTCACACTTTCTCTCTCTAAGTTTCTTGCTAAGATTCGAACCATATAATTAATTGTTTGTGTGTTACATTAACCAATATCCAAAAATTGGTATTAAGGGCCATGGGTAGATCATAAAGATTAGTTATTTGTGTGTTTTGTTGGTTCAAATTCTATACCCTAAAAGTGTTAAAGTTTGAATTTTGTTAGTAATTTTGTGTTTAGAATCATCAGTGTGTTTAGGTTTTGGTTTGGAAGTCTTAATTCATCTTGGTTAAAGTGTTTTGGATTGGAAAAGTTTAGTTTTTGAAGAGTTTCAAGGAAGCGGTTTGAGTCTCGTACTATTTTCTTGTATGCGGTTTGATGTCATTTGGGTGCGATTTGATCTTATCAAGTGCGATTTGTCGTTCTTGGATGTGGTTTGTCTAGATTGTATCTGAAGCGGTTTGACTTAAGCGGTTTGATCGTGGTTGGTTTGCTTAAGGGTTTGACTTAAGTGGTTTACTTAAGCTTGACTCAAGCAGTTTGTCTTTAGCGTTTGACAAAGCCAGTTTGACTTAAGCCGGTTTCAAGCTAAGCGGTATCTTCGCGGTTTGAGTTAAGCTTGATAAGTGTTAAATTGTGAAGTCGTACTAAGATTATACTGAATGGATTCTATGAAGTGTATGGATTCTCGGCCGAAGACAATTCTACTGTTATATAAAGATTAGTTTGTTTCGAAGATATAGTTATTCCGTATTTTCTATAGTTAGCTAGGATATGCATGAGCTTTATTAGGAAGTGATTGTGTATATTCTTATTTAGTTTCTTAGAGAAGTTAGGGTTCTTGTCTAAAGGAACACAATAGAATGAATTATGTACTAGACGTTTATAAGTTATTAATTGATAAGGTTTTAAAATGTACCTTTTTGAGGGGTCGTTTAAGCCCTTATTTGATCACTTTTGTATCCGTTATTGCTTAATATCGTTCCTTTTCACTTTTTAGGTCTCTTGAAGGAAAACTGCTGTAATGGCACTTATTTGGACGAAAAAGCTCGGATATATGAAGAAAATGGCCAAAGTCAAGAATCGAGACACCTGCTGCTAAATTACAAAGGGGACGACGTCACCTAAACTGCGATTGTCGGAGGAATTTGTGACGGCTCGAAGAGAAATTGCTAGTTTTGAAGACGGCCGCTTTAAAGAGTAGGTCGTCGCAACTCGACGGCCTAGATTCAATCCAGACGGCGAAGGCTAAAGAGAACGCCACAATCATAAGGTGACGCCGCGAAGATTAACTTGGCCAAGACGAAACCCTAACGATGAAACACGGCCACGAATCATAAGGTGACGCCGTCGCACATGTAATCTTATATATAGAATCCGAATTTTTCAGTTTTAGAGAGTAGTCTTTTGGGTGAACTTTTGGAGTAAAACCTAAACTGAACTAAGGTCGTATTTTAGGGTTCTTGTTGGGATATGAAAGTGCTGAAGACATGAAAGTACTGAAGATATGAAAGTACTGTAAGCTGCAAAGTACTGGGAAAGTCAAAGAGTCAAAGTACTGCTAAAGACAAAGTCAAAGTACTGCACCTAAAAGTCAAAGTACTGCAAAGAACTAAAGAACTGTTATTCGTTTATGGAAAGTATTGTATTCTATGTTTAGATTACTTGTCGTACAAGGCTATCAATTGTAAACCAACTAGGATATCCTTGAGCCTATAAAAGGACTCCTAGATTGGCATTAGATGTACGATTGCTTATGAGTCTATGAGTTTTAGAGTTTACTAATTCACAAGTTAATTAGTGTTTTAGAGAGAAGTTCGATTATCTTATAGTTGTATTAGAGTATCTCGCATAATAAGCGATTTAGAGTTTATAATAAAAGGTTATTCTTCTTAGCTTTGTTAAGTAAATTCGCATTTCTGATAAAGATTGTCGGTTTCTTTGTTAATAACTTAGGATTTATCCGAGGTTATTAAACCTTAACAAGCTAGCTAAGATAGTTTGATTAAAGTATATCGATCCAACAAGTGGTATCAGAGCTTGTGTGGAAACTCGACTAGAAGAAACCCTACTTCAACAATATTCAAGATGTCGACTAAGTCGCTCCACCACCCTCAATCACCTCACTCGTAATTCCAATAATCAAGAAGGGAGAATATGATCTCGGTGCATGAAGATGAGGCAGACATTGCCAATACGCACCATGCTTTTGGAATGTTATTGTGAATGGGAATGAAGTTGTAGCGTAACCCCATTGATATTCCCTGACAACCAAAGGCACCTAAACCAGATTACCAGCAAAGAACCTTAAGGAATCAAGAGAAGGAACTCAACATTCTCTTATCTGCCATTCTAGATGGTCATCTTCTAAAATTTCATGATGCTAAAGATGCAGCAGCTCGGGTCTTCTCAAGACCGATTTGGAGGGAATGAAGCTCTAAAAGATGCACTAAATTTGCTAAAGCAATAGTTTGAAACTTTCAGTTGGTAGAAAGAGAGAGTCTTGATGTCGCATATGATAGGTTTCGTAATCTACTCAACATGTTGGAGCTATACAAGGCGTAAGTATCGTTGAAGATGCTAATTTGAAGTTTCTAAGGAGTTTGCCATCTTCATGGCATGTGATTGTTACAATGATCAGAGGACAACAAGGTTTGGATGTCATGGACTTTGATGATCTCTATCATCAACTTAAGGTGTATGAGCATGAGATGAGTGGTCAAACGAGTTCTAAGTCTCACGTATTTTTCTTCTCAAAAGAAGGCCAAGATTTCCAGTACTGCTTCCTCAAAGTACTGTTTCTGGTACCGCTGCCTATACACCTCCCTCATATGTTCCCCAGGCCCACCAACTACCACTATGGCCTCAGATGAAGTTATGTGCTCCTTCTTTGCAACAAAAGCTAGTTTAATTGTCACTTATGAAGAAGATCTAGCACTGATTGAAGAAGATGCACTTGAAGAAATTGATATCAGGTGGCAAGTTGCTATGCTCACTGCAAGAATCAAAAAGTACATGAAGAAGACAGAAAAAGCATTGATTTCAAACCAAACAGGCATAACTTTGACAAATCTAAAATTGAATGCTTCAATTGTCAAAAGATGGTCACTTTTGCAAGGGAGTGCAGTTTGCTAAGTATCAAGCAAACAAGACATCTGAAAAGCCAAAACTTGAGCTTAAGGAAATACCCATATCAAAACAAAGGCTTTGTTGCTCAAGAGATGTTATCGAAGTTGATGGAGTGAAGAGTTTGATGATGAACCAAGAACTTATTGCATGGTAGCAGTGGAAGAAGAATTGAAGATTCGTAGAAGCATTGGATTGGAGCAATGCTTTGGTGAAGAACCGAACGCGTCGCTTTGGAATTGGATGATGGCTTTGGAGGATTTGACCGAGCAAGGAAAGTGAAGATGATCCTGTTCAACTAGCATTGGTGGCTACTTCACCAAATCAATCTCCTATCTCTGAGGTATGCTCAAATTGCTATGATTTTTATCATAAATTACTTAGCAGCTATGTGATCGAGAGATAATTGTGTTAAGGCTAGGTCTCGAGGTAGCAGTTATCAAATAACCTTAGAATCTATGGAAGCCAAAATTTTAGCACATGAAACTAATGAAGTAGCTTTGGCTGAAAAATATGCATAAAAAGATTATCAGCTTAAAGCTTAGTGAATGGAAATTAAACTGTAAAATTGCTGAAATTGAGAAATTAACTATGGAAAGAGATGATTTGTTAGCTAAGTTTGTCGCTTGGGGTGAAGCCGGTTTGTCACATGTTTCTTATGTTCAAAAACAACAAAGAGCCTACCTTAAAACCGGATTAGGTTTTGGAATGGATTTTAGTAAGATAGAAGAAAACCAATCTAGTAATCAGGAAGAAGGTGAGTATGAGGATATAACCACTAGTGATGAAGAACTCATTAATTATGTAGATACATCTAGTAATGATGGTTCAATAAGTAAATCACCTCCTGAATATAAGAAAGCTAATGATTATCATGCTGTTCCCCATCCCACTGGCATTCATCAACCCTTAGGCCCGATGTTTCTCGTTTTGGAGTAGACAAGCCTAGAGTTTAGGAAAAGCTTGTTGCTCAATCTAGGTCAAAACCCAAAAGAACTGTTGAAAACGATAAAATTAAAATCAAGCAAAGACTTTTAAATCAAAGTATCTCAACAAGCAAGTACCTTCTTCAAAACCTTTTCAAAACAAAGATGCTAAACCTTTTTGGGATAATTTTGGTCAAAACAAGTTTAATCACTCACCAAGAAGGCAAAATAATTTTGGGCATAGACATAGAAAATGTCACTTTGACAAAGATGGGTCAAATGTGTTTTGTGTGTTCCAAATCCTACTCATCTAATTAAGGATTGTGAACATCACTCAAAATACCTTAGAAAATTTCCAAAGAACAGGACCGCCAACAAGAAACCTAGAGAGTACAAACTTTGGAATAATTCAAATAGGGTCAATCACGAAATTTCTCACCGATCATAGATACCCACACCAATAAAACCTTTTTCAAAACTCAAGATCTCACAGATTTTCCAGTATTCAGTTAACTCGCCCAAGATTTCTTTCAAAGTACGCCTTACAAAACAAGGTAATCGATCACAATACTTGGTATAGAAATTCTAGGAAATCTCACTATCAACCTAGAAGGTATTACAATTCACATAGGAGATTTAGATCAGAGGAACCAAGTGTTAAAACAGAATGGGTTAAGAGGGAAAGAATTGCAGAGGACGATGCAAAGACTTTCAACCAAAAGTGAATCCGATGTTTTTGTGATGACAGAAAAAGAGATTTGTGTTGAAAAACCAGAAAGTTTTGAAAATCCACGTGCTAAAGATCAAAAAGATATTCTGGATCATCATTTGAAAGATAGTGGTAATTACATACTCAAAGAATTTGAGTTTGTAAATCCACAAGGGGAACACAAGTCAGTAATGGCTTGGGTTCCTAAAAGTTTCTAACTCTTTCTTTATGTGCGTGGCAACCCCGAAGAGAGCTTAAAGATCATCTTATTGTGGATAGTGGTTTCCGAAGTATGACAGAGACAAAGAGATCCCTGTCTGATTTTAGGAAGATTAGTGGAGGAAGAGTTGCATTTGGGAATGATCCCATTGGAGGAAAGATTACGGAAGAAGGTTAGTCTCCCCGGCAATGCAAGAAGCAGACAATTGCAGCAACATCATCTATTGAAGCTGAATATGTAGCTGCTGCAAGTCGCTGGACAAGTTTTGTGGATGCTGAATCAACTCTTGGACTATGGGTTCAATTTCAAAAATACTCCTATCAATATTGATAATGAGAGTACCATTTTCATTGTGAAGAATCCAAATATCATTCCAAGACCAATCATGGTCAGATTAGGCATCACTTTATCGAGATTGTTATGAGCACGCACTCATTAATGTTGTTAAAGTTCACACGATGACAACGTAGTGATTTACTCACCAAAGGCTTTGATGTTTCAAGATTCAATCACTTGGTGGTGAGTATTGGCATGATTAACTACTATGCTATGTTTGAGGGGAGGACTATAAGGTGTTAGTATAGTCCTGTTGCTTGGAGGGAGGATGCTGTATATACTTAGTTTCTATGGAGGAATTTGGCAAAGTACTGCTTTTTCCTGAAGTACCGCTTGAAAGTAATCGCTTTGAAAGCAATCGCGATACGGAAAGTAATCGTCAACTTCGCTTCTCAATCGAGGAACATTCACCTATTCAAGAGAGGCTTACATACCATCTCTCCATGATATCACATTGGATAACTATGTTTTGACAAGGGAGCCGGTAAAGTTAAAAAGACTACTGAGGTTCAAGCCAAAAAGATAAAGAAATTAAAACTCAAGTTTCATGGCTTAAGACTTTTTGTGTGGCCATTAGTTCAAGAATTTCGTATGGGTCAAAAACAAAAAGAAGAAAAAGCAAATTTAGGAAACACAAACGACAACAAAGTTCATCAACCATCTTCTGTCCAATTGGGGAGGAATTTAGAAAAAGAAAATTTGAAAGAAGAGGTTACAAAGAAGAAAAACCAAGGTAATCAAGAAAAGATTATTTCAGATAATCGAGGAACAACAAGAACAAGTTCAAGCTCAAGGTAATCGATGATCAAGGTAATCAACATCAAAGTGTTGCTTTTCAAGATACTTTTACGCAAGAGGTAATAACACCAAGAGTATTGAATTTTGAAGAAGAAGCTGGTCCTTCTACAACTGTTATACAAGAAGAGGAGGAAGCTACATTCAAACCTATTTATTCTGCAAGTGATGATGAATTAATTGCTACAATTTTAGAGATTTATCACAACCTAGAGGTGGTGTTACTATTAGAGATGTACAAGAAGAAGAACAACAAAGAACTTCTCAACTTGCAATTGATCCTAAGGATAAAGGGAAAGGTGTTCTCGTTGAAACTAAGAAAAGAAACTAACTTTGGCGTAATCCTAGAGAAATTGAAGTTGCTAGGAATGAAGTCACAGCCTAGAAAAGTTCAAGAAGAGTTAAATGCTAAAGATAGAAAAGATCAGAAGCTCAAGAAGCTCGAATAAAGAAGTACTCAAAGGTACAAGATGAATTAGATGTCGGCTGAACCATTACAACAATTGCTCCTCAAGTAGATTTATGCCAAAAATACTTAATAAAGCTAAAGACAGAAATGCTATGATGGCTTATCTGAAAAGTCAAGGGTATAAAGGATTAGAGAAGTTTAATTATTTTGAGATGAAAAGATTATATGATGCTGCTAGGGAAGATTATAAGAAGAATTTTGCGTGCATCAAAGATTTTAGAGAAGAAGCTACCGGACTTGAAGCTAAAAGAAAGAAGAGTTTGAAAAAGAAAGAAAAAACCTGTTACGATATTCAGCTTCAAAGAAAGAAAAAGTTGAATTAAGATCCGAGACTAGTGATGAATTAAGGAATTATCTGCAATAGTAGATTTTGATTATTCAAAAGAAGATAATGACATGAAGATGAACAAATCAAAGATTAGTGTTTTTAAAGTTGTGAAATCCAAGGAAGGAGATTACATGATTTTTCATAAAGAAGATGAAAGCTTCAAAGTTTTCTAAAGGCTATGGGACTTCATCGCATTATAGATGAGTAGATCTATTCTATTTATATCATGTGGTGAAAGCTTACTTTGAACAAAATCCATTAGAAGGGATTGGTTTAGTTTTACATGGTGATCTTATAACTGCATGGGAAACAAGAAGAGAGCACGATGATGTTTGGAAGAATCAAGAAAGTTGGGAAATTGTTTGCTGGAGATTCTTTGAAGAGTCCGAGTTCATGTTTTAGAGTCGAAAATGGAACGATGATACACATGTTTGCGTAAAGAAGATACCCTCCTCAGCTTCATGAGAAGAATGCTAGAGCATGGATTGGAAGTAGAAGAGGATAATGAAACCGCTTGCATGGTTATCAACTTATTTATCAACTAGACTACTATTGGCTCAAGATGATCAATAACCGTATGAATTGTATTTGAATAAAAAATACTTTTTGATATATCAAGATTTCTTTATTCAAAGTACTGCCGATCAAGAAAGTACTTTCATCAAAGTAATGCTTTGCAAGTAAATAAATCGCTTAAATGAATTTTAGAAGAAACCTTTTACGAATTAATAAATATTTTGAAATAAAGGTTCAATAAATGGTTTTTGTGATGATAATATCAATAGGTTATCAATCCACCATGGTTACAAAAGGATTGACTAATCCATGAGCAAACGCTCCGTAAAGATATATCAAACCGCTTAGTTGACAACTTGCTAATAAGTTGATGGTAATCAACTCACCATATCAGTAATGTGAAGAGTTGGCTAGCCCACAAGAAAATGGCTTGTGGTAAAGGCAGTGGAAAACCATTATTGGTAATTAGTTCACCATTAGATAGAAGAACTAACTAGTCCGTAAGGGTACAACTTGGTAAAGACAAATCAAATCGTTGATAATGATGATTTGCTAAAAATCATATGGTTATCAATGTACCATGGTTTAAACACCAAAACATTGGCTACTCTAAAGATAATGGCTTTCGTAAAGAGATCTAAATCCATTAAATTTTCAATGATTCACCTCACAGAGTTAATACACCCGAAGTGATGAGAATAGTATGCAACTTAAACTCAATTAATGTACAAATTGTCATATGTTGTCTGGTTATCAAAAGATGGAGCTTGTCAATGTCATGATAAAGAACAATTCTAAGAGATACTTTGACAAGCAATGCATACTACAGAGATATAATCGAAAAGACTAAGAAACAATCTGATCTTAAAGATGAAGTTGTTAAAGATACATTCACAAAGGAACTTGAAGTCAAACAAGTAGAATTCAAGTTAGGGGAGGATTATTGGGATATGAAAGTGTCAAGACATGAAAGTAATCAAGATATGAAAGTACCGTAAGTCAGCAGTACCGAAAAGTCAAAGAGTCAAAGTACTGCTAAAGACAAAGTCAAAGTACTGCATCTAAAATTCAAAGTATCGCGAAAGAACTAAAGAACCTATTCGCTTATGGAAAGTATTGTATTCTATGTTTAGATTACTTGTCGTACAAGGCTATCAATTGTAAACCAACTAGATATCCTGAGCCCATAAAAGGACTCCTAGATTGGCATTAGATGTACGATTGCTTATGAGTCTATGAGTTTTAGAGTTTACAAATTCACAAGTTAATTATATGTTTAGAGAGAAGTTCGACATCTTAGAGTTGTATTGTATCCTGATAATAAGCAAGATTTAGAGTTTATAATAAAGGTTATTCTTCTTAGCTTTGTTAAGTAAATTCCGCCAAGACTTGATAAAGATTGCTCAGTGTTTCTTT
This sequence comes from Chrysanthemum makinoi, assembly GCA_910596185.1. Taxonomy (NCBI): domain Eukaryota; kingdom Viridiplantae; phylum Streptophyta; class Magnoliopsida; order Asterales; family Asteraceae; genus Chrysanthemum; species Chrysanthemum makinoi. The sequence continues at coordinate 68,706,056 of OU343216.1, read as the reverse complement.
GTTAATAACTTAGGATTTATCCGAGGTTATTAAACCTTAACAAGCTAGTTAAGATAGTTTGATTAAAGTATATCGATCCAACAGTTCTAAACCCTATCTTACACCAAGATAAGTTGTTTACTTCATTAATTTAATTATGTCTTCAATTATTTGTGTGTATGCTTGCATGTTCTCTATGTCCGGCTAATTTACTTGTGTGTTTTCTTAGGGAATATGAAACTTAATTATTGAATATTGGTTGGTTGTTTCTTATCTTAGTTGATTAATGATTTAGTAATGCGATAGGTCATTCGTTGTGTACTTAATGCTTGATTAATCTTTGTGAACCTTAGGTTATAGCACTTTGTGTTGTTGTAAGCTAAACTATCCAAAGAGGCCTTAGAGTTAGAGTTTATCATCCCTAGTGGGTTTTGTAGAAGAGACCCTTTGGTAATTCAAAGATAGAGGAACGCATACCCTACAACTTTAGACACACAACGCAACTAGAATAAGGACGGACAATTCAAACCACCAATAAGATAATTAAGGAGTAGTAAAACCTAAGTAAACACATCTTTAAACTATCATACGAGCACACAATAATTAGACATAGACTACCACCACCTTAGTTTAGATAATTAGATAATAGTAGAGTAATCGGTAGAAATACCAACCTCCCAAATCCAAACCCCGAGATTCGTACTTTTCCTTTTCTAAAACATAAAAAGATAAAAAATAATCTTCCTCAACCCCAACCTTAGCGTAGTAACTAGCATTCCTATTCCCCTAGAGAACGAGATATCATCCCGTGGCTTACCGTAATACTACACTACAACGATTAGGTTCAATGCCTAGAGTGTTGAAAAACTTGCTCGACGAAAAGGAAGTTCCTTTGACCCTGGGCCTGGTAAGCGTGATCAAGTTTTTACGCCACGGGAATAGAATAGCTAGTTAGTAGTCCACCTCGTTTAGGTTTCTTTACTTGATTCCTATAAAGTAAACTTTTTTTCTCAATTTTTAGCTTCCTTTTAGTCTATCCCCCTTCTTCGTGACCTTTGTTCGTAAAATCCATCACCCACCATGATACGTGTCTTCCGCCGAAGATTCTTCACACCCTACCCATTCCCAACTCAAATTGAGAACGAATACCACAAACCCTCACCCGCTCACACCACTTTGGAAATCACCTAGGGCATAATGAGGTAAATTGGCAACAACAAAGTCCTTTCTATGACTTAGATTCCGATGAGGAATTTGATTATGGTAAAGCACTTGATAGCGGGGAGGTCATCAATGAAGTTAGTTCGAATGGAGGAAGACCCTCCCAATGTTTTGATCCTAGGTGTAGAATTGAGAAGGATGGGCCCTTTAACATGCAATTCCCTTGCAAGATAGGATTAGAAGGGTTCGATGCTAACTTGAATTCATTCTTGCCCTTAAACTTAATCTCAAGAGACCTATACAATAAAATTAAGCTCAATGAATTAACTTATCAAGGGAACAATGTTGTTGAAGCTGTCACTTATTTGCATGTGTTGTTGAAGTTTTGCTTATTTGTAGAGTTCATGGTCTTAGAAGACTTAGGAGAATTTATTGATAAGGACCTCACTCAAGTAATTTTTGGAAAACATTTCAAAAGAATGACTAGGTCGAATGAACGGATGATTGATGGTCTAATTACGTCTTCCTGATGAAGTTGAAGATTTTATCTACCAAATGCCACGAGCTCATCATAGGTTTAAGCACAAGGATATTGAGGCATGTAATAGAATGACCCCTATTCCATTGCTTAGTGAAATGGATAAGCAAAGCGGACTTAGGTACTTAATATGAAAAAAGCAAGCGATATTACAAAAATGCCTAGAGTTAGAGATGATACAAAAAGAATGAAAGAACATTGAATGGCTTATATGATAATTAAGCTGCACTCGAGACCACATAGGAGCACCCACTATGAGTCTAGCTACAAGACTCTTAAATAAAGAAAAGCGCTCCGTGGGAGGCAACCCATGCTTAATTGTTTGCTTGTTTGTGTCATATATCTTTTATTGATTGTTTAATCTCATGTTTAAATTTGTAAAAATGCTTTATTTTGTTTTTAACCTCGCCTTAATTGCATATAAAGGTATTTTACATAAAGGATAAGTGTAGGGAGGATTACCACGCCATAAGAAGCGGAACATGAGAATAACAATTAATTAAAAGATATATTTGCATGTTTGTTCGAGTCAAATACTTGTATCGAGTCATAATGGATGTTTTGCAGAAATTTTTCCAGAATCTAAAGATGTAAATTTTCCAATTTTTTCCGTAAAATCGCACCGCTTTTTGTCAGATAACTGACGCATGTCAGATTGCAACCGACGGCGCCGAAGGAGTAAAACATCGACATTTTTTCTCGCTCGAAGCCGCTTATAAATTTTTGAAATTCAGGTCTTAATTTTTCTTAGAAATTCTGAAACATCCATTCCACAAGCATTATATCCTAGTTTAAATCGAGTCTTATATATTATTATCACGATTTTACGCTTTGGTTTCGCTTGTTTTCTTCAAGTGTGCATGTTTTGTTTATCAAGAAGAAGATACATAAGATTGGAAGGAGCTTTTCACGCATACATTCTTCTTGGAGAAGAATTTAACCACTACTTCCACACGGATCCCTACCGAGCCTAATCAGGGAGTAATAGTTTCTTCGCTTTTGAGTACCTTCTTTATCATAACTTTGATACTTTCGGGGAACATTGGGGACAATGTTCAGTTTAAGTTAAGGGAGGGAAAATAAACGGAACTTTGAAACTATGCTTATCCTTGATTATTTGCTTTGTCCAATTGCATTTGTGTAATAAACCATGAGAAAAATGTCGGTTAGGGTAATTTTGGCACCAAATTTAAAATTTTCATGACATATAGGAGTGGGCCATTAGTCTTAACAAAAGCGCCTCACGGATAGGAAGTTATATGACTAGCACAAAACCCTTTACCACTTAAATTCCACCAAAAATGTGAGGATCGCCCTTAGATTAGTAGGAATTATAAGCATTCATCTTCAATGCTTAGAGTGTGAACCGGTAGTATATTAGATTCTAGAACTTGTTTTGTGATGCATTCCGAGATCGCTAGTAAGACTACACTTGTGTAGTTAGGAATAACTAAATGATAAGAGGCATTCCCCCACACCCTTGCGTTGTACTCATATTTAGTACACGATACCCCTAGTTAAACCCTCGTGAGCCTATCCTTTTCGCAGTTCTCGTGATGTTTCGGTTTTCTAGAATATCAATGAAGAGCATTGTTTACACCCCACCCCCAAATATACACCCAAAATCGCCTTATCCTACCCTATATGCACTCACTTTTAGTGCATTATTGTTATCACCCTAAACCCTTAGTTCAATTATCTAGTTGCTTGCATGAGTTGCTAACTTGAGTCATATCCTTTGCTTTTGGGACGATTGGGACTCATGGAAAAGTTAAAGTTTTAAATGACTAAAAGGGAACGCTTATTCCCTTTATCGCGTAATAACGCACTCCAAGTGTTTTGATCTTTTCAATTCGGGTCAAATTAGTATTAGAGTAATAAAACTCAAGTGTAGGGATGTGCTATAAACCCCTATCATTTTGACGTTATCGAGAGGATGAGTAAAAGTGTATTAAAAAAAGAATACGGGCTACCATCCTACATCTATCTTTAAATTTATGTTTGTTTGTATCAGTTATCTAGAGTTTAGAGTGTCGAGTCTTGGCTTAGCAACGCCATTCTTCATATGCATTTAACATAGAGATTTTTGACTTGCCACCACTAAATAGCCTATCTCACCAAACCTTTGTTTCCCTAACAAGAAGCCTAACGTTACAACCCTTTAAATACCTCTTTGATAGTCTTTCCTAGGTACTTACCAAAGCAATGGAGGTTTGATCTATTCTCAAGCCTATGGTAATCTATGTATAGGTAACGGTTAATGAGTGTTTATCTTCCATTTCCAATTTGTTATATTTCATATACACCCGAGAGATGTGAGTATCCAAACACCCCATTAGAGGTGCTAGTATGTATTTCCGCTTGTTATGACTTTTTCAGGGCTTATATGTGTTGTGGACTGTTTTAAACCAATGCTTCATGACCCCTAACTTATAAATTAATTGGCTAAAGCACATTTGCTTGAGGACAAGCAAATACCAAGTGTAGGGATATTTGATAAGGTTTAAAATGTACCTTTTTTAGGGGTCGTTTAAGCCCTTATTTGATCACTTTTTTATCCCGTATTGCTTAATATTGTTCTTTTCACTTTTTAGGTCTCTTGAAGGCAAATTGCTGTAATAGCACTTATTTGGACGAAAAGTCATGATATATGAAGAAAATGGCCAAAGTCAAGAATCGACACTCAAGCCGCTAACATATGGGAATGCCACCTGCTTAACCGCAACGCCGTCGGAGGAATTTGTGACGCCGTAAGAGAAATTGCTATTTTGAAGGACGGCGCCGGGTTTTAAAAGAGGGTCAGTCGCAATCACGGCCTAGATTCAATCCAGACGGCGCCGGTTAAAAGAGATCTACGCCACACTATAAGCAAGACAACTGGCCAAGACGAAACCCTAATTACACCACGGGCGCCACAAATCATAAGGTGCATCGTCAGCATGTAATCATTATATATAGAATCATTTTTAGTTTTAGAGAGTAGTCTTTGGGTGAACTTTGGAGTAAAACCTAAACTCAACCAAGGTCGATTTTAGGTTCTAAACCTATCTTACACCAAGATAAGTTGTTTACTTCATTAATTTAATTATGTCTTCAATTATTTATGTGTATGCTTGCATGTTCTCCATGTCCGCTAATTTACTTGTGTGTTTGCTTAGGGAATATGAAACTTAATTATTGAATATTGGTTGGTTGTTTCTTATCTTAGTTGATTAATGATTTAGTAATGCGATAGGTCATTCGTTGTGTACTTAATGCTTGATTAATCTTTGTGAACCTTAGGTTATAGCACTTTGAGTTGTTGTAAGCTAAACCATCCAAAGAGGCCTTAGAGTTAGAGTTTATCATCCCTAGTGGGTTTTGTAGATGAGACCCTTTGGTAAGTTCAAAGAGTTAGGAGGAACGATACCCTACAACTTTAGACACACAACGCAACTAGGAATAAGGACGTGACAATTCAACCACCAATAGAAGATAATTAAGGAGTAGTAAAACCTAAATAAACACATCTTTAAACTATCACGAAACAATAATTAGACATAGACTACTACCACCTTAGTTTAGATAATTAGATAATAGTAGAGTAATCGGTAGAAATACCAACCCCCAAATCCAAACCCCGAGATTCGCATTTCTTTCTAAAAAATATAAAAAGATAAAAAATAATCTTCCTCAACCCCAACCTTAGCTTAGTAACTTCTCACTAGCATTCCTATTCCCCAGAGAACTCATATCACCTGGCTTACCCTAATACTACACTACAACGATTAGGTTCACTGCCTAGGGTGTTGAAAAACTTGCTCGATGGAAGTTCCTTTGACCCTAACGCCACGTGTAGCTTATCATTAATATAACGATCCATAGAGGATCAAAAGAGTTCTTAGTTATCGATGCTTTATACTTGTGTTTATATCCCGCTAAAGAATACAAGTTGTAGAGATTTTCTTTTAGTTTGTTTGTGATTACACAAGCAATACTAACGATCTACGAAGCTCAAGATCTATCAAGGTCTATTAGTTTTCAACAAGTGGTATCAGAGCCTCGTGAGAGTCTCTACGATACTAAGGACAAGTTTTTCTAAACACCCATACAACCAAAACAAAACTCACCATGCCTGGATCTGACGTTGATGGTGAAATCACCAACAACCAAAACTCCACCCATCTGCAACAACTAAGTCTCTCTAACAGCAATGCTAAGTTTCCTTACCTAAAAAGGGAAGAGTATGAGATTTGGGCGATGAAGATGCAGAACTGGATCTCCAACATTGATTGGAATCTATGGGAGACAGTAATGAAGGGAAACTTGATTTGAAGAAAACTACCATAGATGCTGAAGGTAAGATGACTTATGTTCCTCCCAAATCTGCGAAGAAGTTATCTGGCGGTTCAGAGAGAAACCAAGGTTAAAACAATTCTTCTTCAAGCTATTCCTGAGGATCACTTGAGTGATTTTCACTTCATGCAAGATGCTAAGGACATATGGTTAGCAATTAAGGCAAAGTTCAGTGGGAATGAGGAGTCTAGGAGAATGAGAAAGTCCATGCTGAGACAACAGTTTCAAGATTTTCAAATCTCTGAAGAGGAAGGAATTCATAAGGGCTATGACAAGTGTCACAAGATTTTAAGTCGTTAAATCACCAAGCAAAGCCAGATAATGATGATTGTAATTCTAAGTTCTTGAGGTCTTTACCTCAATCCTGGCTACAAGTGAGCATTGCTTTAAAAGCTAAAGGTGGTTTGATATGCTTACTTTTGATGAGCTGTACAACAAACTTAAAGCTCTTGAACATGATGTAAGAAGTCCTTTTAGATCATCATCTACTACTAGTCACACAACATTCGTTGGAGCCTCTACCCCAAAGATGAGTTATGGTCCAAGTCCAACTTACTCATCATCATCCTACACTACCACTCCATCAAGTTCTCAATCTGGAGGTATAATGGAAGATGTGCTTGGATCCTTCTTTACTGATTATGATCCTCGCAGAACTTGCCTATGAGGATTTAGATCAAGTGGATCCACTGGAGATGGAAGAGATGAAGCTGAAGTGGCAGGTGGCTATGTTGTCCATGGATATCAAGAGGTTTGAGCGCAAAGCTGGCAGAAGGTTTGGCTTCCAAGGAAGAGATCCAGCGAGGTTTGACAAAAGGAAGGTCAAGTGCTTCACATGTCAACAGATGGGTCACTTCTCCAGAGAGTGCAAAGATAGGAAAGCTGGTGATGAGACGAGATACTCTACTTATCAGCAGAATTAGAGGGAGGCTGGAACTTCAAAGGGAGTAGTAGCTTTGGTCACTCTTGACACCAATGTGGACTGGAAGCAACATGACCAGGAAAACAATGATGGTCCTGTTATTGATAATGTTGGTTTGATTGCAAGCTGTACTTCAGAGGATAGGCATGATCAGATTGCCTTCATGGGCATCTCTCAGGTACAAAATTGTTTGTTTGGTTGTAGTGAGCGTTATAATGAACTCAAAGAAGCTTATGATATTTTGAAACCTAAATATAATGAATGCTTTGTAGAAGTTGAAGCTTATAAACAGGCTTTAAAAACACTAGAAAGACTAAAGGTTTGGTTTCAGAAGAATCAAATAGCTTATGATGAGAAGATAAGTGTGTTAGAAAGGGATCTCGAATGTGCTAAAAATGAGTTAAAAAGATCTGAGAAATTAAGAGAAGATGTAGGATCAGAAAACCTAGAGCTAAAAGAGAAACTAGATGAGGAAATTGCTAGGTATAAAGAATGGTTGTTAAATGGAAATAAGTTAGCTAGTCACATCTATGCTAGTCAAACTCCAAATACTTCTATAGGATTAGGCTTTAAGAAGTATGTAGGGTTAGAAGCTAGGGATGACACACGCAAATCTACACCAGCAGGCCTAACTAATTTTGTGAAAGAAGGTGACCTACATGCTGTACGTGGACCTATTAGAGGTGAGCACATGCCCATTGACCTTTCCATTACTGTTGACTTTGATGGATCACACCATCTTTATAGCAAAAAGTCAAATGACTTGCCGACTCGATACTTCTTCTAATGACTTTGTCTCTTGTGTTAACAGTGACAAGTCCTCCGAGCAAGGGTCTACAGAGTGTGATTCAAATGACAAGTCTGACCATCCCAAGTCTTCACCCGCCGCACCCAAGACTACCAATAAGCATGTCGAGAGTTGTGCCAAGGAATCCTCTTCCAAGACAGTTGCCTCTGAAGACTTGCCTTTTAATTCTTTGCATAATAATACTGTTAAAAACAATTCTTTTCATGGTTTTGGTTTGAATACTTCTGCTTGTAATAGAACATCTTTTGGTTTGAATAAATCTTCTAAACCGAAGACATGTTTTGTGTGTGGAAGTAAATTTCATTTAATTAAGGATTGTGATTATCATGAGCAAAGGATGGGTAGGTGTGGTGATTCTAGGACATCTAGACCAATGTGGACTAATGTTAATGCTATACCACCTTATGTTCCACAAGCAACTTGTACTAATTCTCCTTTTCTTGAGAAGACCCAGTTGCAAGACCATATGTTCAACCAACAAGTTCATATTTTAAGAATGGTTATTGGCCTGGATATGTTGACTCTATGACTTATGGAAAGGGTACGGATACTGTCAAGTCCTCACGAGGTTGTTCTTGGAATAAAAAGGGACCTAAATTTCAATGGAAACCCAAGAACAATAGTGGATCTTATACATCTGCATGGCATAACTCATATGATCCACAAGGCGGGTTCAAGTCGAGAATGACTTGAGCCTCCATAGTGTACTAATAATTTGTATATTGTTTTGTTGTTGTAGAATCATCCTCTTAAGCATAAAGATGTTGGCATTGTTGATAGTGGTTATTCAAGAAGTATGTCGAGAAACAGGATATGATGCATAACTTTGTATCAATTGAAGGAGGAGGCAATGTCACCTTTGGAGGAAGTGATGGAAGAATTACTGGGAAAGGGACCATCAAAACACCTCAACTGGACTTTGAGAATGTATACTATGTCAAGGAACTCCAACATTTCAATTTGTTCTCAGTCTCACAAATATGTGACACCAAGAACAAAGTACTCTTCACAGAGGATGAATGTCTTGTGCTATCTAAAGACTTCAAACTCCCAGAAGAAACTTCAATTCTGCTGAAAGTTCCTCGAAATCACAATCTTTATACATTCAACTTAATTGATGTTAAACCAGAAGGTGACTTAACTTGTTTGGTGGCTAAAGCATCCTTGGATGAGTCTACCAAATGGCATAGGAGGATGGCCCATGTCAACTTCAAGACCATAAACCAGCTCTCTAAACTGGGCCTTGTTGAAGGTCTTCCTTCCAAAGTTTTCACCAATGATCATAATTGTGTTGCCTGCAACAAAGGAAAGCAACACAAAGCCTCATACAAAGCTGTTACTGCTGTGAGCATTATATCTGAACCTCTTCAGCTGCTTCATATGGATCTTTTTGGTCCAACTCAAGTTAGAAGCATTGATCAAAAGTATTTTTCTGGTTATCACGATGGTTATAGCAAATTTTGTTGGGTATTCTTTCTAAGGACCAAAGATGAAACATCTCCAGTGTTGAAAGACTTCATTACCCTTATTGAAAATCAGTTGAACAAAAAGGTTAAAGGAATTCTGTGTGATAATGGGACAGAGTTCAAGAATGCTATACTTATAGAACTCTGTAGGTCTAAAGGGATCAAAAGGGACTATAGCACTCCAAGAACCCCACAACAAAATGGGGTGGTAGAAAGAAAAAGTAGGACCTTAATAGAGTTTGCAAGATCAATGCTGCGACTCTAAGCTACCCACCATGTTTTGGACTGAAGCTGTTGGCACAACTTGTTATGTACTGAATAGAGTGTCCATTACTAGACCACACTTCAAAACACCATATGAACTTCTCTATGGGAAAGTTCCTACTATTCATTACCTTAAACCTTTTGGCTGTCAAGTGACCATTCTGAATACAAGTGATCCATTGGGCAAATTTGATGAAAAAGCTGATGATGGTTATATTGTGGGATATTCTGCTCATAGTAAGGCATACAGGGTTTACAATTTATGCTAAGAAGATTGAGGAGACTTTGAACCTGAGATTTCTTGAAGATAAGCCTAATGTTCAAGGACAGGGTCATGTTTGGTCTTTTGACCTTGATTATTTAACTGATTATTTGGGTTACTCTAGACATATGGCTAACCAACATGCAAGTACTCAAGAGTCTCCAACTAACAAAGGATACTATGGATGCTGATTCGACAGTGAGTTTGAAGATGATGAACAACCCATTGTAGTGCCTTCTTTCTCTCCTAACAATTTTGCAGGTGACACTTCCAAAGATTATACTCTGATGAGAGTGAAGATGAGTCACACTATGCAGAGGACCTTGCTAGGCTTAAGAAACAAGAGTATGCAGCTAATCTAGAATGCTGAAGAGGAATGCTGAGGAGAGTTGAGAAGCAATCAGTGGAAATAACATCATTCTGTGAAAGTGATCCTGTTTCTCCTAACATCACCAATTCTGAAAGACTATGCTGTTTCTACTCCTATTTCTACTAGAGTGTCAACAGACTTTGGAGAACCTTATACACGTTTTCCAAGACCTTCAGATCTTGGTAATCATCAACCTAAAGCTGGAATCTTCACCTCACCTTCCTATGACACTGATTTTGAACCTACTATGACTAATCTTAATTCCTCCATTAAAGTCAACACCATTACTATGAAAAGGATTCACAATACTCATCCACAGTCAAATATTATTGGTGATCCTAATGCACCTGTTAGAACAAGGGGTACTGTGGCAAGTTCTAAATATGGTCAAGTGGCTTTTATCTTTTATGTCTCAAATCAGAAGAAGACAATCACACGACTATGAACATTGTCTATTTGCTTGTTTTCTCTCACAAGTGGAACCAACCAGTGTTACTCAGGCTCTTGAAGACTCAAGTTGGCTTGAGGCAATGCAGGAAGAGATGCAACAATTTCAAAATCAGCAAGTTTGGATATTGGTACCACTACCTGATGGCAAGTATGCAATTGGTACTAAATGGATTTTGAAGAATAAGAGAGATGCAAGAGGTGTTGTCATTAAAAACAAAGCAAGATTGGTTGCTCAGGGTTATAGACAAGAGAAGGGATTGATTATGATGAAGTGTTTGCACCTGTGGCTAGAGTTGAGGCCATACGGATTTTCTTGGCTTATGCATCTTACATGGGATTTATGGTGTATCAAATGGATGTTAAAGGTGCTTTTCTGTATGGTGAAATAGAAGAGGAGGTTTATGTCACTCAACCTAAAGGATTTGAAGACCCAGATCATCCTAATCATGTTTACAAGGTAGTCAAAGCTCTCTATGGACTACATCAGGCACCCAGAGCTTGGTATGCTAGGCTTTCAACATTTCTGCTGAAGCATGGTTATAGAAGAGGTGCAATTGATAAGACTCTTTTCCTTAAGAAGAATTCCACAGACATTATTCTTGTGCAAGTGTATGTGGATGACATTATTTTTGGATCCACAAAGGAAGCTTGGTGCAGGGAGTTTGAGGAGCTTATGAAGGGAGAGTTTCAGATGAGTGCCATGGGAGAAATGACTTTCTTTTTGGGTCTTCAAGTTCAGCAGAAACCTGATGGTATCTTTATCAGTCAGGACAAATATGTGAGGGACATCTTGAAGAAGTTTGGTATGGAGAGTGTAAGGACTGCCACTACACCTTATGAAGCTCCAAAGACAAAGACCAACACTGAAGTAGATCCACCAGTGAATGTACATCTATACAGATCTATGATTGGTTCTTTGATGTATTTAACAGCTTCAAGGCCTGATATTACTTTTGCTGTGAGTGTTTGTTCTCGACATCAAGTTACTCCACTAACTTCCCATCTCAATGCTGTTAAGAAGATCTTTAAGTACCTCAAAGGCCAACCTCATCTAGGCCTTTGGTACCCAAAAGAATCTCCATTTAAGCTGGAAGCCTATAGTGATAGTGACTATGCTGGTGCAAATCTGGATAGGAGGTCCACCACTGGAGGTTGCCAATTCCTTGGAAAAAGATTGATTTCTTGGCAATGCAAGAAACAGACTATTGTGGCTACCTCATCAACTGAAGCAGAGTACGTTGTGGCTGCAAATTGTGTGGACAGGTTCTTTGGATACAAAATCAATTGTTGGATTATGGGTATAACTTCATGAACACAACAATTTTATTGATAATCAAAGTACCATATGCATTGTCAAAAATCCAGTTTTTCACAGTCGAACAAAACATATTGAAATCAGGCACCACTTTATAAGAGATGCATATGACAAACATTTGATAAAAGTGGTTAAAATTCACACTGATAATAATGTGGCAGATTTGTTAACTAAGGCTTTTGATGGACCAAGGTTTCAACACCTTGTGGTCCATATTGGTATGCTTAACCCTTAACTGCAAAGTTTAAGGGGAGGCATAGGCCTCAGGGGAGGCATATGCCTCAGGGGAGGATTTGTGTAACTTTGCATTCTTTTATGTAAATTGGTTTGATTTTTGTGTATACTTTTTGATTCTGTTTTCTAACACTAACCAGCTAATGTAATGATAGTTTGTTTGTCTTTGTTTGGTTTGTGTGTTTCTCTGTTTGTTTTGTTTTGCAGTTTTCCTTATAAAGTTGAAGTTCATCATAATTGGTCAAATGATAAATGGTCAAGTAAGCTTTGAAGCTTGTTTCTTCTGAAATCAATGTACTGAAGTGAGCAATTGTTTCCACTGAGAAAGTACTGAAGTTAAAGTGTTCATTCAAGAGAAGTACTGAAGGTCATTGGTCATTCATTAGAAGAGAAATGTTTACAGCTTACACAGAGTACAATCAACTTCAAATGGAAATACAAGGACTACTAAACCTATTCTAAACACTAGCTCATATCATCAATTCCAATAGCTGTTGGATATGAATGATCGCTCATATCTTCTATTCCATCTGTTGGATATGCGTTTGTGATGTCTTGCATAACCACCCATTCCTTCTATCTCGATGGTTGGATATGCATGACCGGTACGACGAAGAAGCTAAGGATCAAAATGGGGAGGATGGATTGATGAAAACGATGATGATGAAGATGACCACACGTGTCTTATGTGCTTCATCTACTTGGTTTCACCAAAAAGCAATCCTTCCACCTTCCTTAAGCTCTCTTTCTATACGATGTGTGATGAAGCACCAAACCATGGCGCAGGAAGAGCTAGCACTACCTCTTTTCTGAGACAAAGCTTCTGTTGAGGTTGAGGTGTTGGAGGTTGGGAGTAAGATGTTTCCTTCTTAGTGGACCCATCAGAGTCATCAGAAGATTCACTTGGATTCACTACACTATCATCATCTAAAGAACTGAGAAATGGGGATTTCAATGGTCGTGGGTCATATGGATATGGAAAGAAATGAAGGAAATCACTGGATGATGATGATGATGGAGAAGAGGTTGGATTCACAACCTCTGGTTTAGTATTCATGGATAATTGTGGTTGATTGTGGCTTGTGATGAATTTAGGGTTTGTGATGAAAATTGGGGGTAATTGATGAGAGTTAAGAGTGCATTGGGGTTTATTTTATAGACGGGTTCAAGGCTTAATGAGAATTAATGTGAGTTGGGTGAAACAGTAAAAAGATATTTTTATTGAAGCTTCTTGAATACGTGAATTGCTTTGTGATTGTATCACTTCGCAGATTGACTATTGTTTCTGCAAGTTGGAATTTGAATTGGGTAAAGATTGCATTCCATGTCACGCCTGGTCAACAACTTAATATATTTGACCACAATTTGGGAAACTTCTACCTATAACCTATTCTTCGCATATCTTCGCTCTAATCATAACTGATTCCCTCTTTATTCGATTCGAACACACTTTCAGTTGATTGTATCATAACTCTTTATCTAAAGTTCTCATGGCGCTTCAATTCAAGCACGATCATAATAAAGTTGCTTTTCTGGGAACAGCTAAGGGAGATGAGTTGTACAAACCAATGGTGGAATTCCTAAAGAGGTCCAAGATTCATTATGCTTTAACACATTCTCCTAATAGTATATATGAATCGTTGGTTACTCAATTTTGGGCGACTGCTACAAAGCGAAGTGAAACAGAGATTGTGGCTAGAATCGATGGAGTGGAGCACATTGTGACTGAGGAGTTGATACGAAGACGACTTCGTTGGTGATGAGAATGGGGTTTATCATTCTAATGCTGCAGTGGTACTTGATGGGCTAAGAGCAATTGGATATCAAGGTACAAGGACGGACATGTGGTTAAAGAATCAGCTTTGTCCTAAGTGGAGGTTTTTTGTTAATACATTGCTTCAGTGTTTAAGCAATAAATCAGGAGGATGGGATC
>OU343216.1:68678640-68691919 GCA_910596185.1 Chrysanthemum makinoi | reverse complement strand
GAAACCATAAATCAAGAATGATCCACGATCACTCGTCGTCCTCGCTCATCTCGTCACCTTCTTCATCATCATACTCATTATCATCATCACTCTCGGTTACATAGTTCTCGTCCACAATCTCCGAACGAACTCTCCTCTTCTTCTTCTTTCCTCCAACTCCTGATGACGATCCTCCAACATCATAGCTTGCTCCACCAACTTTGGGTAATCGACCATATGCGGGCACTGGATCAGGAAATGGTGCGTATCCAGGATATGGATATGGATATGGATAGGGTCCAGGATAAGAAGTGTAGGGGAAAGGATATGGTGGAACATTGGGTGGATTGTAGGGTGGTAACTCGTAATTGGCTTCTTGAGCCATGCGTTGAAAGATAGGCATTGTATAATCATTGATGTAATTGTTTCTCAACATCATCGAGTCTCTCCACACATCCCTACACTAAATTTCATCTAAATGTTGGTTCCACTCTCCCCAACCCGAATCGAAACTACTGGACGTACCCGTTTGCACGTTCCCCATTGGTATGTTTCCCTGCTGTTGTGGTGGTTATAGTTGTTGTTGTTGCGGTTCAATCCATAACCCCAAAGTTTTCAATTTCCTATTCAAAGCATTTCCAAAACCATTTGCACTCCACATCTCACTAAACTTTGGCTCTCCACACTTAGCCAACTCACTATCATTGTAATACCCTAAGTTCTTTGCCAACCTCGTCACAAAATGTCCTCCACAAATGTTGCTATTACTTTTGATTCCCGGGGCTCTCCTAGATAGATACTCGGCTATCTGCCAAACCGCATTACCGTCCTTAGTTTCTTCCAGTAACATCATAACCCATAAGTCCGGTTTCTGACATTTGTCCCTGTTTTCATACCTATGAAACGGCCAGTCACTATCAATTTGTGAAGTATTCTCATTAACGGATTCTTGATGGTTGCAGCATTCCTCCTAGTACAAGAAGGATCTCCCACTCGATTCCAATAAGTGGGCACACTAGGGAAGTCTTTTTCAAACCTCCGAAGCCTCGAAAAGTGAGCTTCAAATAATCGATGCTTAACCTCATGTGGTTCGTACAAGCCAAGAGCAACAGCGAAATCTGGCAAAGTGTAAGCATGATCCTGTCCACAAAGCCTAAACCAAACACAAACTTCCTCCATCAAGTTCCGAACATTCACCTTTCTCTCAAAATACATTGTTGAAAAAAATCTCCATACACCATTCTCGATAGACCTCTTCGTTAACGTTAAATGCTCTTTCCCATGACAAATCATCAAACGAATCCCCATCCGCCGGATACACATAAGATGTCCGCATCATTTTTCTCAACTCCTCTTCACAATCACATTCTTCAAACAAATCCCAATCAATCACCCTCGGAACCAAACATGTCCTATTTTGCAATTTTGACAATCGTTCCCGGAAAGCATGTTTTTCCCCGTCGGTGAGATCTTTGAACTTTAGGTTGGCATTTGCTTCCGTCTTCAAGCTATACTTGAATTTCTTCCTCTCGTTCCTTTGGCAAAACTTTGTAACAATCGGGTTAATTGGAACTGGTCCCGAGCTTGAACTACCTACAACAATTCTCTGCAGAAATCACAAATATAAGTCAATATAAGAGTGTTAGAACAAACAGGGAGGTCCATGGAATCCTCTCAGGTCCACATCAAAATTTCAAAAATATCCAACACAGAACCTGGAACCGGATTCGGTTGCAGGACAACCGAATCGGTTACTCCTTATGACCCAATCCAACCGATCGGTTGCGCTTCGCAACCGGATCGATTATGCATTCTGCATAAGGCTTTCGCCTTCTAATCCATTACCCACTCGAATTTTCTAAGTCCAATCCAATCCTAGACTGCATTCTAACATAATCAATGATTTCTACATCCTCACATTACTCTAAATTCGCTTTCCAAACCTCAAATCATCACACATTCATCATCTTGGAACTCAATAAATAAGACCTATACTCTTCAATGTGCTTGTGTGAATACCACAACTCTTCCCTTCTTAGGAAGTTGAACTTTGTTTTCACCCGTTTCTTCCATACTAACCGTATCAATTCCCAAATCTTTCTTACTTCCTTCTAAGATACTTCCAATCTTTTCCAATGAACTTTCGGTGTCTTTGAACATTTCATCCAAGTTACGAAGGTATTCCGAAATTCCGCTCAAACTATCCATACTAACTAGTTAAACTTGACAAAACAAAACAAAAACAAAAATCCGAATCATTAGCATTAAAGTTAGTAAAAACAAAAGCAAACTATAGAAACATATACTAAACAAGTAAAGACACTTAACAAAACTAAAAACATAAGCTAAAACTCAAAATCTAAAAATTAGAATTTTTTTTACCGAGAGCTCCAACCGGATCGGTTGGCTCACCAACCGATTCGGTTGGTGGTAAACTACTTGACCAAATGTCTAACCGGATCCGGTTGCGGGTTGCAACCGATCGGTTAGATCGATACCATTTTTTTTTAACTGAAAATTAATTAAAATTAAAATTATTAAGTGTACTAAAAACTCTTAATCAATTAAGACTCCTCATTACCCTTTATTAATTACTTAATTAATTAAGCTATAAAATTAAAACTATATTAACTACTCCATTCAAATTACTCATTGAGATCACTAAACCATAAAAACTGAAAATTAATTATCTAATCATTAGAATTAAAACAAGAATTAATCTAAATTTAATAAACTAAGAATAACTAAAACAAAGAAAATTAAAAATCTAAGAAAACATTAACAACCAAAGATATAATCTATAAAAATCTAAAATGACAAGGATTAATCTAGAAACTATAACACAAATCACTAAATAAACTTAAACTATGAAATCAAAATGCAAAAAATAAATCCGTAGCACTAACCGGATCCGGTTGCAGGAGCAACCGAATCGGTTTAGCTTTTGACCAACTCTCTTTTTTTTTTCTTTTTCTTTTTCACTAAATTCAATTTCAAAACTACCAATTTTACAGAAAATGAACAAACTCAAATTGCTTAAATCAAAATCACAATCAAAATTGAAATAAAAATCCCCGGCAGCGGCGCCAAAAACTTGATGTGCTTCACGTGGTGCAAGTTTTAAAAATTTATAAACACGATTTAACCGTCTAATACTATAAACACATACGAGCAAGTATACTCGTTCGCGATAGCAAAGTTGGGTAAGTCGAGATCGTCCCAAGGGATTTTGTGTTCGAAATTGTTTTCTTGAAAAGATTTGAAACAAGAAAGCTTTGTCAAGGCTTCCTCAAAAATTGATGTTATAGTGAAATTCAAAAATAAGAAATATATATACTTGTGTGTAGTCTATAGGCAATCATAGATAGTGTTCATGAAGGCTTGGTGTAAACTCTTGATGTGATGCACAAATCATAAGCAAATGATTTCCAACCATGGTATATGTTTGTAAAAATCATTCTAAGAAAAAAAACATATTGGTAATCCTTTCGGTCCTTATCCTAATGATTATCCTTTAGAAAATCCGTAACATGTTCTTATTAAACTCGTTCTTACAAATCTTTCGACCTTTCGTGATGAAAATATTTCTAGTCTTGTTTTAATAAGTAAACATGGTGGTTGTCAATCACCATATCCCCATACTAGTTTGTCACTCAACTTTTTGGAATAAAACACAAGAGAAATCCTTTCGGTCCTTTTTCTTAAAACATGTTTTACCGACAAATCAAACCAAGACTAGTATTTTTCCAACAAACTCATTTAAACAAGATCATATATACATGCATCACATATGAGAACACTAGTATGATTTCCTACATCCCAACACACAAGTATATCCAAAACTACTCCATGATAATAATAACAAAACACAAGAAATAACAAAGTAGTTCCAATAACTCAAGAGAATAGAAATCCATAACAAAGTTCATAGAATACCTAAACTTTATCGATTACAAGAACTAGAATTCGTTGCTTGTAGCAACCACACGCCTCCAATCACCTAGATTCACCGTATAACTCCAAATTACCAAAACTATGGATGAGAATTGCTCTCTCCACCCTCCTGGACGTTTTACAGTAAGTACTAAAATTTTGGGATGAATAAAATGGTTGGTAATAGTTTTGGTGTAAACTATTACACTTTTGGTTGTGTCACACCTAGTAAACTAAGACTAGGTTCAATATATAGCCAAAGAAACTTGTTCAACTGGCCAAAAACGTTCCCAACAAGTTAATATTAAGAAATGATCGGCCTCCAATGATTATGGGGAGTTAAGGCAACAATAAATGCAACTTTGTGTAACTGCAGATCTGGCAACCAGATCGGTTTCCGTTTGACCAATTGCCCAGCCGGATTCGGTTACGGGTTACGACCGATCGGCTGGGTGTTGCTGATTTGACTTTTTGTTGACTTTCTTGTTATACGCCTCATTCTTTGCTCTCGCTGATGATTTCCAAGGCAAAACTTGATCTCTCCTTGCTGTAGACACTTAGAAATCATTGCGCTTCCCAATCATTGAGTCCAAAAGCTTCCTTGCTCGACTTCCTTCCTCGGGAATCTTCCAAATGTGCATAAAAACTTCATTTCTTTATCATTCGTGATACCTGGCTACATATACATACACAATACGCATCTTTTGCACTTTTGCAACAGTTATGAGTAAATATAGCCGATTATCATGTACAAAACAAACAATAACGCTACTAAAAACATGTTCAGTTTAGGCGTTATCATTGCTCGTATTCCATTTTTAGTCTACGCATTGCATTTGTGTTGTTACTAGCATTATCCAACGTTATTGGAAAAAAAATTATGTCAAGTGAAATTTATGAAACACTTTTTTCAACAATTGGTATAAAGCATCTCCGGAGTGAGGAATCGGAAAGTCTTCAAATGCTATGACTCGCTTCATCATTTGCCAACTTTCGGGATCAACCTAATGTGAGGTAACACAAAGGTATGAAAATGGCAAATTATGAGGAGCGGACCAAACATCGGTTGTTAAATTAACAGAAGCATCTAAATTAAAAAAAAAAACATTTTTTAAAATCTTGTTTAGCCGTTTTCCACATTTTCATAGCATTGCGTTTTAGAGTCATACGACTTACATGATTATACATTGGTTGGACATAATTCTGAAACACCATCGTCGTCAAAGGGACGTCAAAGTGGTGGAACGGCAAACCACATTGAACCACCAAACTGACAAATTTTTCACGAACTACATCATGATCATATACAAAATACTCCCGTCTCGACCCATGGACGATTGACCGGCTTCTGGAACCATCTTGAGTGCCTTGCAATACTTGTTTTTAAAATGAGCTTTCAACGTCGAGTTGGAACCGGCAGACATTATACTCAAGCAATGTTTACATTGATCCTTTTTTTTGTCATCCGATATTAGGACGAGGTTGAAGTTTTCCCATGGATCTTTTACATGATCACATGGTAATGTTCGGACAATGGTCGCTGCACTTGTTGAACCAACTTCGGTGTTGGTGGTGTTTGAACTTGCCATTAGTGAAATACTTTCGGTTTTGATTTTTTAGAGTGTATTTTGATTGTTTGAAAATTGTAAATAAACAAATACATAACCCTTCTATTTATACTAACCATGGCAAAATGGTAAATTTTCAACCCAAATAAATAATACCCCCCCCCCCCCTTCCTTCCCGCTCTACATTCAAATTCAAAATTTTGAAATTCAAAAAAATTTGAAAAAAACGTAAAAACCGGTTAACCGAACCGGTTCGTATAAACGTTTATAAAAAACCGATCTCCAATCCGTTTTTTTTTTCAAAATCCCAAACCTAGTTTGGGCAAAACCGGACCGGTTTTGACCGGGTTGGTTTTTCGGTTACATTTTGGTTACGGTTCATTTAACCGGTTTGGATGTGCACCTCTAATGGTAACTTGTGAATTGGTCTATTTGAAAGACTAGTAATTAAGAAATGAAGATAAACGGGTAGGGTATGGGTTTGAAATTTGTAAAATTTTGGTAGAAGTGGTAATTTGTGTTCAAAATTAAAAAATAAGTTAATTTGTAAAAGATTTGGGCACATTTGCCTCTTTTTTTAGAAAAATTAAATGAGCGTTAACGGACACAGATATTGTGGAAAACTAGAAGGGGGGTTGAATAGTTTTGCCAATTAAAACTTCCTTTTAATCTATTTAGATCGACTTATGTCAATCTATTTGGATGTGTGTGTTTGATGTTGATAAACAAAGCATATAAAGGTACGTAATGAAAAGATAAGAGTAAGAAGCACAAAACCACAACACGAGTATTTATAGTGGTTCGGCTATAAGGACACCTTCCTTGCCCTACTCCACTCCCCGAGTCTCCTACTTGAGAGTTTGTAAGCACTACACCAATCTCCTTATGGCGGAGAAGCCTTCACAATGTCGCTTATCCTTTTTTCGGTACAAAGCTAAATACTGAGTTCTTTTACACCAAGGCGAACCACACCTACACAACGTCGCCTACCCTTTATAAAGTACTAGGCTAAGTACCTAGTTCTTTCACTCCAAGGTGAACTACACCTTCACAACGTCGCCTACCCTTTATTAGGTACTAGGCTAAGCACCTAGTACCATTGCAATGGAGGAACTACTACCACACTACACCAACAACTAATCCCAAAGGAGATCTACTCCTTTTCAACATCATCAAGGATATCAATATCCTTGGATCTAATACTAGTCTATCTTGTACATCGAAACACACCATATCGAATGTACATCTAAGGCACCTTTCACTAATGCTTTTGACTAGATCTACAAGACACCTTTCACTAATGTCTTGTGTCTTGACTTCTAAGCACCTTTCACTAATGCTTCTAGTATTGACTTCTAAGCACCTTTCACTAATGCTTCTAATCTTGACTTCTAAGAACCTACCACAAGTGCTTATGATATAGACGATAGATACCCTTCACTAATATCTTCGTCTTGAGTCTTGAGACATCTTTCACTAATGTCTTCAACACTATACTTCTTTGAAGAAAGAAAGGAATCATCAACAAGAAGACTTCAGTAGCCTTGATGATGGGGAAGCATGGCAACTCATGGACTTGAGCTTGCTCGACTTCAAAGGTGATGATCTTGCCTTTAAGAGGAACCTAAAAGATCACACAAAAAACAAAACTACAAACATAGATCTCTTGGATTTGAGGTTAGTGAGTTTTACACTTAGGGAGAAAGTGTGTTAGAAAGGGGTGAAAGATAATGAAGGAATAGCTCACTATTTATAGAAGAAAAAATCTACTGTTCCCCGGATCCCACGGATCCCTTCCACAAGGGATCCGTCTAGCGTTAAGCTAGGGATCCGTGGGACGCTCCCTTTTACCCATGGGTAATTTAGTTATGGGTCATGGGTCATGGGTCATGGGTTGAACCATGGATCTTTAGCTAGATACAATGTATCTTTGAGTGCAATGCACTTGGTCACTTGGGTATGGGTTGATCCA
Source organism: Chrysanthemum makinoi (assembly GCA_910596185.1). Classification (NCBI taxonomy): domain Eukaryota; kingdom Viridiplantae; phylum Streptophyta; class Magnoliopsida; order Asterales; family Asteraceae; genus Chrysanthemum; species Chrysanthemum makinoi. The sequence goes on along the minus strand of OU343216.1, from coordinate 68,684,467 downwards.
TGGGTTTATGGATATTATCCATGTATGATATAAGCATGATGTCATGCAATGGGTTATGGGTCAAGATCCATGGGTCATGGGCTTTGGGTTGTACCCAACTATATTCAATGTATTTGCCCAATGGGTTGTGATACTTAAGTTTCTACCCATTTATATTACCCAATATACTACATACTAGTTATGTGTATATTTTACCCAAATATGTAAACACTAGTTGTTGTACATATGTATTACTAAATCATAAAATCACTTATACTTGTTTTAGTGTTTTATGTGAATATGTTAGAAACTATTAGTTCAAACCATTTACGTATTTTATTTGTTTCGTTAACATGATTTTACGTTTGTTATCGACAAAACATTATAGGATCGTAAAATATAAATAAACGTTTTTACGGCTTATTTGTATTAACAGATATTTTTCTCAATTGGAGAATATTACAATTGTTTTTAAAGCAAAACATATAGATATAGTATATTTAATTTTTTAAATATAAACGAGGTGATACGTTTGAGGATTTATTTGATCGTTTTGGGTCTTTTTAAAACGATTCGTGTAACATGCGCCCATTAAGCTCGTGCCCGCCCGGCGCGCTCGTTTTGCCACCTCTAATTTTTGGGGATTTTAAAAGAGTATTTCAATAATAATTTTTTTTTGAACAGCAACAAAAGAAAATATATAAAAACACAACTTCTAGCAAGAAACTAGAAGAAAATTACAAATGAGTTTGTAACCAATCTTGCCAACTTAACATTTTGGCCCCTCTAAATTTTAACTAAGAAAAAGAATACAATTGAATGTAATCAAAAATGTCACTTTTCCTCATAGACCGAGTGTTAAAAATGACACTATTTCGAAACTTCCAAATATACCACGATGTAGTCGCAACTATCACGTATATCCGCTCCTTTTTAATAGAGGCTCCTGCTAAACCATCGATCCACGCTAACCATTCTGCAATGGAACTCAGGTTAGAATTAGAAATATCGCACCAGACTCGAACTAACCTCCAAACATCAGCAGCAGCTCGCATGTAGAGAAAACATGGTCTTTAGTTTCGGCCATCTTTAAACAAATTGGACATAAAATTGAATCGATATCAAAACCACGTTTGGATAAATTGAAACGGTGAGGAAGGCGGTCCAACGATAGTCTCCACATAAATACATTAATCTTCCTTGGAAGAAACTTGCTCCATCTTGTGCTTGAATCCATAATAGGAAGAATACACTTGTGATGTGCTGGTTGTGTACAAGTTTTAAATTTATAAAAGGTGAATTACCAATATTACCAATAACACATACGAGCAAGTATACTCGTCCGTTATAGCAAGATTATGAAGGTAAGTCGGGATCGTTCGCAGGGATTTGAGTGAATCTAAGCACAAGTTTGAATCAACAGAGTCTATCCAAAACATATAACAAAGCAAATAGATATAATGAAATTCAGATGATTAAAAACTACACTTGCTTAAACTAGTTTCATATCATAGATTAATGTGATTGTGTTAACCTCTTAACATGTTGGTTACGATAATTAGCTGGTGGACTAATCTATTGTTCTTATAAGTTAAACCTTCGTCAAGATTTTAATTCATAAAAACAAGCATTAAGTTTTAACCAATCAATTCAAGATCAATTCAAGTTTCATAAGTCTACATACATAAACTTAAACACAAAAACATCCACTTGTTTATCAAATTGCTTAAGAAATGGTCGATACAAAAGGTAACCGATCATAGACAAAAGGCTACAATTGATTCTCAACAACTAATCTTACGACCTTTTAGATGTTTCCAACCAATCCAATTTGATAATCAAAAAGCGTTTCTATTACAACCACACCTTAGTTCCTTTGTATAATCAAGAATAATGGGTAAAAACAATCATCCATAGACAAAATGATTATGACTAGTTGAATAACAATAAGTTCTTTCGACCCCAACGATTACTTATCAATTAGCCAAACTTGATTAACAAATGTCACTATGAAACTTTAGCACAATTGGATCTTAGAATTAACTTGAAATTGAATTAAAACATGTTAACACAATCTAACTAATCATATGAAAATCAACATCATTTAAGCAAGTGTATAAAGAAACTAGCCACTCATAGCAAACATGAACATAAACTCAGAACTTTGAACATTAGAAAACATGATTGAAAGTCTTACAATGCTTGGAATAAGATTACAAATTGTGTAGTAATGATTCTCAAAGTATTGGGGTAGACTTCTTGGTGGTTTGGCCTCCAAATGTGGAACTTCTGGAACTCCAAACTTCCCTGGGCTTCTAAGGACGAATTATGAGAGCTTAAAGCTTTGTTTTGATGAGTATAGAGATTTGTATTTGAGGTGTGTCTCATATGCTCACAAATGGCCTCTATTTATACTAGTTCCAAAGCCTAGGGTATTAATTGCTGGACTTGGCCTCCAAGGAGTAAGGAAAGGACTAGAATACATCAAGAGAAGGTCCTAGAATCGTTTGGATGCAAAGGGGAAACTTAGTGATGAAGATTTGGCAACTGCAGCTTCTCCAACCGAATCGGTTATACTACCAACCGATCCGGTTGGTCTTCTACAAAAGTGGCCAACCGTTCCGGTTGCGTGTTGCGACCAAACGGTTGGTGGTGGTCATAGTGTCATTTTTGGTCATATTCCAGCCGATCCGGTTGGATCTCCTGAGATACGAAAACTTGATATTTTCTTCTCTTTATCTTGTAGAACTTGGTTCTTCAATCACTATGGTCTTCAAAGGTCCTTGAGATACTTGATTTAAGCTTCACTGAAATGGGAATCTTCTATTTGCTGACATTTCTTTACTTTCCTTCCGTTTCCCTGCACTTGGTTATAAACACTAGACAAACATCTTTTGATGCGTTTTAGCACTATAATTACGCAAATATAACCAAATAACATATATAAAAGCACACATAATGCTACTAAAAACATGCACTATCTGAGCGTTATCAAATTCCCCCACACTTAAACTTTGCTTGCCCTCAAGCAAATCTAGGAAAAACATCCACTGATACAAGATCGTGATTATGACAAAAAATGTGATGCAAATCAACCAAGTAAAAATACGAGAGAAGATTCATCAATTATGCTTTATAAAGGTGAAACATCAAGATGTTTGACAATATCTGTTAGGAATTAGAAAATTCCATAGTGAAGAGTCGGTCACCCCAAATATTATCTAGCATAAGTTAGCTCGTAGACTAGTCGTTATTTACGTTACTTAGTAGTTTATTAGTTAGTTTGTAGCGTAGTTTAGTTTTGTGTAACACCGTGGAGGAAGGACGGGTCTTTACCCACTGTATACCTGATCCACAGGCCGTTAGGAGGTCGTGTAGTCTGTAAGTATAAATACTCCTTTCATCCATGGAAGGGGTGTGGCTTCTTTGAATCTAACCTTACATTTGTTTAAGCAACTCTCTTTCAAGAACCTCCTCTCAACTCTCTTCATCTATCTAAAATGGCTATCTTATTTAATCATTGTCCTAGACCACCCGAATCATCAAACAACATAAATATTGGATCCTAACAATTGGTACCAGAGCCAAGGTTTTGTTGGTTTGTTGATTCGTATGGTTCTTTATGCGGGTTGTTCGATTTTTTGATGCAATTTGGTTATGTTTGATGTGGTTTGATGATTTTTGATGAGTTGTTTATGATGGTTGATTATGATTTTGGTCAAAACAGATTTTATACGTTGTTTGTATTTGGTTTTAACTGACTTTATATGCTTGTTGGTGTCGTAACTGATTCTGTTCAAGTCCTATTTCATGTTTTAAATCAATATTCTGTCAACCAAAAATGATCTTTATTTTCTCTATCTGTATGGTAAAAAGTTTGTGTGGTATACAGTCTTTCAGTACTTTGTATATGTACAAGTCACAATCCTACATTTTCAGTTTCTGGGTAATTCATATATGCGAGTTAACCATGTGTTTTGAAGCTGGTTCTATGATGCGAGTTGCAAAATGTCCAGATTCAATGTATTATGTGTATGCGAGTTGGTTAACTAGAGTATGCGAGTTGCTTGACTTTTGAGTCAACTGCAAAAACGAGTTGTCCTAGTTACATGAATGATGCGAGTTGCAAAATCTGTCCATATTCTATGTCGTGTATGCGAGTTGTGGTCTGCCTCTTCTATGCGACTTGCCATATGCGAGTTGCTTTTGAGCGAATTGGGTGAGTTATGGTGCTAAGGGACTTGCCATATGCGAGTTGTTATAACGTTTTTGAAGAGCAAGCGAGATGCTGTCAAAATATGTCTAGATACTACGTACCTTATGCGAGTTGTCTCATATTTATGGTCAAAAGCGAGTTGGGTACTGGTCCAGTTTTATGCGAGTTGGGTCTAGTTGCGAGTTAGAAGAAGAGAGTTGTCAATGTGTTTATGAGATGCGAGTTAGGGATGCAAGTTGGAGATGATGCGTGTTGATGATGATGCAAGATAGAAAGGAAGATGGGATGACAAAGGACTAGACCATTAAAAACATACACCAATACATCAAGCAACTTCAGGTTACTTTACCATCATCAGTCATTTCAAAAAACCAAACACCAAATGAAACAACTCATCAAATGAATGCTCATAATCACATACCAAGACCTAGACATCAGTTCATAATCACACACGAAAGTAAAACATCATCAAACCCAATTCGAATCTACCCTACATCTCATGTCACATAACAGATCAAAAACATCACAACCAAACTTTCATTATTCCACTCAGGTCCACTCTAACCCTATATCACAATCCTAATCTCAACAACAGCTACTGCTACAAGCCTCAACTTAAAAAATAAAACAAAAACATTAAACGATCTCAGTTCCATCTCTTTTTTAATTGAGTGTTTGTTCGGTAAACCATTCAGTTATTCACAAAGAGATATTCATCATAGATCTTGTTCGAAGAATAAACTTCTTTTTATATACGAACTTTTTGAAGAAAGAACTACAACATAATGTGTTGTATTCAGTCTTTACGCTCGATAAAAACAAAACAAACAAGAACTGATTTACAAATGATAATGAACAAGATCAAAACCTACCTGAGACCTTGAATTAACAAGACCTTGAAGCCGATTGGATGGAGCTCTAGCCAACCCTGTAGCGAGCATAAACTGATTAAACAAGTGAATGAGATGGTCTCATGGTTGCGTTGTGATGAGAGTACGTGGGGTTATTGTTTTTGTTGTGGATATGTGAATGATGAGGAGTTTTATTTATCCGGTTCTTGGGTGAGTATGATATGTGAGGAGGGGGCGGAGTAGTTTGTGTAGAGAGATTAGGGTTTGATAAAATGATAGTGGTGTTGTGAGGTCGTGTGTAATTTATCCCCAAATATTAGGGCATGGTCTGATTTATCTCGTGGGGCTTCAGTGGGCCTTTCATTCATGGGATGGGCCTCATGTTGTGTTAAATGTGATCAAGTTATATCTTCAATACACAATCGTGTATGGTCTATCATCTAAGTCTTGGAAAAATTTTAAAACACGATTGTTAAATGGCGAGTTTTAAATCACGTAATATGTGAGAATTTGGACCAGGTAATATGTTCATGAACTGGTATTGGACCAAAGTTATGTGATAATGCTATTGGCCTCTTGGACTTAGACGTTAACATGTAAATGCTTACGCTAACATGAAAATGTTTAAAGACGTTAACCTGATATCCGAATATGGATGAGGTGAATCCGCACACATGATCATGTAAGTTTTTTTGGGTAATTTTATTTGGCATCTGCTACTAGTTGTGTATGTGGGTGTTTATTGATTGGAGGGAATTTATGACTTCTATGGACCTTGTGA
>OU343216.1:68657907-68678540 GCA_910596185.1 Chrysanthemum makinoi | reverse complement strand
GGACAACACTCGGCGGCGATCATCGCCAGAGGTCAAACTTTGGCCTTTAAATGCCAAAATCGTCCTTGACCAAGATTGACATATCAAACATCATTTTCTGGATTTCCTTCGAAGGTAGAATAGAACTTCACATTTTTGACCAACATATAGTTAAATGTAACCCAACCTTCAACCATTATGTATCGGCTACGACCAAACATGAACCCTAAAAATACAATTCAAAACACATTCTACCCAAAGCAAAAAAAAACAAAAAAAACAAAACAAAAAACAATAATGGCACCCAAAACGGATAAGTGGAAAGGCTTTGTTGAGTTCGTTGAGGAAAGCAGATACCCAAATGAAAAGGGTTTGGGTGTTAGAGGAGAAGGAAGAGGCGGACATCTTGTTATCAAAGTTTAATGATTTGGGAGAAAGGATTAAAAATCTGGAAATTTTGTTTAAATATCTTAAGGAAAGGAAGGAAAAGAAGGAAAACGATGATAGGGAGAGTTGTGGGTCTAGCTAAATGTATGTGATGGATCTAAACACACACCTTGTGTTAGTGATATTTTGAGTTATATTAATAAGCACGTGGAATATACTTAGTAATACTTAGAAGACAGATTGTATGATGTAATGTAAGTGAACAGTTTAACACTAAGCTTCAATATTATTAAGAAATAATACGAGTGATCTTGCTTATCACTAGGGTTACACCTTGAAGCTTATATGAATGATACGTATATAAAATAATGACCTAGGATATCTTTTTATAGCACAAGGAGTCCTTTACAAGATAAGTATAAACCTAACAATATAGAATATACACAAGATATTTTTCTATACTTATCATACACTATACTTAACAATTATCCTAACAGCAGTGGGAATATTGTATGGCAGTGGTAATGAGTTTCCAGCTAGTGTATCTTTAAGCAGGGTCAACCACAAGCGTATCAGTGGTAACTGTTAGTATTATTCCCAACAATCCTCCCCTAAACTTATGATTTTCTGCAAATCAATAAGTTTCTTCAATCTTCATTATCTCAAGATTTGGAATTCTTTCCAAACACATTACTTTCTTCTCAAAGCCTGAATAGCTCTTGAACATTGATCTTGAAGCCTATGTAGCAAAGCTATGACCTTCTCAGTATCTTCATGGACTCTTATAGTTGTACACAACATCACTGTGAGAGTTTCAGCTCTGAGTGGGTATTCTTTCTCAGCAAACATGAATGTATCCACTCCATCTGATGTAGAAACATGATGAACTTCACATGAATCATAGTAAGTCCATGTAGTACCAGGACATGAACATGAAAATTTCCAGAAATCATCATTTGCATCTGGTTCATAGAGCCTTCTAAGATTTACCCATAGTTGCATTTCCTTCCTATATTTAAGATCTTCAGCATCAAACCTTTCTTGAACTAATCTCCACAATGTATCAAGATCATCTCTGTCACATGCTTTAATAAGTTCTTCAAAATGAATGAATGATGAAGTTTCACCACCTAGCCTTGTAATCTTCCATGTTGGAGCAAAATTGCTATCAGTGACTTGCAGTGGTTCAGGATAAAAATCTTCTTCTTCAATCAATATCATTTCAGTCAGTTGTTCTTCAGTGAATTTCTCAGTTGGAACTGTTGGAACTTCTTGTTCTTTAGCAAACTTTGTCTTCTTAACAGTCTGAGAATCACTTTTTTTTTGGCATTTCTCTTCAAATTAGGATACCTTCTTGCTTCTTCTTCAGAGTCCATTGGAATAAAATCTTTGTCTTGTCTTTGAACTCTGTAGTAGATACCTTCAACTTGATCATCAGGCATTCCTTTGAATTGATGCTTTTTCCAGCCACCAACATTGCAATAGTAAGTCTTCATGTATGCAATAACTTGTGCCTTGGTTGGTTGCCTTGGTTTCTTTTGACCTTTTCTGACTGAACCAATTACATCTTGAAGTGCTTGGCTATTCTTCATCTGAATAAAATCCTTCAACTGTGCAGTTCTTTGTTCTTCAGTTAAGGACTTATCTGCAATTAGGTCAATTGCGTTTCTTTTGACTACTGGATCATTAGCAATCAAGAAATCAATATCTTCTTCTGTAGGCACATAGCTAAATTCAGAAGTCTTTTCTCTGAATATTGTAGGTTGAACAGTGGAAACTGGATCAGTGGTTTCCATCCTGCCCAGCCTTTTTGGCTCCATGAAGTTTACAATTTCTATTTCTTCCAGCCTTTTCTTATTAGCAACTTGTTCAGCAGTAATCTTCCTAGCAACCTCTTCATCATGAGCAATTTGAGCTTGTTCTTTCTTTGAAATCTTCCTTCTTTGTTGCTCTTCAGTTTGCACAACTGCTTTACCTTTCTTTTTCTTGATTTCTTCCTCTGCAGTGGTACTTTCTTGATCAACAGTGGTAACTTCTTCAGCAGTGGGAATGAAATCAGTGGTTGCAGTACTGAAAATTTCTTGCTCTGGTTGCTGTTGAGGAACTTCTTGAGTATCAGCTTCCTCAGTACCTTTACTTGAAACACCTTCATCTCCAAAATCAATTTTCCTCCCCTTGGTTTCAGCATCAGTTTTCCTCCCCTGTTTGGGAGAACTTCCCAAATCCTTATTGTTGGAATCACTCCTAAACCTTTATTCAAGTGTTAGTTACTCATATGTAATAGGTAGCTTTATTATGGCCTTTATGTTTGTTATTAGCCTTAAGCTTATGTAGAAGGCCCATGAGCTTAGGCACAAGCCCATAGGAGAAAGGGAAGGAGTAGGAGTGTTGCCCTAGCTCCTTTCCTATAAATACTATGTAATAACCCTCACTTGAGGGTTGGTTGTTCAAGTTATTTCTTTCACTACACTACGCCCTAAACCGTCTTTATCTACGTTGTGGTTGTGTGTGTGTGAATCTTGTTCAATCGCCTTTCTATCTTTCTTATAAGCTTGTGTGGTAAACCTTGTGACCTAACAGTGGTATCAATGCAAATAGTTGTGAAACACTTTTTTTTGAAGTTCTTGTTTTCATTCTTACGCGTAAACGTGGTCAAAACTTTGGCTCGCTTAAAACTTGATTTTTTCACTTTTTAATCCAAGATTCTTGTACTTTCAATGTTTTAAGGTGTTAAAATAACTGTTTTGGAAAAAGTTTCAAACTTTACGCGGGATTTAAGTTTTTAAGCTTGTTTTTTGGGGGTATCGTTCTACGCATAACTCGTTTTAAGAAACTTTGAATCATCAAGTTTCACACTTTTGTGTCTTTTGGTGTTATTGAAGCTATTTTATCACACAAAAACCGGTTTAGAAACATATTTGGGCAACATCATTTTTACGAGTAAGTTACGCGTAAGAAAACCCTATCTTACGGTAACTTTATCCTTGGTTTAATCTTGATCGTTGTTTCCTCCGTGTTTTCTTACTGGATAAGCTGAAAATACGGCGACTTTGGATATCTTTTGCATGTGAAGTGTATAAGATCACTTGGGATAAAACCCTAAATTACGCATAAGCATAAAGCTACGCGTAGAAATCCCACGATAAGATTCATCTTACGCCTAAGCCAAGTCCTTACGCATAAGGTAATCCTAGCGATAAGTGTTCTACGCCTATCTTTGTGTCTACGCGTAACTTTAGAGTCTTTTCCATACTTACGCGTAAGCTAAATCTACGCTTAACTCTTGATTGTTACGCGTAACTTTGGTGTTTTTACGCATAAGTGCTACTTGTCTATTGTGATTTCTACGCCTAAGGATACTTCATCAACAAAGGTTCATTCGACTACAAAGATCCATTTTTACCAACACACGTTTATCAACATGTCACAACCACCATACTCTAACTATTTCCCTTACACTTATTATCAACAACAATTTAATCAACAACATACTCCACAACTTGCTGCAATTCCACAACCTCAAATGGTTCAACCACCACCAATTCTTCAAGTTCAACCCTACACAAACGAACTCAATCAACATCCATCCAGGAACACTATGAAGGAACCCACTTGGTTCGCAAAGATGTGTGAAGCTTTAAGTAGCCAAACAATAATTCATGAGGCTGGATCACTTGATAGACCTCCAATGCTCTCTCCAGGAAACTACGATCAATGGGTGATAAGGTTCTTTAGGTTTTGTGATCTGAAGAAGCCACATGGAAAGTTCTTAAAGAAGGTTATCTTGGAAGGTCCATTTGAGATGCCTACTGTCATTGTACCCGGAGATCCAAATGCTATTCCACCAAGAGATGAACAAACAAACATTGCTACTATTGCAGACTTGAATCCTCAAGAACTTCTACACTATGAAGCTGATGAACTTGCAATGCAATACATCCTCTTAGGATTACCTAACCCAATTCTTCGAAGTGTTGATGCTCAAAAGACTGCAAAGGAAATGTGGGATCATATTCATCTTCTTATGGAAGGATCTGTACTCAATCAGGAGGATTTGGAATCCAAAATTTACTTGGCTTATGAACACTTCATGATTGAACCTGGAGAGACACTAGAGTCTTATCATCTTCGTTTTTCAGACATCATCAATGATTGGATAAACACAACATCATCATGCCAAGAATTGCAGTGAATACTAAGTTCCTGAGTAGTCTTGGTCCTGAATGGAAGAAGTATGTCATTTTTCTCCGTCAAGCGAAGAATTTGCATCATTCTACATATGGATTGTTATACGATTACTTGAAGCCTCATGAAAAGGAAGTTGATAGGGAAAGGATTCTCCGTGCTCAAATTGCTCCACCGATACATCCGGAAAATCAACAACTTGCCTTATATGTCAAAAACAGCTTATTCTCCTCAACCAGCAACTCAACCAACTGCTACAATCCCACCACATAATCCTTCACAGCCTCAATCTCAACAAACTCAATTGGTTCCATACAACAACAACAATGCTCAAGCCCTTGTCAGTGAAGCTAATGAGGAATCTGATCCGTTTGAAGCACTGCAACAAGGATTTGCTATGATTGCTAATGCCTTTAGCCGTTATACCAACAAATCCAACAACCGTATTCGTTTCCTCATCTAATACAAGGAATCAAGCTGTTGTGAACAATGGACGAGTGAAGTCAGAATCGTGGTTTATAGTCGTCAGATGGGCAGGTGGTCAAGGGTTTAATGCTGTGGGTAGGAATAACAATCGAGCTCCAGTGGTGGAACAGGGAAATGCTCAGAATGGGGTGAATGGTCTTCGTGCTACAACTGCATGAGAAGGGACACCTGGCTAATGCATGCCCAAAGCCAAGGACTAGGGGCAGTGCTAATTTCAAAGAGGCTCTCTATTGGCTCTAAGGATGAAGCTGGTGGAACTCTCATAGACAAAGAACAGATCTTTATGGCAATGCTGACTCAGATGATGATATGGAGGACTTGCAGGCCAATGCAGCTGTTATCTTGATGGCTAATATGTATGAGTTACACATGAGAAAACAGGCCCAGGTATGACACGATGGCTTGTCTCAAGTACCGAACAAACCATATTTATCTCTGATCTCATATCTCCGCCAACATCTGAATCCGGCAAGGCTCAGATTGTTCAAAATGCGCCGTCCACATCTCATTCGACGATTTTCAACTAGACCCCGTAGTTATATTTGACGATCAAGATGACCAAACGGTTTCCCTTGATAATCAAATTGACTCTGTGGTTATACTTGAGGCTCTCAGTATGATCATGTGAGACTCACGTTGAACACGCCGAACTTTTGCCTCATCCAGATTTTGCTCGTTTAATACAAGACCACCAGACCATAGTGGAAAAATGTCATGCCATTAATCAGGACTTGAAATGCAAAAATGCACTGTTAACCAAGGATTTGAATGTTTACAAAAGCAACTCAACTTTTTCAAAACTCAAGAAAAACGTGAAAACGGTTTTGAAGCGGCCTTGCCAAATCTCATCAAACGAAAAAATATTTAGAGAGACAGATGCGTGATCTAGCCGCTTCGAAGAATGCTTTGTTGTCTGAAATAGAACAACTGAAACATGAACATAAAAAGCAAATTAACGCTCTCACCTTGGAAAATCAAAAAGCTAAGGCTGAATTGTTAACTTGTCAAAAACAGTTCTCTGCATACAAAAAGCATTCAACGAAACGAATAGATGATCATCTTGAAGAAATCATCGGCTTGCAAAACAAACTTAAAGAGTTTAAAACTGTTGTTTACAAACATGGCGAGTCGGTAACAGCCATTGAAAAGATTACTTTAAAACCCAATCCAAATGGATATGGACCGAATCTTGCTGATTACAAACCTAAGCTTTCAACCAAAGCATTCAAACCAAATCCTGAAGTTTCCAGTGCAGAATATAAAATTGATAATTCTGTTATGAGTGTTGTTGAATATCATCGTCAAGAGGAATTAGATGCCGAAGACGAGAGTCGATCAAAATTAGAAAAAGTTGTTTACAACAAACCTTTAAACTATTCAAAAGCGGTCACTTTCGTCACACCAATGGATTCTTCTAACACACCAAGGGTAATCATCAAAACACCTGAGTCTTCTAATGTTAATCCCAAACCAGATTATGCACAAACTTATGGTCCTTTACCTTCCATCAGTGAAGTAAACTCAAAACCTAAAAATCGCAAAATTCTTCGATATTTTGACCTTTTCATGGCTGAACTCAAAACTTTACAACATGAGATAGAATATCATTCTAAAATCAAAGTTCAACACTTTCAATCGCCTCTAGCGCGAGAACAAAGAGACATTTTTCAGAAAATCTTTTACCAAATGTTAAAATTTGAAAAGTTGTGCATTGTCTTGGGAAAGGGACTTTCATAAGGAAATTGGATTAATGAAGGTCGTTTTCGAGAAAACAGAAACATCTATTTCTAACACTAAACGAAAAAGAAACTGTTGAGAAAAGATGTTTATCGACTCTTGAAGATGTCATCTGGCTGATGTCCATAATGCTGTGTTATTAAATTCTTTGTCATATGCATTTGATTATATCTCTGCTGATACTGTTGATTCTTTGGTAAATGTTGAGAACACGGGATAATGGCTTCAGATCGAGTCCTTAAAAGTTGAAAACCAACGATTGTCAAACGAACTTTCAAATGCAATACGTCGTCTTAATTGGTGTCAAAAAGATATTCACGATCAACAACTTGCTTTTCAACACAAAATCACCCAGTTGCGTGCACAATCTTCTGATCCTAAAATTAAGCAACTGGATTATCAAAACGTGTCTTTTAAGTGTCAAATCTCAAAATATGAACAAGAACTTGTAAAAGTTAAAAAGAAATATGGTGTCATCTTTGATTTACTCAAAAAGACTCGTGATGAAGCATCAAATGAACTTGATCATTATCTTGCACACACTAAAGAAGTTATACATTTTGCTGGAAATATTCGTTCTGAAAATCAAGATCTGATTCACACTATCTTTAAATTAAGAGAAATGTTAGCAAAGTATGAACAACTTCCGCCTACCGTGATTCAGAGAATAGCCCAGAAACAATAGTAATCGTGAACCTAGAATCCTATTCCAAATCACAAGTTGCTAACTGCCTCCTTCTCTGAAAACAGGACTAGTTGCGTCTTTTTCCAAACGTTCGAACGTCACACAGCTAGGAGCACTACATAGAAGAATAGGAAGTTGCGACTAAGAAAAGATCAATAAGAATGCTAAAGTAGAGAACACCCTAGGACTATGAATAAGACCACGTTGCTTCCACATAGATATGCGTCTGGCACATGTACTAGAAATAGTGATGTAACGAATGCTAAACCGTTAAGTACTTTTGATATTCAGTATGAGCACCTTGTGGTTATTTGTCGTAAAGTCTGAATCTGATTGTCATGATAAATGTGTTGCTAAAGCTATCATCTCTCGTTTAAGGAATCCTAAGAACCGGAATACCTCTAGGCCCACTAATCTTTCTAAGTCTGTGCTTCGTGGACCGCCCTCTTTAGATTCTAAGAACGAATTGCGGGTCCTGTAGCTCCAGTTTCACCTCCTAGGAATGTAGTACCACCTAGTGCATTCACTAAGACTAAAGCAAATACTAGTTGGAGATGGCAGAAATGGATATATAACACACTAGGATTTAAGTGGATACCTAAAGCTATTGGTGTGTGTATATCTACTATAACTGCTACGGAACCCTCTAACATTTCGGGTTCCACATCTACTCTATTCCATCTGTGTCGTCTGTGTGTAATGCAGGTGATACAGATCATCCTATGGATTGTTGATAGCGGATGTTCCCGACACATTACAGGCAATCTCAAACTATTATCAAACTTTATTGCAAAGTTCATTGGCACTGTCAGGTCCGGGAATGATCACTTCGCAGCTATCATGGGCTACGGAGACTACATGAATGGGAACATCGAAATAAGCAGGGTTTATTTGTGGAGGCTCGGTCACAATCTGTTTTCAGTAGGTCAGTTCTGTGATGGAGATTTGGAGGTTGCTTTCAGGGAGAAAACTTGTTTTCATTCGTGATCTACAAGGAAACGACCTAATGTCTGGCTCGCGCAATTCCAGTCTTTACACTATCTGTATGCAAGACATGGTTGCATCATCTCCCATCTGCTACTTTTCAAAGGCAACATCAACAAAATCGGCTATGGCACCGTCGTCTCTCACATCTAAACTTTCAAACCATCACCAACCTTGCTCGACACAAACTAGTTGAAGGACTTCCAAGATTTCGGTATTCAAAAGATCACCTTTGCTCAGCTTGTGAACAAGGCAAAAGCACTCGTGCTCAATTTCCTTCAAAGGTAGAACACAGCTCTCAGCATGTGCTTCATCTTCTTCACATGGATTTGTGTGGCCCGATGCGCGTGCAAACGATCAATGGCAAACGCTACATCTTAGTAATTGTTGATGACTATTCACGCTGGACTTGGGTCTACTTTCTTCGAAGCAAAGATCAAGCTCCACAGATGATCATCACCTTTCTCACGAAAATACATTTTCAGCTACGAAACACGTCAGGACAAATCAGAAACAGACAGAGGCACTGAATTTGTTAACCAAACTCTTCGGGAATTTTATGAGAAAGTGGGAATTCAGCATCAGACATCTATTGCACGTATACCAGAACAAAACGGAGTTGTTGAAAGACGAAACCGAACGTTAGTGGAAGCTGCAAGAACAATGTTAATCAATGCTAAACTTCCAGATTACTTATGGGCAGAAGCTGTATCTACTGCATGCTATACTCAAAACCTTTCTATGATTACAAAACGCCACAACAAAACACCTTTTGAGCTTGTCCACAACAGAAAACCGAATCTCAAACACTTTCATGTATTTGGATCTCTTTGCTATCCGAATAATGATTGTGATGACTTTGGAAAGCTCAAAGCAAAAGCTGACATTGGAGTCTTTATCGGATACTGTGATAATTCAAATGGTTTCCGAATCTGGAATTGTCGTACAAAACAGGCGATGGAAACGATTCATGCTCATTTTGATGAACTTACGAAAATGGCTTCTGAGTATAACAGCTTAGAACCCGGTCACAACCGCTTAAACTTTCCCCAAACCTCATCATCAGCTGAACAAAGCCCCCAGCTTACTCGTCAACAAATGGAAAGGTTATTTGCTCCGCTGTTCAGTGACGATATTGATGAACGTGCTCCAGGTGTATCCGCTGTTTCCGCTGCTCAACCTGATATTACTCTTATACCTGATACCCCTGCTACAACAACTACGGTTGAAGAAGCACCACCAGTTGACTCCAACACAACGGTTGAAAAAACCGCTTCCAACAATGATGAATCGGCTGATGATGTTCTGAATGAAGTACCCCTACCTGCAGATTTTGATCAAATGATTTTTTAACCCGTTTGCTAATGAGACTGCTGCACCTGATGTCGCAGAATCTTCAACAAGCCATTTGAATCCTCAAAATATGCACAATGTATACCAACATCAACCCTCCACTCATAGATGGACAAAAGACCATCCTCTGGAAAATATTATTGGCAACCCGACTCAACCAGTCGTTACAAGACAACGTCTTCACTCAGATGGTGAACATTGCATTTATGCACTCACTGTCTGCCAATCTGAACCAAAAAACATCAAAGACGCAATGACAAAAGACAACTGGATTGAATCCATGCAAGAAGAACTCAACCAATTCAAACGTCTTGAAGTATGGGAACTGGTTGAAAGACCAACAGGGGTCTACGTCATTGGTCTCAAATGGATTTGGGAAAACAAATTGGATGGTGAAGGAAACGTAATCCGAAACAAGTCACGTCTAGTTGCTAAGGGTTATCGCAGGAAGAGGGGAATAGACTTTGAAGAATCTTTGCTCCGGCGCTCGTCTTGAGGCTGTTCGGATATTTCTCGCGGTCGCGGCTCATATGAATATGACGGTCTATCAGATGGATGTCAAAACTGCGTTTCTCAATGGACTACTTAAAGAAACGGTTTATGTCAGCCAACCAGATGGATTCGTTGATCCTGAGTTTCCGAATCACGTCAAAAACTGAACAAAGCTCTGTATGGTCTCAAACAAGCTCCTCGGGCATGGTACGATAAGCTATCATCTTTCCTCATTGCTAATAATTTCACCAAAGGTTCGGTTGACCCAACTCTTTTTATACAATATCACGGGCCACATATCTTAATTGTTCAAATTTACGTGGATGACATCATTTTTGGGTCTACACATAAAAAGTTTTCAATCGCTTTTGCAAAACTAATGAATAAAAATTTTGAAATGTCCATGATGGGTGAACTCACGTTCTTTCTTGGACTACAAGTTCATCAATCACCCCGTGGTATTTTCCTGAGTCAGTCCAAATATGCCCTGGAATTGTTAAACAAATTTGGAATGAAAACTGTGACACCTATGCGACACCAATGGCTATACCAGAAGCTAGACGCTGATTTACATGGGAAATTGGTGGACCCTACAAAATACCATAGTATTATTGGGTCATTCATGTATCTAACAGCTAGAGAACCTGATATTGTCTTTGCCGTATATCTTTGCTCTCGTTATCAGTCGCGACCAACTGAAACCCACCTCTCTGAGGCTAAAAGAATCCTCCGATACATAAAGGGAACCATTAACTTGGGGATCTGGTATCCGAAGGATTCTGGTTTAGAACTAATCGCTTTTTCAGACGCTGACCACGCAGGATGCTTAGACTCACGGAAAAGTACTTCAGGAGCTTTATAATTTCTTGGTGATAAACTAGTGTCATGGCAATCGAAGAAGCAGGATTGTACATCGCTGTCATCAACCGAACCAGAATTCATTTGGATGAGAACACAACTCAAAGACTATGGTTACGTATTTGACAGAATCCCGATGTACTGCGACAATCGGAGTGCCATTGCGATCTCGTGCAACTCAGTCAACACTCGAAATCAAAGCACATCGATCTTCGATATCATTTCATCAAGGATCACGTGGAACAGGGTAGTGTTGAATTTATTTTGTGGGTACAGAATACCAATTGGCAGATCTTCTCACCAAAGCCTTGCCTCCCGGTAGGTTTAATGAGTTGGTCCACCGGATTGGTATGAGGTGTTTGACTCAAGAGGAATTGGATGACCTCCTAAAAACAGTTGTAAAACCTGTCAAACACCAAAACATCTTTCGTAAATAAATTTTTCAAAAACAAAATACAAAAATATAAAACCTGATAAAAACAAAAATATTCCTCTATATACTTTTCTTTCAACATGGCAAGTACATTTCTTCCGTCAACACTTTAATCTTCAAAATTCAGATTTTTCCGATCAAGTGTGAGGGGAGAATACAAAGATTAACTGTTTCAAAACATTTGTTGTACTTGCATGTTATCATATCTCGGTTTTTCTCTTATCAATGGTGGTAAATTTTCTGTTCAATGACACTCCCCGGATTAAATGAATAACCTTTCATCATTTTTCTTAAGTCGAGGGGGAGTGTCGTCAAATTTCTTTCTTAAAATCTTTGTTTGGAAACCAAAATGAAAGTTAAATGGCTTTGTTTGAAAAAGGAAAAGGTGGAGGGACCAAAAATGTCAAAATCTTAAAGTTATCT
Source organism: Chrysanthemum makinoi (assembly GCA_910596185.1). NCBI lineage: Eukaryota > Viridiplantae > Streptophyta > Magnoliopsida > Asterales > Asteraceae > Chrysanthemum > Chrysanthemum makinoi. The sequence goes on along the minus strand of OU343216.1, from coordinate 68,666,538 downwards.
TAAATAAAAACACCTCCCACCTACCTTTAACTTCACATTTATTACTCTTAACCTAAAACATCCTACGCATAGAAATCGTTCAAGAAATCCGGCTAGATCATCATTTGTAAGTGTTTTCATGATCTTAATGATAATACAAGCTAAGGTTTTGAATTTCAAGCAAATCCTACGGCTAAAACGTTAGTTATGCATGATTATGTGTACTACGCATAAGCGTATGAACACACAATCATGTGAGTGTTTTTGGTTGAAAAGAAAGTGTCAAAACATGTTTTTAACAACAAGGATACTATTTTTACCCTCTAAATCCACCCAGAAACACGAAATGATGGTTTTTGAATATTAGGGTTTATGAGTCGATTTGGGTGTTTACAAATGTGAAGAGTTTTGTTCAAAAAAGGTTGTTGTGTAATGTTTATATGATGATGAATTGATGATTTCCAAGCTCTATAACCACCCAGAAACTCTAAATGATTAAAATTTGGAATTAGGGTTTAAAGTTCATAAGTTTGGGCATTTTTGATTCTCCACGATTTAGATGTTATAACTGGGTTTATAGACTCTCACAACATCTTAGAACTACCATAATTTGTTTGGTGTAAATCCCATGGCTAGAAATTATACGCGTAAATCATAACCCCTAGGGTTTTGACCTACGCGTATGACTTTCTACTCATAACTGTTTAACAAATGTTCATGCCATGATTTGTTGTTAAAATGAATTTTTGTGTTAATATTGATGATTTGATGAATTTATTTCAGGCTTGCTACGCTTAAAATTCAGAATCAAGGTCATTTGAATCTCTACGCATAAGGATTACCTACGCGTAGTATGTTATGCGTAGAATAAATCCTACGCATAACTATTACGCGTAAGGTTCTACAATGGGACTACGCGTATCCTGTGAAGGATATGCGTAAACAGGGACCTCTACGCATAAGGTCTACTCTTACGAGTAAGCCTTACGCGTAAGGTATAAATACGCCTACGCGTAAGCTCTACGCATAAGGTCCCCTTTTCCAACGCGTAACATTTCTACGGTAAGTTAAGATCCTAGATAAGCTTTCGTCTACGCGTATGTCATTACTGTTTACGCTTAACTTGCCAATTCTAGCCTATGCTTGATGACCTTCATTATGAATTGTTACGTGTACAAACTTGTTAATAAACTTATCATAACGTCACAAATCCAATAATGTCACTAATAAACTTAAACGTTTGATATGTTGTGAACAATAAGTGATAACATAAACTTTAAAACTTAAAGTTAACTAACTCACGAAACATTTCACGACGTCATTGGACTATTGGACAAACAAGTGACTTAGGACTCTGATGAGTGTCTAAATACTCATCATTTTTATACTATCTAGACTGCAAAAACATCTGAAAACACTCAGAAATGCTTCAAAATGATAAAAATATCACAAACAAGTGTTTTATATGTTTTAAATGCAAAAACATCAAAATCTGATGAAAAACGTATCAATTTTGCATAATAGGCAGTTTTAGTCCCCCGAGTTTGAAAAGTTGTCAAATCTGGTCCCTGGTCATTTCAAAAACTTGTAAAATATCATTTTAGGTCCTTGGGATTCACAAGTTGTTCAAAATAATCCTTTGAAGTTTAAAATCACAAAATTACAACTTTGGTCCCTCAACTTTGCAAAAGTGTCAAAAATAGTCCTTAAGGTTTTAAAATTGGAAATTGATCAAAATAAACCTTGTACTATTCATATCTGACATAAATGGTCCTTATGAGAAAACTTTTGGAAAATTACAAGTTTGGTCCTTATAGTTACTAAAATTGCATTTAGTCCTTGGACATTTAAAAATGGAATTTATGAAAATGGTCCTTGTACTTATTACTTGGAGTTGACCTTGTGATAAGTTTGGAACTTGTCAAATCCAATCCTTAAACTTTCAGAGAATTACATGAAAGGTCCTTGTTATTACTACCAAACCAAACGGATCCTATATTAAACTAAAAGCCCAAACCCAGCTACCGGCCCAAATCCAGTTAACCCGACCCACCTTTTAAAATAAAACCCGCCACCCAAACCAGTGTTACTGTACACCTTCTTCACCCACACTGTAAACCAAAACCATACCATCTCACCCACAGTTTCTTTACCTCCACCTCACCCCTATCAACACAGCTGGTTAAACATTTCCCCTACACCTCCACAAGGTCCAAGAAGCATTAATTAACAAAACCTGCCCAAAGACCTTTTGGCGCCAAAAAGTAAAAATCAAAGGTTGTGATTACTTTGACCTATCCAATGGCGGGAAATGATCAGAAAGAGGTGAGGATGCTTTTGAAAGTCTATAAAGAAGAAAAGAAGCAGAGGAGAATAACTAAGTAGTGTAATTTAGTGTAGAATATGTCGCTTTAGCTTAATTTTAAATTCCAGTGTATCAATTAACTTTCAAGCTTTGTATTTCATGTTTTTAATGTATAATCAAACTTCTGTGAACATCAATTTCAGCTTTAATGCAAGTTTTCAGTTTATGCTAAATTTCAAATTTCAAAAAAATCTCAATATGATGAAATGTTGTTAGCAGTTGTTAGATTGGACTTAGAAGCTCACATAAGCTCCCTATAAAGCTTATTCAAGCTTTTAGATACTTTAAAAACAGTTGAGTATCAATAACACAAAAATTCACAAAAATACCAATTAATTAGTTAAAAAATAAAAAGTCACATGGAAATGAAGATGGAAGCTGGTGCAGAGTTGGTGTTTGGAGTGCTTTTGGGTGTAGTGCTTATTGGTAAGCAAATAGGAGTGATTCTCAGTCCATATTTCCTTGACCTGTGCATGAACTAAATTTGTAAGCCATTCCTTGAAATTTGCATTTCTTAATTTAAGTACCATAGTCTTGTTAATTTTAGCTTTAATATGTTTTAAATATAGTTAATATCAGCTAATTAATAGCTTTCTTAGTTTACAAACTTGTTTTAACCACAAAAGCTTCAAAACTGCCTTCATAAGTACTGTTTGGATTTGCTGATCTAGTGATGTTCTAGCTTATGCTTGATGTTCTTTATGGTTGTTTCATGTTTCATTAGTCCTAAATAAACCAGTCAAACCTTAAAATCCTGTGCTTAGTAGTAAAAAGTCAACATAGCTTCTAAACTTAAATTACCAGTTAACTGTTAGTAATTTAGATTGCTTAATTCATTTTATATGCTTAAAAGGTGTTTCCATAGCCATAGATAATATTATTTCAGCTTATTACACCATAATAAGTCCATAGATTAAGTTAAAAGTTCATAAAAGTCAACTGTTTCATTATTTAAAAAAGTCAAAATTTTCATAAGTGCAGTTTTTGATTAAACTTCATGATTTTATTGTATGTTTAATATTAGGATTTAAGATTTGCCCTTTTGGGAAAATAATATTTAGCTGCTAAAGAAAAATATAAAAATACTTGCTTTCATAAAATTAGCTTATAGATAGCTTATTCTCAGCTTCCTTTCAAGTCCCCTTTTCAAATTGTGCCCTGTGCACAGATTTGGGACCATGTTCATAAGCTTCTAAAAAGCTCATAAGATAACCATAGTTTGTAAAATTTAGTTATTTGGGAAGCTAACCAAGCCCTCTTAAGGTCCCAAGTTCAATTTTCCATTTTGTAGCTTATTCTCTAGGGCTGCTAGTGACTTTATTTTGTTCCCATTTTGTTTTACATAAGCAATCAGTGAACTATAAGCTTTTTCATAAGCTCCTTAATAGCTCACCAGTGAACCATACAGTAAGTAATGTAGCTTTTTGGAAAGCTTATTAGGTCAACTTGTTAGTCCAAGTATTCATTTTCACTTTCTAGCTTATCTTAGTACTTTAAAAGCAGCTTAAAGGTACCTAGTGAAACCAAACAGTGTACTGTGTTACAGTTAAGCTTAAGCTTATTTTAGGTTTGTTTAGTGCTTATTTATAAGTTCTTTTGCTTTTTCAGTTATCATTATAGCTTATTATCATTAGTTTAACTAATTTCCAGTTTCCTTTGCTTATTTTTTAGCTTAAAAGCCATTTTGGCTTAAACTTTTTAGCTTATTTCATTTTCTTGCACTGTTGAGAAAATAAGCTCATACTGAGCTTATTAATCAGTTTCATAAAAAGTCTTAGTTATAAAAAATGCTTATTTATTAGTACTTAATAAGTTTGCAAAAAGAAAATCGAAAAAAAAAATGTTTGGCAAAAAGGGGAGGTCAAGGTTCGAACATGCGACCTCCCCCTTATGAGGGTGATATAAGTGTACCTGTAAACCAGTTGCCCTTGGGACTTTTCTCGTCATAATCTTGCAAAGTTAATGTCTTATATACGTTTTGTCCAGTTAGCTTATTAGGTTTCTTTAGCTTATTTCGAGCTTATTTCACAAATCAACCACCAAGTTTTTATTTTCTAGAACCAGCATAACTCAAAGTATTTTCTATGAATTTTTCAGATTTTTCTCGATAGCTTTAGTATTTTTAATAATTTAATTAGTGTAAAAACTTAATTAATTCATAATAAAAAAATATAAAAGTCAAAAAAATATAAATCTTTTTTCTAAAAATTTCTTTTATCATATAGTACGTAATAAAATTAGTTTTACATTCGTAGGCCTTTTATTTCATAAATTTTACGGTTTTGCTTGCGCTCCAGCGTAATTTTTAAACGTAACGCTCGTTTTCATTTTAAACCACGTTTTTAGATAATTTGAGTTTACGTTTTAGTTAATATAGTTTATTTAAGTTATTTTGTTTTATAAAATAAACGTTCATCGATCTGTAAAAATAGTGATAGCGTTTATTTAATATATTTTAACTTTTTAATTTTCTTAATTTGCATTTAAGTCACTGTAATTTGTAGATCTTTTCTTTAGGTAATTATCCACTTAAAACCTTATTGATCACTATCCTTAGTGATCATTCTATCATCTGAAGTTGTTTAAACACCAATTCATCCTCCGTGGGACTTAACGACCCGGGAATTCACTATATTCTCCTGGACTTCATTGTATTTGTGTTTAAGCGGTTTTAAGCTTCTTACGGTCGGCCATTCACAAGTGGCCGGTTTGTGTGAGGTAGCTTGACTGTAGTTCAGCACAGATCAGACTCGTAACAATCATTGACACTGTACATTCAATAACTAGACAATTAGACCTTCTGTTGACTAACATTATGTCTTTCGATATGTTGGTTCTTTTGGCTAATGTTATTTCAGATCACGACATGGCTGAACAAATGAATGTGGATGCATCAGAAGTTCTTACAATTGCTGATATCTTTCCAGAGGGTTATTCGAGAAAGATTGGAAAGAACAACCTTAGGGTTGACTTTGACACCCTCACATGCTCAGAATCTTCTTGTCTCATTGCAGTGGATATTCTCAGGAATCATCCCTACCAGAATATGCTCTCACACTCTGCCACAGTTCCAGAGGTCTACATTCAACAATTCTGGGATTCTATGCAGAGGATCACTGGTCAAAGTGCTATGACAGTGACACTTAATCACAAACAAGTCACTATCACTCCTGCAGACTTACGGGCTGTACTTAGCATTCCAGACATCGTGCTACTACTTCTTTGCTACACCTACTGAAGAGACAGTTCTGCAATTTCTACTTAATATTGGCTATGATGAAGCGTCCGGAATTATTAACAAGCACTCTCACGTGGATCTTAAGAACATTCCTCAACCGTGGAGAACACTCTACATCATCATCACTAAGTCTGTCTCTAGTCGTGACAGTGGCTATGAGCATCCCAAGCTCATGGAACTGCAAGTCTTCTGGGCATTGATCAATAAGAAGGACATTGAAATCGAAGCACTGATATGGGATGACATGATGTCATTTCACAAGAAGCTTGGCTCAAAGATTCCCTATGCCAGATACACGAAGCTTTTGATCCATAGAGCACTTGGGCTTAATCTGATATTCCAAGAGGCTCAATGACCCTGACAATCACGACGTGTTGTCCGAACCTATCCTTTCTATCAGAATCAAGGAATCGACAACAAAGAAACAAGGTGCCGTGCTGCCTGATCACCTTCTGACCAATGAAATCAAAAATCTTGAAACATACAAAAGGTATCGAGTAGCAGTACGAGAAGGCAAAGTTGGTCATCTCGATGAAAAGCCTTCTGGAACTCCTACTCGGAGAACCAGGAGAGGAAGTGCTGGAAGTGCAATAAGCACAGAGAGTCAAAGGAAGGTTCCAAAGAGGAAACCTACTCCAAGGAAGAAAGTTCCCTCCAAGGAAGCTGCTTCTATTCCTACACCTGACCACCAAAGAAAGAAAGTACTGGACGAAAGCTCTGAAGATACACAATCAGACGAGGAGGTCCACTACTTTGAAACTGCAAAGGATGACTCTCCACCAGTACCAAAACCTCCTAGTCCAATAGCTGAACATGGCAAAGGAAAGACTCCTGTACTTGTGCCATATGATGAAAGCTCAGAAAGTGATGAAGAGCAACTGGATAAATCATTTAGGAAGAAGTTCAAATTCGTTCGACTTCAACACGTTGCGCAACAATTTGCTCAAGAACAAATGGGTGGCTCCGGAGGGTCAAGTGGTGCAGCTCAACCTTCACCAGATCCTGATGCGGTTAATCAACCCGATAAGGGATCTGGTGCCACCACTTTGGTACAACAACAGACACGTGTCAAAGATACTCTTGAGTTTGATTTTGAAGAACCAGAATCTGAGAAGCTGGAGAAGGTTAAAGCTGATGAAGAAGCTGCAGTCAAAGCCAAAGCTGATGAACAAGCTAAGACTGGCAATGAAGAAGATGTTGAGTATGATACGTTTCTTCTAGATAGTCCTGCACGATCAAAGGAAGAAACTTCTGAACCACCAAAGGACCCGGAGTCTCCTCACATCTCATCATCATCAGATTCTTCTTCTCACTCTTCACCACCACCATCAAAAAGATCAACCAAATCATCATCCAGATCAGTGAAGAAGCCACCTCGATCTTGGATTTCTCATACTCATGAAAGAATTGTGAAAGCTGTCCAACAAGTCAGAAAGAAGGACATGCTCTACAAAAAACTGAATTGGTTTGCTGACCAAATGCAGTATCTACATGATGAGAATGACAAGATGCAGAATGAAAGGGAATACATACAGAAGCTCATGCAGGATGATCTACAAGGGAAAATGGACAGAATGATCGAAGGCTACACTCACAAGTACCTTCTAGATATCGTTCCTAAAGTCACAAAGGAGATGTTTACCAGACAACTATATCCGAATCTTATGCAGATAGCCAAGCAAACTATAAGATCAACACCCTTAACCGTCACAATCAATCCATCTGATCCTGTAGTTTTCTCGGATAATGAATTGTGGCCAAGCTTGTCACACAAATGTCTAAACGATCGGGACATTACTTCTGATGATGGAAAGTGTTTCAAGCATTGCTGGACTACCAACTCCAAGAAGCATGCAGATTCGAAGCTGAAAGGTCTAAACGTCCTAGAGACAATGAAGATAAGGATCAGGATAAGAATGATGAAGCTAAACGACAAAAGAAGTCTGGTGAATCATCTTCCATGCCACCTCCTCCCCAACGGCCTCCTGCTCAACAAAGGTCCCCTCCTCGTTCTTCTATCGATAAACCTCATGATTCTGAGACACCACCCCAGACTCAAAAAACCGGTGATTACTTTGAGTATACGGGTGGTGACGATGAAGAACACCATGAGCCCCTACAACAACCCACCTCTCCCAAACAAGTAATGAAACCAGAACCCTCATCTAGGCCTAAGAAACAGAAGAAAAAGGCACCAAGGAAGACGTCTATCATGGCTAGATGAAGACACCACAGAGGAATTTGAATGGTTTTCTACACTTGTCAATTCCACCCCTACCCTGAAGAAGGTCAAGATCTGGTAGACGGTGATACATTGGAGCATGCTAAGATTATGCAAGAAAAGTTCCATGTGAAGAAGATGACGAAATCCGAGTTGCGGCGAATCAAGAATGAAGCTTTTCAACTGTGGAAAGACAGCTCAGAAAGTGCCATCGAGGTCGAATATCACCTTGAAAACATTGCTCGAGCTATGTCCAACAACATGGATTGGCTCAACCCAGAAGCAAACATCGACTTCACCAAACGGGACAACCCTCCATACTACACCGACTGGTCAAAAACTCTACCAACAATTGGCCAACCAGATGAACCAAGGATTCCATTCAGACATTTCTTCAACAAAGACCTGGAATTTCTTCTTCATGGTGGCGATGGTTCAAGGAAGTATGCTACATCTCTGACACTTCCATTCCCAACAGCCGAATATTCAAACTGTATAGCTATCGAGGAAAGAGCTAATCACTTGTTCTCTAACAAAGTGAAAGCATACGACCGAGATGCACTGTACGGGATTCATCATTGGCCAGAACGCCAAAGAATCTACTACAGAAGCTGCCAGGTTCAGAAGTCTCAACATGCAGTATTTAGTTCTAAAAGTATCGTTGCCATCAAACACGTCGATCTTTCATCTAAGTGGGACTACACCTTCCTAAAGAATATCGTGGTCAAACGACAAGATGAAAGGGATTATGCATTCTCTGAAGCCGACTTTGAGAATTTGTATATCAACGACATCGAAGACATGTACCTTGCTAAAGTACAGGGTCGT
>OU343216.1:68606805-68657807 GCA_910596185.1 Chrysanthemum makinoi | reverse complement strand
TTGAAGAGATCTAGCCAATTGCAAGAGGTATGTTACGTTTTATTTTCAGTTAATTAATTGTTGTTATATTCTAAGTCTTCCGCTGTGTACTCTGTGATGTCTACATGTTATTATTTGTATATCATGTTTATTAATCTCAACAGTGGCATCACGAGCCATGTATAACAAGTAATTAATTACTGAAACACAAAAACAAATAAACATGATTGTGTTATTAATTGTATGTGTAGATCTAGGGTTTGCAAAACCTAAACCCTAATTTTTTAGGGGGGCGTTTTTTAGTGCCCTAATTAGGGTTTTGTAAATTTCTGTTTTAATTGGATTAGAAACCCTAGGTTGCATGCAATTTTATGTGTATAAATTGCGTAACTCTTGTTTAATTGCATTAATTGTTAAGTGTAATTTATGTCCATGATAAATACATGCATGTTTTGTCATGGATCTGCTTTTATTGTATGCTTTAATTGGTTAAGTGATATACACTAATTTTGGATAGATCTAAAATTGGGGAATACCTCAATTATTATTAAATCAATTATGTGCTATGTGGTATGTGTTTGATTTCGACTTACACAATCGATGAATCGATGCATGTGGCTCACCTTCTTGTAAACGGGTGAAAGTCTTAATTAAACATGTACATATTGACAGATCTAGAATTGATTATTAATAGGATTTATCAAAAGGTTTGGATGTGGCTATTTGATATGCATGACTAATTATTATGTTATGCATTCATTGTTTATTTGTTTATTTTTAAATACTTGCTTGTTTGTTATGTGTAACAAGGGTATTTTATAAGAAAAATAAACTTACCTAAACAATGGTGAAACATGTATTTTTAAGCATAGTAATCGTAGTCGTTTAATTGATTGATTTTTTGCACAAAATAGTTAGAACGGCTCACCCATTAATGACAAACTGTGTGATGGCTATAAGGTTGGTACGCATTAAATTGTGACCTTAAAGATGAGGGTATGTAATATAGCTGACCTAATTCTCCACTCGTTTGTGCGTCTTAATGGAGCTACCAAGTATTCCTATATGTGTGCATAAAATCTTAAGGGTGATTTACTTTAAATTCTACACGCCACTTTTGTGGTAATTATCCGAATAACTTGGGTCTTATGACTCATGCAGCAGTAGGATATAGTGGGATTAAAGGTAATTCTTTAATTGGTTTACCAATACCTCGATTAAAGTTTGATGATGAAAAGCTTAAACATTAAAACAAGAATATAAATATTTTAATAAAACCTATGCTACGAAGATGAATGCATGACATCTTTGTACATATTTGATTTGACATCAAAATTATTACCCTTAATTTAAGTTGTATGCCATCCAACGAAACGGAAACACCCGAGATTACCTTTTATTTGCGTGAGAACGTGATTTAGATCGTAATCAAAGGGTAAAATATCCACGTGGCGTGAGAACGGGCATGGATGATTTTGCAGTTTCTTAAGTTGGACAACTTAATTGAGCTTTGTAGTGAGAAGTGACAACTCAAGGCATAAGATGGGGATAAAACATGTTTACATGGCAATTGAAATTGGCTAGACGTAAATCCCATAAATCTAGGAGTTGCAATCTGAAAATTGGCAATTGAGGTTCGACTCGTACCATCTTGAATAATTTCATTACTAGCAGATCAACTGATATGATGAAACTATGTCAACTTGGATCCTGGTTTTCAGTGAAAATTAAATGGTTTTATGTTTATGAACCATGGGTATTTAATTTTCTTGAAAAGGTTAATTATCGAAAATATGAAAATTGAATTTTGTAATTATTTTGAATGTATTAATGCAACATTTAACCGTAAACGTAGTTTGGTCTTTTATTAGTAAATTAATCGATTCTTCTTTCAAACAAATGTTTGATTGAGAATAATTTACCAAAAAGACAAACAAAGTCTCTTTTCTATGGGAAAAGAATGAGACTCAATCCTATTCCTTTTCATGAATGAGAAAGGTACAATAGAAACATTTGAATTGTCTAAATTCTAATGTAACTCATAGCAATGAATTGCATATCTTATTTTCATTAAAGATTTCATTACCCTCATTTGGTGAATAAATCCTTTTGTAACAACATAAATGTTGGTTAGCTGGAAAACATGTATATGAGTTACTAAATTAGAAGCTAGACTAATTACCGCGAAAATTGGTAAAAGGAAAACTAGCATATTTTATCTAGTTGTTTTGCTTTAGCCTTTAAAGGTACTACATACCAGTATGGGGACGATAGGCCTGTTAAGGAAGAAATTGCATACCCAATTTTTCGAGTTAATAACGTTGATGGTAACCCATCATTCATAGAGTAGAATACACCTTTTAGTACCTTAGTAATGATTACATATGGTTCTTCAAAGGTGTAGGAAAGTAAAAAGCAAGCAAGTTGTTTTCACCGGTTATGAAACACTTACAATGAAACACTTACAATGTTGTCAAATTCGGGAGAGCATTTGTGTTGCATTCTTGAATAAGAAGTTGTTGTAATGATTTCTAATTCAATAGGAGCTACAAGCTTTATTTCCTGTGTAGTAATCCAAATTATATCTTGAATATCATGTAGATAATTACTTTCCAATTGTAGGCACTTATGTTTTAGGGATAGTCGTGTACGTTTCCTTACTAAACAATAAAGTCCTACATCTACTTGTTATATCTATGACACAAATCATATTAATCAAATAAACGAACGTGTATCGTGTTGTTTATCTACTACATGATGTTGTTCCATGCACAAGTGGGAGAGATCTTTATTGTGTGCAAGGTACAACACATATAAATATGATTTAATTGGTTTCTCTTGACCGCGAGGTAAGAGAGTAACGTTCTAATAGGAATTATACATTTAAAAGTGTTTGATTGCCCTATTAAGAACATGTGTTAAGATGATAACAAAGACTACTTTAAATATTTACGTCATTCAATATTTAAGAAACACTTTGTCACACCCCGTCAATGGCGGAAACACGAGATGTAACTGAGAAGGCACATTGCATAACATCATAGATTCATGCCTTACATTTGTTTCAAAAGTAGTTACCAGTTACAAAACATTTCAGATTTAGACTTTGAAAAGTAAAACATATGTCTTCTGTATAATTCTTGAAAGCATGATAACAATGTTCTGACTCCAAAAGAAATGCCTTCAAATACTTTATTAATGATCAACTGAAAATGGTACTAGAAAACGTCAACATAATGTTGGTGAGCTCGTAGGTTTAAGAGTAAAACCAGGAAGCTGTGAACAAATGCGTAGGACAATAGTGAGCATGATATACACATATAAGCACTTAATGAAACCACGATACATGCAACAACTGAACCTGCCAAAATGTTACACACATGTTACCACAGTGGGGAGCTACCCCAGATAGTACTATCAAATTCTTCGGCTCCAAAACGAGTTAAACACGATTTGCGCACAAATGTCACATATGATAAAATCACACAACAAGGCACATATTGCAATCAAACGCACATATTGTCCAAAAATATATAAATAGTGAATCACAGCATAAAAGCATTTAGAAATATTTGAGTACCATTTCCACCCCAAGGAAAACATGTAAAAAGTGTGGCTACGAGAACTCACCTTAGCAAGCAATGATAACGGAAACAAATGTGATAGCTCGAAATGTAACTCGAAAGTCTTTACCGCGACCTAAATAATTAAGCCGTTCAGTAAAACAAATGACATGTACTATATGCATATGATTTTTACAAAGTTTTATTAACTATATACACTTGTAATGAGGTTTTACGACTCGTAATTTAATAATACGCCACTTTCGACCTTAAATATTTATTTTACAAAAAGTTTAGAAAAGTGAGTTTTGTCCAAATTTGTAGGGTCATATCTTTTCTCGGTTTGGTTCATTTCGAATTTCTAGGTTAAGTATCCCGCGAGGGCTGTAAGAAGTTCAACGGGCACTCTTCACAAGTATAACTCTAAATGCTTCAAAAACAGGCTCGAACATAGGCCGTTGGAACAATCTCTAAAATAGTTGCTGAAAGTTTATATATATATTATTGTAACTCCAAAAGTCCGTAACTTATTCGTTATTGGTCCGTTTTCATTCGTTCGACTTCCTATATTTAGCTAATAATGTCCATTTTCGAAATTTGATTGCCAACTCTATAGTGTACATGTTTTTTCGAGACCGTTTGGGTCGACATACAGAAATTTTGGGCAGAAATGTGTTAGGTTCGCGGGTTCGTATTTCTTTCAAAAATGGCCCGTTTTACATGTTTCAAATTGCTAAACTCATGTTATTATATCTACTTTACATATTTTAGGTCTTCAATAATTTACAAGTCGGTTTGGTTAAGGTTTTGGACAAAAAAGTCTTTACCCGAAATTAAGGTTTTCTAAATTGTTTTGTCAACTTGAAAGGTCCATTTCTCCCTCGTTTCTCCATAAAATAACGCGATTCTTGACTCTAAAATTATCTACTCGAAGTATAGTTTTCAAATATGTAAGCTTTATATTTTTCCCATGCACAAATTGGTGCAGTTTATTTGATTTAAGTGCCGAGGTCAAAGCTGACAGAAAACCAAAACTATTAGGTGACTTGTTTTGGCCCTATCTTATTCGTTATTTATCGTCACGGCTCTATCCAACTCCCTAGATCTAATTTAAGGTGTCCCCTACTACTTTTATGCTCGTCATTTTCACTTACCAAGCCTCTAAATGGGTCGTTTTCTCAAAATAAAAACTGAACTCAGAATCTTGTCGGTATTGGACAAAAAAAACTTTTGCACTTAATTAAAATAGTAAATCAACTCGGAAATATACGAAATTCAACATGGTGTATCCTAGCACATGTATATAACTGTGATTAAAGTGGTTTCTCCCAGTAAAATGTCTAGGTATTTATTTATGTATCAAAGTGAATCGAGAATTTAGGACAGCAGGGTTTTATTTTCAAGTGAACCTTAAAAGAGATATTACAACAACACAAGTGTATATATAAGATGAAATGAACATATAAATGTATGTAAATGAAATATGGATATGAAAAATGAGTTTTATGGATGCTTACTTAGTTGATGATGGATGATGAACAAAAGGAATGCTTAACCAGCCCAACATCAAGAACCAAAATTTTAACTTATGTATAAACCCTTAAACCAAATTGAACAAAAAAATGAAACACTTGATCCTTGTGTGTTTTCAGCCGTGCAACATGGGGGAGAGAATTGAGAGTGAGTTTTACTTGGTGGTGTCAATTATAGCTACAAAGAAAGGTCTATTTCAAAGAGTAAATGAGGAAATTTGACTAAAGACTTATTGTGTCACAAGTTTTTGTATGTTCAGAAAGAGAATGGGTCACATGTGTTTGTCTTAGGCGTGCATATGGTGCTAGAAACAAGGGGAATGAAAGTGACAAGTCATGGTGTATTTTACCATGTTAGCTAGTGAGTTGTGATGTACACAAATATGGTATGGATGATTTTTGAATTAAAAAAGTAATTTTGTAGTATTCCATATAGGGCCTGTAATGTAGTGTGGAAATGAGTGGATTTCTTTAAATTTTGAAGTGTATAAATGTGTGGGGTGTACATGGTTAGTAGTAATTGTAGCAATATTCCAATATCATTTTCTTATTAATAGTGGCTAGTTAAGTAAAAAGGGGCATAAAGTGTTTGGAAAATTGTGTGTGCCGTATATGTGTGTCCAAGGAGAAGAATCAAGACATATTTTATTGTGCTAGTATCACATGAGGGTCTTGGGTGTAGTCTAAAGCATATATGAAAATGGAAATTTGTGATTTCAAAGAAGAAATATATGTTGGACTTTCCCCTTTTGTGAAGGTTATGGGTGGCAAAAGACAAATAAAAGAAGAAGAATTATTTGTAATTTTGGTACAAGTGTTAAGTATATGTATTTATATTGATATAAAAGGGTAGTGACGCAAAAATGCATGCGATTAAACTACGTAAATGAAAAAAGTAAAAGTTTTAAGGAAAAAAAATTAAAATGAAATATGTAAACACATAAAACATGATTGTAAAAGCCATATATTACATCTCTAACGTAGACTAAATTTTGTTTGGTTTTAGGTTTACGTTTAAAATCATTTTTCGAGTTACTGCGATTTGACTTAACGGTTATAATGTAAAGTAAAATTTTAAGCGTTCAAGTTAAATTGTTTCGAGTTTATGGTCAAGTATTGCCCTGAAAAATGCCGATTGCTAGCCCCCATTGTTAAAAGAATTTTTTCCTCAAAATTAAGCTAGTACCCTTCTTTGTGAAAGTTGGTACTTAAGTTACGCTGGTCCTTACGTTCTCAAGTAACTCATGTCCATGGTCTAAGTCCAATAAACTTATATTTAGAATCTTGTCTCATCTAAGTTGCTCAATTTCCCTAACGATGGTTTTGGTTGGCTCTTCCACAACATGAAATAAATCATCTAAGCGGCACCTTATGGTGTGATAAGTAGTTAATCACCGGCCGTAGGCTTTACTTACGATTCCTCACACATTAACCACAAAATTCTAGACGGTGTTTGTAGATCAAGATGTTAGATTTTGCTAGCTAAAGCCGCTTGTGAATCAATAATCATATATGCTCTTATGAAATAGACTAGCGCATATCGTAGAACTTAATGAAGGTCGAGTCATGACAAGAGAACTAGAATTGAATAGGGGATCAAGTGATGCGTCGTAAGCTTATGTGACAAGGGAAAATACTACTAGAAGTTGTAACTTATTACGACTTAATCCAAGTTTGTACACCTAAGTGGCTGAGTGCAAAGGTAAGGTGTCAGAGGGTGGCTAAATTTAATGGAGTAAAGTTTCTCGTCCTCGAGCAAAATCATTAAAACTTTAAGCAAACTTTTTATGTATAGCTTAAGTTGGCGTCAACTTGCATCTAGTTTAATCTCACAACTCATCAAACAAGAACTGTCACGAGATTAAGCTAAGTAGCAAGTTGAGTTTCAACCCTCAGAAAAATAACAAGTTAATTCTAGCTAAATCTCGCAACTCATCAAACAAGAACTGTATTTATATTGATATAAAGGGTAGTGGCCTTAAAATGCATGTACGCTACGTAAATGAAAAAAAGTAAAAGTTTTAAGGAAAAAAAATTAAAATGAAATATGTAAACACATAAAACATGATTGTAAAAGCCATATATTACATCTCTAACGTAGACTAAATTTTGTTTGGTTTTAGGTTTACGTTTAAAATCATTTTTCGAGTTCTGTGATTTGACTTAACGGTTTATCGTAAAAGTAAAAATTTTAAGCGTTCAAGTTAAATTGTTTGAGTTTATGGTCAAGTATTGCCACTGAAAATGCCGCTTACTTTCTCTGATCTACCCTGTTAAAAAATTTTTCCTCATTAGCTAGTACCATCATTTGCCGAAGTTAAGGTACTTAAGTTACGCTTTGGTCCTTACGTTCTCAAGTAACTCATGTCCATGGTCTAAGTCCAATAAACTTATATTTAGAATCTTGTCTCATCTAAGTTGCTCAATTTCCCTAACGATGGTTTTGGTTGGCTCTTCCACAACATGAAATAAATCATCTACTCGCACCTTATGGTGTGATAAGTAGTTAATCACCAGCTAGGCTTTACTTACGATTCCTCACACATTAACCACAAAATTCTAGACGGTGTTTGTAGATCAAGATGTTAGATTTTGCTAGCGAACCGCTTGTCGAATCAATAATCATATATGCTCTTCTTGAAATAGACTAGCGCATATACGTAGAACTTAATGAAGGTCAGAGTCATGACAAGAGAACTAGAATTCGAATAGGGGATCAAGTGATGCTACGTAGCTTATGTGACAAGGGAAAATACTACTAGAAGTTGTAACTTATTACGACTTAATCCAAGTTTGTACACCTAAGTGGCAGGTGAGTGAAGGTAAGCTTGTAGGGTGGCAAAATTTAATGGAGTAAAGTTTTCGCCCTCGAGCAAAATCATTAAAACTTTAAGCAAACTTTTTATGTAGCTTAAGTTGAGCGTCAACTTGCATCTAGTTTAATCTCACAACTCATCAAACAAGAACGCCACGAGATTAAGCTAAGTAGCAAGTTGAGTTTCAACCCTCAGAAAAATAACAAGTTAATTCTAGCTAAATCTCGCAACTCATCAAACAAGAGCTGTCACGCAAAGATTTAAGCCATGAATCAAGTTGTTGAAGAAAATAAATTTAACATTTCTGATGATTTGGCTCAATTTTAGGATTGCAAACGCATCATCCGGTATTTGTAGCTAAGTTGGCGAGTTTAGCGTAAGAAGATCGGGGATAATGTGGGGTAATTATGTCAATTAGAGAAAAAATTGGTAGAGGCTGACGAGGGAAGGAGTTTTTATTTTTTATGAGATTACATAGGTAGGCTTTGAAGGAGGTATTCTAAACTTGAAGAGATGAACCAATTTAGTTATGGTTATATAAAGAATTTTCAACATGATATGATGCCGTGAGAACATCAAATATCCGTCGAGGATAAGAGGATCGATCGTTCTTTATCCGGTCTTCATCAACGTTCAAAATGGTTTGTATAATTTGTTGCGCCAAAGTTTTTGTACAAACAGTAGAGATCGCTAATGTCGTAAGAACGAAAAAAAGTCGCATGAAGTTAAGCTTTCTTGCACAAGGCGAAGCACGATCGGGTATGGTCTTTGGATTTGGCACGAACACATGTTACTAATGAAATCGATCAGGTCACTTTATTTGAGGTTGCACCGCATAGCTAACTTGTGGAAACTGTGGTCTCCATTGACTCGTGAGGGTCAATGTATTCGTCAAAAGGAGGTGAACTATGATATGGGTCGCTATCGGAAAGTTAACATGACAAGAAAACTGGAGAATCAAAGGAAAAGGATGAGCTTTTAAAGCGATTTATGAGGAAGTAAGGGTATTACCGGGTGTTATGTGCGGTATCTTTTTCGTCTATAACATACTTGCTTTCATCCGACGTTTGGTGCCAAAAAGATATTTGGTAATTTCTTCTTTCTATCATTTGAATTGCGAATCGACGAAATCAAGTAGAGTGCTAGTTGTAAAATCTGTTGATGGTGACTCGTATAGAATTTGTTGACCAAGAATCGAGGGGAAGAAAATCATACGTAATAGAAAAATTATTAAGGTTGCCTCTCCAAATGGAAGAACGATTGCTGTCTACGAAAGTTAAAGAAGTAATAGAGAAGGCTTACTAATGTGAAGAAGATTGTTTCAAGGCAAAAAATAAGGAGATGTCAAATTTGCGATATGGAGTTGGAATTTAAACTCTTGTATTGGGTGGTTGAATATATGTACATTTGGTGTTTATTTAGCAAAGTGTAGAAGTTGGTTGGTTGAGGGAGTATCAAAAATACACAACGGTGAGTATGATAAAGCTAGTCGAGTTGGTGAGCTAGAATATAAATATCCCGATCTATCGGAGTTCTTTGTCGAAACAATTAAAACAAGTTGAAAAGAGGCAAAGAAAGTACGCAATGTGTATGCATCAATGTATGTTGATCCAACATTTAGAAAGCGAATGAGAATCTAGGTTGTAGGTAACTTAAGGGTAGATATCGTGAAAATATATGAGAGAGTGGATTAAAATACAAGAGTGTACATGTTAAACGTGAGGTTCGAAAATTTACGTAGGTCTTATAAAGTAACTTTATAAGAATCGCATGGTAAAAGAAGTTCGTTGGTGTCGTCCGATAAGGAAATACAATTCGACGGTGTTTGATCAACATGAGTAGTCTCAGAGTGGGCAAAGAACTTTTTTTAAGGAAAAGTTCTCGGCGTGTGAACGTTGAAGATAAGCATGTCATTAAGCATATATCGCTAGGCGTGCGGTGTCGATCTACAAATCAAAAGGTCTAAAGACATATTGTAATGCCAATGATTTGGAATGTTTGGAGATTATTTTGAGAAAAAGCTCATAAGTCTAAGTGCTCAATTTATCTAGGCAAAACTAGGATGTATCATGCCTCAAAATTGTTTCCAAATGGATACTATGTCAAGATATGTTTGTCTTGCTACAAGTGAACGCCAAAAGTCTTACGGTCCGATGCAACTTCTTGATACCCAAATGTAAAAGTGTAGTCATGCTCCAATGTGACTGAGTTATCTAGGACTCGAAAGAGCACATTGTCTCTTGAGTAATTTTACATCGATTTCTTAATTCAGCGTGCTACAACGCGAGAGTCTATAAGTAGGAAGATTGTACTTCGAACGACTAGTGCCAAGTCATGGCATATCGCTAGTGATAGTCTCGTGTAGAGGTGTTCGATTCACTTCTAAGGTCAAATAGTGTATAGCTTAGTGCGCGTTCCTTCTCGGAGAAATGGTTTTGAAATTGGTTTACGTCATTTATTTGAGCAAGACATTATAAAATTTTAACCGTAAATGTATTACGGTCAGTGTTGCAAAACAAGGCCTGCAAGGCCGATTAATCGCCGATTAGGTGCTGCAAGGTCACCAACCTTTCCGATTTATGTAAATCGATCAAACAAATCGGTCAACCGTGGTCAATGATGGTCAATGACGGTTAATGGTGGTCAAACTTTCCGAAAACCTTCATATCTTGCCGAAAATACTTAAAACTACCCATAAAATTGTTTGAATAACTTATGGTCATTCTTTATATTTATTACAAGATGTATTTCAAGAAAAATATTGCCGAAAAATCCTAAACTTGTCGAAAATACCTAAAACTATTCGAAAATACCTAAATTTTGCCAAAAATACTAAAAACTTGTCGGAAATGCCAATCCGATTAATCACCGATTAATCCCGCCTAGACCGATTACAAGCTACAGGGAGATCGACCACCCGGCTACCGATTCACGATTTTTGCAACATTGATTACGGTGCATCATTGTTTGAAATTTTTCGATAATTATAATCACAGAAAAGATATATGCGCAAAATTTTGTATATTGAAATAGCACATTTATTTTATTTATTTATTTATTTATTTTATTTAATTTGGATTTTTGATTTTCAAGAAAATTGGCGTTTAGACAAACATTTAAGATGCTTTCTATACTAAAATAATCCAATCGTTTAGAATCACAAGTTTATTTTAAAACATTTTAAAACAATTCCGACTACCAACCAAATTTTGTTAAAAAAAAGACATTATAACACGGTCCGATTAATGAGGATTACCGGTCCATCGTACTTTATAAAGTTCACAAGAAAATCTTTCATTTGTACAAAAATTTTGACCAACGAATTGAATTATCTAAATCAGTACATTCTCCGGAACATGAACACTAGGGCGAACATCGTTGTCATGGTCAACACCAACAACTCAACTTACAAGTTTAAGGTCATTGTTTTCTCATGAGTCCTATTTTTCCACTTGCAATCTCCAAGGTCCTAATCGTATGAAAAAACAATTAGTGTTTCCATTCTAGTTGGTGGGTTTCTTCCTAAGTCAACTAATGATGTCATCCGACTCATCGACTTATAACACGGTGTATTCAGGCTTTTGCACAAAATGAGGGTTAGGGGGAGACGAGGCACATAACACAAATGGCATAGGGCAATATTCACGTGGTCGTGTATACAAAATAGTTTTCACATAGTACCAAATTATCAATCATCCAAAACATTAAGCCGAGTAACGACTTGAACCCAACTTAATTTCACAACTCATCAAACAAGAACTGTCATGAAATTAAGTTAAGTGTCGTTAAAAGGCTTAACGTCTTTGATGATAGAAAATTCTTAAAATAGTGTTTCCAAAATAATATGTCTCAAAATATTTCTTGAGATAGCATATCAATATAATGCATTTTTAAAATAGTGAAACCAATGTTGACCGTCCAAAATAGTCTACCCGAAATAACGTTTTCAAAATAACGTATCAATATATATTTAGAAAAATATATAGTATGAGTTTTGTTTGCGTATAAGGATAAATAATATCAAACGCACGAGTATAGGGAATGCTACAAAAAAAATACTCTAACTCGATTCAAATCAAGCCATATCATATCAACTCAAGTCAATCACATCATAACAACCAGATCAAATCATAATGCATCAAATCAAATCTAGGCACTTAAGTACGCAATTGCAAGCTCATATATTATCCCAGAACCTAAAAGCTTCAGCACAGAGAATTCATAGCAGCATAGGCACAAATTTAGAAAACACGTAAGGCAGATGCACACACGTAGACCAATGCATTTTCAGGTGATCTAGACACCGACTCCAACCAAACATGATCTAAGCTAACTACCCCCATCATGCCATGATCCCTCCTGAATTAAGCATAGTTGATCAGGCTATGCATAATTTAGGAACAATGATGGAATGCTTGGGCTAATCGACTTGTACCATGTTTTGGGTTTTATAAAAACTTTAGTTTGGTTATAGTTGAGGTTTTCATTTTAGAAAACCGGCATTCTCTATAACCTGGCTCTGATACCAATTTGTCACACCCCGTCAATGGCGGAAACACGAGATGTAACTGATAAGGCACATTGCATAACATCATAGATTCATGCCTTACATTTGTTTCAAAAGTAGTTACCAGTTACAAAACATTTCAGATTTAGACTTTGAAAAGTAAAACATATGTCTTCTGTATAATTCTTGAAAGCATGATAACAATGTTCTGACTCCAAAAGAAATGCCTTCAAATACTTTATTAATGATCACCTGAAAATGGTACTAGAAAACGTCAACATAATGTTGGTGAGCTCGTAGGTTTAAGAGTAAAACCAGGAAGCTACGCACAAATGCGTAGGACAATAGTGAGCATGATATACACATATAAGCACTTAATGAAACCACGATACATGCAACAACTGAACCTGCCAAAATGTTACACACATGTTACCACAGTGGGGAGCTACCCCAGATAGTACTATCAAATTCTTGGCTCCAAACGAGTTAAACAGTTTCGCACAAATGTCACATATGATAAAATCACACAACAAGGCACATATTGCAATCAAACGCACATATTGTCCAAAAATATATAAATAGTGAATCACAGCATAAAAGCATTTAGAAATATTTGAGTACCATTTCCACCCTAAGGAAAACATGTAAAAGTGGGGCTCGAGAACTCACCTTAGCAAGCAATGATAACGGAAACAAATGTGATAGCTCGAAATGTAACTCGAAAGTCTTAACCGCGACCTAAATAATTAAGCCGTTTAGTAAAAAAAAATGACATGTACTATATGCATATGATTTTTACAAAGTTTTATTAACTATATACACTTGTAATGAGGTTTCACGACTCATAATTTAATAATACGCCACTTTCGACCTTAAATATTTATTTTACAAAAAGTTTAGAAAAGTGAGTTTTGTCCAAATTTGTAGGGTCATATCTTTTCTCGGTTTGGTTCATTTCGAATTTCTAGGTTAAGTATCCCCGAGGGGCTGTAAGAAGTTCAACGGGCACTCTTCACAAGTATAACTCTAAATGCTTCAAAAACAGGCTCGAACATAGGCCGTTGGAACAATCTCTAAAATAGTTGCTGAAAGTTTATATATATATTATTGTAACTCCAAAAGTCCGTAACTTATTCGTTATTGGTCCGTTTTCATTCGTTCGACTTCCTATATTTAGCTAATAATGTCCATTTTCGAAATTTGATTGCCAACTCTATAGTGTACATGTTTTTTCGAGACCGTTTGGGTCGACTGTACAGAAATTTTGGGCAGAAATGTGTTAGGTTCGAGGGTTCGTATTTCTTTCAAAAATGGCCCGTTTTACATGTTTCAAATTGCTAAACTCATGTTATTATATCTACTTTACATATTTTAGGTCTTCAATAATTTACAAGTCGGTTTGGTTAAGGTTTTGGACAAAAAAGTCTTTACCCGAAATTAAGGTTTTCTAAATTGTTTTCTCAACTTGAAAGGTCCATTTCTCCCTCGTTTCTCCATAAAATAAAGCGATTCTTGACTCTAAAATTATCTAATCGAAGTATAGTTTTCAAATATGTAAGCTTTATATTTTTCCCATGCACAAATTAGTGCAGTTTATTTGATTTAAGTGCCGAGGTCAAAGCTGACAGAAAACCAAAACTATTAGGTGACTTGTTTTGGCCCTATCTTATTCGTTATTTATCGTCACGGCTCTATCCAACTCCCTAGATCTAATTTAAGGTGTCCCCTACTACTTTTATGCTCGTCATTTTCACTTACCAAGCCTCTAAATGGGTCGTTTTCTCAAAATAAAAACTGAACTCAGAATCTTGTCGGTATTGGACAAAAAAAACTTTTGCACTTAATTAAAATAGTAAATCAACTCGAAATATACTGAAATTCAACATGGTGTATCCTAGCACATGTATATAACTGTGATTAAAGTGGTTTCTCCCAGAAAAATGTCTAGGTATTTATTTATGTATCAAAGTGAATCGAGAATTTAGGACAGCAGGGTTTTATTTTCAAGTGAACCTTAAAAGAGATATTACAACAACACAAGTGTATATATAAGATGAAATGAACATATAAATGTATGTAAATGAAATATGGATATGAAAAATGAGTTTTATGGATGCTTACTTAGTTGATGATGGATGATGAACACAAGGAATGCTTAACCAGCCCAACATCAAGAACCAAAATTTTAACTTATGTATAAACCCTTAAACCAAATTGAACAAAAAAATGAAACACTTGATCCTTGTGTGTTTTCAGCCGTGCAACATGGGGGAGAGAATTCAGAGTGAGTTTTACTTTGTGGTGTCAATTATAGCTACAAAGAAAGGTCTATTTCAAAGAGTAAATGAGGAAATGTGACTAAAGACTTATTGTGTCACAAGTTTTTGTATGTTCAGAAAGAGAATGGGTCACATGTGTTTGTCTTAGGCGTGCATATGGTGCTAGAAACAAGGGGAATGAAAGTGACAAGTGATGGTGTGTTTTACCATGTTAGCTAGTGAGTTGTGATGTACACAAATATGGTACGGATGATTTTTGAATTAAAAAAAAAAGTAATTTTTGTAGTATTCCATATAGGGCCTGTAATGTTGTGTGGAAATGAGTGGATTTCTTTAAATTTTGAAGTGTATAAATGTGTAAGGGTGTACATGGTTACTAGTAATTGTAGCAATATTCCAATCTCATTTTCTTATCAATAGTGGCTAGTTAAGTAAAAAGGGGCATAAAGTGTTTGGAAAATTGTGTGTGCCGTATATGTGTGTCCAAGGAGAAGAATCAAGACATATTTTATTGTGCTAGTATAACATGCGGGTCTTGGGTGTAGTCTAAAGTATATATGAAAATGGAAATTTGTGATTTCTTTGGAAAATTTAGTGCACTTGTGGGATTAGTTCACACCTTGTAATGGGTTAGGAGGTACGGGGTGTACACCCATAAGGTCCATGAACACCCTGACTCTTGTAGTGGTTTGTATTGGTAATGCTAGTAGAAAGTACTGCTTGTGGAAAGTACTGCTTGTGGTTTCCACTGATAAAGCAGTGTTTCCACTGATAAGCAGGGTTTCCACTGAAGCTTGTGTTTCCACTGAAGCTTGTGTTTCCACTGAAGCTTGTGGATTTCAGTGAAGCAATGTATCTACTGATAGCACTATGAAAGTACTGATGAAAGTACTGCTTGTAATGGTTTTGACCTATTCAAGTGGCAGTTTCAACTGCTTAATGACCACGTTTAATATGTCATGTAACCACTACGGCTATAATGGGGATAATTATGAGGCTATTAATGGGCCGATTAATACTCATAATTCCATTTGATTAGCTTAGAGCAACCTCCTATAAATAGGAGATCGGATTATGCATGATGGACACACAGAAAACGATTAACACTTATAAGCGCAAGGGTTATTGATTTGTGCCTAATTCAATAACATACATTTGGTCTTATCCCAAGTAGATATTCGTGTAACCCAGGCATTAGGGTCGAATAGTTTACTTTGGAAAGTGATCACACGATTCCAAGTGATATTCGGTAACCACCTAGTGGAATTTGTTTCTGCTGACTTGATACTTGTTTCTGCTGACATTGATTATCTTACCCTGTTCTGGGAGCTACCACACCAACAATCAAAGTAAACTATTTTGTGATAATCAATGGCTGCTGCTGCAACGAAACACATGCCTTCAAATTTGCCAAGCTTGATAAGTTTGAAGGGGTGGACTTTAGGAGGTGGCAGAAGAAGATGCACTTCTTGCTGTCAAGCATGAGTGTGGTGTATGTGCTAACTACACCTATTCCCGATGATGGGGATGATGCTCTGTGGAGCGGATCGGGGAGAGAGGAGCAAATGGGAGAATGATGACTACATATGCAGAGGTCTTATTCTCAATGGTATGTCTGATGCTCTGTTTGATATTTATCAGAACTTTGAATCTTCCAAAGAACTGTAGGATTCCTTGGATGCCAAATATATGGCTGAGGATGCATCAAGTAAGAAGTTTCTTGTAAGTAATTTTACAAATTAACAAATGACTGATTCAAGACCAGTCATGGAACAATAGAATGAACTTCTTGGAATACTTGGAAGGTTTACACAACACAAAATGCACATGGATGAGGCTATTCAAGTCTCTTGTGTTATTTATAAACTTCCTCCTTCTTGGAAAGATTTCAAGCATACCTTGAAACATAAGAAAGAGGAATTAACTCTGGTTGAGTTGGGCAGTCATCTGCACATTGAGGAATCTCTTAAGGTGCAGGATAATGACAAGCCAAAGGGTAGCAATGCTTCTTTGGACCATCTGTTGTTAATATGGTGGAGCATAACAACTCCACCAGGTACAATGACAACAAAGGTAAACGCAAATATCATGATAACACAAGGGCAGATCCTAACAAAAAGGCAACACCTACTTGTTGGAAATGTGGCAAGACTGGTCACATTAAAAGGGACTGCAAAGGTGTTAAAATTGGTGGTAAAGCCAATGGATCAGGCACTAATGGTTCAGGGAGTGGTGGTTCTTCCAACTCACTGAAAGGTCAGAATATGGTTAATAAGTCTTTTCAGATTTATTATGTTACATATGTATCTGAATCTCATTATGTGCAGGATGATGATGTTGCGTGGTGGGTTGACTCTGGTGCAACAGTTCATGTGTGCAAAGATAGAAGCTAGTTCAAGACTTATGAGTCACTGAATGATGGTTCTATTCTTCACATGGGAAATAAGTCAACAGCCTTGGTGCATGGTCATGGTTGTGTAGACCTTAGGTTTAGTTCTGGAAAGATTGTAACTTTGTTTAATGTTATTCATGTTCCTGATATAAGGAAAAACTTGGTTTCAAGTAGTGTTTTGAATAATCATGGATATAAACAAGTTATTGAGTATGATAAATTTATGCTTTCTAAGCATGGTGTTTTTATTGGTTTTGGTTATTTATGTAATCAAATGTTCAGACTTAATATTTCTACTGGCTGTGTTAATTCAGCTTTTGTGACCACCACTGACACTGATTCTAGCCTATGGCATGCAAGACTTGGCCTTGTACATTATAAAAGAATGCAAGTTATGTCTAGGGATGGTTTAATCCGAGCATTTGACATGGACACTGAAAAGTGTAAAACTTGCATGTTGACCAAGATAACCAAGAAACCTTTTCAAGGTGTTAGTCGTGAGACTAAGGTCTTGGAGCTTATGCACAGTGACCTGTGTGATTTGCATGCCACTCCTTCTTTGGGGAATAATAAGTACTTTGTGACATTTATTGATGATGCTTCTAGATTTTGTTATGTCTATCTGTTACATACCAAGGATGAAGCATTAGATAAATTCAAAGTGTTTAAAACTGAAGTTGAATTACAACTTGGGTCTTTGATCAAAAGATTTAGGACTGATAGGGGAGGTGAGTACATGGATACTCTGTATTTTCAGTCTGGTATAATCCATGAAACAACGCCCTTATACTCCTCAACAAAATGGTATTTCAAAGGAAAAATAGGGTGTGAAGGAGATGGTTAATTCCATGTTGTCCTATTCGACTGAGTCAAGGGTTCGGGGTGAAGCTATGTTAACAGCTTGCTATTTATTAAATAGGGTTCCCAACAAAAGGAGCAAGGTTACCCCTTATGAACTCTGGACTAAAAGGAAACCCAACTTGAACTATCTCAAGGTTTGGGGTTGTAGGGCTGTTGTAAGACTCCTTGATCCAAAGATGAAAACTTTGGGTGAAAGAGGCATTGACTGCATCTTTGTTGGATATGCTGAGCATTCCAAGGCTTTTAGGTTCTATGTTATTGAACCTAATGAATATATTTCAATTAACTCAATAATTGAATCAAGGGATGCAGACTTTGATGAGAATAGATTCTCATCAGTTCCTAGACCAAGCTAGAAGATTCCCAATAGAACTCATGACACTGGTGTATCAGAGGTGCCTGATGATGAACCATCAGTGGTCTCTGATGAGGTTGTGGTTCAACAACCTGAACCTGTGCTTAGAAAAAGCAAAAGGGTCAGGACTCCAAAGTCATTTGGACCTAAGTTTCAACTATACTTAGTTGAAGGAAAAAGGGATGAGGTCTCTGACCAATACTCCTATTGCTTTATTGTTGAGGATGATCCCAAGATATTTGAAGAAGCAATGAAGTCCCAGGATATTGCTTTCTGGAAAGAAGCAATCAATGATGAGATGGATTCCATCATGGGAAACAACACTTGGGTGTTGGTTGATCTACCACCAGGTTGCAAACCTTTGGGTTGCAAATGGATTTTCAAAAGGAAAATGAAGGTAGATGGAACAATTGAAAAGTTCAAGGCTAGACTAGTCATTCAAGGCTTTAAACAAAAGTCAGGGATAGACTATTTTGATACTTATGCCCCTGTGGCTCGTATCAGTACCATAAGACTGCTGATTGCTTTGGCATCTGTTCACAATTTGGTTATTCATCAGATGGATGTGAAGACAGCTTTCTTGAATGGTGAATTGGATGAGGAGGTTTACATGAACCAACCTCAGGGCTTCATCATGTCTGGCAATGAAAACAAGGGTGTAAACTGATAAATCTCTCTATGGACTTAAGCAGCACCTAAGCAATGGCATCAAAAATTTGATGAAGTGGTTTTGTCTAGTGGTTATGTTCTTAACCAAGTTGACAAATGTGTATATAGCAAATTTGATGAATCCGGTAAAGGAGTCATCATTTGTCTATATGTTGATGACATGTTGATCTTTGGCACTGACCAAAATTAGGTTGACCTGACAAAGGAATTTTTGTCATCAAGGTTCTCCATGAAAGACATGGGGAGGCTGATGTTATCCTTGGTATAAGGATTAAACATGAAAGTAAAAGAATTTCTATCTCTCAGTCTCATTATATTGAGAAGGTACTGAGGAAATTCAATTACTTTGATTGTACTCCAGTGAGTACACCTATGGATACTTTGGAGAAGCTGATGCCTAATCATGGCAAGGCTGTATCTCAACTTGAGTATTTTAGGGTAATTGGCTGCCTGATGTATGCCATGACTTGTACAAGACCTGATATTGGTTTTCCAGTGGGAAAATTGAGCAGGTATACTTGTAATCCTAGTGCTCATCACTGGCAAGCAGTTCAGAGGGTACTGAAGTATTTGAAGAGAACTATGGATTATAGTCTCTCATATACTGGTTACCCATCAGTGTTGGAAGGTTACACTGATGCAAGTTGGATCAGTAACACTAAAGACAATTCCTCTACCAGTGGCTGGGTATTCCTACTTGGTGGAGGTGCAATTTTTGGGCATCCAAGAAACAAACTTGCATCACCAGTTCAACAATGGAATCTGAATTTGTGGCTCTAGCAACTGCTGGTAAAGAAGCTGAATGGTTGAAAAACATGCTTCTTGAGATTCCATTGTGGCCTAAACCTATAGCACCTATTTCTATCCGGTGTGATAGTGCAACTACATTGGCTAAGGCTTATAGCCAGATGTACAATGGTAAGTCTAGACACTTAGGTGTCAGGCATAGCATGATTCGTGAGCTTATCATGAATGGGGTGGTATCTATAGAGTTTGTTAGATCTCAAAAAAACCTTAGCTGATCACTTACGAAGGGTGCGGCTAGAGACTTGGTTATAAAGTCTGCTAAAGGGATGGGTTTAAGTCCAACTTAGTCACTGAATGCTAGGACACCCAACTCCCTCCTGAGGAAACTTGGGAGCTGAGTTCAATGTGGAAAGCTGAATATTCAGTGGACTGGAGCACATGTTTTATTTTCATCCCAAGGTTGTGCTTCAGAACCTGCTGAAAGGAGGATGAAGTCTTTACTTCTTAATGGTTAATTTTCTTTGAAAAAGTGCTTGGCAGGAGCATGAATAAAGAGGAACCACCTATGTAAATGTTGAATTTTGCCGCTTCAGGAAGCTTTGGACTTTTAGCTTTTACAACATTTATGAATTTGGATATGGACACATGGCTTGTATAGTGTCAGGAGCTTTTAAGTGTTTGAAAACTTGTGTGTATTTTATCTTCAGTATTCAAATGGGTTGAAGGGTTCAATTCTTAGAACACCCTGATTCTCGAATATTTGAATGTGTAATTTACTAAGATGGAAATTCAATCCTCTGGACATTTTCGTTTATGCACATGTTTTGCTTGATGTTTATTTTTCATGCAAAGGAAATGAACTAAATTTGGGGAGGATTGTTGGAAAATTTAGTGCACTTGTGGGATTAGTTCACACCTTGTAATGGGTTAGGAGGTACGGAGTGTACACCCATAAGGTCCATGAACACCCTGACTCTTGTAGTGGTTTGTATTGGTAGTGCTAGTAGAAAGTACTGCTTGTGGAAAGTACTGCTTGTGGTTTCCACTGATAAAGCAGTGTTTCCACTAATAAGCAGTGTTTCCACTGAAGCTTGTGTTTCCACTGAAGCTTGTGGATTTCACTGAAGCAGTGTATCCACTGATAGCACTATGAAAGTACTGATGAAAGTACTGCTTGTAATGGTTTTGACCTATTCAAGTGGCAGTTTCAACTGCTTAATGACCACGTTTAATTTGTCATGTAACCACTAACGGCTATAATGGGGATAATTATGAGGCTATTAATGGGCCGATTAATACTCATAATTCCATTTGATTAGCTTAGAGTAACCTCCTACAAATAGGAGATCTGATTATGCATGATGGACACACAGAAAACGATTAACACTTATAAGCGCAAGGGTTATTGATTTGTGCCTAATTCAATAACAAACATTTGGTCTTATCCCAAGTAGATATTCGTGTAACCTAGGCATTAGGGTCGAATAGTTTACTTTGGAAAGTGATCACACGATTCCAAGTGATATCCGGTAACCACCTAGTGGAATTTGTTTCTGCTGACTTGATACTTGTTTCTGCTGACATTGATTATTTTACCCTGTTCTGGGAGCTACCACACCAACAATTTCAAAGAAGAAATTTATGTTGGACTTTCCCCTTTTGTGAGTGTTATGGGTGGCAAAAGACAAATAAAAGAAGAAGAATTATTTGTAATTTTTGTACAAGTGTTAAGTATATGTATTTATATTGATATAAAAGGGTAGTGACGCAAAATGCATGCAGTCGCTTACGTAAATGAAAAAAAGTAAACGTTTTAAGGAAAAAAAAATTAAAATGAAATGTGTAAACACATAAAACATGATTGTAAAATCCATATAGTACATCTCTAACGTAGACTAAATTTTTTTTGGTTTCGGTTTACGTTTAAAATCATTTTTCGAGTTACGCGATTTGACTTAACGGTTATACGTAAAAGTAAAAATTTTAAACGTTCAAGTTAAATTGTTTCGAGTTTATGGTCAAGTATTGCCCTGAAAAATGCCAGTTGCTACACACTTGTAGTTACAATTTATGTTACATGAAAACGTGAACTAGATTGTAGCCCAAGGTAAAATATCCACGTGTCGTGAGAACGAGCATGGATGATTTTGTAGTTTCTTACGTTGAACATTTCATGGAATGACATAATTAAATGAAGTAATCTAATACTACTTTGAATTTAAGTATTCGCTGAATGACTTAATTATATGCAGTAAATATTAACTTGAAATATTAATTGAAACCCAAGGTGGTGTTCATAATTACTTTAATTATAAATGTTTATGATTTTGTAAAGTCATAAACATGAAGTCTGTTAATACGAGACTTACAATATAAAGTAAGACGTTAACTTGCTATGTTTTAAGTCATATGTATGAAGTCAATGAGTTGATCAATGACTTATAACGTATAGTGGGATTATAACTGATATGTCTTTTGACTTGGTCAATGAGCGCGTGGCAGTAGCGCTAGCTGCGATCAATTCAAACAACTCAACCACTGATGCCGGAACTTCTAGGCCTACTGGTAATAAACGTGGCTGCACGTACAAGGAGTTCCGTAACTGTATGACTGGTGGTTATAATGGAACGGAGTGAGCTGTTGTTTTGACCCGATGGCTTGAAAACTGGAACTGTGTTTAGGATCTGCAACTGTGAAGATGAAGATAGGGTGAAGTTTGCTTCGTTCACTTTTCAAGAGGTTGCCTTAACTTGGTGGAATAATTACACGAAGTCTGCAGCATTGATGCGCTTATGCCATGCCTTGGGAGGAATTCAAGGATATGGTGCTCAAGAAATATTGCCCTCGCAATGAAGTCAAGAAGTCGGAGAATGAGTTCGGAATCTCAAGGTGAAGGGCGATATGGCATTCTACAACCAACGTTTCCAAGAGTTGGCCTTGCTATGTCCGAAAATGGTACCAACTGAAACTCGCTTGATAGAGCGATACATCGGAAGGCTACCTCCATCTATCAAAGGAAATGTGACTACCTCCAAGCTGTGACCTTCACGAGACTATTGAAGTGTCAAACAAGTTGATGGATCAAGTGATCGAAGATGCCGGTGAAACAACAGATAACAACAAGCGGAAGTGTAGTGATAACTCCAAAGACAACAACAACAATCAAAACAAGAGGCAAGAGGTTGCTAAGGTCCGCTCTGCCGAAAGAAGTAAGAAGAAGGGTTATGAAGGGAAGCACCCTTTATGCAACCGCAAACTCCACCACGGTGGTCGGTGTAATGTGAAATGTCGCGAATCGCCGGAAGGTTGGGCACATGGCCAAAGACGCAGTCAAAGGATCTTGCTAACATAACTTGCTTCGGGTGTGGAGAACGAGGACACTACAAGAGTGAGTGTCCCAATCCAAGGGATCAGAATGGAAAAACCCAGATTGAACCAGCCCGAGGAAGAGCTTATTTCCTTGGAGAAAAAGAAGAGAGCAAAGATCAACTTCAGCACTATCTAAACTGACGACAACAAAGAAATTATCCGCTTTCTTAGATTGCATTCCTTTAAGTTTCCTATATATTGTGCTCTTTTATGTAACCGCGTTGTATTCCAAATATTCCGCTTAAAGAATCCTTTATCTTTTATTTACTTACTGCCTCATGTTACTAACTCTTCCTTGAACGACTAGCCTCTCTTCCACGTCACGTTTTAAGTATATATACTCACATCTCGTCACCGTACCAACCTCGACGATTCTCGCATCTTAAACCACGAGGACGTGGTTTCTTTTAAGGGGTAGGTACTATAACAACTCGTAAATTTCCCTACCGATTTTTCGCGACTATATTTTTTCTTTTCTTTCGTGCGTTTCAATCTATAATCACGACGCATTACGCTAAAAATATAAAAACGAACTATCAATACCAACGACATTATTTTTTATAACAGTTTTGAAGACGCTTCCAAAAATATAATTTTTATATTTTTGGACACCGGAGAATCGTTTACGCGGAGACCGACAACATACGCAGTACAAGTTATATTGTATTAATAACAAAACAAAAGAAATAAAACAAATAAATTCTACCCTCATCCCCCACATAACCCACGTACCTGCTCCTGTCTTCCCTCGAAAAACGCCCCACAACCTGCTATCCTTCTCCACCGTTTTCGTCTCTCCCTCTCTACCCTACCATCACCATAAACACTCCTCCAAAAGGAGTAAACCATCCAAACAATGTTCCCACCCCAAGAATCAATCTTAACCAAACTAAAAACCATTCTTGGACCTTTCCCATAGAAACAAATCGACAAAGATGAGGTCCCCTCCATCTGATTCCCTTGTCTCTAGGGTACGGTTGGAATCAAAACAGAAGAGCCACGTGAAGGCCTGCACTTAGTGGGGAAGATTACTCAAAGAGGCTCCTTATCATCTTCAAGACCAAAAGTGGTGGTCCAAGTACTCCTCCCTTTCATCTATTTATAGCTGCGAGGGTTTCACAGCTTCATCACTTCATCTCACCAATAAATTCGAAATTAGGGTTCATACCAATCAAAGGGGTTTTCAAAATTAGGTTAGGGGTTTTGTTATTGGATGCATAAGGAAGGTTTCCCAAGTATTTAATTGTTCCAATTCATCCCGGGTCTCTCCAATTGGAGCTTTTGGTGTTCGGTTCTTAGTCCCATTCGACCCACCAACTTATTGTAAGAACATATTCTTTTGATATTTTTCATTCTATTGAGTTTGTAATTACATTTTTGTAATTCGAATACATATTATTTTTTTTTATTATTATTACCGATTAATATTAATTTGTCAAATTAATTTTGAATATTCTGAATTTCTGTTCTTATATGTCGAATGAAATTGGTTAAGTTATTGTGCTTCGTTGTTGTTGTTAATATGTGTGGCGAGTCTAAAATGAACAAACAAAATAAAAAAAAACTGAAACTAGGTTGGATATTGTTATGGGTCGAACCATGCTTTAGTCTAAGTAGCCGTAATTCAGGTCCCATGAGGCCACGATGGTTTGAGTTGTAGCAAGCGTCGGGTACCCTTCAAATCAGTCACAATCTGCGATCTCTTGTTGTTGTTCGCCTTAGTTGCTAGCATTGCAGTATAGGGTTAGTCTTGGAAAGGTTTATGATCGCTTTTGGTTCATGTCGTTGACTCAAAAGTTGCTTAACTTATTGTTGGAATGTTGTTATCTACTAATTTGTCCTAAGGTTGAACTAGAGTCTTAGTTAGGCTCGCGAGGTACAAACGAGTGTCTCACAATAGCTCGAGACACTTTGATGATTTGAGAAAATTGGTATAGTTTCTTTTGCTCCTAAAGAGAGTCTTCGACTCACGAGTAAAACTCTTGTCTTTTCGCCTATCGTTTTGGCACAACCGGAACCATGTCCTCAACTCTATGATTTCAAAATCTTGCAACATTTTTACTACTCTTCTTTCTTGCTTTATTGAATGCGTTTGATATATATATATATATATATATATATATATGGGTAACATGTTTTCCCCTTTCATTGTGTCAAAGCATTTCAACAGCTAAGTGCTGCCTATTTCTATACAAAAGGGTACGTTTGGTAGTTGGATCTGGGCCGCAGCCCAGCCCACAACTAAAAATCCATTTGGTTATCTGAGATTGGGCCGAAGCCCATCTCCTTGGTAGTCCCCTTGGACCGCAGCCCGCATACTCCAGTTATCTTTAGAAGTCCATTCAAATGTAGCTCGATCACGAGTCGTCCCGTACCAAATACTTCAAAACCCTATACCTTGTCCAATACTTCTTCTTGCGACAATCCACCGTCTACTAGATCACTATCGCCTACATATGTTATTACTCGAACAAACGTCTTAAACTAATACGTATGATAAACTCGAATTATTTTACAAACATACAATCTAGACTACTTTTCCAAAACTTATTGTTAACATCACTCGTGTTCTAAATAATAAAGACGTGTAATTCCACTACTAGTTCTAAAACGGCAATGTTATAAACAAATTATCAAATTAATAACTATAAACCAAACTCCATTTTTTTTTAAAACACTAGATGATAACTTATGTAATTATTACACTCAAACTAACCGGAACATTTTCAATAATAACGCTTTATTATTTTGTCTAAAAACATATATCTGAAATGTATAAACGGTTTATGTCCGATTTTTCTAAAAATCTTATACTATTCCTTATATGCACAAATATTATTTTACAACTATATTTTTATCAAAAACCAACATTTGAAACATTGATCATAATCGTTCTTATTAGCCATGTATGGCTATACGTAAGCACATACAGTCTAAACGACGTCCTATAACTCCAATGCATTACTATTTATATGATATATTTTCCGTATAATGTCTTCCGGTTATCAACGAATCTACTACTTATTCGACTTGATATCCTACTATTCTATATGTATATGTTTACGCACTTCCATGATCCAACATTCGCTAAACTATTTAAACTTAAATGCTGCCACACAAGCAACAACAACACAAAACTTGAAAACTTTTAAACATTATTGAGTCTTAAACATGAATAAAGACTAAGTTGTCGCACTAATCTTGGTTGCATATTGGAGCTACTTGTTACTTGACTTCTTTGTGCTTTATTCACCGAACTGCTAAGGTGAGTTTATAGCCCTTGCTTTAGAAAACTATGGGGTGAGAAACATGCAAAACTCTTTTCGGACCTGAAACTGAAAACACTATTACGTGAAACAACCTTGAATCCCAACTATGCTACCGTTAGTTCCCTTTGGGGAGGCGCGATTGTTATGAATAGATCTATTGGGGATGACACCCCCGTTCGAGTTTGACCCGATAGGCAAACGTCGGGCGTATATCATATCGTATTGATTGAGTGTACTGGAAATACACTTGTTGGGCTTTATTTATCATGCTTCTAGATGCATGCACACTGTCGTAGTTTCGGTCGCATGAACTTGGTACTAGCGTAATAGCCTTTTTGCATATAGTGTCATTCACGGAGATGCTATATGTGCAACTGTGGTCCAACTTGATTTTTGAAACTTAAACCTATGAACTCACCAACCTTTGTGTTGACATTTTAGCATGTTTTTCTCAGGTTTACTTATTGACGTGGGCAATGGCAAAGGCATTCGTTGAAGACTGGCATCCGAAGTGTTTCCAAACATTTTAATACAACTTTTAATGGGACAACATATATTTTTATGGGCTTTACTTCCGCACTTTGAAACAATATTGTAAAACTATTTCTTAAATTGATCTATATTTTGAAAATGGAATAGATTTTCCATTCTTTATTACCTTGTGTTGTGATTATTGATTTAGTAGCACCCCATGACCCGAATGCTTCCGCTATGAAATTTTGGGGGTGTTACAGATCCGTAAGGATATCTCAGATATTTAATATTATGAGGGATATGAGTTACAGGATCATGGTAAGCCTGTTAATCATAATGATGAATTTACAAATGTTGAATTGTAAGAAAATCAATCATATTATGAATGTAGAGATGATGTCCATAAAGATAATCAACTTTAGATACTTAGTTTATCTTAATGAAGATGATTTTCTTCAAAGGATGGAAACCCTAGTGGTTTAAATCTTTGTGTAGAAATCATATGGACAATATTGTACACATATTTAATGTATGTCTAGTGATAATAATATTAATCATACTTAATCATTTAACTATGATTGAATATTCTTTCCTAGATACATTAAATAGGAGTATAAAGATTATAATTATCATACTTAGTTTTATTGATATGAAATTTTGACAATGAATATCAAAACTCTTTTGTTGGAATTACTTTTATGGGCGATAAGTAATGCAAAGGAGTTTTTATGAATTCAAATAATCTTTGAATATGTACAGACAGCAAGAATCCATGAATAGATATATGCAAGCATCTAGGAGTTGATTCTTATGTTTAATATTAAATCCATGTTTGATTTAATAATTAAAATAAGATAGCTCATAAGTATTCCTGAAAGCTAGTGGGAGTATTATTTTTTATTTTCTTAAATCTTATATGTTGTATGGGCAACTACATTCCACCTAAATTAAATTTTAGTTGGGAATGAAACCTCGTTTGTAAGATTTGGAAATAAAACATACAACCTAGAGATATATGTTTATTGTTATAAACATATGCAGTAAATAAATGAGTCTAATAGAACATGATGAATACATATCTTTGACAAGATAGAATATGAATGAGATCTTAAAGTCTAACTTGAAGATTCATCATGAACATCATGTTATGTATAAGGTTGTTGTATCATGCTTGATTACAAGATGATTTAACAACATTGTAATATTTATGTTTGGATTTAGAGTTGCTCCCAGATTCTATACAACAATTGTTATGTAATTGTCATAAGTCAACAAACTTGAGGTTTGGATGACACCAAACAAATAAATATTCAAAGTTTACGGATGTTTAAAGAGCATATTGTTGTACACAATGATGCTAATATAATTGAGATGACACTC
Source organism: Chrysanthemum makinoi (assembly GCA_910596185.1). NCBI lineage: Eukaryota > Viridiplantae > Streptophyta > Magnoliopsida > Asterales > Asteraceae > Chrysanthemum > Chrysanthemum makinoi. The sequence goes on along the minus strand of OU343216.1, from coordinate 68,629,615 downwards.
AATTCTAGTCATGGTATCCTTGATGATGACCATGTTGACTAGTTATGCTCAACTAAGAGCATAGTTGTATTATACATTAAAGAATATAGAATACTTTTAAACCTTAAGGTTTTGGAAGATGATTGTCATAAAAGGTGGTTCAGGTAGTCACGCATCTTATGTAATGATATGACAATATCAAGACATGTGTAAACACATACAAGAAATTCACTTATTGAATTTTTAAAATAAGTATTCTCAAAATTTCTATAGATCAAAGTTAGTTGAAGTTATGCCCTGTCAACAAGTATGATTATCATGACTTGAGGCAAAATTCATTAACTAAGAATTATCATGCATTGATCTATTTAGTATTTGGATAAAGGATATTGTAAACATTATTATTCAAATGAAATAAAGTATTTTGTTATGTTTATTATTCATTTATTATGATGTTATCCTATATTTGCATGTTTAAATCCTTTAATAACTTAAGTTATTCTAAATAGTCCGTTGTCGATCAATAACATGGGAATGATATTGAATTAAGACAAATCTGAGTATTAGTTAGAATATACTTGAAAGTATATGGATGTGTAGCATGACTAATTTCAGATGATATTCAATGGATTGAATATAGGACTTATCCCAACCACATGATGGTACTTTATGGATCTTAGTCATTAAGTACATCATGAATATTTATCCTCTGACTTGAGATACCAGAGAAATGCCATAGATGTAGTGCATTTCTGTGAAGCAATCTAACGCTATACGTAACTGGTAGATATAAGGGTTGTTTTCGAAGTGTTGCAATTTATGAATTCTGCTCTTAGTCAAAACGGGATTTGTTTCCTTCAAATTTATTTGAAGTATAATAATGCTGGGCCCCTCGTAGGATTGTTAAGATGTTTGCATGGCCATGCCCAAGGTCTTTTTCAGAAGAATTGGTAATCTTGATCAATCAAAATAAAGCGTGAAACAGAATAGTTAGTTAAGAAATGAGTGAGATCCATATTCTTATTAACATGGTATTAGAAACAAAAGGATAATTATGATAATGAATCATCAAAAGGTTTTTTCCAGGAAACCATACTCAAGTTGTTCTGGGGTCATTGGGGTGTTGCTACATGCTAACCAATGTCATTACGCATATTAAGATATCTCCAAGTGGGAGCAGTTGGTTTATGGATATATTTAATATGTGTATGACCGGATTCGAAATCGAGACCACGGGATTGCACACTTTACGTATGAGATTCGATGTTTAAATAATTAATATAAAATATTATGTTTAATTATTAAATTCACAATAAACGACTAAACGAGCGATAAGTACTGATCGGAAGTGACTATCGGTCGTTAAATGTCAACGGGATACGAAGAAAAGCAAACAAGCCAAGAGACGGTTTTAGGAACCCTCTTTTGGGCTTGTTTTTGGCAAAAAACTATGGAATCCCACATCGGAAACCATAGCAATCTTGACATCTACCATAAGGCTATAAATACATTCCCATGTATTCATCCTTTGGTACACTTGATTTCATTAGAAGGCCAAACTTCTTCTTTGCTTCCCTCTTGTTCTTGGTCGACGAGTGAATCCCCATTGTAAGGGATTTACGAGTGACCTTGAGACTAACAAAGATGTTTGGTTATTCTATTGTGATCCAGAACTAGCATTCGCATCGAATCGCTAATAGTACGTGTGTACCAAAATGTGGTGTAACACACTATTGTTACATCAATTGGTTTGAATTGAAAAACGGTAAGGGTCAATTTGTTAAACCACATAAACCCTAATTAGGGTTCTTGAATTGAAGAGATCTAGCCAATTGCAAGAGGCATGTTACGTTTTATTTTCGTTAATTAATTCTTTGTTTATATTCTAAGTCTTCATTTGTGTACTCTGTGATGTCTACATGTGTTATTTGTATATCATGTTTATTAATCTCAACAGCTATATAGTCATATCTGTGATGTGTGTTACACTGTCGATTCTCGACTATATTTTCCCGTGTCATATATCTAATTTCATTCTCTTTCAGTTTCCATATATATTGTATATCCATTGCACTCTAAGAGTGGATGACTATGCAATCACCATCAGCTAGTATGGTGTTACAACTATATGCTCAAGTAATGCACATTTCTTTTAATTGTTTCATGCCTGCACACACAATCCTTTAAAAGAGAAGAAAATAAGAAATTTTTATGTTTTCAAAAGTCAGATCTAGATCCATATAGACAGTTACATGAGTTCAGACATCTATCATAAACTGAACTGCAGTTTTAAAATTTTAAGGCCATCTTCGTTTATATTTGGTATCAATTACTTCAACTTTATCGACTTGTTAATTCATTGTCTGTATGCGTTGGCCACTTATCACCTCTCAGGCTGCAGGATTTGGTCCCAACTTGCCAGGAATGTTTAAAAATGGGATACAGAAACCCCTTATTTGGTCTAATAGAAAACTTGTTAAAAACCTAACTCATGCTAAACAGATGATATAAAGCATGCAAGTGTTAGAATTTCACAATCATGATATTCCAAAAGTAAGACATGCATCCTTATTAAAAGAAAGTAATAAAAACCAATATTAATAGGAGAAAAAATATGTTTTAAGTAAATGACGAAGAACATACATACCAATGTTTCAAAGTTGCAACTCTGGACGAGTGAGTGCCAAAACAGGAACATCATGGCTGAAACCGCAAACATACCTTAGAGAAGGCATATTAAACACAGAACTGGTAACAACTTGCTCGCTAAAGGGACAACCTCTCAGTGTTAGCTTTCTTAATTTTAAACACCCTTCTGATAACTTCACAAGTCCTGCATTAGAATTTCCTGTGCGAGTAAGATGAAGAAACCGCAAATTAGCACCATACTTCCCGATATATTCCAAACCCAAACCCACATCCGTCAATCCCCTATGCCAAATATCTAGCCTTTCGAGTTTGCTGCAACCCATCAGCATAGCCCGAATTCCATAGTCTAGCGGTGCCTCATCTTTCTTTCTCAAGCATATACGAAAATCACGCAGATTCTTTAAGTAAGTTCCTACACACTCCAGAGCTTCATGTGAAATATCTGTAAGGACAACATCTAAACACTCCAAATTAGTACATCCTTTTACCAGAGCAATCAGTCCCACGTGGGTCACAAGCCTATTATAGTTAAGTTTAGCTTAATTTCTTGCAAAACTGACCAATGACTTGCAATCCCTTGTCTCCACATACATCATCGGTATATAGAACTTCCAAATTAGGGCACCTCTTAAACAACAAACACTGGCACTCATCCCCCATGCCTGAAGATACAAGTTTCAATTTCGTTATCTGATTCAGTAAAGGGAGTACACTCAAATATTGAGTTACGAACAATTTCATTCCACTTAATGAACGCATATTTAGGGGTAACTGGAAATTGACAAGCTCACTCTCCTCATCACAAATATCTCCATCAAAATGTTCCAACCTAACAGCGTATCTAAAGGCATCTCCTAGTTTACTTAGATAGCACGTTCCGATCTTTAACGATATTAATGAGTTACAACAGTTTTTTGCAAGAAGTGTAAGATCTTCTACATCATAAAAAATATCCGTACTCTTAATATGTAACCTTTCTAAAACTGTGCAATTTAGTGCCAATTGATGTAACCAAATCCCATCTTTCACATTAATATTATAACAATATGCCAAACAAAAGCGTTTCAATTGGTTACAATGCTTAGAGACATGCCTTAATCCATCTGTTGAAAACCCTTTACACTTCTTAATCTTCAAACTACTTAAACCCTTAGCACGTGTTCTCGCCAATTTCTCGAGATCTTCATCATGAACAAACATCCCACGGATATGAAGTTCTTTCAAACACCTAAACTCGAGAGCTAGTTGTTGGATCCATGGGGTGATTCGATGAAGTGTTTAATTAAAACCACATGGGAGACCTCTAATTCTTAACACCTCGATGAAAGGGAATCTTTTACTTAAAGAGGCAGCGTTTGGGTAGTAATGAGTGTGGACAGTTAGGCGCTTTCGCGTAATGCCATCAGTCTCATAACACTTACGGGAAACTAACGAAACAGAGCTTCGGTCCTCAACATTGTGTATATAAGGTATAACTAAGTCTAAAACTTGCTCTCCCACTTTGATTTTTTCAGGCTTGTGTTTGGTCTTACGTTTAGTGGGTTCCATTAAGGTTTGGTTAGGTTTAAGGCTTAATGTTAAACTTCGAGTGAATTCCTTTCTTGAAACACTAAAACTAGAGTACTAAACCTGCAACAAAATATTTAACTAATAAGAAGAAATTTAACAATAAGATGTAAATTACTTTGTAGTTCATAGGATTAGTTAGATACTGTTGGAAAATTTAGTGCACTTGTGGGATTAGTTCATACCTTGTAATGGGTTATGAGGTACGGAGTGTACACCCATAAGGTCCATGAACACCCTGACTCTTGTAGTGGTTTGTATTGGTAGTGCTAGTAGAAAGTACTGCTTGTGGAAAGTACTGCTTGTGGTTTCCACTGATAAGCAGTGTTTCCACTGAAGCTTGTGGTTTCCACTAAAGCTTGTGGTTTCCACTGAAGCAGTTAATCCACTGATAGCGCTATGAAAGTACTGATGAAAGTCTTTGCTTGTAACGGCTTTGACCTATTCAAGTGGCAGTTTCAACCGCTTAATGACCACGTTTAATTGGTCATGTAACCACTAACGGCTATAATGGGATAATTATGAGGCTATTAATGGGCCGATTAATACTCATAATTCCATTGGACTAGCTAAGATTAACCTCCTATATATAGGAGATCTGATTATGCATAAAAATATACACAGAAAACGATTAACACTTATAGCATAAGGGTTATTGATTTGTGCCTAAATCACTAACAAACATTTGGTCTTATCCCAAGTAGATATTCGTGTAACTCAGGCATTAGGGTCGAATAGTTTACTTTGGAAAGTGATAACACGATTCCAAGTGATATCCAGTAACCACCTAGTGGTATTTGTTTTTACTCACTTGATACTTGTTTCTGCTGACATTGATTATCTTACCCTGTTCTGGGAGTTACACACCAACAATCAAAGTAAACTATTTTTTGTGATAATCAATACGCTGCTAGCTGCAAGAATGAAACACATGGCTTCAAACTTTGCCAAGCTTGACACAAGTTTGAAGGGTGGACTTTAGGAGGTGGCAAAAGAAGATGCACTTCTTGCTTTCCGGCAGACGTGTGGTGTATGTGCTAACTACACCTATTCCGATGATAGGGGATGATGCTACCTTGTGGAGCAGATTAGGAGGAGGAGCAAATGGGAGAATGATGACTACATATGCGTGAGGTCTTATTCTTAATGGTATGTCTGATTCTCTGTTTGATATTTATCAGAACTTTGTGTTAGGAATTAGAAATTCCAGGTATTAAAGAGTCGGTCACCTCAAGTATATGTAATTGTAAGAAAGCTCGTAGTCGTAGTTATTTTAAGTTAAGTAGTATTTAGTTAAGTAACACCGTGGAGGACGGACGGGTCTTTACCCACTGTATGCTTGATCCACAGCCCGATGTGTGGCGTTTTATGTAAGACTATAAATACTCTCTACCTCCCAAGGTAGAGAGTTGGAGCTCATAATAATATCTTTCACTTTCTCTCACTAAGTTCCCTAAACCTCTAACTTTCTCTCTCTAGAATTCCATCTATATTCTACCTTGTGTTAATGTTATGATGTGTATGTGAAAAGTTATATCTTACAATTGGTATCAAGAGCCATGGTTAGATCATATCTTACACATCTTTGGATTTCTAGTGGTTTTAGGTGGTTTTGAGTTTGAAAAAGTTTAGTGGTTTTTGCATCATTTGATTGATTTCTAGTGTTAAAGTTTTGATTTTGGTTGTACTTTTATGTTTAGAATCATCAAAAGTGTTTAGGTTTTCATTTGGTAAGCTTGAATCATCTTGGTTGGGTTGTTTTGGATTGAAAAGTGAGGTTTATATGGTTTTTCAAGCTAGCGACTTAGCTCACGGAATAGTTTCTTGGTAGCGACTTGCTTCACATTTTTGTAGCGACTTACAGTGTTGGAACTAGCGAGTTAGATCTAGCGAGTTAAAGTACAAGTAGTGGATTCTCCACTACGGGTAGCGACTTGTGGTAGCGACTTGGTCAGGAGCGAGTTGCTCTTTAGCGACTTGTGTCTCTAGCGACTTGTGTAGCCAATTGCTGCCAAAATTTGGTTAGCGACTTGGTCTGTAGCGAGTTACTACTTAGCGACTTGTTTTCTGTTAGCGACTTGGGACTCTAGCGACTTAGGGGTGTAGCGAATTAAGGGTTAGCGACTTAGTGCATTAATTTCTAGCGACTTAGTGCACTAATTTCTAGCGACTTAGTGCATTATCTTCTAGCGATTTAGTATTTTATCATCTAGAGTCTTGAGTGATTGTTTACGGTTTTCTCTTGATTCAGTAAAATCCCGTGAAAGAATCCATTTCCCGGTTTAATCATAGAGCTATAAAATTCCGTATAATCTGTTAACATGTCTACCAACGTTCCCACTGTTATCTCCACTGTTGCCGAAGATGTTCAAGCAGTTGGTTCAGATACTCGTCCACCCATGCTTGACATGAACGACTACGACTCTTGGGCTCAACGAATTAGACTGTATTGCCTTGGAAAGGAAAATGGTGTCAACATTCTCAAATCCATTGATGAAGGACCATATCGAGTTGAGACGACTAGAGACATACTTGATACTAATGCAGATGGTACTACTGTTTACGGAATGGACAGACCTAAGATGTATGATGAGCTTGATGATAAGGATAAAAAGAGATTTGATGCAGATATCGGGGCTTCAAACATTGTTCTTCAAGGTCTTCCTAAAGACATCTACAAGCTGATCAATCATAACACAGATGCTAAGGCCGTTTGGGACAATGTTAAGATGCTTCTCTCAGGTTCTGAATTAACTATGGAAGACAGAGAATCCCAACTCTATGACTAATTTGAGCATTTCAAGATGAAACCAGATGAGAGTGTCTATGAGTACTATGTGAGATTTCATAAGTTAGTTAATGACATGAGGAACATCCGAATGACTATGCCTAACATTCAGTTGAACTCAAAATTTGTGAACAACATGAATCCCGAATGGCACAAGTTTGTCACCCCTGTGAAGCTCACTAAAGGATTGAAGAATACAAACTATGAGCAACTCTATGCCTTCCTCCTTCAGAATGAGAGACATGCTATGTTTGAAAAATTAATTCTCAATCGGTTCAAAACCAACCAGGGAGAGACAAGCTCGTCTAATGACTCTACAACTTTCTACTCAAACATCGGAATCACAACCAAAGCATCACAAGTCATACCCTTGGGTAATGGTAATCACAAACTCATTCCTGATCCTATGTACAAACAAGCCGATGCCGATACTCACGTGGTAGCTTCATTAATCAACTAGCTCTTCTCATCGGTCAAAACATGAATACTCTCCCACAAACCAACAACAACCTCAGAACCGCATCTAACCCACACAATCAAGCCACTATTAAAGATGGAAGGATCGTGGTGCAACCAGACAGAAAGACAGATGATCGGGGACGAGGTGGAGTGGGAGAGGTTATGTTGGAAACCCGAATCGAGGAAGGAATGGTAACCAAGGTCAAACTAAGCTCATCAAATGTTATAACTGTGGTGGAGAGGGACACATTGCAAGGAACCGTACATCTCCAAAGCGCCCACGAATCGCCGATTACTTCAGAGAGAAGATGCTGCTGGCTCAAGCTCGGGACAATGGTGCTACTCTGAATGAAGAGGAATTGCTATTTCTTCGAGGGCAATGCCAAGACCTATGATGCGGATGTGGATGAGCGGCCTATTCAGAGATAGGTCACAATCATCGAATGCCTTTCAAGTCACGACTGTGATGCATACGACTCTGATGTGGATGATGGACCTACGGCACACACAATTTTATGGCTAGCATTTCTCCAATGGTTTCTCCCAAGGTCTCTTCTTCATCACTAGCTGGGCCATCCCATGACAAGCTCATCTCAGAGGTATGAAAACTATACGATGATCGATGTGCAACAGATGCATGACAAAGTACAATCAACTGAAACTATTGAATCAAATATTGAAAATATGGGTAATATCAATATTGTCCCATATGATCAATATGTGAAACAAAGTGAAAGTGAAGTTGTACCAAGTGATGCATCTTCTGCAATCAACAATGACTATGTCTTTGATGAATACACTTGCATGTGCCCCGATGATTCCATTATTTCTGAACTAAATGCCTATAAAGAACGTGTTGCTATTTCTGAACAACGTGCAAAATTTAAGTTGACCACTCGTGGCGGAAATGGATAACCAAGTAAGTACAGTAATTAGAAAAGTAAGTTTAGAGAAGAAGTATTGAAACAAGAATTAAATTCCTTGCAAGAAAAACTCTCTAAAACATCTAAACAAAAACAAGAACTTCAAGAAAATGTGAAAATGCTTAAGCAAGAATTTAATGCAAAGGAATCAAAACTCTTGAGAGATTTTTCTAATCTGAAAACTTTGAAAAACAAACTTGAGAACAAGTTGTACATCCAAGGAAACACCATTCGATCACATGGTCACTAAACATCGAGTCTTAAGCGATAAGCATAGCATTCCCCTTGTTGAGGAACCGAATCCCGAGGTAATTAAAAAGGCTAGAAATGCTCATAAGGTGCTTTATGATGGTAATGAAATTCTTAAGCCTAGGCAGAAACCTAGTTGCGTTGAGTGCACCGAGGAAGATAAGAAATCAGATGAAGTCACTAGGGAAAGGATGAACAAAAATTAGATGATCCTAAATGCAAAGAGAAAAAGATTATTATCACTCCCCATGACTACAAGAAGGAAAACTGGATTTCCTTGAACATGTTTAAGCCTCAAACATTGTTGACCCCTGAACAAGTGTTCTGGAAAAAGGATATGGACTTGCAAAAGCTGAAAATCTTGTTGAAAAGAATTCCCCTTGTAGGAAATTCCCTAAAGCGACTGAGTATCCTCCAAATACACCAATGCATTTAGTTCCTAGAACTATTGCCACTAAGAGCAAGACCTTAATCAACCAATATGTTATTCTTCAACTATTTGTTGATTTTGAGAAAACTTGTAAGAAAAGGATCACACCCACTGGGATAACTGAAGGGAAAGGGGTTTTGAGCAAATGAAAGAATGTTATTTAACTGAGGTCATGCCTTTCTTTAAACAACTAAAAGATCATTTTGAGAGTCTTCAAACGGGGACAAAATCGATATTAAAGAAATGGAAAAGGAATTTGATGCAATGGTAGTTGAAGTTAGTGATTATGAGCGTGCACTAAAATATAATGAGATTGAGAGGAAGAACTTGCATACCTTAAATGAGACTCTTATTACTGAATGTGTTGCTCAAGATATCTTTTTCATCGCTTCAAATTGCTCTATTAATGCTTCCAAATTTCATGAACTATCTGTGGCCCTGAAAGTCTCCCATGATCGTGTCATTGAGCTTGAAAAACTAATTCTGAACTAAACGAGAAAATTGAAATGGATGATCACAACAATTTGGTTAAACATTTTTCTAAACTGGAAGTTGAGCATTTTAATTTACAACTAAAATATCAACATCTTAAAGAAAATGTTAAAACTTCAGATATCAAGACATCGTCGGATGCTCCGAGTTTGATGCGCTTTTTCAAATTAACAAACGTGATGAACAGATTCAAGCTCGCAACGCGATCGAAAGTTGAAAGCCCAAATCTCTCAATTAAAGGGTCAAACGAACAATAAGACAGGCTCCCAAATCCCTCCTTCTTTAGATTCTCGGAATTCTCAAACTTTTCATCTTCAAAACTTAGTTGATGCCTTACAAAAGGAAAACGAGAGTTTTCTAGAAGAAAATGAAAAAGTTAAACGACATTTTAAAGAGTTATATGATTCAATGAAAGTCACCCGTGACCAAAACAACGAAAAAATAACGTCTTTACAAAAGGAAATTGAGAATCTAAGAAGTCCGGGAAATGGGAAACTGCCACTTGTTTTCAATAAGAATGTTGTCTCAAAGTCACCCTTAGACTGCAAATACACTGTGATAATTAAATATATTCCTCCTCATCTTAGGAATAATGAACATGCTTTTCATGAATCTTGTGCTCACCTTAAGGATAGTCTAGAATGTCTCCGTGAGATTGTCGAAGAGGATTTCATTAATAAACCTCTTGATAGTGAAAGTAGGTTTGCTTGCCTCCGTGCCAAAGCGATCTCAAGAGTTGCTAGAATGTGTAATTGCCACATGCCCAAAATCCTTAACCTTAGGTGAAAAAGGCAAAGCTGTGATGCCTTGTTCTATGCCTAGTGCCAAGCAGTAAATCCGTTCTATGCCCATCTTAAAAAGGAAACACTAATGTGCCTTCAAGTAGTTCAGATTCCGGATATGTTAGTGCTAAGAAAGTGAACTTTAGTGTGCACGCAAAAAGCTCAAATCACCGTCTTAAAGTATACACTAATGTGCCTTCTAGTACTTCAGATCCTTGCACATCAAGTTCGGGAATGCAAAAATTAGATCAACCAACTAATGTTCCCATTCCTCTACAGAGTAATCGGTGACTTTAAAGCGGCAGGTCAAAGTCTCAAGACAATACAAGGAATGATAGGACCTTGCAAGCTAAGAATGTGCATTGGAAGAGAGTAGAAGACCAATCTAGGAACTTTAGGCTTGAGTTGAATAAAACGAATCGTGTTGATTCTAATATTAGCCTTAGGCGCATCTTGTAATTAATTCAATTACGATACTATCTGCAAACCTTGTAATGCTTTGCATGCTTGAATTCATTGCTAATCATGAATGTGGTGTGAATGCTTTGTCTAATGCTGTCAAATGCCCCGTTAAAATTGCTAATGCTAATAATCGTGCAAATAAGGCAAAAAGGCAAAAACGAAAGATTGTTAGAAAAAAGTGGAAACCCACAGGAAGAACTTTTATAAAGATAGGTTATTATTGGATACCTTTTGGCCATAAGAATAATCAGTTTGTTCTCAACACTGCTAAGATTATGCCCACTAGAAAATGGATGCCTATTGGTAGAACTATTCCCTTAAGAAGTAAACATACTTTGAATAGGTCAAATACGACACCAAGACATTGCATCTATTCCCAATGATTCCATTGCTTCTACTTGATATGGATGTTTCGATTACGATGTGGGTGTTCCAAATCCTGTTACTAACCAAATGGAACCCATTCTTGCATGGGGATCCCAATTATCCGATTATCCATTTTGTCGTGTTCAACTGCAGATCGTTCAAATCGTTCGTGGTACCGGACTCAGTCGTTCCAAGCATATGACCGAGACCGGTCGCGCTCATGAACTTCGTGAGCAAGTTCATCGGGACTGTTAGATTTGGTAATGATCATTTCGGTGCTATTATGGGTTATGGAGATTATGTTGTTGGTGATAGTGTCATCTCGAGAGTCTACTATGTTGAAAGGTTGGGTCATAATCGTTCTCGTTGGTCAATTCTGTGACTCGATCTAGAAGTTGCCTTGAGAAAACATACCGCTTTGTTAGAGATCTTAATGGTAAGGAACTGTTAAAAGGAACTCGTGGGTCAAACCTTTACACCATCTCTATCGATGACATGATGAGGGCTTCTCCAATCTGCTTGTTATCAAAGGCTTCAAAAACAAAGTCATGGTTATGGCATCGTCGTCTCAATCACTTGAACTTCGGCACCATCAATGATCTTTCCAGAAAGGACCTAGTTGTAGGTTTACCTAGACTAAAGTATGAAAAAGATCATCTTTGTCAAGCATGTCAATTGGGAAAAAGCAAGAAATATGCCCATAAACCCAAACCTACTAACTCTGTCACAGAAGTTCTTCATATGATTCATATGGATTTATGTGGACCAATGAGGGTACCGAATATCTTTGGGAAGAAATATGTGTTAGTTGTGGTTGATGATTACTCTAGATTCACCTGGGTCAAGTTCATAAGGACAAAGGATGAAACTCCTGATATCATCATCAAACTCATCAAAGTGCAGGTTCGACTTAACAAAACCGCCGAATTGTCGAAGCACAATGGAACTGAGTTTGTCAACAAACAACTTAATGAATTCTATGAAAGCGTTGGAATCACTCATCAAAGAAGTATTTCACGAACTCCTCAACAGAACGGTGTAGTTGAAAGACGAAATCGGACTCTTGTTGAAGCCGCTAGAACAATGTTGATTTACTCAAAGGTTCCAATGTTTCTCTGGGCTGAGGCAATCGCCAATGCATGCTATACACAAAATCGTTCCCTAATCCACACCGTACATGGAAAACTCCATATGAACTTGTCCACAACAGAAAACCTAATCTCTCTTTCCTTCGTGTGTTTGGTGCATTGTGCTATCCAACTAATGAGGGTCAAGACTTAGGGAAACTTAGGGCTAAAGTGACATTGGAGTATTTGTAGGATACGCACCAAACAAAAAGGGATACCGAATCTATAACAAAAGAACCCGAAATATCATGGAAACCATTCACGTTACGTTTGATGAGCTTACCGGTCAAATGGCTCTGGACAATCCACCGGGACCCGCACTTCAAGACAGTCCCATTGGTTCATCTCTTGTTCCAAACTCTACTCAAGAAACTCCATATGTACCTCCATCCGAAGATGATGTAAAGAAATTGTTTGATCCTATGTTTGATGAACTGTATGATTCAAACACTCATGAGGTAATGATTCCCGCAAAGAGGATGCTCATATTCCTGTGAATGAAGTCAATCCTTCAATCTCAATATCTTTAAGTCAAGAAGCACTGCTGCCGATCCTTGCCTCATCAACAAATCATCATTCTTCAAATGTACATCATGGAAATGTTTCTGCATCAATGATGAAGTTAATCCCTTTGCTACCTCGAGGATGCTCCATTTGAAAACATATTTGCTACTCTGAATCATCATCGAACCATCTTCTTCAGGAGACATCGACTCCGCTACCTCAGTTCCTCAACAACTGCCACATGAACACCTTAGAAAATGGACTCACGATCATCCATTAGACAACATCATTGGAAATCCTCTCGCCTCAGTATCAACCCGAAACAACTTGCAACCGATGCCTTATGGTGTTTCTTCAACTCCGTACTTTCTAAGATCGAACCAAAAGATGTTAAAACCGCCATGAATGAAGACAGGTGGTTCAATGCCATGCAAGAAGAAATTCATGAGTTTGATCGACTTGTTGTATGGGAGTTAGTACCGCCTGCGTGCTATGATTATAGCTCTCAAATGGATCTTCAAAGTAAAACTTGATGAGCATGGTGATGTGTTGAAAAACAAGGCTCGTTTAGTTGCTAAAGGATATCGTCAAGAGGAGGGTATAGACTTTGAAGAATCTTTTGCTCCTGTTGCTCGAATCGAGGCAATCGGAATCTTTCTGGCTAACGCTGCTAGTAAGAACATGGTAGTGTATCAGATGGATGTAAAGACGGCATTTCGAACGGAGATCTTAAAGAAGTCGCTCACGCCGCCAACCTGAAGGATTTGTGAATCAAGAGCATCCTACTCACGTTTATCGTCTGAAGAAGGCTCTCTACGGTTTAAAGCAAGCACCAAGGGCATGGTATGATACACTGTCAAAGTTTCTTCTATCATCCGGATTCAGTAAAGGAGCAGTTGCTCCCACATTGTTCACCAGAAGTCGCAAACATTTAACTCATGTTCAAATTTATGTTGATGATATTATTTTTGCTTCGACCGACCCAATGGAATGTGATCATTTTTCTAATGAAATGAGTTCTAAGTTTCAAATGTCAATGATGGGACAAATGTCATTTTTCTTGGGATTACAAATTTCACAAAGTCCAGGAGGCATTTTCATAAATCAATCTAAATATGCAACAGAGATTTTAAAGAAATTTGGATTTGATTCATGTGACCCTGTTGACACCCCCATGATTGATCGAACCAAACTAGATGAGGACCACTCAGGGATCATGATTGACCAAACGAAATATCGTAGTATGATTGGATCCCTGATGTACCTCACACCTAGTAGACCGCACATCTTGTTTGTTTGCATGTGTGCTAGATACCGTGCTAAGCCTACTAAAAAGCACCTTGAAGCGTTAAACGGGTCTTTCGGTATCTCCAAGGAACCATCAATATGGGACTATGGTACCCTAAGGACACCGGTATGTCACTAACGCCTATGCGATGCCGATCATGCAGGTTGTCAAGATACACGCCGAAGTACATCTGGAGGTGCTCAGTTTTTGGGTGATAAGCTTGTGAGTCGGTCTTCAAAGAAGCAAATGAGTACTTCTATTTCCTCTACAGAGGTGAATACATAGCCATGTCATCTTGTTGTGCTCAAATCTTATGGATGAGATCTCAATTATCCGACTATGGCTTTGAATTCAACAAAATCCTCTCAGATCTGTGATAATAAAAGTGCTATTGCTCTCTCATGCAACAACGTTCAACACTCAAGAGCAAAGCATATCGACATTCGACATCATTTCATTAAGGAACAAGTGGAAAGAGGTGTGGTGGAACTATATTTTGTGAGGTCGAATATCGTTAGCGGACATCTTCACCAAAGCTCTTCCAAGAGAACGTTTTGAGTTTATTCTTCCACGACTTGGCTTGAAAAGCCTTCAACCAGAAACACTCAAACGTCTTTCGGAGGAAGACGAGGAGTAAAGGTCTATCTTCATCTATCTCTTGTAAATATCTATTCAAAAACAAAATACAAAATTATAAAACCTTCAAAAATCAAATAGAAAAATATAAAACTTTCAAAATCCATAAAAAAAAAAAAAAAAAAAATCTTCAAAAATATTTTGTCATTTTGTCATGCTTTTTTTTTCTTTGGTTCGATAATATCTACGGTCTTTGTGCTGTCATTCAAAGAATGACACGGGACTTTAGATGTTGTTCAAAAAAAAAAAAAAAAAAATTATGTTTGAGAGAAAGAGAAACAATGGTTTATTGTCATTTTCAGGCAATAACCGGTTTTAAAAGAAAGAACAGAGCCATGTTTTACCATGTTTTCAAATTCCATGCTCTGATTCTATAACATTTATCTGTTGAAAACTAAATGCTTTGAAAAATAACTCGGTCTCTATTTTTGATAATCATCAGGACTTATTTGTCAAAATCTCTATCGCTCAATCAACAACCTATGTCATTGATTGAGGGGAGAATGATTTCAATTAAATTAAAAAGTTATTTGGCATTAAATTGTTTTCAAAAGATAATCATGCATGTTTAACCAATGGAGTTTAAAATCTCAACATCGATCCTTATCGCTTAAAACGCTTTCATAATCAAGTCACAATTCTCCTTAAAAGCTTTCAAAATCAATTTAAATCTACAGAGATCACAAATCTCAAATGTTTTAATAATTGTGATCGGGGGAGAAGTTGTGATTTAAATAGGATTTAAACCGATAATTCGATAAATGGTTTCTTAAGTGATTAGCATGTTTGCCTCCCCGTAAGTGACAAACGATTTCAAATTTTCCATGCACACATTGAGGGGAGCATCTATATTAAACCTATGATTTGAAACGTGATCATTTATCTCAATGTGCGTGTTCCTCTAGTATGTGCAAAACTCTTTTCAAACCTCGAAGCACATATTGAGGGGGAGCAAAATCATGAAAACCTCATCCTTCCCAAAATGCTTTATCTACTTGATTCGATTTGGGAAGTGATGTTGATATCTTTTAGAAAATGGTAATCAAAGAAGTTAATTCTTTCTCTTGCCTCCGTGTGCAAAACATTTTCAAATACTTGATGCACATGTTGAGGGGAGTTCTCGTTCTAAAAATATCAAAAACAATTCAAGTACAAAATGCTTTGATAATATATCACAAGTATCTGGATTGATTTTCAAATGGTTTTCAATTGGTTCCAATGGCAGATGAACAATACCAAATAGACCGACCAACTTTACTTTATGTACGGTGATATAAGGATGATAAGGTTAGGTATTGTTCCCATGATCCGCCAGAACCGGAGGGATCTATCCAGGGACTATCCACTAGTTAGTGTAGAGTTCTTAGGTATGATGATAAAAGGAGAAAAATGTGATATGGGAAGAGTGCGGATCGAGACCGAGCTAGTATGGAATAAACCCAACAAGGTTCTAGCTATGAAGTCTCGGTAAGCACCGAAGGGGTTGAAGAATGAAAAAGAATTGAATGAGAAAAGGGTGAAAACAAATAGCCCTCCAATTATTCAACCTTAGGCGAAACCGGTTCAATTCATATGCTACTGATGGTAACATCGGTATTGAAGACAAGACGTCATGGACCCAAAGGACGACCGCACTTCAACTTCCCAAACCACTCAAGTTCCTCTTAAAAGGACTTGTTTCATTCTCACGGGAACCGACATTATCTATCGACTTTCTCTTAGAGATTGTTGATATTGAAGAAGGAGACCCTCTCCCTAGTCTCCAATACAGGATCCAAATATGCACAAATTGAGTCTAGAGCCACGAGATCATCAATAAATCTCATTAGGACACTTTCAATGAAGACTCTGTTTCACACAATGTGGAAAGAGAGATTATATCTTGAGTCCTACGCAGTAACCTTGTGGTATTGCCGAACATCCGAAAGTGATGTGTTTACATATTCACTGTGAAGATGGAAAGCCTTCTCGAGCCAACATCTAACAAGCTCCTGGTAGGTGGCATGTGAGATCTATTATGCATATCAACCATGTGACAATGAACGAAACAATGGGGCGATTCAATCTTTTGAATCAATCCTGGTTCAGGTTATGGATTGACGGATACCTTTGAAAACCGGTCTTTGTGCTTTAAAACTCTTTTCATTAGCACGTCGACCGTGTACTAATTTTTCAAATCAAAAGGTGTTTTATGATTGATAATTGATTTTCATTAAAACCTTCGCTGTATTGCAAAAACAATTTCTATTGAGCAATACTCGATTGTTTTTCAAAAATCTTTTCATCAATCATGGACTCAAATTTGGTTCACTCAACTCCGTGTTGTCTTCTTTGAGATGTTCCGGTTTGAGAACAGCTAGAGCAGCTGCGAAACCCTGTCAAGGAAATTCTTCGAATTATACGATCACAGAGCGTACTTGTATCGAACAACGGGAACCGTGGGCGTGTACCTCAATTCAACGAAAGTGATCAAAGACACTTTCGTGCGATTTATTGCTAAGCTGTTGTATGCAGTACCCGACGCTTGCGGTATGTTCGAATGAAGCGGTCAATCCATAGCCGCATGCTCACTTAACACATTCATCTCAAAAGTAATCATGATTAGTGCATCAATGACTCTGATATTTTCACTCCATGCTTCGCTACGCTGCCAATATCATGATTCAACAAATGCTTCCGCTACTCGATGAGAAGATATCATGATCCAGAATGTGAGCATGTCGGTCCTAAAGTCACAACATCACATAATACCAACACCACAAAGGATGTCACAGAGATTTTTTTGGCTGATAATCTCAAATGATGGCTCAAAATTATTATCACGTGGATCAGGAAAAGACCTCCACTTGAAGTAACCAAACATGCAATGTGAAGAATCAATGACTACGAGCTTAGGAACAAAGGACTACATCAAGAATGCAAGAACAATTGTTAATGTCATATCTGTTTGTATTCAATGTAATTTTAGTGCATGATTGAGGTGACCTCCCTTAGGGGAGATTGTTAGGAATTAGAAATTCCATGTATTAAAGAGTCGGTCACCTCAAGTATATGTAATCGTTAGAAAGCTCGTAGTCGTAGTTATTTTAAGTTAAGTAGTATTTAGTTAAGTAACACCGTGGAGGACGGACGGGTCTTTACCCACTGTATGCCCGATCCACGCCCGATGTGTGGCTTTTATGTAAGACTATAAATACTCTCTACCTCCCAAGGTAGAGAGTTGGAGCTCATAATAATATCTTTCACTTTCTCTCACTAAGTTCCCTAAACCTCTAACTTTCTCTCTCTAGAATTCCATCTATATTCTACCTTGTGTTAATGTTATGATGTGTATGTGAAAAGTTATATCTTACATAAGGAAAAACTTGGTTTCAAGTAGTGTTTTGAATAATCATGGATATAAACAAGTTATTGAATCTGATAAATTTGTTCTTTCTAAATGTGGTGTTTTTATTGGTTTTGGTTATTTATGTAATCAAATGTTGAGGCTTAATATTACCACTTGGCAGTGTTATTTAGAAGCTTTTGTGACCACATATGATCGTGCCGATTCTAACCTTTGGCATGCTAGACTTGGTCATGTTCACTATAAAAGAATGCAAGATATGTTTAGGGATGGTTTAATCCCGCTTTGACATGGACACCTAAAAGTGTAAAACTTGCATGTTGACCAAGATAACTAAGAAACCCTTTCAGGGTGTTAGTCGTGAGACTAAGATCTTGGAGCTTATTCACAGTGAACTGTGTGATTTGCATGCCACTCCTTCTTTGGGGAATAAGAAGTACTTTGTGACATTTATTGATGATGCTTCTAGGTTTTGTTATGTTTATTTGTTACATACAAAGGATGAAGCATTAGATAAATTCAAAGTGTTTAATACTGAAGTTGAATTACAAATTGGGTCTTTGATCAAAAGATTAAGGATGATAGGGAGGTGAGTACATGGATACTCGGTACTTTTCATCTGTTGGAATAATCCATGAAACGATCGCCTTATACTCCTCAAGAAATGGTATTTCCGAAAGGAAAAACAGTGCGAAGGAGATGGTTAATTCCATGTTGTCCTATTCAGGACTGAGTCAAGGGTTCTGGGGTGAAACTATGTTAACAACTTGCTATTTATTAAATAGGGTTCCCAACAAAAGGAACAAGATTACCCCTTATGAACTCTAGACTAAAAGGAAACCTAACCTGAACTATCTCGTGGTCCGGGGTTGTAGGGCATTGTAAGACTCCCGATCCAAAGCAAAAGACTTTGGGTGAAAGAGGCATTGATGCATCTTTGTTGGATATGCTTGAAAGCATTCCAAGGCTTTTAGGTTCTATGTTATTGAACCTAATGAATATGTTTCGGTTAACTCTATAATTGAATCAAGGGATGCAGACTTTGATGAGAATAGATTCTCATCAGCCCCAAGACCAAGTCGAGGATTCCTAATGGAACTCTTGACACTTTGGTGTATCAGAGGTCCCGATGATGAACCATCAGTGGCCCTGATGAGGTTGTGGTTCAACAACCGAACCTGCTCAGGAAGAGCAAAAGGGTCACGAATCCAAAGTCATTTGGACCTGAGTTTCAACTATACTTAGTTGAAGGAACAATGGATGAGGTCTCAGACCAATACTCATATTGCTTCATTGTTGAGGATGATCCTAAGACATTTGAAGAAGCAATGAAGTCCCAGGATATTGCTTTCTGGAAAGAAGCAATCAATGATGAGATAGATTCCATCATGGGCAACAACACTTGGATGTTGGTTGATCTACTCCGTTGCAAACCTCTAGGTTGCAAATGGATTTTCAAGAAGAAAATGAAGGTAGATGGAACTATGGAAAGTTCAATGCTAGATTAGTTATTCAGGGCTTTAAACAAAAGTCGGGGATAGACTATTTTGATACTTATGCCCCTGTGGCTCGTATCAGTACCATAAGATCTGCGATTGCTATGGCATCTATTCACAATCTGATTATTCATCCGATGGATGTGAAGACAGCTTTCTTGAATGGTGAATTGGAAGAGGAGGTTTATATGAAACAACCTCAGGGCTTCATCTTGCCTGGCAATTAAAACAAGGTGTGTAAATTGATTAAGTCTCTTTATGGACTTAGCAGCACCTAAGCAATGGCATCAAAAATTTGATGAAGTGGTTTTGTCTAGTGGTTATGTTCTTAACCAACTGACAAATGTGTATATAGCAAATTTGATGAATCCGGTAAAGGAGTCATCATTTGTCTATATGTTGATGACATGTTGATCTTTGGCACTGATCAAAATCAGGTTGACTTGACAAAGGAATTTTTTGTCATCAAGGTTCTCCATGAAAGACATGGGGAGGTGATGTTATCCTTGGTATAAGGATTAAACATGAAAGTAAAAGAATTTCTATCTCTCCGTCTCATTATATTGAGAAGGTACTGAGGAAATTCAATTACTTTGATTGTACTCCTGTGAGTACACCTATGGATACTTGTGAGAAGCTGATGCCTAATCATGGCAAGGTTGTATCTCAACTTGAGTACTCTAGGGTAATTGGCTGCCGATGTATGCCATGACTTGTACAAGACCTGATATTGGTTTTGCAAAGATTGGGAAAATTGAGCGGTATACTAGTAATCCTAGTGCTCATCACTGCAAGCAGTTCAAAGGGTACTGAAGTATTTGAAGAGAACTATGGATTATAGTCTCTCATATATTGGTTACCCATAAGTGTTGGAAGGTTACACTGATGCAAGTTGGATCAAGAACACGAAGACAATTCGTCTACCAGTGGGTGGGTATTCCTACTTGGTGGAGGTGCAATTTCTTGGGCATCCAAGAAACAAACTTGCATCACCAGTTCAACAATGGAATTTGAATTTGTGGCTTTAGCATTTCGCGGTAAAGAAGCTGAATGGTTGAAAAACTTGCTCCTTGAGATTCCATTGTGGCCTAAACCTATAGCACCTATTTCTATCCGGTGTGATAGTGCCGCTACATTGGCTAAGGCTTATAGCCAGATGTACAATGGTAAGTCTAGACACTTAGGTGTCAGACACAACATGATTCGTGAGCTTATCATGAATGGGGTGGTATCTATAGAGTTTGTGAGATCTCAATAGAACTTAGCTGATCACTTGACGAAGGGTCTGCTAGAGACTTGGTTATAAAGTCTGCTAAAGGGATGGGTTTAAGTCCAACTTAGTCACTGAATGCTAGGACACCCAACTCCCTCCCGAGGAAACTTAGGAGCTGAGTTCAATGTGGAAAGCTAAACATTCAGTGGACTAGAGCACATGTTTTATTTACATCCCAAGGTTGTGCTCAGAACCTGCTGAAAGGAGGATGAAGTCTTTATTTCTTAATGGTTATTTTCTTTGAAAAAGTGCTTGGCAGGAGCATGAATAAAGATGAACCACCTATGTAAATGTTGAAGTTTTGCCGCTTCAGGAAGCTTTGGACTTTTAGCTTTTACAACATTTATGAATTTGGATATGGACAATTGGCTTGTATAGTGTCGGAGCGATAAGTGTTTGAAAACTTGTGTGTATTTTATCTTCAGGTATTCAAATGGGTTGAAGGGTTCAATTCTTAGAACACCCCGATTCTCGAATATTTGAAACGTGTAATTTACTAAGATGGAAATTCAATCCTCGGGACATTTTCATTTATGCACATGTTTTGCTTGATGTTTAATTTTCATGCAAAGGAAGTGAACTAAATTTGGGGAGGATTGTTGGGAAATTTAGTGCACTTATGGGAATAGTTCACACCTTGTAATGGGTTAGGAGGTACGCAGTGTACACCCATAAGGTCCATGAACACCCTGACTCTTGTAGTGGTTTGTATTGGTAATGCTTGGTGAAAGTACATTGTGGTTACCACGATTATCGGTGTTTCCATCGGCAAGTACTTCCGATCGTGTTTCCCTGAAGTGGTGTTTCCACGGGTGGTGTTTCACTGAAGTAGTGTTTACTGAAGCAGTGGTGTTTCGGCGGTGTAACCACTGATAGCACTATGAAAGTATGATGAAAGTATGAAGCTTGTAACGGCTTTGACCTATTCAAGTGCAGTTTCAACGCTTAATGACCACGTTTAATTGGTCATGTAACCACTAACCGCTATAATGGGGATAATTATGAGGCTATTAATGGGCCGATTAATACTCATAATTCCATGGAATTAGCCAAGAGTATTATCCTATAAATAGGATATCTGATTATGCATGAAATATACACAGAAAACACTAAACACTTATAAGCGAAAGGGTTATAGAATTGTGCCTAATTCTCTAACTGCATTTGGTCTTATCCCAAGTAGATATTCGTGATACCCAGGCATTAGGGTCGAATAGTTTACTTTGAAAAGTGATCACACGATTCCAAGTGATATCCGGTAACCACCTAGTGGTATTGCTACTGTCATTGATTGTCTTAACCCTGTTCTGGGAGATACACACCAACACCGAGCACCCGCTAGTCTCCATACTGGCTCCGCCCGTAAATACTACTTTAAAAAGCTAACAAATGACTAAAAAGTTAGCATTCTAGAAGCTCTAAAATAGTTTCGAATTTTTTATAACAACTTTATCCAAAAAATAATACTACATAGAAATGAACTCTTGGAGAGATAGGTTCGAACTATATATTGTCATATCTGACCATTCTACTTACATAATGGATGAGATCGATGAGTAGAATATTATGCACATAGATTATTATTTTAACGTCAAGTTTTTCAAAATGCTGATTCCTTTACATAGATTTATGACGTTTGTATACTTTTTACATGAATT
Source organism: Chrysanthemum makinoi (assembly GCA_910596185.1). Taxonomy (NCBI): domain Eukaryota; kingdom Viridiplantae; phylum Streptophyta; class Magnoliopsida; order Asterales; family Asteraceae; genus Chrysanthemum; species Chrysanthemum makinoi. Next base: position 68,607,142 of record OU343216.1, on the reverse strand, counting down.
GCAATATAAATACATCTTTTTAAGCTATTAAAGTATGCTAAAAAAAAGCTACTAAAGTTAAAGTTTATAAATTAAGATATATGTAGTTGTGGAAAATTGAAGATCACGACAAACCAGCCGTCTTTAATGTTTGCCACTCGTCCACCAATTATAACACGAATCTAATAATTATAAATACTTTAATCTGCCTGTAATTATATATCTATACTTATATAATAAACAGCTACATGTTACAACTCTTTAAAGCAGCCCATTTAATAAATGCGATGATGTGTCTCGCTTATGATTGGCCAGTGATTTAATGCTTACGACACATCATTGCACTTCTCCTTTAGCT
>OU343216.1:68577376-68606705 GCA_910596185.1 Chrysanthemum makinoi | reverse complement strand
CAACTCATTTTTTTTTTTTTTTTTTGTTTTTGAATTTTGACTTTGAACTTTTAAACTTGCAACTTTTGCATCATTCAAGCACTTTTACGATACTCTCATTTTGCAACATTATTCAGATTTTAAGAAAGTATGCTTTCTCGGAAATTTAAATAAAAAGTTGAACTCGAACTCTAAATCAATTTTGCTTAAAAAAATTTTATTGTAACAAAACGATTTGAATGTTCAAAAATTTGACAATGAGCACGTATTTAAGTCCAATTAGTTAGCTTCTGGGAGAAAAAGCCATAGATTACTTATATAAGCTCTAAAGAGAACCAACTACTCCACGCTTAGCATTTTCATTTGCACAACGCGCAAAACCTTAGCCTAAATGTTAAGAGAGCAGCTAGATCAACACTCTAGCAGAGTCGGGATTCCCCTTGTTCTAGCCTAATCAAGACTAAACTACCATTAACACCGAAGCATTAACGCATTATTTTTGTGCAAAGCACTTCTTGAAAATGTAAATACTTGACTTAAAACGATAAATTTTTTAAATTTATGGTCAAAACGGGGGTGCTAGGGTACTTGATTGGTGCTAAACCGTCAAGCTATATCACACAAGCTAGCCACTTGTGAATGGCTAACCGTAATAAACTTAAAACAGTTCAGACACAAATGCAATGAAGATCAGGAGAATATAATGAATTCTCGGGTCGTTAAGTCCCACGGAGACTCAATGGTGTGTAAACTTGATCAGATGATAGAATGATCACTAAGGATAGTGATCAGTAAGGATTTAGATTGAATTATTACACTACTGATTGCTAGGAATGTATTTGGAAACAGAATTGGAAAGCACAACAATCGATGAGACAACGTAAATATCGACGCGTTTAAAAACTACGTAAACGTACCAAATAAAAAGTGAAATCTAAGAAATAAAAGACCTAAAAATATGAAAATGACATTTTTGAAATCCTAAAAATAAAAGAAAATTATTAGAAAAAGAAAATAATTTTTATAACTATTTATTTAATTATTATTAATTAAAAACTATTTTAAACTATTTATTAATAACCTAAAATAAAAGAAAATATGAAATAAGGCTATAAAAATAAAATTATGATTGAGAAAAATCTAAAATATTATAAAACTAATTTTAAAACTAAAAATATATTTTTTACACTTTTTATATATTTATTACTAATTAATTACTATTTAAAATACACTTAAATTCAAGAAAATATAAAATAAACCTGGAAAAATGAAATTTGAACTTGGAAAAATCTAAAATATGATAAAACTAATTTTAAAACTGAAAAGATATTTTTTTTTGCTTTTTAATTATTTATTACTAATTATTTAATACTTTTAACTATTAAAAATTATAATAAATACTAAACAGATAGAGAAAATTATAAAACTTTTTCTAAAAATAACTTAAGGTGACAGAAAACTAAGAAAAATATAAAAATAAGATTTGCTTATTAATAAGATGAAAAGAAAAATCAAAAAGCTAAAAACTATTAAATAAACGCTATCACTATTTTTAAATTGATGTTTTTCTGGTTTTTCCTTTTGAAAACTACTTAACTACTTAAAATATGAAACTTTAATAAACACAAAAATTTTACAAATAAAAAATAAGCAGTTTGAGAGCTTATTATCCCAACAGTGGAGGATTTAGCTTATTTTGGAGAATTAAGCTCAAACAAGCTTGTAAACTGAAACCAAAGATAGACAAAGATGCAAATAAACTAGAGCAACTCAAATGAAGCTAGAAAACACAAAGAAGCATACTAATAAGCTGAAATAAGCAGATAAGCACTTATGATCAACACAGAAATGGGACAAGGTTGAGGCTTATTGCAGCCCTACCAAACAAGCTTCAAAATAAAAACTTAAGCTTGGCACCTCTAGATGGCTTGGTTAGCTACCCAAAGAACCAAGGATCAGAAGCTGAGACCAACTAATAAGCTTTTGGTGAGCTTATCAAAATGGCACCACTCACTGTGCACAGGGCACCATATCAGAACAAGGGTCCAAAAGAAACTAGAAAATAAGCACTAAATAAGCTAGACAGAAGTGAACTAATATTTTTATAATTAATTTTAGCAACTGAACTTTAGTAACCCAAAAGCTTTTAAGCTAAATCTCACTATTAAACACACAGTGAAATTCTAAAGTTTATTCAAAAACGACCAAATGAAAATTTGACTTTTTATAAAAACCAAAAGAGTTGACTAAAATGAAATTTGATTTGATCCTGTGAACTGAATAAGATGTATTAAGGTATATAAAGACTGATTTGATCAACACTAACAACTTACTAACACAAAATCATGATCATGAATCATGAAATTCAAACAGTTAACACACAAGACATGATCAAAAGTATTTTTGACTTTTTGACAAATAAACACTGGTTTTTCTTGTTAAACTGAGATATTAGGTGTGTAAGTGACACAGAACAAGCACAAACAATCAATACAAACAAGACCTACTATGGTTTAAACAAGCAAATCCAAACACCCTTATATGACTGTTTTGGAACTTTTTCAAAGCAAATCACAAATTTAAACCATAAAACTAATTGCAGACTTTATATGATCATGAAATAAGACTAAATAAACATGAACCAACAGTGATAACAACATAAAACTAAGAATTTAGGCTTAAGCTATTTTAACTGTCAAAATGAAATTTTTATAAACTACAAATTTAAAAGAACAACAAACTGATTTTAATGCTTAAATATACTTAATTATAACTAATGAACATAAAGAAACAGAAATTCAAACTAATGAACACTCCAAACAAGAAATGCCAAAATGATCAAAAATGCTTACAAATGGCTATCCAACTGAAAACACATAACCAAGATCAAAGATCACTCCTATAGGCTTACCACTAAGCCACTAACCCAAGGCCATCCAAAATTTACCCTCGCTCCAAATTGTGATCACCATTTCCATGGGATTTTTGATTTTTCAACTAATTATTTGGTATTTTTGGTGATTTTTCCTTTTTGATTCTAAACTGAATTTTAATGTATCTAATAGCTTTTAGAAGCTATCTAGGAGCTTACATGTGCTTATTCAGTCCTTGAAAACATCTAAAAACAACACTGGAACATACATGAGATTTTTGGAAATGAAAACTGCATAAACTTGAAAATATACTTAAAACTTGAAATTGATACTTGCAACAGGTTTATACTACACTGAAAACTTGAAATACAAAGCTTCAAAACTAAAGCATATACTGAAAGTTGAAATTAAGCTAAAACGACATGGATAAACTAAAATTATGCTAGATATGTTGATACATTGCATCTCTTTCTCTTTATAATGACTTTTGAGACTCTATGTTGACCTCTGAAACTTTCCCACCTCATCTGAGCCATTGGATTGGCCAAACTCATCATATCCGTCCATTGGGATTTTTGCGCCAATTTCTTCTTGAGCAGGTTTAAAACATTAATGGTTTTTGGGAAGATGTGGAGGTGGAGGGGACAAGGTAAGGAGGGGGGATGGATAGGAGCAAGTGGTGTGTTGAAAAAGATGAAATACCGCTCTGGTATTGTATTTACAAAGCTATGTGAGGAGGATGAACAGTGGGTGGGAATTTTGGCGCGTTTGACTTGTTTTGACCGTGTGGTATTAATAATAAACGGGGGTCAAGGCTCAAGGGTCATGGGGGGTTCAAGGGTTCAAGGTAAAGGGGTCAAGGTGTGCTGGGCTTGGATATGCATTTGGGCCAGCCGGTTGAGGTATTTGGATTGGGCTTGATATATACAATGGGTGTCCGTTTGGTTAAGTAGTATACAAGGACTAGTTTTGCAATTTATCCAAACTTCAAGGACTGAAACTGAACATATCCCAATGTTATCACAAGGACCAAACTTGACAAACTTTGATAGTACAAGGATAAAATTTGATCATTTTCCATTTTAAAATTTCCAATGACTAAATTTGACATTTTTCAAAGTTTAGGGACCTTTTTCGCCATTTGACCAAAGAATCATTCAAGGACCAATTTTAACAACTTAGAATATTTCAGGGACCTTGAATGATAAAACTCCACATTTTGGATTCCGGTGGACTAGATTTGACAACTTTTAAAACTTGGGGACTAAAACTGCCAATTTTGCAAACTTGAATCATTTTTCATCTGATTTTGATATTTTTGCATTTAAAACACATAAAACACTGATTTGTGATATTTTCATCATTTTAATGCATTTTTGAGTGTTTTCAGATGATTTTGCAGTTTAGATTGTACAAAAATGATGAGTATTTAGACACTCATCAGTACTAGAAAGTACATATGGATCAAAATTCGCTTAGAATTCTCCCCCACACTTAGAATTGAATATTGCCCTCAATATTCAAAGTACCGGCCGTAGCCGAAACTATAGAACAGAAAAAGGTAATTCTACTAGCCAAGTGTGGGAACGAAATCTTTTTTCACAAAAAGGATTTATAAAGATATCCCTAGATAAACGTTAGCAAAGATCGGATATTGGGCGGCTGAATCGAAACAAAGCATCAATCATCATAATCTACGGGAATCTAAAACAGAGAGCAAACATACAACAAGTAAACAACAAGGGGGTTTCCCACACTTAGTGTTAGAAAGTAGAAAGAAGATAGAAACATGGGTGGACACCCATGAAGTGCTACTGTTTTTGTTAACCGAGTCGCTAGCTTGACTCGAACCCGAATTCATTGGTTCATGGGGAAGGTTTGGAGATCCGGGACAACCATTTGAGGTATGTCCTCTCCAAAATAATGTTTCAATCTATGGCCGTTCACTTTGAAGTTTGGTCCGTCGGTTTGAGATAACTCGACGGACCATAAGGAAAAACTTTGGCAATAATGAACGCCCAGTCCAACGGGTTTTAAGTTTTCCCGAGAAGATCTTTAATCGAGAATTGAAAAGAAGGACTCGGTCACCAACGTTGAAAACGCTGTTCTTGATTTTGGAGTCATGGATCTTCTTTGTCTTCTCTTTGTAGATTAAAGAGTTCTCGTAGGCTTGATCACGAAGTTCATTTAATTCATTGAGTTGAACTTTTCGGTGATCACCCGCGGACTTGAGATCAAAGTTAGCATGCTTCAAGGCCCAATAGGCTTTGTGTTCGAGCTCGATCGGGAGATGATACGCCTTTCCGTACACAAGCTTATAAGGAGTACAACCGATGGGTGTTTTTAAGCGCACGAAAGGCCCGTGAGTGCATCATCTAGCTTATCCGACCAAGAGGCACGGTTTTCTCCTACGGTCCTTTCAAGAATTCTTTTTAAACCATGATTTGAGACTTCCACTTGACCACTAGTTTGTGGGTGATACGCGTAGCAAGACGGTGAGTGACACCGACTTAAGCATGACTTTGTGAATTGGTCATTGCAAAAGTGTGTACCGCGATCACTAATTATGGCACGCGGGAGTTCCAAACGAGCAAAGAGAGATTTCAGGAATTTCACAACAACTCGGCCGTTGGTGGGGAGCGCTTTCCGCTTCCACCCATTTAGACAAGTAATCGACCGCCACAGTATATACTTGTTCCCTCGAGATGACGGAACGTCTTCCATGAAGTCGATGCCCCACACGTCAAAGATCTCGCACACTTGGATTGCATTTTGAGGCATTTCATCATTTTGCGAGATTTTGCCGTGACGCTGACAAGCGTCACATGATTTGACTAAGTCATGGGCATCGCGATAGATTGTGGGCCAATAGAAACCGGAGTCAAACACCTTTTTGGCGGTGTAGTTCGGGCCATGATGTCCCCCTGTGGGTCCATTGTGACAAGCGTTGAGAATATCAACGCTTCTGCCGTGAACACACCGTCGGATGACTTGATCCACATTTGACTTTGAACAAGTAGGGTCATCCCAAAAGTAATGCTTAACATCTTTGAAGAATTTGTTTTTTTGTTGGGACGACATCCCTTTAACAATGAAGTTTCCCACATGGTAGTTTGCAAAGTCGGCAAACCATGGGGTACTCGAATCTCCACCTAGAAATACCACATTAAGTGTCTCGAGAGGAAATGTTTCATTGATCTCCTTTTCTCGAGCGTAACCTTGGTGAGGATTTTCAAGACGGATAAGTGATCACGCGAGGTTCTCGGCCCCTTTTATCACTAACGATGATATCAAATTCTTGTAGGAGGAGAACCCAACGGAGCAATCTCGGCTTTGCATCTTGTTTTGCAAGAGATATTTGAGGGTCGAAAGTGATCCGTGATACACTATGCTTTTAGACAAGATCAAGTATGGTCGAAACTTCTTGAAAGCATACACCACGGCTAGTAATTCTTTTTCCGTCAGAGTGTAATGTGCTTGAGCTTCGTCAAAGTTTTGCTAGCATAATGTATAGGTGGAAATGTTTTGTTTTCGTTGCCCCAAGACCGCACCTAGAGCAAAGTCGCTAGCGTCGCACATGAGCTCGAAAGGTAAGTCCCAATCGGGGGCAACTAGAATAGGAGCTTCCGTAAGTTTCTTCTTTAAGTTTTGGAAAGCTTCAATGCATTCTTTGGAGAAGATGAACGGAGTATCTTTTTCAAGAAGACGGGTCATCGGCCGGGCTATTTTCGAGAAATCTTAATTGAATCGACGATAGAAGCCGGCGTGACCTAGAAAACTCCGAACACCCTTAACGGTGGTGGGATGAGGCAATTTGGATATGACATCAACTTTAGCCTTATCAACCTCAATCCCGCTTTTAGAGATCTTATGGCCGAGGACTATGCCCTCTTTGACCATGAAATGACTTTTCTCCCAATTTAGACAAAGATTTGTGTCTTCACAACGCTTAAGCATCTTGTCCAAATGGGAGAGACATGATTTGAAAGAATCCCCAAAGACCTAAAAATCATCCATAAAGACCTCCATAGTTTCCTCGATCATGTCATGGAGAATGGCCATCATACACCTTTGAATGTACCCGAGCGTTGCATAACCCAAAAGGCATGCGCCGTACGCCTTAACGCTCCATAAGGGCATGAAGGTGGTCTTTTCTTGGTCTTGTGGATCTATGGGTATTTGAAGTAACCCGAGAAACCATCGAGAAAACAATAGTATTCGTTTCCCGCTAATCTCTCAAGCATTTGGTCCATGAAGGGTAAGGGAAAGTGGTCTTTACGGGTGGCTTCATTTAACTTTCGGTAGTCAATGCAAACTTTCGGTAGTCAAGCATTAGGTGTGTAAGTGACACAGAACAAGCACAAACAATCAATACAAACAAGACCTACTATGGTTTAAACAAGCAAATCCAAACACCCTTATATGACTGTTTTGGAACTTTTTCAAAGCAAATCACAAATTTAAACCATAAAACTAATTGCAGACTTTATATGATCATGAAATAAGACTAAATAAACATGAACCAACAGTGATAACAACATAAAACTAAGAATTTAGGCTTAAGCTATTTTAACTGTCAAAATGAAATTTTTATAAACTACAAATTTAAAAGAAAAACAAACTGATTTTAATGCTTAAATATACTTAATTATAACTAATGAACATAAAGAAACAGAAATTCAAACTAATGAACACTCCAAACAAGAAAATGCCAAAATGATCAAAAATGCTTACAAATGGCTATCCAACTGAAAACACATAACCAAGATCAAAGATCACTCCTATAGGCTTACCACTAAGCCACTAACCCAAGGCCATCCAAAATTTACCCTCGCTTGTGATCACCATTTCCATGGGATTTTGATTTTTCAACTAATTATTTGGTATTTTTGGTGATTTTTCCTTTTGATTCTAAACCTGAATTTTAATGTATCTAATAGCTTTTAGAAGCTATCTAGGAGCTTACATGTGCTTATTCAGTCCTTGAAAACATCTAAAACAACACTGAACATACATGAGATTTTTGAAATGAAAATGCATAAACTTGAAAATATACTTAAAACTTGAAATTGATACTTGCAACAGGTTTATACTACACTGAAAACTTGAAATACAAAGCTTCAAAACTAAAGCATATACCGAAGTTGAAATTAAGCTAAAACGACATGGATAAACTAAAATTATACTAGATAGCTTCTCCCATTGCTTCTCTTTCTCTTTATAATGACTTTTTGGACTCCTTGTTGACCTCTGAAACTTTCCCACCTCATCTGAGCCATTGGATTGGCCAAACTCATCATATCCGTCCATTGGGATTTTTGGCGCCAATTTCTTCTTGAGCAGGTTTAAAACATTAATGGTTTTTGGGAAGATGTGGAGGTGGAGGGGGACAAGGTAAGGAGGGGGGATGGATAGGAGCAAGTGGTGTGTTGAAAAAGATGAAATACCACTCGTATTGTATTTACAGGCTATGTGAGGAGGATGAACAGTGGGTGGGAATTTTGGCGCGTTTGACTTGTTTTGACCGTGTGGTATTAATAATAAACGGGGGTCAAGGCTCAAGGGTCATGGGGGGTTCAAGGGTTCAAGGGGTCAAGGTGTGCTGGGCTTGGATATGCATTTGGGCCAGCCGGTTGAGGTATTTGGATTGGGCTTGATATATACAAGGGTGTCCGGTTTGGTTAAGTAGTATACAAGGACTAGTTTTGCAATTTATTCAAACTTCAAGGACTGAACTGAACATATCCCAATGTTATCACAAGGACCAAACTTGACAAACTTTGATAGTACAAGGATAAAATTTGATCATTTTCCATTTTAAAATTTCCAATGACTAAATTTGACATTTTTCAAAGTTTAGGGACCTTTTTCGCCATTTGACCAAAGAATCATTCAAGGACCAATTTTAACAACTTAGAATATTTCAGGGACCTTGAATGATAAAATTCCACATTTTTGGATTCTAGGGACTAGATTTGACAACTTTTAAAACTTGGGGACTAAAACTGCCAATTTTGCAAACTTGAATCATTTTTCATCCGATTTTGATATTTTTGCATTTAAAACACATAAAACACTGATTTGTGATATTTTCATAATTTTAATGCATTTCGAAAGTGTTTTCGGATGATTTTGCAGTTTAGATTGTACAAAATGATGAGTATTTAGACACTCATCAATCCCCCACACTAAGATATTGCTAGTCCCTAGCAATGTTTTAGAACTTTAATGGATTTTTAAAACTCTTTACCAAAAGCCATCACTTCTGGAGTAGCCAATTGTTTTGATTCAAGTAAGAACCTTGGTACAACGATAACCAAATGGTTTTGAGCAAATCATAAGTCAGAACGGATTTGATTTGTCTTTACCGAAGCCGCTTGCTCGACTAGCCAACTCTTAGATAAATTATCAGAATTATCTTTGGTGAGCCGATTACCAATTATGGCTTTTCCACTGCCTTTACCACAAGCCATAAACTTGTGGGCTAGCCAACTCTTCACTACTTAAAGACATGGTGAGCTGAACACCATACAATTTTGGGCAAATTGCAAGCCATAAACGGATTTGAGAAATCTTTACCAAGAGCCGTTTGCTCTTGGATTAGCCAATCCTTTAGTCTATTAGACATGGCGGACGATTACCATATATGTGAATAAGTGTAAAACACTTACTCCAAAAAATTTTGGCCAAAAACGGAATTGGTGGATAATACATGATAAAATTCGTGAGAATTCCCCCCCACACTTAGAAATGAATATTGCCCTCAATATTCAAAGTACCGCGGTTATGCCGAAACAAAGAACGTAAAAGGAAATACTACGCCATTATTTGATTTTTTTTATATATATATATTTTTTTATACAACAATGGGCGGCTCCCCACACTAGGGTGGTAGAACAGAGAAAGAAGACAGAAATATGGGTGAAAACCCATATGGTGTGTGCTAATTTTTTTTGATTACCGAGTCATTAGCTTGACTCGATCCCCGCATTCATTGGTTCATGGGGAAAGTTTGTAGATCCGGGACAACCACAGGAGGAATGTCCTCTCCAAAGTAATGCTTCACTCGATGACCATTCACTTTAAAATTAGGACCATCGGGTTGAGATAACTCAATGGTACCATAAGGATAAACCTTAGTGATAGTAAATGGACCAGACCAACGGGACTTGAGCTTTCCCGAGAAAATCTTCAATCTTGAATTGAAAAGAAGGACTCGATCACCAACGTTGAAAACGCGGTTTTTGATTTTAGAGTCATGAATCTTCTTTGTCTTTTGCTTGTAGATCAAAGAGTTCTCGTATGCTTGATCACGAAGTTCATTTAATTCATTCATTTAAACTTTTCTATGATCACCACCGTCAATATCGAAATTTTCATGTTTTAAGGCCCAAGATGCCTTGTGCTCTAGCTCAATCGGAAGATGACATGCCTTTCCGCATACACCACTTGTATGGAGTACACCCGATGGGTGTTTTGTAAGCTGTATCGAAAAGCCCGTGAGTGCGCCATCTAGTTTATCCCACCGAGGATGCACGATTTTCACCCATCGTCCTTTCAAGAATTCTTTTAATACCACGGTTAGAAACTTCCACCTGCCCACTTGTTTGGGGATGGTATGTAGTAGAGAGACGGTGGGTAACACCATACTTTTGCATGACACGATCAAATTGGTCATTGCAGAAATGTGTACTGCGATCACTGATTATCGCTTCCTGAGTTCCAAACCCGCAAAAAGGATTTCAAAATTTTACAACTACTCGGGCATCATTGGTAGGTAAAGCTTTTGCTTCAACCCATTTTGACAAATAGTCAATGCCACCACGGTATGTACTTGTTTCCTCTAGAAGATGGAAATGGCCCCATAAAATCAATACCCCAGATGTCAAATATCTCACAAACTTGAATGGCATTTTGCGGCATTTCATTTCTTTGACATATATTTCCGTGACGCTGACAAGCGCCACGGCTTTGACAAATTCGTGGCATCCTTATAGATTGTGGGCCAATAAAACCCGGAATCAAACACCTTTTGGGCGGTGTAGTTTGGACTATGATGGCCCCCGGGTCCAAAGATGGCAAGTCGTGAGAATGTCAATAGCTTCTCTGTCCATAAACACATCGCCTGATGACTTGATGGGCAAGCAGATTTTGAATAAGAAGGGGTCGTCCCATAAATAATGTTTAACATCCTTGAAGAATTTGTTCTTCTGTTGGGTCGACATCCCTTTCACTATGAAGTTACCCGCATGGTAATTTGCGAAGTCAGCAAACCATGGGGTAGTAGAGTTTCCACTAAAAGAAACGCATTGAGTGTCTCGAGGGGAAATGTTTCATTTATTTCCTTTTTCTCGAAAACATCTTGGTGTGGGTTTTCTAATCTGATAGATGATCGCAGCCTAGATTCTCGCTTTTTATCACGTATAATGATATCAAATTCTTGCAAGAGGAGAATCCAACGGAGCAATCTCGGCTTTGCATCTTGTTTTGCAAAGAGATATTTGAGAGCCAAGTGATCCGTATACACCACGCATTTGGTCAAGATTAAGTACGGCCGAAACTTCTCAAACGCATACACCACGGCTAATAGCTCTTTTCTGTGGTGGTGTAATGAGTTTGAGCTTCGGCCATAGTCTTACTTATGCGTAGTGGATAGGCTGAAAATGCTTGTTTCACGTTGCCCTAAGACCGCACCGATAGCAAAATCACTTGCATCGCACATGAGCTCAAAAGGCAAGTCCCGTCGGGAGCAACGAGAATGGGTGCTTCAAGAAGCTTTTACTTCAATGTTTCAAAAGCTTCGATGCACTCAGGTGAGAAGATAAAAGGAGCATCTTTTCAAGAAGATGGGTCATAGGCCGGGCGATTTTAGAAAAATCTTGTATGAATCTACGATAGAAACCGGCATGACCTAAAAAACTCCTAATACCTTTGACAGTAGTAGGATGAGGTAATTTAGCAATAACATCGACTTTTGCTCTATCTACCTCAATCCCCGTTTTTGGAAATCTTATGGCCAAGGACTATGCCTTCTTTGACCATAAAGTGGCTCTTCTCCCAATTTAGACAAAGATTGGTGTCTTCACACCTTTGAAGCATTTTTTCTAAATGGGAGAGACATGTTTGAAATGAATCCCCAATGACCAAGAAGTCATCCATAAACACCTCCATTGTTTCCCCGATCATGTCGTGGAAAATGGCCATTATACATCGTTGGAACGCGTGCCAGAGCATTACATAAGCCAAAAGGCATACGCTTGTAGGCAAAAGTTCCGTATGGGCAGGTGAATGTAGTCTTCTCTTGATCTTGTGGATCAATGGGAATTGAAAATATCCCGAGAAACCATCAAGGAAACAATAGTATTCATTCCCTCGCTAATCTCTCAAGCATTTGGTCCATGAAGGGTAGAGGAAAATGGTCTTTACGAGTGGCGTCATTCAACTTATGATAGTCAATGCAAACACGCCATCCCGTTACCAATCGAGTTGGAATTAACTCGTTATCTTCATTTGTGACAATAGTTATGCCACCCTTTTAGAACACAATGAATTGGCTAACCCAAGGACTATCGAGATCGGGTAAATCAATCGCATCAAGAAGTTTGATAACCTCCTGTTTGATAACATCATGGATTTTTGGATTTACTCTTCTCTCGATGTTGAATGCGGCTTGAAGTCATCCTCCATTAAGATTTTGTGAGTACAAAATTCGTGGTTGATACCCTTAATGTCTGAGAGTTTCCAAGCAATTGCTTGCTTGTGTGACTTCAAGATCTTTATAAGAGCAAGCCTTTTCATCTTTACTCAAATCTCGAGCAATAATGACGGGTAATTTATCATCACCTTCAAGAAATGCATACTCGAGATGAGGAGGTAAGTCCTTAAGCTCAACCTCAGAAATTCTTCGCTTTCTCAACTGACTTGACTTCCTTATTATGAAGCTCGACGGGAGGGAGAGGAGGAGAAGTGTCCTGATTTAACAACTTCTTTAGAAGAATATCTCCCTCCATATTAATCTCATTTTGATTAATCTTATCAGGAATTGAATCACTAGAGTGAGGGGTTGATGATGGATCATCATTAAGCAGCTTCTCAATGAGAAGTATGTCCCCCTCAATGTCAATTGGAGCGTGATCAATTTCCCATGGAACAAAATCACTAGCCAAGTATGCTTCAATCTCTTCCAAGATGAAGTCTCTTCCCTCAAAAGGAGTGATAGAAGGAGTAGAATTGGCTATGATAGGTTGAGAAGATGTGGTGGGATCCCCACTCACAGAATTATGAGAGTAACCAAGAACTTCTTGAGAGTACTCTTCAGTAGCAACATCAATGACATCTATTCGGTTAACCGACTCAGAATCATAATTTGCGGAGTACCTCGAAGTTTGGTCAAGGTTAAAGGTGACAGCTTCATTACCAACACGTAATGTGATTTCTTGCTCAAATACATCTATGAGAGCACGCCCGTTCTCGTGAATCCTCGACCAACAATGAGAGGAACCCATGATCGGCATCAAAATCAACAACCACGGTCACCGGGAAATGGAACTTTCCTACTTTCACAAATACGTCCTCGCAATGCCAAGAGGACGGATATGGAACGATCCGCAAGCTCGAGAGTCATGCATGTAGGGGTAAGTTCCTAAGAGAAAGTTTCTTCCATATGAATAAGGCATCGTTGATGCTTGCACCAAGATCTCGCTAAGGCAAAGCATTCAACCATTCCCGAAATACACAAGGTAAGAGAAATTTTCCGGGATCTCCAAGATTTTCTCGAAGCTTTTCAAGATAATCACAGCAGCTTCGTTAAGAGGAGTTTTGCCATTTCAAACAGCTTTTCCTTATTGCTTAACATGTGTTTGAGAGTTGATGCAAACTTGGGCATCAGTATGATAGCATCCGTAAAGCTTATGTCAAAATGTAACTCTTGGAAAATTTGGAAAAATTTGTCCATTTGATGACTTGCTTTCTCGCGGAGCTTTTGCTCATTCAAACGTGATGGGTAAGGAATAGAAGATTTGGATTTCTGGTTTTCAACGGGAGCTACTGGAGGTTCAAAAACAACTCCTGGATTAGATTTGGGTTTCGGACAACTTGAGGTTGGACTACCGGTGTGGACGTGTGCGTACTTCGTGGGCTTGAATAATGCACCTTGTCCGTTGTATCCTTGGTAACTTGACTCATTTCTCCTGGTGGAGGAGGCATTGGAGTTGTAGGTCCATTGTGTGTTTTAGGTTCACTTTCCACTACCTTCGGAGAAGAAGAAGAAGAAGAGGTAGTAGGAATAGCGGTCCATCATATGAAACACCACTCGTTGTGATCGCCTTTGCATCTCGGGTTAGCGATCGTGTTGCTCGGAAGTTTTCCTGAGCCCGAGGGTTGATCATTTAAAGACTTCTTAAGATCAGTAATCTGACTGACCAACAACCTGTTCATTTCATCTTGGGATTTCATGAATTGCTTCAACAACTCATCAGATGATGGTCCAGTTGGAACAATGGCGGAGGTGGATTAGGAAAATTCTGGCCTCTAATGTTAGGATTAGGGCCTTGATTTTGAAAATTTCCTTGATTAGGATTCATATTCCCATGAAATTGATTCCCTCCATTGAAATTGTTTTGATTAAGGTTTCCTTGATGTTGGAAACCTTGATTTGGCCCGGAATAGAAATTACCTTGGTTTTGATAACCTTGGTTCATTCTAGGTTGGTTCGATTCGGTTTTGCATGTTATGATTCTCGTTAAAACCGGTGGTGCTCGATTTGTGTTAGCACTGGTAGTGTGGTTCATTTTGAGGACGGTATAGATTACCTCCTTGATGTGAACTACCGGCTAGAGCATTGGCTTCAAAAGGACTACCATCGGTGGCGATGTAATTGTAGTATGCATGAGGACCACCACAAGTAACACAACTCTCAACTTTCTTCACTTCACCATGTGTTGGTGTCTGTGCGAAGGTCACTTTCTTTTGGTTAGCAAGAACCAAAGCTCGAACAATATCTCGTGAGTTTGTCAATCTTAGCATCGGTGCTAGATGTACTTACGGGGGATGAAGAAGAAGAAGGTCCAAAGATGAGACCGATATGTCTTTGCTGCGGAAAGGACGGACCGAGATTTGTTCTCAATGATTTGCAAGGCTCTTTGGTGGTCTTGCTCAGAAATTACCTCCCGCGGAGGCATTCAAAGAATCTTGATTCGTCTCGGTTCGACCATTGTAGAAAGTATCCATTTGCATTAACTCGGTAAAACCGTGATGGACATTTCCGAGCAATTCTTTGTAACGATCCCATGCCTCCCCGAATGATTCATCAAATCGCTGAGAAAATTTCATTATCTCATTCTTAAGACTTGTAGTTCGGGATGGAGGATAGAACTCGTTAACAAACTTAGTGACTAGATCCTCCCATGTCTCAATAGAACGAGGGGTTGTTTCTCAAGCCAATTCCGGGCTTGTCCCTCTAGAGAAAATGGGAACAGAAGAAGCTTGATGGCTTCATATGGGACATTCTTGTACTTGATGGTAGATGCAATCTTGTTAAACCATCGAATGTGTGCATGAGGATCATCCCGCTCAAAACCATAGAATTGGCTTTGGGTTACTAGATTAAGCAATCCGGTTTTGAGCTCAAAGGTATCACCACGATGGTCGGGACAACAATAGCATCTCCGTAACCCTCGATGGGTGCTTGAAGAAGCTCGTTCATGGGCTTATCTTCGCCATTACGAGGTGGTGGTGGTGGTAGACGCCTCGGCCACGGCTGAAGGAGCGAACGCCCTACGCCTACGAGGAATCTTGCCAAGTTCCGAAAGTGGACTTGTAGAACTGGAAGAACGAGTGCGCATGCACTAAGTATAAAAATCAGTTTTCAAAACAAATGCGAGGCAAAATGACAAGTGAACTTAACCAATAATCACAAATGAAATGGCCTCTTTGAAAAAGGTACACCAAATCACAAGGACACAAAGGCAAGTTTTAAATCTGTGGTTCGGGAACTTATTATGGTCACACCCCCAGTTAGTAGGTGTACTGCCTTGATTTGCGGTGGTTGATTTTTATGTATTAATTAAGTACCACTGAAAAGACGTAGGTAATGATTTGTGCAAAAGGGTTTAAAAACTTTTGGACAATATTTTTGGTATCGTCTCGTTTAACCAAATCGTATCTCTTTAAGAATCACCTTAAAAGAAACACAAGCTAGAAAATGTTACGATTGTTTTGTTGTTTTATATTTTTTTTTGGGTTTGTTAACACTTTAGGAAAAGTGCTAATGAACTTTTTTGAGATATTATATCTTTTCAAAAAAAACTTTTTACAAAAGATGGTATATGTGCAAGAATGGGTCTGAAAAGGTTTAACACACGCTAAAGCCTCCAGCCTGGCGCAAAATTTGATTGGTGCTAAACCGTCAAGCTATATCACACAAGCTAGCCACTTGTGAATGGCTAACTGTAATAAACTTAAAACAGTTGACAAAATGCAATGAAGATCGTGAGAATATAATGAATTCTCGTCGTTAAGTCCCACTGAGACTCAATGGTGTGTAAACTTGATCAGATGATAGAATGATCACTAAGGATAGTGATCAAGTAGGATTTAGATTGAATTATTACACTACTGATTGCTAGGAATGTATTTGGAAACAGAATTGGAAAGCACAACAATCAGATGAGACAAACGTAAATACGTGACGCTTAAAAACTACGAAACGTACCAAATAAAAAGTGAAATCTAAGAAATAAAAGACCTAAAAATATGAAAATGACATTTTTGAAATCCTAAAAATAAAAGAAAATTATTAGAAAAAGAAAATAATTTTTATAACTATTTATTTAATTATTATTAATTAAAAACTATTTATTAAACTATTTATTAATAACCTAAAATAAAAGAAAATATGAAATAAGGCTATAAAAATAAAATTATGATTGAGAAAAATCTAAAATATTATAAAACTAATTTTAAAACTAAAAATATATTTTTTACACTTTTTATATATTTATTACTAATTAATTACTATTTAAAATACACTTAAATTCAAGAAAATATAAAATAAACCTGGAAAAATGAAATTTGAACTTGGAAAAATCTAAAATATGATAAAACTAATTTTAAAACTGAAAAGATATTTTTTATGCTTTTTAATTATTTATTACTAATTGTTTAATACTTTTAACTATTAAAAATTATAATAAATACTAAACAGATAGAGAAAATTATAAAACTTTTTCTAAAAATAACTTAAGGTGACAGAAAACTAAGAAAAATATAAAAATAAGATTTTCTTATTAATAAGATGAAAAGAAAAATCAAAAAGCTAAAAACTATTAAATAAACGCTATCACTATATTTAAATTGATGTTTTTCTGGTTTTTCCTTTTGAAAACTACTTAACTACTTAAAATATGAAACTTTAATAAACACAAAAATTTTACAAATAAAAAATAAGCAGTTTGAGAGCTTATTATCCCAACAGTGGAGGATTTAGCTTATTTTGGAGAATTAAGCTCAAACAAGCTTGTAAACTGAAACCAAAGATAGACAAAGATGCAAATAAACTAGAGCAACTCAAATGAAGCTAGAAAACACAAATAAGCATACTAATAAGCTGAAATAAGCAGATAAGCACTTATGATCAACACAGAAATGGGACAAGGTTGAGGCTTATTGCAGCCCTACCAAACAAGCTTCAAAATAAAAACTTAAGCTTGGCACCTCTAGATGGCTTGGTTAGCTACCCAAAGAACCAAGGATCAGAAGCTGAGACCAACTAATAAGCTTTTGGTGAGCTTATCAAAATGGCACCACTCCGTGCAAGTAATGGCACCATATCGTAACAAGGGTCCAAAAGAAACTAGAAAATAAGCACTAAATAAGCTAGACAGAAGTGAACTAATATTTTTATAATTAATTTTAGCAACTGAACTTTAGTAACCCAAAAGCTTTTAAGCTAAATCTCACTATTAAACACACAGTGAAATTCTAAAGTTTATTCAAAAACGACCAAATGAAAATTTGACTTTTTATAAAAACCAAAAGAGTTGACTAAAATGAAATTTGATTTGATCCTGTGAACTGAATAAGATGTATTAAGGTATATAAAGACTGATTTGATCAACACTAACAACTTACTAACACAAAATCATGATCATGAATCATGAAATTCAAACAGTTAACACACAAGACATGATCAAAAGTATTTTTGACTTTTTGACAAATAAACACTGGTTTTTCTTGTTAAACTGAGATATTAGGTGTGTAAGTGACACAGAACAAGCACAAACAATCAATACAAACAAGACCTACTATGGTTTAAACAAGCAAATCCAAACACCCTTATATGACTGTTTTGGAACTTTTTCAAAGCAAATCACAAATTTAAACCATAAAACTAATTGCAGACTTTATATGATCATGAAATAAGACTAAATAAACATGAACCAACAGTGATAACAACATAAAACTAAGAATTTAGGCTTAAGCTATTTTAACTGTCAAAATGAAATTTTTATAAACTACAAATTTAAAAGAACAACAAACTGATTTTAATGCTTAAATATACTTAATTATAACTAATGAACATAAAGAAACAGAAATTCAAACTAATGAACACTCCAAACAGTAAAATGCCAAAATGATCAAAAATGCTTACAAATGGCTATCCAACTGAAAACACATAACCAAGATCAAAGATCACTCCTATAGGCTTACCACTAAGCCACTAACCCAAGGCCATCCAAAATTTACCCTGCTCCAGCTGTGATCACCATTTCCATGGGATTTTTGATTTTTCAACTAATTATTTGGTATTTTTGGTGATTTTTCCTTTTTGATTCTAAACTGAATTTTAATGTATCTAATAGCTTTTAGAAGCTATCTAGGAGCTTACATGTGCTTATTCAGTCCTTGAAAACATCTAAAACAACACCTGAACATACATGAGATTTTTGGAAATGAAAACTGCATAAACTTGAAAATATACTTAAAACTTGAAATTGATACTTGCAAAAGGTTTATACTACACTGAAAACTTGAAATACAAAGCTTCAAAACTAAAGCATATACTGAAAGTTGAAATTAAGCTAAAACGACATGGATAAACTAAAATTATGCTAGATATGTTGATACATTGCATCTCTCTCTCTTTATAATGACTTTTGAGACTCTATGTTGACCTCTGAAACTTTCCCACCTCATCTGAGCCATTGGATTGGCCAAACTCATCATATCCGTCCATTGGGATTTTTGGCGCCAATTTCTTCTTGAGCAGGTTTAAAACATTAATGGTTTTTGGGAAGATGTGGAGGTGGAGGGGGACAAGGTAAGGAGGGGGGATGGATAGGAGCAAGTGGTGTGTTGAAAAAGATGAAATACCAGCTCTGGTATTGTATTTACAGGCTATGTGAGGAGGATGAACAGTGGGTGGGAATTTTGGCGCGTTTGACTTGTTTTGACCGTGTGGTATTAATAATAAACGGGGGTCAAGGCTCAAGGGTCATGGGGGGTTCAAGGGTTCAAGGTAAAGGGGTCAAGGTGTGCTGGGCTTGGATATGCATTTGGGCCAGCCGGTTGAGGTATTTGGATTGGGCTTGATATATACAAGGGTGTCCGGTTTGGTTAAGTAGTATACAAGGACTAGTTTTGCAATTTATCCAAACTTCAAGGACTGAAACTGAACATATCCCAATGTTATCACAAGGACCAAACTTGACAAACTTTGATAGTACAAGGATAAAATTTGATCATTTTCCATTTTAAAATTTCCAATGACTAAATTTGACATTTTTCAAAGTTTAGGGACTTTTTCTGCCATTTGACCAAAGAATCATTCAAGGACCAATTTTAACAACTTAGAATATTTCAGGGACCTTGAATGATAAAATTCCACATTTTTGGATTCCAGGGACTAGATTTGACAACTTTTAAAACTTGGGGGACTAAAACTGCCAATTTTGCAAACTTGAATCATTTTTCATCTGATTTTGATATTTTTGCATTTAAAACACATAAAACACTGATTTGTGATATTTTCATCATTTTAATGCATTTCTGAGTGTTTTCAGATGATTTTGCAGTTTAGATTGTACAAAAATGATGAATATTTAGACACTCATCAGTACTAGAAAGTACATATGGATCAAATTCGCTTAGAATTCCCCCCCCACACTTAGAATTGAATATTTCCCTCAATATTCAAAGTACCGGCCGGAGCCAAAACTATAGAACGTAAAAGGTAATTCTACTAGCCAAGTGTGGAACGTAAATCTTTTTCACAAAAGGATTTATAAAGATATCCCTAGATAATCGTTAGCAATAAGATCGGATATTGGGCGTGAATCGAAACAAAGATCAATCATCATAATCTACGGGAATCCTGAAAACAGAGAGCAAACATACAACAAGCAAACAACAGTGGGGGTTTCCCCCCACACTTAGTGTTAGAAAGTAGAAAGAAGATAGAAACATGGGTGGACACCCATGAAGTGCTACTGTTTTTGTTAACCGAGTCGCTAGCTTGACTCGACCCCGAATTCATTGGTTCATGGGAAGGTTTGAGATCCGGACAACCATTTGAGGTATGTCCTCTCCAAAATAATGTTTCAATCTATGGCCATTCACTTTGAAGTTTGGTCCGTCGGTTTGAGATAACTCGACGGCACCATAAGGAAAAACTTTGGCAATAATGAACGCCCAATCCAACGTTTTAAGTTTCCCCGAGAAGATCTTTAATCGAGAATTGAAAAGAAGGACTCGTCACCAACGCTGAAAACGCTGTTCTTGATTTTGGAGTCATGGATCTTCTTTGTCTTCTCTTTGTAGATTAAAGAGTTCTCGTGAGGCTTGATCACGGTTCATTTAATTCATTGAGTTGAACTTTTCGGTGATCACCCGCGGACTTGAGATCAAAGTTAGCATGCTTCAAGGCCCAATAGGCTTTGTGTTCGAGCTCGATCGGGAGATGATACTTTCCGCATACAAGCTTATAAGGAGTACAACCGATGGGTGTTTTGTGCTTTACGAAAGGCCCAGAGTGCATCATCTAGCTTATCCGACCAAGAGGCACGGTTTTCTCCTACGGTCCTTTCAAGAATTCTTTTTAAACCACGATTTGAGACTTCCACTTGACCACTAGTTTGTGGGTGATACGCGGTAGCAAGACGGTGAGTGACACCGTACTTAAGCATGACTTTTGTGAATTGGTCATTGCAAAAGTGTGTACCGCGATCACTAATTATGGCACGGGGAGTTCCAAAACGAGCAAAGAGAGATTTCGTGAATTTCACAACAAGTCGTTGGTGGGGAGCGCTTTCGCTTCCACCCATTTAGACAAGTAATCGACCGCCACGAGTATATACTTGTTCCCTCGAGATGACGGGAACGTCCCCATGAAGTCGATGCCCCACACGTCAAAGATCTCGCACACTTGGATTGCATTTTGAGGCATTTCATCATTTTGCGAGATTTTGCCGTGACGCTGACAAGCGTCACATGATTTGACTAAGTCATGGGCATCGCGATAGATTGTGGGCCAATAGAAACCGCAGTCAAACACCTTTTTGGCGGTGTAGTTCGCCATGATGTCCCCCGTGGGTCCATTGTGACAAGCTTTGAGAATATCAACGCTTCGGCCGTGAACACACCGCCGGATGACTTGATCCGCATGACTTTGAACAAGTAGGGGTCATCCCAAAAGTAATGCTTAACATCTTTGAAGAATTTGTTTTTTTGTTGGGACGACATCCCTTTAACAATGAAGTTTCCCACATGGTAGTTTGCAAAGTCGGCAAACCATGGGGTACTCGAATCTCCACCTAGAAATACCACATTAAGTGTCTCGAGAGGAAATGTTTCATTGATCTCCTTTTTCTCGAAAGCGCACCTTGGTGAGGATTTTCAAGACGGATAAGTGATCAGCGAGGTTCTCGCCCCTTTTTATCACTAACGATGATATCAAATTCTTGTAGGAGGAGAACCCACCGGAGCAATTTCGGCTTTGCATCTTGTTTTGCAAAGAGATATTTGAGGGCCGAGTGATCCGTATACACTATGCTTTTAGACAGGATCAAGTATGGTCGAACTTCTAAAGCATACACCACGGCTAGTAATTCTTTTTCCGTCGTAGTGTAATGTGCTTGAGCTTCGGTCAAAGTTTTGCTAGCATAATGTATAGGCTGGAAATGTTTTGCTTTTCGTTGCCCCAAGACCGCACCCAGAGCAAAGTCGCTAGCGCCGCATTACATGAGCTCGAAAGGTAAGTCCCAATCGGGGGCAACTAGAATAGGAGCTTCCGTAAGTTTCTTCTTTAAGTTTTGGAAAGCTTCAATGCATTCTTTGGAGAAGATGAACGGAGTATCTTTTTCAAGAAGACGGGTCATCGGCCGGGCTATTTTCGAGAAATCTTAATTGAATCGACGATAGAAGCCGGCGTGACCTAGAAAACTCCGAACACCCTTAACGGTGGTGGGATGAGGCAATTTGGATATGACATCAACTTTAGCCTTATCAACCTCAATCCCGCTTTTAGAGATCTTATGGCCGAGGACTATGCCCTCTTTGACCATGAAATGACTTTTCTCCCAATTTAGACAAAGATTTGTGTCTTCACAACGTTTAAGCATCTTGTCTAAATGGGAGAGACATGATTTGAAAGAATCCCCAAAGACCGAAAAATCATCCATAAAGACCTCCATAGTTTCCTCGATCATGTCATGGAAAATGGCCATCATACACCTTTGAATGTACCGAGGCGCGTTGCATAACCCAAAAGGCATGCGCCGGTAGCGTAACGCTCCATAAGGGCACGTGAAGGTGGTCTTTTCTTGGTCTTGTGGATCTATGGGTATTTGGAAGTAACCCGAGAAACCATCGAGAAAACAATAGTATTCGTTTCCGCTAATCTCTCAAGCATTTGGTCCATGAAGGGTAAAGGAAAGTGGTCTTTACGGGTGGCTTCATTTAACTTTCGGTAGTCAATGCAAACACGCCATCCCGTAACCAATCGAGTAGGAATTAACTCGTTTTCATCATTTTCTACAACGGTGATGCCACCCTTTTTGGGCACACAATGAACGGGGCTCACCCAAGAACTATCCGAGATAGGGTAAATCAATCCGGCATTAAGAAGTTTAAGAACCTCTTGTTTGATAACCTCATGGATTTTAGGATTCACCCTTCTTTGATGTTGAACCGCTGGTTTGAAATCATCTTCCATTAGAATCTTGTGTGTACAAAACTCCGGGTTAATACCCCTAATGTTCGAAAGTTTCCAAGCAATGGCTCGCTTGTGTGACTTCAAAACCGTAATGAGAGCGGCTTTTTCCTCCTCACTCAAATCTTTAGCAATTATGACTGGTAATTTATCGTCACCCTCCAAAAATGCGTATTCGGTGTGAGGTGGTAAGTCCTTAAGTTCGACCTCCGGAGGATCATTAGAATTTTCAATGTTCTTGATTTCTTCAATATGAAGTTCTTGAGGAGGGAGTGATGATGGGTCATCATTAAGCAACTTCTCAAGGAGAAGAATGTCTCCCTCGAGATCAATATTGGCGTAATCAATTTCCTCGTGAAACCGATTCACTCATTAAGTAAGCTTCAATCTCTTCCAAGATAAAGTCACTTCCCTCAAACGGAGTGAGGGAAGGGGAAGAGAGAGCAATGATGGGATCAACCGAAGTGGGATTGCCACCGAGAATCCAAGAATTTCTTGAGAATACTCCTTCGATACAATGTCAATGACATCAATTTTGTTGACGGACGTATCGTCATAAACGGGGAGTATCTCGTAACTTGATCAAGATTAAAAGTAACGGCTTCCTTGTTAACCCTCAAAGTGATTTCCCCTTCATCAACATCGATCAATGCACGACCCGCTTTTAAGAAGCACCTCCCAAGGATGAGGGGTACTCGGGATCGGCATCAAACTCGACGACAACAAAGTCGGCGGGGAAATAAAATTTTCCTACTCTCACACAAAGATCCTCGGCTATACCTAATGGACGAGAACTTGTTCGGTCCGCAAGCTCGAGGATCATACATGTAGGAGTAAAAGGAGGTAATGAAAGCTTTTTCCACATAGAGTGTGGCATTAAGTTAATGCTCGCCAAGATCGCCAAAGCGAGCATTGAACTATCCCTTGAAAATCACATGGGATTAGGAATTTTCCTGGTCTCCTAACTTTTCGAAGTTTTTAAGGATAACCACGAACAATTCTCGCTCAAGGAAGTTTTAGCCAACTCGGAAATTTTTCTTTGTTGCTCAACAAGCTTTTGATTGTCGGAGCAAACTTGGGCATTAGAAGGAGAGCGCTCATGAAACTAATCTCGAAGTTCAAATCTTGAAAGATTTGGATAAGCTTCTCCATTTGTTGATTAGATTTGTCATGGAGCTTTTGGTCATTAAGCCTTGAAGGATAAGGAATTGAAGGCTTAGGATTAGTCCTCGTAACATCGGGTTTCGAATGGAAATTTGGACTCACCGGAGGTTGGACGCTGTCGTACTTTGTGGGCTTGTAGAATGCACCTTGTCCTTTGTCACCTCGGTTTCTTGTGCTACCTCCCTCACCAGAGAGGGTGTAGGCATCGAAGGTCCATCATATGTCTTACCACTTCGGGTGGCAATAGCAGTCAACTCTCCCTTCGATTTGGAATCGATTAGCGGGAAGGGTTTTAGAAGTTGAAGCTTGATTCATTTGACACATGATACTATTGAACATATTTTCAATTTTGTTTTGATTTTGATCAATTTTGTTGTTTGTTTTGTTCAATTCATTTTTAACTCATTACCTTGTTTTGACATTGAAGTTTGGAAATCATTTCTCAAAGTAGTGATTTGGCTTTGCAAACCCCTAATTATAACCTCATTAGACTTAATGTAGTTGGAAAGTTCAATAGAGGGGCCAACCGAGGGTTGGTAATTAGGAGCTTGATAACCATGATTGAGATTACCCCCTTGGGAGGGTATTGGTTCATCGGGGCTTGATATGGAACATTTTGCCCTTTCATTTGATTTTGATTGAACCTATTTTGATTGTTTGGTTGAGGAAAACCGGGTGGTCCTTGATTGTTAGCACGATAGCTCGGGTCAACTTGAGGACGGTATTGATTACCTCCTTGATTGTAAAGCCCGGCTACGGCATTTGCTTCAAAAGGATTACCATCCGTAGCGGTACAATTATAGTAAGCATGAGGCCCACCACAAGTAGTACAAGTAGTTGCCACCGCTTTGACTTGAGCGGGTGGATTTGGAGATGGAGAAGAAAGAGATTTTGAGAGAACCAATGCTTGGATAGCATCGGTAAGCTTGTCAATCTTAGCATCCGTGCTAGAGACATTTTCCGAAGAAGGTTAAGCACTCACCGGAAGCAATCGGTTTGCTTCGAGAGGTGCGGACTTTAGACTTGTTCTCAATGATGGACAACACATCTGTCGTAGAGCGTGTCAAGAGATTACCACCGGCGGCGGCATTGAGAGAGTCTTGATCATTTTCGCTCAAACCATTGTAGAAGGTATCGAGTTGATGTAACTCGAAAAGCCATGGTGAGGACATTGACGGCAAGTCCTTGAAACGATCCCAAGCTTCACTAAATGATTCATCAAATTTTTGTGTAAACTTTGTGATTTCATTTTTTAAGTGTGTTGTCCTTTGTGGTGGGAAGAATTCGTTAGTGAATTTTGAAACTAAATCTTCCCATGTGGTGATTGATTGGGGGTTGTTTCGAGCCAAATCCGTGCCTCAAGTGAGAACGGGAAAAGAAGTAGTTTGATTGCTTCTTCCCAAGACGCTTTCGATATTTGATTGTAGACGCGAGCTTGTTAAACCGTCGGATATGAGAGTGAGGATCGTCTCTCTCAAACCGTATAAATTGGCTTGACGATACCAAGTTAATCAATCCGTGTTTGAGCTCAAAATTGTCGGCAACGATTGGTGGAACAACGATGGCTTCTCCATAACCCTCGGTGGGTGCTTGGAGTTGTTCCAACATAGAACGGTTATCCTCCGCCATTTTGGGAATGGGTCGGGATTAGTACGAATCTCGGGTTCGACTATTGGCGGGGGATGTCTATTTCGTCTTCGCGGAATTGTGGCGAGTTCAAGAAGGGGACTAGAAGAATTAGAAGAACAAGTGCGCATGCACTACCAAAAACACTTTCAATTAAAACAAGACCGAGGCAAAACACAGTGAACTTAAACCAATAATCCCACGTGAAATGATCACTTTTATAAGTAAAACGCACAAAGGAGCGGAGAGACTTAGTAGGTCAGCGCGAAGCTTATTAAAAACCCGCCTCTTTTCAGCCGCAATTTAATGTCAGGCCGTCCTTATACCCCTCACACGGTTTGTTAAACCGATAGAAGTAAACCAAATCACGAGCGACACAAAGGCAAGTTTTGAATCTTTGGTTCGGGAACTTATAATGATAACACTCAAGTTGAGAAGTGTTATATTGATTGTGTCTTCTATTTTATTTAAAACAAAGGGAAAATCTTTTTGTATTTTTATCTTTTATATATATATACAAAATAAAAGGAAAATATTTTTGTGTTTTTTAATTTTTCAAAAAGCAATAACTTCACGAGGAAGGTTCTTCAAGTCACTAATCGTCAAACCGTAACGATATTGTCGCAACACAACCTCCCCGGCAGCGGCGCCAAATTGATGTTTGAGAAAATATATCAAATATAAGATATACGCGAGAATCAACAAATCAACCTTTTAGGAAAAGGGTTAACGTGCCAAAGCTCACGAGTGTGATATAGTGATACCGGTAAGTGGTTACCCGGTCGTGTCCCAACGAGGAGTGAATTGAGGATGTCGTTTGAGGTTTGTTATTAAAATGCTTGAATTGTTCGAGATTTTTCGTTTTTGATTACGTTCTCTACAAATTAATTAACGGGAAAGTAATTAAGGCTAGGGAAACAAAATAAATGACAAACTAACTACTACTAAGCATACGGAACAATAAAATTAAGCTAAACTAAGTCCTAGGGTGCTAATATACAAAAACGTAAAAACCCGGGCTAATCCCGAGCTCCAAAAGTGAAAATAATGCAATTTAAGTCCTACGGGTGCGAAACTAATTTTCCTACGTTCTAAACTACTAAAAATAATTTTAGGAAAAAGCCGGGTATTTTTTTCGACTTTTAAATTATTTATTACGATTTAAAAACTAATTTAATCTTATTTAATTATAAAAAATACTAAACTATTTTAGAAAATTCTCAAAAATTCACTAAAATTACTTTGAACCTAAGCTGATTCTAAGAAAAATCTAACAGTGGTAATCTGCTTTTGTAAATAAGCGCTAAAAAGTGAAATAAGCTACTAATGAAAAAACTGAAATTGTATTTAAATAACTAAGAGTGCAAGCTTCTACCAAGAAAAGACCCTAGGGCGATGGATGAGAGCTGTATGTGGTGGGTGGCCAGAGATCAAATCCCAAAGCAAGAGCATTTTGTAAACATTTTTTTCAAATTTTTCTTTTGCGTTTGTTTATAAGACAAAAATAAGACTTTTTGTAAAACTTTTTATCCAAGCTTGTGAAATAAGCAATTGGATATGCTTATTTACATCGTAACTACACACAACCAAATAAGCATTCTTTTGACAGATTTTAAGCACCAAAAACCAATAAATGAGCAAAGTTTAACCAATAAGCTAACATGCATTTAGAATAAGCTCGATAAGCTAAAGGAACACACAAAAAGGGAAGATAAGCAGTTAGGGAATCCTACTGAAATGGGAAATAAGCATAAAGGATCAAAAGCTATTCTAAGGAGACTCTAATAAGTCGGATACAAGCTAAAGATAAGCTATCCTAATATAAGGGACTAATAAGAAACTAAAGTACCCTAATTAAGCTAATAAGAAGCTGAAATAAGCTAAACTAAGGGATGTACCAAGTGATATGTGAAATTTGGGTCAGGTTGAGAGCAATTCTAAGGGCGGTTTGAGGGATGTTAAGCTATCAATAAGCTAATGTAAAAATTAATAAAAATTGCTATTAACTAGGTGACCAACCCAAGATTAAGCATACCAAATTTCAGAATCTAAGGCTAAGTATTAAGCAAAAGAAAAATCAAAAAGATAAGCCCCTGGGCACTTTAGTCTTTGAGACAAAGTGAGTCGATATGTGTGTTTTGACAGTTTTTAAATGCTAATTTAAACTAAGCTAAAGCTAAACTAAGTGCAAATGGACTAAAGACAAATTGAGATGGTTAGATAAGGATGCAAGAAAAATAGATTTTACAAAACTTGGACTTCGAATAATCTATTAAATAAGCTCATGAACAAAGCAAAGATCGCTAATGTTTTTGTGCAGAATTTTAAGACAAATTTTTTTCTTTTAAAACTTACCAAAAGAACTTGAATCAACTTAAATCTTACTCAAACTATTTTGAAGACTCAAAACCACTTTGACTTGTAAAGTCAAAGTGGGTAGGACTTGTTTTGACCCAAGTTGAGGTACAAACCAAACACCCCTTTACAGGGTATACTGTTTTGAAAATGAAGTTTAAAAACTCAAGTTGGCTTTTTCTTTTCAAAGACTGATTAGCAGATAAAACGGAGACTTTAGATTAGATAGCAAGTTATAAAAAAAAAACTAATAAGCACTCAAGTGCTTATTAGCCTATAAGCAGAAAAATAAGACAAATAAGCAAACTTTTTTTTTCATTCATGCAAATAAAACATTAAAACTAAGTTAAAAACATAAATTACACTAAAAACTCTATTGAAAACCTAATGCCTGCTGAAGGCTACAATGAGCTCTATTTATACTAGTCTAGGAGGTCTTCAAGTGAGAGCTTGTGTGTTTCTTTTCTGAGACAAAAGAGAGGTCTTGGCTTGTTTGTGTTTCTTTAGCTTCATCTCAGCCATCCATTGATCTTGGGCACCAAGGGATTTATCCAAGCCGTCCACTTTGAGGGCACCAATGGGGATTTATGGGATTTCCAACATGGCATATGACCCATGTGGGTGTGGGGGAGGGTACTGAGCTTGGGAATCAGTGGGGGATGAGAGTGATAGGAGGATGAAGACAAAGGGGATTTGGCGCCAAGGTTGGGTTTGGGTGAGTTTTTATTTTTTCTGGGTTTAGATTAAAAGGGAAGGGGAAGAAGGGTTAAAAAGTAAGAGAGGAAATGGGTTTTAATTTATTTAAGGTGTTAAAAAGGTTTTAAAAATAGACTTTGTAATTTCTGATTTTGCTTTAAAACTTTTTGTAAAATATTTTTAATAATAAAAATTGGTTTTTGAAAAATAATTGGTTTTAAATAAAAATAAAGTTTAGAGGGATAAAATAGGAATTTGGATTTTTGGTGACGGGTAAAACGATCATTTGGGTTCGGGTGAAAGGTGAAATGGAAATTTGGGTTTTAGGGTTAGGTTTTCCGTCTGATTCCCCAAGCTCACTCCCAAATGTGTATCCCGGGCTCTGAAAAATATAGAAAATAATCTTCCGGCTTCGTCTGCAATGCACGTT
>OU343216.1:68538598-68577276 GCA_910596185.1 Chrysanthemum makinoi | reverse complement strand
CTCAACAGTTTCTTTTTACGTTTAGTGTAAGAAATAGATGTTTCGTTTTCTCACTGTTTTCATGAGACCAAGTTCCTTGTGAAAATCCTTTTCCCAATATAGTGCACAATTTTTCAAATTTTTGACATGGGGTAAAATTCTTTTTTGAAGAATATCTCTATGTTCTCGCGCCATTGGCGAGGTAAAATGTTGAACTTTTATTTCAGAATGAAATTCAATCTCACGTTCCAAAATTTTGAGGTCAAATAAGAAAGTGTCAAAGTATTTGATAACGCGACAACTTTCGGCATTAGTTTTTACTTCACTAAGTGAAGGTAAAGGACCATTAATTTGTGCACCTTTTGGTTGAGGACTGACTTCAAAAACTGGTGTGATAACCAAAGGGTTGTTAGAAGTATCTTGTTGTGTGACAAAAGTTACGGCTTTTGAATAGTTAAATGGTTTGTTGTAAACGACATTTTCCATTTATGACCGACTCTCGTCATCGACATCTAATTCCTCTATCCGATTATATTCAACAACAGTCATAATGGAATCATCAATTCTATGTTCTGCACCGTAAACTTCAGGATTTGGTTTGAATGCTCTGTGTGAAAACTTAGGTTTATAATCGGCAAGATTCGGTCCATATCCATTTGGATTTGGTTTGAAAGAAAACTTTTGAATCGTTGTGATTGATTCACCATGTTTATAAACAACATTTTTAAACTCTTTGATTTTGTTTTGTAAGTCGACAGTTTCCTCAAGATAGTCATCTATTCGTTTTGTTGAATGCTTTTTGTACTCAGAGAACTGTTTTAGACAAGTTAACAACTTCGGCATTGGCTTTTGAGTTTCCAAAGTAAGAGCGTTAAGTTGTTGTTTATGTTCATGTTTCATTTGTTCTATTTGAGACAACAAAGCATTCTTCGAAGCGGCTAGATCACAAATCTGTTGTTCCAAATATTTTTCATTTTGGTGTGATTTGGCATAAGCGGCTTCAAAACCTTTTTCACGGTTTTCTTGAGTTTTGAAGAAGTTGAGTTGTCGAATTAAGCATTCATTATCCCTGGTTAACAGTGCATTTTCTCTTTTAATTTCGTGCAAATTTCCAAACGAGAATGTTGGTCTTTAATTAAGGTCAAGAGCTCAGTTTCTCTGTTAGATAAAAGCTCATCTTGTTCAACGAGATTCTCAACATGATCATTCTTTAGATCCTCAAATATAATGACAGAGTCAACTTGATTATCAATATTAACCATACGATCATCTTGATCATCAAATATAACTACGGGATCTATTTGATAATCATCGAATGAGATGTGGAAGACTCATGTTGAACACTCGATCCTTGTCGGATAGAAAGTGGCGGAGATATCAGCTCATTGATGATAATTGTTTGTTCAGGTACCTGAGACAAGCCGTCAGTGTCATACACTGGGCCTGTGTCACTCATGTGTAGAGCTTGCATTTGTGCCATCAACATCACTACTGCATTAGCTTGCAAGTCCTCCATATCATCATCAGAATCTGCATCTGCCATAAAGTTATGTTCCTTGTTGGTGAGAGTTCCACGAGCTTCATCCTTAAGAGCCAAGAGTAAAGCCTCTTTGAAATAAGCACTGCCTTTTGTTCTAGGTTTAGGACATGCATTAGCCAGATGACCCTTCTCATTACAGTTATAGCATCAAAGACCATTAACTCCATTCTGAGCATTTCCTTGTTCAACCACTTGAGCCCTTTGCTGCTGCGGAGCACCAATGTTATTCCTTCCCATAGCATTGAACCCTTGACCACCTCCCATCTGACGGCCATAACCACGATTTTGAACTCCAACTCGTCCATTGTTCACAAACGGCCGATTTCTTGTATTAGATGAGGAACGAATGCGATTGTTGCATTTGTTTATATAACGGCCAAATGCTTTAGCAATCATAACAAATCCTTGTTGCAATTCATCAAAGGCATTAGAGTCCTCATCGCTTCCTGTAAAGAGCTTGAGCAGTGTTGTTGTTGTATGGAACCAATTGATTTTGTTGAGGTTGTAGGCTGTGACGGATCGAAGGTTTGATGGTTGCAGTTGTGTGAGGAGCGGGTTGAGGAGCTTGTTGAGGAGGAATGTTTGTTTGAGCCCATAAAGCAAGTTGTTGATTGTCCGGAAGTGATGGTGGAACAGTTTGACCACGGAGAATCCTTTCCTTATCAACTTCTTTTTGGTGAGGCTTCAGATAGTCTTACAACAATCCGTAGGTAGCATGATGCATATCTTTAGCTTGACGGAGAAAAATGACATACTTCTCCCATTCTGGACCAAGACTACTCAGGAACTTTGTGTTGTAATTCATTGGCATGATGATATTGTGTTTGTCCAAATCACTAATGATGTCTGAAAAGCGATGATGATAAGATTCTAATGACTCTCCTGGTTCAATCATGAAATGTTCATAAGCCAAGTAGATTTTGGATTCCATGTCTTCTTGATTGAGTGTTGTGCCTTGTATAAGAAGATGAATATGTTCCCACATTGCTTTGGCAGTCTTTTGAGCATCAACACTTCGAAGGATTGGATTGGGTAATCCTAAAAGAATGTATTGCATTGCAAGTTCGTCGGCTTCAAAGTGTAGAAGTTGATCACCGTAAGTTCTGCTTGAGTTGCAATATTGGTGACATCATCTCTTGGTGGAACAACATTAGGATCTCCGAGTGTAACGACAGTAGGCATCTGAAATGGACCTTCCATAATGACCTTCTTTAAAAACTTTCCATGTGGCTTCTTTAGATCACAAAACCTAAAGAACCGAATTACCCATTGATCATAATTACCGGGAGTGAGCATTGGAGGTCTATCAAGTGCTTCATGAATTGATTGTTGGCCACTCAAGGCTTCACACATCTTGCCAAACCATCGTGGTTCCTTCATAGTATTTCTGGATGGATGTTGATTGTAGAAGTTTGTGTAAGGTTGTACTTGAAGACTAGGTGGTGGTTGAATCATTTGAGGTTGTGGAATTGCTGCAAGTAGTGGAGTATGTTGTTGATTAAATTGTTGTTGATAAACTGCTTGTTGTTGATTCCATTGTTGATGTTGGGGACTTAGTTGTTGTTGTTGTTGTTGATTATAAGTGTAAGGAAAATAGTTAGAGTATGGTGGTTGTGACATGTTGAAAACTTGTGTTGTTAAATGGATCTTTGTAGTCGAATGAACCTTTGTTGATGAAGTATCCTTAGGCGTAGAAATCACAATAGCCAAGTAGTACTTATGCGTAAGAACACCAAAGTTACGCTGTATCGTAGCTAGAGTTACGCGTAGGTTTAGCTTACGCTGTAGAGAGGAAAAACACTAAAGTTATGCGTAAGACAAGAAGTTAGGCGTAGAAAACTTAGGAGTAGGATTACCTTATGCGTAAGACTAAGCTTAAGCGTAAGATAAATCTTATGCGTAGGATTTTCTACGCGTAAGCTTTATGCTTATGCGTAATTTTAGGGTTTTATCCCAAATGATCTTTTACACTATCACGGTGCAAAAGATATCCAAAGTCGACGTATTTTCAGGCTTATCCAAGCAAGAAAACACGAGTAAACCATTAAACGAAGATCAAACCAAGGATAAAGTTACGCGTAAAACTAGGGTTTTGATACGCGTAGCTTTACTCGTAAAATTGATTTTGCCCAAAGATGTTTCTAAACCAGATTTTTGTGATAAGATAGCTTCAATATCACCAAAATAACACAAAAGTATGAAACTTGATGAACCAAAACGTCTAAACACGGTTATGCGTAGGGACGAAACCCTCGAACAAAAACTAGCTTAAAACGTAGATCCACAGCGTAAAGTTTGAAACTTTTGCCAAAAGCGATATTTTAACACCTTAAAACGTTGAAAGGACAAGAATCTTGGATTAAAAAGTGTGAAAAACGTGTTTTTAAGCGAACCAAAGTATCAATACCGAAGCGTATGTTCTACGCGTAGGACCAAAACCCACTTCAAAACAATACGTTCACCCAACTATTTGGCGATTGATACCACTGTTAGGTTCCCAAATATGCAACACAAGTAACAATAGAAGAGATAAGATGAAGAAGAGATCGGTTGAACAATATCCAAACACACACACATACGTTAATATGAAAGGTTATGCGTAAGGTATGAAATGAGAGAATAAATTGAACAACCAACCCTCAAGTGAGGGTTTACATGAGGTATTTATAGGAGGGAAGCTAGGGCAACACTCCTAGTTCCCATCCTTTTCCTTATTGGGCTAGGCCTAGGCTTATGGGCCTTCTACATAAACCTAAGGATAATAACTAATATAAATGCCATATTAAGCTAACTATTACATATG
Source organism: Chrysanthemum makinoi (assembly GCA_910596185.1). Lineage (NCBI taxonomy): Eukaryota > Viridiplantae > Streptophyta > Magnoliopsida > Asterales > Asteraceae > Chrysanthemum > Chrysanthemum makinoi. Next base: position 68,572,954 of record OU343216.1, on the reverse strand, counting down.
AATCACTAACACTTGATTTAGGTTTAGGAGTGATTCCAACACATGTCGATTCACATCAACAAATCCTAATCCAACTCCTCAACTCTCAATCTACCATGACTCAAAACATAAATCAAAAACAGAAAATTAATCGATCTTATATTAGTTTCAATCTTTTTTGCAATCTTTTAAAGATTGTTTTAATTGAACAATCATCTTCATAGATCTGTGATAATATCCGAATATAAAAGAAATGAGTATAACAAATATGTTATTTCATCCCTTTGGTTTGACTGAAAAACATAAACGAAAATCGTAGGATACCTACCCGAGACCTTGAGTTTTCAAGATCTTGAAGCCGAATCTTTTCAATCTATGCCGATTGGAATCATACTAGAAAGAAACTAGGTTAAAGGTTGTGTTACTCTTGTGTATGCTCATTTTCGAAAAGGATAAGTGACGAGATGATTACTGAGATGAGAAGTGTTTTTTTTTCTTTCTACCAGATCTGATTTGTGGGGAGATGAATTTTTGGTAAGAGAAAAAAATGGGGGGCGCATTATTCTGATTGTGTGTTTAGGGTTATGTAAGTGAGATAAATTAGGGTACCATGTACTTATATTCGGTTTTAATATACCTAAACATGGACCGGGCTCTGTTTTTTTAGTTTGACGTAGGCTTCTCAATTCGTATATGGGCTTCTCAACCGGGAATTCATTGTTATGGATCGTGGTTATCAATTGGAAGTGAGCTTTGTGAATTAACTTTGTTTACGGGCTTTGAGAATTTGGACTGGGTCTTGCATTTCAATACATGGGCTGATTTGGAACTTAAAAATGGTGTTATCCGAATTTTTCTTCTCAAACATTTAGGATAAAACTTTATAATGGTTAAAGAATGGTATTTTTGGTATGATAAATTTTCACGGAAGGATACAGATTCACGGCTTAAACGAATATTTGATCAAAAAATGATTACGGGGTTTTTGTACGGTATTATTGATGCGAAATTGAAGTGACATTTCACGGGTGAACTTATTTATCGTTGAGACGTTGGTTGGTTGGTTGCAAGTCTCAAGATAACTTGTCTGGGAATTTTTCATAAGTGATTATGAATTTGAAAATATGGTTATAACTGATGTAAGGAGTTACGTTGTAGTGCTCACAGTGTATAACTATCACTTTAAGAAGTTACGTTGTAGTACTCAGTGTCACATGGCATTGTGGATTGTTCAAGAATATAGAACAAGCAGTAAGTCGCAAAGTTGGGATGTTTACTTCCTTTTCAATTTCGTCGTATCGGGTTATCTCCATATGTGGTCATTACTATTAGCCGGTGAATCTAAAGGAGGTTCGATTTCAGGTTGGTTTGAGAGAATTATTGAGAGTATTTTTGCGACACGGAATTATGCTCAATCTAAGGCTTTAATATTGCATGAAGAAAAAGGTAATACGGCATGTACGCAACATTATGATGATTCCGATAGCTCGCAACCATCAGGAGGGAGAAGTTGGTATTTCATCTTTCGTGATTGGATTGACGGAAGGAATTGTGCTTATCTTAATGAGAAGTAGTGTGTGTACATCGGGGATTTTTACCAACTTCGATGCAATACTAAGTGAGTTATGTTGTTATGATGTTCTCAGAATCACAACCATTGTGCTACAATCAAGAGTTTACTTTCTCCGCTGCGTGTTGGAAGAGAGTTGTCGGTTCAGGAGGGAGCAGAAAAAGAAAAAGGCTCACTAGTTAAGAGGGACTAATAACCTAACTAGACCGTTACAGTTGAAGTCCAAAGCTACAAGGATTTGTGCCATCAGCGCCAAAGATCAAATGCCGAGATCGTCGGAAGAAAGAACTTCAAGTTTGCCTCAGTATTTAGACTACAGAGACTCTGCGCTTCAACAACGTCAACATAGTTTATTATTATTGTAATTTACTTTGTTTTGTATTTATAGATCTCATTGTAACCATTCACGTGTGACAATATCTTGGAGGGAGATTGTTAGCCTCGCTTTGTTATAAAGATAACGTCACTTACGTGAATTAGACTAGATGCATAGTAAGTTGCACCCGTAGGGACTACTTATGTAAACGGGGCAAAGTTAATGTTAGATGAGCCTATAAATACCCCTCATGACTCTCCATGAGGGGTGTGGTTAAGCATTAGGTTTGTTCATTGTTTCATTTATCAATAAACTTATCTTTGTTTCCCCTCCATCTCTTTACTTTCTCTCTCTAGAAAAGATGATATCTTTCATCTTCTTACACCAATCCCGACCTCCCGAAAACCACATAAATCTATATTTCATCGATCCTAAAAGTTTGTTTATGAACGTAACTATTTATGTGAGTATCACAAGTGTATCTGTAGGTTTAAGTATAACCTTTTAGTGGAATAAACCATTTTATATCTGTGGATATCTACACTGTCACACCCCACTAAAGCGGAAACATGATGTGCAACAACGTATGGCATAACACCTAAGATAGAGGTAACACCATACTTGATTTAAAGAAAACATCATATATTACAATAAGCTTTACAACAAGTTTCAAGATACATTTAAACACAAGCTCCCAATGATAACATTCGTTTTTAAACATAACACAACATTTGCAAAAGAGTATTTGTTAATACAAATATGCCGTAAAAACGTTTATTTATATTTTACGATCTTCTAATGTTTTGTCGATAACAAACGTAAAATCATTTTAATGAAACAAATAAAACACGTAAATAGTTTGAGTCAATAGTTTACCAACACACTTATGATTTCACATAAAACACTAAACAAGTAAAAGTGGTTTTATGATTTAGTAATACATATGTACAACAACTAGTGTTTACATATTGGGCAAATATATACATAACTAGTATGTATCATAATGGGTAATATAATGGGTAGAAGTTTAAGTATTTGACCCATTGACCAAACACATTGAATGTTGTTGGGTAAAACCCAAAGTCCATGACCCATACCCATGGAGCATAACCCATAACCCATTGCATGACATCATGCATAAGTCATATATGGATATTATCCATGACCCATGGTTTTAACCCATGACCCATGGACTAGATGCATTGCATCTTGTAGATACATTGTATCTACTTGGATACCCATGGTCCAAAGTCTAGGACCCATGACCCATGACCCATAACCCAAAACTCATGGGCAAAGAGGAGCGTCCCACGGATCACCAGGATTACATTGGACTGATCCCTCAAGTGAGGGATCCGTGGAACAGTAGCACTTTTCCTCTATAAATAGTGAGCCATTTCTTCATTGTAACTCACCCTTTCACAATATATTTTCTCTTTGAGTTGTAAACTCTCTAACCACATATCCAAGTGATCTTTGTATGTAGTTTTGTTTTTGTGTGATTTTCTAGGTTCCTCCTAAAGGCGAGATCACCACCTTTTGAAGTCGAGCAAGCTCAAGTCCATGAGTTGCCATACTTCGTCATCATCAAGACTACTGAGGTTCTCTTGTTGATAGTTCTATTCTTTCTCATTAGAAGTGTAGTGTCAAAGACATAAGTGAAAGATGTCTAAAGGGTCAAGACTAAGACATTAGTGAAAGGTGTCGAAGAGTCAAAGTAAAGGTATTAGTGAAAGGTGCCGAATATCCATATTAAAAGCACTAGTGAAGGGTTCTTAGGAGTCAAGTCTAAAGGCATTAGTGAAGGGTGCCTAGAAGTCGAGTCAAAGGCATTAGTGAAAGGTGCCTAAGGTGTACATTCGATATGGTGTGTTCGATGTACAAGATAGATTTGTATTGGGTCAAAGGATATTGATATCCTTCTTGATGTTGTCATAAGGAGTGGATCTCCTTAGAGATAGGAGTCGTGTAGTGTTGGGTAGTAGTTCCTCAATTGAAATGGAACTCGGTATCTAGCCTAATACCGGATAAAGGGTAGGCGATGTTGTGATAGGTTTGGTTCTACCTCGTGGAAGAACCCAGTATCTAGCCTTGTACCGGATTGTAGCAAATCGTAAATTTTCATAATGCAAAATGACTAATTTTCCCTTTTACTTTGACTTTTGACTATTTGACTTTTACCGTAACGTAAAAGCAAATACGGTAACGGTAGTACTGGTAATTTCCCAAGTTAAATAATTCACTCTGTTTTGAATTATTACACTATGAACATTTTTGTTCACCTATAGCTATACATAATTATTTAATGTTGTTACTTTATTAATTACGAAAGTTTAATCGTGTAAACTTTCCTCGCGGTCGACACAAGACGACGATAAGCCTATGTGTTCAAAATACTCTACTTTCACCAATAGTCATATTTTATATGAACTATTATCACTTTGTTATTTTTTTACGTAAATATATTACTTTTTACATAATACGCGTGCTCAAACCTATGTTATTGGGTTTTAACAACATAAACGCACTCCACTAGACTTATTACACCTTTAATATACCTACTTGGAGTATATTGCTAAGTTTTGACATTTTCATAGGAATTATATTCTTATGTTACCTGGTTTTAAGTTTCGTGACTTAAGGGCTTAACGTTAGTAATTACCGGGACCAAACTATACCCTATAATCACTAAATCTATTAATAAAACACTAGATTGATACAACTTTCTACTTTTTTTTCTCCTTAAGCCACGCCTACACCATCACCTTTACACATGTTATTAGTTGGTAAATATAATGCTTAGTCACTAACCTAGTCACCATCAACTACAAAATATCTATCCTAAATGTCTACACAAGAGTCAAAAACTACTAAACACATTCTTCTTTTCTCTCCATAACCGTACAACATATAAACAACATCACCATCATCTATTTTAATTCAAGCTTCAAGTTATACATGAAAGATTAAAGGTTCAAGATGTTACAACTAGTCCTTGTGTTGTTTTCATGATCCTTTGGTTGAATTAGGAGCTACACAAGGTATTAAGGGCTGAATAAAAGGAGCTATTACAAGGGTAAAGAGATTAGTGAACTTTGGTTAAAGGGTTGAAGACAAGGGTTGAATATTGAAAGAAGTTAGGCTTGATTATTAGTAACTTTTCATCCTATCCATTGTAAGATTCATGTTTATTTTGATATTTATTCAATATGGTTGTAATAATTTGTATTCATTGGATGTAATTTGATATAAGTAGTATATATAATATGGCTTGATTGATGTTGTACATGAGGTTGTGACCATGAAAACAAGCTAAAACAAGTCCTAGGTAAGTTTTATGAACCTGAATTCTGAAACAGTCCCAAAGATTGATTAAACTGATCATCTCAGTAAACTTTGAGGTTAATTCAATAAGATATGCTTGCAGATCTATGTCTTATGGTCGTTTCGCCGGGTGGCACACCTCATAACTCCTCCTGATGAGTCAATGAGAGCCAAAATGGCAAAACATGTCAAACTCTACACACCAGATTTCATTTGGGAAAAACCAATGGTTCTGGTCATTTCTAGAAGTCGACTCAGTTTTATGAAATGTAGCCAAGACCTAAACTTGAAGTTTGGCGAAATCCGCGTGTCAAAACAAGTTGTATAGCTCAACTTATGGTCGTTTTGGCAAGACTGAATATGCAGCCAAACTTTTTGCAATGAAATATAAGTATATACTTGTAATTAGACTATTGATATAAGTAAACTTTGGAACTTAAACTTGATCAAGCTTGAGAAGTTGTTACAAGAAGTAAAAACTAAAACTTGGGCTTTTGAATCACTTAAAAAGGACTTGTGGTTAAAAGGTTATGCCTAGTTAAGTGTTACTAGAGGTAAATATAGTGCTGGAACAAGAAAGCTTGCTGAAACGATTTTAAAACGAGGTTTTGACCCTTTTCTGGTCCGAATCAGCAAAAGTGTAAAACACGAAAGTTGCTCAGAATGACCTTTTCTACAAAAAAAATCAGGGGCACATAAGCAGAAAGTGAACGACAAAGCCTAAAAACTATAAAAACTAACCGGACCAATTGTATACCGGAAAACAACCATGGCTAAGAAACCTTAGTGTATTTTGATTCTTTGAGGCCAAAATAAAGCCAAGGTCAAGCTAAGGCTGATGTATCAAGGTATTTTGACTTAAAAATAGCCATTTGGTATAGCCTTATTGTTGTCTCAAGTTGCTTAACCATAACTTAGCTGCACGGCAAGTTTGGGCTTGATAACCCAAAAATTGTTTCAAAAACTTGTTCATTAGATTGGACTTTTCTAGACTTTGACAAACTAAGTAAATGACCATATGCCATGTTAAACTACTTCACGACACACAACTTATATCATCATATCGTCACACAAGTCAATCAATAGTGTTTGACGAAACACGACACATGTTTTATATAACATTTGTCTCGTCAAGTACTTTACTTATAAATGACAAGTACAATAATAGTAAGGAATTTCATTATCATAAGAGGCCTCTTCGGAGTGTCGTATTGACGAGTTGTGGATTTACGAATTAAAGTGTCCTGGCTCCTCATACGTTCACTATACGACCTCTTGATTTTGATAGCCTGAACGATGGTACGAGGTTATTTATAAAAAGGCTATAGGCCAAACAACACTTAAGGGATACATCAACTTAAGATTTATGTACAATATCATAAGCCAACAAACTACATATACTTGTACACTTATATCGTACACTATACTAAAACGCGAATACTATGCTTTCGTAGGTAATCGTTAAAGATCGTGGTCTTGCCATACTCTATTGTTGACATACAATATATCGTTACACTCCGCTGCTGATCACTACAATGAGTTTCATAGCCCCAACTTTTGTTTAACTGTTTTATAAACTCTTTTGGGGGAGATACATGCTACTGCTTTTACTACATGCTAAAATGCTTTATTATGGACAATTACTTGCAAACTGAATGCCTTGACTGTATTATTGCATGCCTAAGTTGTTTTTGCCAAAAGTCCCCAACATCATGGACCACTAATCACTGGGAGTGAGCGTAAATATTGTGGATAGGCCTATCGGGATTGACGAATCCCGTTTGTGTTAGCTGGATCGGTAACCAAACATACATTATTTGAAGATTATCTAGGTATAGGGCAAAATACCTACACGGGCAAGTATATATATATATATATATATATATATATATATATATATATATATTTATATATATATATATATCATTCGGTGATATACATACAACAGTCAGTCGTGAGTGCCATGAGCTTAATGCAATAATAACTATCAAGAAGATAATTTTACATTGCAATTATACTACAAACTATATTGTCCACTTATGTTTTCAAACCTATGAGGTTTCTATCGTTTGTATTGACCGGCAAGGAAATCAAATGCACTATGGGCGTATAACAACATAGCCCACTACTTTCATAAACTTGATATCTTGTGATCAACTGTTTTGCTTACAAACCTATGAACTCACTCAAACTTTCTGTTGACACTTTTTAGCATGTTATCTTAGATTCGAAAGGAATTAGCTGGCATGGCATGTGAAGGCGCACGGAAAAACATTTTGAAGACGATGCATATATTATCATTCGAAAAACTTTACAACTTTTATGTTGTACTTTTTATGATTGTACAAACTTGTGGGACCTCTGTTTGTAAACTCTGATATTTTAATCGAATGATAATTTATTTCAAAACGTCTCATTTAGAGTCGTTTTATGTAACTTGTGCTGTGACCTATGAAGTAATACCCGGTGACACAATCTTTTGCGATAATTTTGGGGTGTTACAGATTGGTATCGAGCTTCAGATTATAGAAACGGTTGCATATGAACCTAGGCTATAACTACATCTTACATTAAACTCGTATCACTCATTGCTGTCTTCAACATTTCGTATGCGCCATGCACGCTCCTTAACACAATACTATGTTATTTATATAATATTTGTTTATATAAGCGATTGACTAAACATAGCGCATATGCCTATTCCAATGCATTATGGCACAACCAAATATCCCGATCATATACATTTTGTGATCTCTGAAACTTTCTCAGACATTGTAGTTGATACAATGGTCTCATTATTATTAAGACATTGTAAGTATGCAATGGTCTTCCTTATATCTCAAACATCGTGAGATACACAATTGACTTAGATATATCTCAAACATCGTGAGATACTGAGTGGAAGTTCTCAGATGAACTTTTCCCATAACCTCTCGTTGGTTGAGACCATCATTGGGCACACTACTGTCAACTCTTGAAAGAGACGAATATAAGTTGTGATATCAACAACACTTACAACAAGGAAACTTCACCTCCATTTCTTGCACCTCATTGCGAGGGAAATACTTCTTGAATTATAATTTCTTTAACTTAGTCCAAGCAATCTAGTGAGTATTCTCAATACTAATAGATTGAGCAACAACATTTTACCCTGACAAAGCATTGTCCAGAAGCATGCTTGCGGCATATTGGGCTTTGCAATATTTAGCACAATTGCTGATTAGAATTTCTGAGCATGTCGCTTATGAAATCCTTGTAAGGAATCTAGTGCAACATTCACTTTCTGGACCCACAATATTAGGCCACACATTATCACCAGAAATGTTATACAGATGTAAGCGTTAACTTTCAAAATATCATACTAGGATTTAGGTTTTGTTGAAAGCCTCGTTGCAAGGTAGGTATGATTCGTTTGGGAAATTAGAAAACCAAACTTAAGATATATTGGACTTTATACGATATTAGCAAGAATTGGCCGGTAGCTTTCGGACTGAGCTACTACCGAACTTGGCGGTGTACACTGCGCCTTTCGTGTGTGCATTCTGAAGAAGTGTCATACTGATGAGACACTCCTTATTTCTCTGGAAGGGATCCAGATTGATTTACTTCTTATCGGAAAATCTACTGAGATCACGGACCATGAGGTCAAACGACTTAAGCAAAGTTGCATTTCTATTGTCAAAACTTAATGGAACTCTAGAAGAGGTCCTGAATTCACGTAGGAACGTGAAGATGAACTCAAATATACTGTTAGCAGATAACACTCACTGAACTTCGTGATGAAGTTCCATTACAGAAGTACCCTCACCTCTTCTCGGGAACATCATTAGCTCATAACACAAACTAAATCATGAGGACATGATTCCCGTAACTAGTGGAGGCTGTAGCAACTCGTAAATTTTCATAAGGCAAAATGACTAATGCCCTTTGACTTTGACTTTTGACTATTTGACTTTTACCGTAACGTAAAAGCAAATACAGTAACCGGTAGTAACTCGTAATTTCCAAAGTTAAATAATTCACTCTATTTTGAATTATTACACTCTGAACATTTTTGTTCACCTATAGCTATATATATATATATATATATATATATATATATATATATATCGTCCGGTGAAATATATACAACAGTCAATCGTGAGTGCCAAGAGCTTAATGCAATAATAACTATCAAGAAGATAATTGTACACATTGCAATTATACTACAAACTATATTGTCCACTGCTGTTTTCAAACCTATGAGGTTTCTATCGTTTGTATTGACCGGCAAGGAAATCAAACGCACAATGGGGGTATAACAACATAGCCCACTACTTTCATAAACTTGATATCTTGTGATCAACTGTTTTGCTTACAAACCTATGAACTCACTCAACCTTTGTGTTGACACTTTTTAGCATGTTATCTCAGGTTTGAAAGGAATTAGCTGGCATGGCATGTGAAGGCGCACGGAAAAACATTTTGAAGACGATGCATATATTATCATTCTAAAAACTTTACAACTTTTATGTTGTACTTTTTATGATTGTACAAACTTGTGGGACCTCTGTTTGTAAACTTTGATATTTTAATCGAATGATAATTTATTTCAAAACGTCTCACTTATAGTCGTTTTATGTAACTTGTGCTATGAACTATGAAGTAATACCCCAGTGACACAATCTTCCGCTGCGATAATTTTGGGGGTGTTACATGGATAAAGAGTAGGCAACGTTGTGAAGGCTTCTCCGCCATAAGGAGTTGGTGTCGTGTAGTGTTTACGAACTCTCGAGTAGGTGACTCGAGGAGTGGAGTAGGGCAAGGAAGGTGTCCTTGTAGCCGAACCACTATAAATACTCGTGTTGTGGTTTTGTGCTTCTTACTCCATATCTTTTCATTACATATTTATATATGCTTGTCTATCAACATCCAACACACATGTTTAAATAGATTGACATAAGTCGATCTAAATATTTTAAGACGAAGTTTTAATTGGTAAAACTATTCAACCCCTCTTCTAGTTTTCCACAATTGGCATCAGAGCTTCGTTACCAAATTTCTTAGAGTATGTTGTACTTTAAAAACTTGAAATGATCCATGTTTAATTAAAAACTACAAAGATGGTCTTTTACAAAAACAAACACCATGTTTTAAAACACTTTTGTAGGATGTTGATTAGATGACAACATATTTTTTTATTAAATTGCACTAACCTTCCTTGTCATTTTTGCTTAGTTAAAGGTCATACTTATCAAGCCATAGGAATTGCTTGGTAACAAGATTACCTTCCCTAAGAAGGTATCTTAAACACGAAGGAACTAGAGTTGTCTACTGACATTTGTTTTGTCATTAGTAAAGACACTCTTAAGCGCATTAGAGGTATGATTTCCTACTTATCTCTAAATAACATTAGCTTAAACAATAAGTATGCTTACATAGGAATTTATATGATTATCTTTTCACATACTCATATATTGCACGTAGCTTCGTTAGGAAACTTTTCTTGCATACGTGTTACTCTTTTGTCTAAATCTAGGTTTATAAATTTATGTCTTATTTCACTTAATCCAAAAATCATATCTTTCTAATAATAAAATAAAACACAAATCTCAAAAATTCCTCCTTCCCCATAAATATCCCCTCCGACGTCCACTCCACCAAACCCTCATTTTTCAAATCTTCCACTTTAAAATTACCTCATTCAAAACTTCATCTTTCTTCTCATCTCATCTCATCTCAAAACCGAAACCAAGAAAAGATCTTCATCATCACGGTTTACATCAGCCACTCATCGTCTTGACACTCATCGCTCTCGTGTTCCCCAAGATTAAGTTTTATTATGGTGACATATACTTTGTGTTGTTAATCTATATTGGTGTTATATACCCAATCCTTTGTATCGTTCTTAGCATTGAAATGAAATATTACTAATGTTCTAGTTTATCTAGTTTATTTTTCATAATGTGTTTGTCATTTCTTTTACTTTATATCTTTTGTATTTTTTGGTCTTGAGATACGCTAGAAACCGACAATATTAAATATTGTCTAAAATACATATCTTGGTATAAAACTATAAGATGCAAAAATCTATATCTTTGTCAAAACCCTTTTTCTCACTACTGAGATCACGGATCTTGTAGTTCTACTAAAGCTAGGATCCCTCTTGGAAGGGAACCGTGAGAATCGTTCTTAGGAAACAGTTTCTCATGCAATATAAACCGTTTTCTTCCTAAAAGAAATATTTCACTAGAATGTTAAATACTAAGTGAGTTAATTGTCATTGTTAATAGATATCTAGTAAAAACGTTAGGTGATCATCCATTTGTTGTAATGCTTCTCATCTTATTCTTTTTACTTCCATAGGTCACGTCATGTCTCATGAGTATGAGTTCGACTTTTCACTCCCTTAGGTCTACATTCCTAACATCTCTCTTGAGCCTACCACACCTGGCAATCATGTCTGTGGGTTCAATAATCTCGAAACTCGTCACTTCCATGAAGGACGTATTGTCGACACTCCTCTACAATACGAAGAAGGTATCAATACCTCTTTCCGAACCATAGGACTGGAATGTCTTCTCGGAATTAACGATAAAATATGTCCGAGGTTTGTATTAGAATTCTTCCGGCAAGTTGAACTCGTTCGTAACGAGGATCGATCTCTATCTCTTTGGTTTTGGATCAAAAACCAAAAGTTTGTTTTAAACCTTGGGCAATTTGCTCATATTCTCCGAATTCCAAATCATGGACAATGTGCCTTCACTGAAGATTGGTCTCTTGATTCTCTTTTCAACCATCGTGAAGAAAATAGTCCATATTGTTCACAAATACCTTCCCCTCAAGACTTGACTCGCATGTTATGCAAACCTCGACCCTATTACTCTGATCCAAACATTATCTATACACGGGATATCCGATAAGAGTACAAGCCTCTCGCACTCATCCTACGTGAAAATGTTTGGAGTCTTAGGGGAAATCGAGAAATTCTTCCCGCTTGTTGTGCTCACATAATGTATTGTTTGCTAACACAACAACCATACAATCTTGCCTATTTCTTCGCAAGGTGAATTTTAAACCTTCAAGGCAACAAGAACAAACTAATCCCTCATGGAATGTTCTTGACACGCCTTTATCATCACATCATGTACTTCCACCTTTAATTTCAAAGTCCGTTTATGCGTACTTGTGAATAAGATGATGGAACCTCTAAACACATCTCTCATGAAGTCCTTCTTCATTCCTGAATCGGCAAATACTCATCAACCATTTGACGATCCATCTAGTCAAAACGCTCAAGAAACTTAGTTTCTTCTCAAAATAGGGTCAATCCTTAGTACTCATGCTTTATCATTGTAATGTAATTTCTCTCATGAAATAAAACATTTAACATTTGATGTCTCAACTATACTATTGTTCAAACTTCTTAGAAAACACTAGCTTTGAAATATGATGCCTTGTGCAACTCCTGCATACCTTTTGTAAAGATGTATTGTTTAGCAGAGCGGATCCCTCAGTTTGTGCTAGACGGATCCCTCCACTTAGGGAACCGTGGGATCCGGGCAAACAGAAATGCAATTACAATATTTATACTTCAAACCATGTCCTTAAATTACTTCACACTAGCTAAACATAGTGTCTTAGGATCACTTAAATCTTTTTCCCGCTTAGTAAGTTTCACACTCACTCCTAGCTGATAAGGATTTAAAAAGGTACACTTTTGAGGGGTCATTTAAGCCCTTAATCGACTACTTTTATATCCGTTACTACTTAATTTTGTTCCTTTTCACTTTTTAGGTCTCTTGAAGGCAAATTGCTGGAATGACACTTATTCGGACGAAAAGGCGCGAATATGCGAAGAAAATGGCCAAAGTCAAGAATCGAGACACTCAAGCTGCTGGAACTGAAGGGGACGGTGTCACAGCTTAATAGCGACGCCGTCGCGACACACCTTGAGACGACTCAGAGAGAAAATTGTTATTTTACAGGTGAGGGCATCAGGTTTAAAAGAGTAGGGCGTCACAACTCAGACGGCCTAGATTTGGATCCCGACGGCGTCGGAGGTTGAAGCCGACGGCTGCCAAAGCATAAGGTGACGCGTCATAGAGTTGATGTGGCCAAGACGAAAACCTAATGGCGGCGACCCGACAGTGTCACAATTAAAGAGTGACGCCGTCGCATATTGTAACTCTATATATATAATTCGAATTTTCAGTATTTAAGAGGTAGTTTTGTGGAGTAAAACCTAAACCGAACATAGGCTGTCTTGGGCAGTATCTTAGGGTTCCATACCCTATTTTACAACAAGATAAGTAATTTACTTCATTAATTCAATTATGTCGTCAATTGTTTGTGTGTATGCTTGCATGTTTTCCATGGCCGGCTAATTTACTTGTGTTGTTAATACAAATAAGCCGTAATAATGTTTATTTATATTTTACGATCTTCTAATGTTTTGTCGATAACAAACGTAAAATCATTTTAACGAAACAAATAAAATACGTAAATAGTTTGAGCCAATAGTTTTCTAACATACTTACGTTTTCACATAAAACACTAAAACAAGCATAAGTGATTTTATGATTTAGTAATACATATGTACAACAACTAGTGTTTACATATTGGGCAAATATATATACATAACTAGTATGTATGATAATATGGGTAAAAGCTACAACCCATGGAAAATATCCATAACCCATGGTATTGACCCATACCCATTTGACTAGGTGCATTGCACTCATAAGATACATTGTATCTAATTAGAGAACCATGGATCAACCCATAACCCATGACCCATAACCAAAATACCCATGGGTAAAGAGGAGCGTCTCATGAATCCCTAGCTTTACGCTAGACGGATCCCTTGTGGGGGGGGGATCCGTGGGATCCGGGGAATAGTAAGCATTTCTCCTCTATAAATAGTGAGCCATTTCTTCCTTTTGGCTCACCACTCTCATACATACTTTCCCCAAGTATTGTAACTCTCTAACCACTGATCCTAAGGGATCTTTCTATGTAGTTTGTCTTTTGTTTTTGTGTGATTCTCTAGGTTCCTCTTAAAGGCGAGATCACCACTTCTTGAAGTCGAGCAAGCTCAAGTCCATGAGTTGCCATACTTCGTCATCATCAAGACTACTAAGGTTCTCTTGTTGATAGTTCTTTCTTCCCCCGTAGATGTATTGTGTTGAAGGCATTAGTGAAGGATGCCGAAAGAGTCAAGACGAAAGAATTAGTGAAAGGTGCTTAAACATCCGTGTCAAAAGCATTAGTGAAGAATGCTAAAGGTGTCAAGACGAAGGCATTAGTGAAAGGTGCTACGTGTTGTGTCAAAGGCATTAGTCAAGGATGCCTAGGAATCAAATCAAGTGGCATTTGTGAAGAATTCCTAGATCGTATAATCAATGAGGTGCATCGTTATACACATAGTGATAGTTTGTTTCCAAGGATGCTGATATCCTTGATGGTGTTGTAATAAAGAGTTGGTCTCCTTTGGGATTAGGTGTTGTGTAGTGTTGGGTAGTAGTTCCTCCATTGTAATGGAACTCGGTACTTAGCCTAGTACCGGATAAAGGGTAGACGACGTTGTGATAGGTGTGGTTCACCTTGGTGTGAAAGAACCCGGTGGTTAGCCTAGTACCGGAAAAAAGTAGGCGACGTTGTGAAGGCTTCTCCGCCATAAGGAGTTGGTGTCGTGTTGTGATTACAAACTCTCGAGTAGGTGACTCGAGGAGTGGAGTAGGGCAAGGAAGGTGTCCTTGTAGCCGAACCACTATAAATACTCGTGTCGTGGTTATGTGTTTTTTACTCTTTATCTTTCATTACACTTATATATATCTATCTATCAACGTCCAACATACACATCGAAGTAGATTGACATAAGTTGATCTAAATATTTAAAAAGGAAGTTTTAAATTGGTAAAACTATTCAACCCCCCCTTCTAGTTTTCCACAATTGGACTCAGAGCTTCGTTACCAAGTTTCTTAGAGTATGTTGTACTTTAAAAACTTGATACGATCCGTGTATGTTTGAAAACTACAAAGAAGGATTTTACAAGTCATGTTTTAAAATCATTATAGTGTTTATTGTTGGACAATGATAGAATGTTCTAATACTTTCCTTGTTAAGATTTCTCCATACTTGGATTTGGGCATACCAAGAAGATCATGAAGAAACTATCTAAATATTCTTTTCGTGAAAAGAATGTTTAGCATTGTTTTTCTCACACATGGATCTGGAGATTGCAAGAAGATCACAAAGCATTTTCTCTAAATACTTCTTCCCTTAAAAAGAATATTTAGCAAAGGTATGATCTTTAATAATTTACATCTGTTTTAATATTGTTAAAATCTTAGTTGTAAAATTAATCTCTATTTGTAATTACTTGAGTAGTTATCTATATGAAAGCAATCATCAAGAATAGTATTCTTCGATTGATTTGTATAGACTACACTACTAATCTATAATAATGATATGTCGGCTATTCGATAGCCTCAATCATTATTCATCACAAAAGGATTATTGACATTTCACCAATAAATATCCATGTGAAAATTTCTTATATTATGATAAAATGGGATTTTATCATAATCTTTGAAAAACCTCCCAAGAATTATGACTAATTCATAAAAAGGGATTCACGTCAAATAGGATTAGTATTAAACCGTCAAACCCCCAAATCATAAGTTATAGAGCTTAAACATCAAACCCTAGGCATTTTAGAACTCCCAAACCAAAGTTATCAAGGAATGCTTAAACTGATTTTTGCTGTCATGCCGGATCTCTGAATTTAAACTAGCCGGATCCCAAATGAGAGGGATGTGCAGAATCCGTGCAACAGAAGACAACATAAGTTAGTAATGATCACTGTGGAAGTTCCACAATCACTTTCCCTTCAAAGACTCACGAACAAAAACCCAGTTACTGTTCACAGGAGCAATTTGATCATTTTCTTCAAGCATAACAATCTCTTGTGTAAGTATAATCTTCATTACATTGTTAATTTAATTCCTTGATTTCTAGGATTACAATTTCTTCATTTTTAGAAGTTGGGTTCAAATGGGTTTATCATAATTTGTTACCACATTGTTTTCTAAGATAATCCAAATCAAAGAATTAACATTGTTAATACAAATTAAACTCATTTCTTGAATTCAATAAAAATGATTTGAGCAAAATTGTGATCAAACCCTTTAGGTTACTATTCACAATTAACACCACATTGTGGTTGTGTTGTTTAGGAACAATCATGCCAAGTAACCGACAACAACACTATCAAGATACCGCTCATTACATACCAATGTACCATAGGAAAGATGGACTTAGCCCGGAAGATAGGAAAGCCTTTAAAATGCTCGAAAAGAGACTTTTTCACGAAGGTCGAGTAATAGAACCATCATTTCTTGCTAACACCGACATAAGACATGTTTTTGGGACCATTGGCTTTGATTGTTTATTAGACATAAACGAAAAAATTTGCCCGGTTTTCGTACTCGAGTTCTACAAGACAATGAGGATAGTTAGAAATGATGATGAGTCCATCTCAATTGTCTTCATCATTAATGAGAATGAGTACACTCTTTCGCTTGTGGAGTTTGGAAGAATAGTAGGGGTTCCATATCAAGGTGTTTGCATGTATTCTAATGAGTGGTCTTTGGAAGAGATACACACTATGGTTGATCATCATGAAATTTATAACATGTTAATCCCGGAAGCAACTACGGTGAGGGAGACCGTGTTCATGCCAAGAGCATCCCCTTCAAGGGTCACTAGGAATTCGAAAGTGATCTATGGGGATCCTTTCCAAATGGAGCTCTCCGATATGTACACATTGTATAGGAAATGGGAAAATGTGGTAAGGGAGAATGTGTTGTGCCTAGTAGGAAACAAGGATCACCCCAACGCATGTCTAAGTTTCATGATCTATTGCCTAGTGACCAAGACTCGCTTCAACCTTGCTTACTATATGATTAAGAGAATGGAAAGTGTAAGAAGCATGGACAAAATGGTGCTCCCGTACGCAATGCTCCTAACCCGTCTTGCTAAATTCATCTTTGCATTAGATCCTTCTCCGCAATCCTATGATCATAGCTTTTGCAACAAAGTTATGGTGTCATTGACCGAGGGTAGAACTACAAGGTTTATGGTGGAAGGCAAAAGGCCTCACCTACCCACGGATTCCTTGGATGAAATTGAGAGGCAAAGAGAAGGTGAAGGTAGTAGCAACCCACTCGGAAATACCGATCTCGACCCCTTGGATTACATCAACCAATTTCCGGACATTCCTAGCATATTGTTAGGATTTAGAAAATCCAGTTGTTAAAGTGTCGGTCACCTCAAGTATATGTAATCGTTAGAAAGCTCGTAGTCGTAGTTACTTTATGTTAGTTAGTATTTAGTTGAGTAACACCGTGGAGGACGGACGGGTCTTTACCCACTGTATGCCTGATCCACAGCCCGTAGGAGGCGTATTTTTTATGATACTATAAATACCCTCTACCTCCCAAGGTAGAGGGTTGGAGCTCATAACAAGATTTTTCTTTCTCTCACTAAGCTTCCTAAACCTCTTAACTTTCTCTCTCTAAACCCTAAGCCATACGCCCCATATATACTATGGTTTGATGTGTTTATGAAATCCAATATGTTACAAATGGTATCAAGAGCCATGGTTTGATCATCTCTCTTACATGTTCTTGGATTTCTAGTAATTTTATATGGTCTTTAGGTTTGAAAAAGTTTAGTGGTATTTGCATCATTTGGACCATTTCTATTGTTAAAGTTCGGATTTTGATTGTACTTTTATGTTTAGAATCATCATAAGTGTTTAGGTTTTGATTTGGAAGGCTTGAATCAGCGTGGTTGGGTTGTTTTTGGATTGAAAAGTGGTGTTTTTGAATATTTCAACCTAGCGACTTGTGTCTCGTACTTGATTTCTTCGTAGCGATTTGTCTCTACGTTTTAAGCGAATTTGTCTGTGTTGTGTGAAGCGACTTGTGCACTAAGCGATTTGTCTTTTGAGACAAAACGACAAAAAGGACAAAGTACTGGACGTACTGTTTTGTCTAGCGATTTGTCATTAGCGACTTGTCCATCTAGCGAGTTGTTACTCTAGCAACTTGTGTGTCCAGCGACTTGTCACTAGCGATTTGTCTTCATAGAGACTTGTGTCACTAGTGACTTGTCCTTCTAGCGAGTTGTTACTCTAGCAACTTGTGTGTATAGCAACTTGTTACTAGCGATTTGTCTTTATAGCGATTTGTGTCACACAAGCGAATTATCTCTCTAGCGACTTGTCCCTTGAGCAACTTGTATACCTAGCGACTTGGTGAAAATCGATTTGTCTTCAAGGTTTGAAGCTACTTGGTGAATTATTGTTTTTGATTGTTACATTTTACGGTTTTCTCTTGATTTAGTAAAATCCCGTGAAAGAATCTATTTCCCGGTTTAATCAAAGAGTTATAAAATCCCGTGGAATCTGTGATCATATCTTCCAACGTGCCTACAATCATCTCTTCTTTAGTCGAGACGGTCAAGCGGCAGGATCGGATACTCGCCCACCCATGTTAGATAGGGATGATTATGACTCATGGGCTCAACGAATCAGGTTGTACCGCTGTAAGGAAAATGGGGTTAACATTCTCAAATCAATTGATGAAGGACCATACCGAGTTGAGACTACTGAGACATACTTGAAACCTGCCCGATGGCTCGTGACATTAGGATTGGATAGACCAAAGACATATGATGAACTTACGATAAGGAGAAAGAGATATGATGCCTGATATTAGGGCCTCAAACATTGTTCTTCAGTGGTCTACCAAAGGACATCTACAAGCTAATCAATCACAACACTGAAGCCAGCGTTTGGGACAATGTCAAGATGCTTCTCTTTGCTCGTAATTAACTAAAGAAGACAGAGAGTCTCAACTGTATGATGATTTTGAGAACTTTAAGATGAACCCGGAAAATGTCATGAATACTATGTGAGGTTCCACAAGCTCGTGAATGACATGAGGAATATCAAAATGACAATGCCAAATATCCAGCTAAATTCAAAGTTTGTGAACAACATGAATCCCGAATGGCACAAATTTGTCACTGCAGTCAAACTTAACAAAGGATTGAGGAACACCAATTATGAGCAATTGTATGCTTATTTACTACAAAATGAGAAGCATGCTTCGTTTAAGCGAATGATCATGGAAAAGTTCAAGACCAATGCTGGAGATGCAAGCTCTTCAAATGACTCAACTGCATTCTACACCAATGTAGGGATTACTACCAAAGCATCACAAGTCATACCTACTGGAAATGGTAACCACAAGTTCATTCCCCGATCCAGGTATAAGCCTCCCGATGCCGGCAGCCATGGAACACTTTGTCAATCAACTGGCTCTTATGGTCAAGCAAAACTTGAATCTCACCCCACACACGAACAATCATCTCAGAATCGCCAAATCTTCATAATCATGCTACTGTTAAGAAAGGAAAGATAGTGGTGCAAAATGTGCAAGGAATACAAAATGCATACCTTCCACATAATGAGCAAGGGAACGTTGGAGTTGGATATGGGAATGTTGGAGCTCGATATGGGAATGCAGCCGATATGGGAATGTTGGCAGTGGTGGTGGATATATGGGTAATCAGAATCGTGGAAGGAACATGGCTCAAGGTCACGTAAAGCCCATTAAATGTTACAACTGTGGTGGAGAAGGACACATCGCAAGGAATTTCACTCTTCCAAAACGTCCACAAAATGCAGAGTACTTCAGGGATAAGATGCTGCTAGTCCAAGCTCAAGACAGTGGAGCAATGCTTGAATGAGGAAGAATTGCTATTTCTTCGGGGAAATGCCGTAACTTATGATGTTGATGTGGATGAACAGCCTGCGGTATGGGTCGAACAATCCCAATGCATTTCAAGTCGCAGACTGTGATGCATTTGATTCAGATGTTGACGATGAACCAACCGCCTGCACCATCTTCATGGCTAATATCTCACCAATGGTAACTCCAAGGGCTTCTTCACCTAAACATGCCACTCCTTCCAGGGAATCTATCATCTCAGAGGTATTAAAACTATACGATGATGTTGATGTGCAAAAGATGCACGACAAAGTAACTGAAATTATTGAATCAGATATTGAAAATATGGGTAATATCAATGTTGTCCCATATGAGCAATATGTGAAACAAAATGAAAGTGAAATTGCACCAAGTAATGCATGTTCTGTAGTCAATGATGACTATATTTTTGATGAATTCACTGTATGTGCCCCTGATGATTCTATTATCTCTGAACTAAATGCCTATAAAGAACAAGTTGTTATATATGAACAACGTGCTAAGTTCGAATTGACCACCCGTGAGCAGGAGATGGATAACCAAATAAGTATAGTTATTAGAAAAAGGAATTTTAGAGAAGAAATGTTAAAACAAGAGTTAAACTCCTTACAAGAAAAGCTTACAAAAACGGTTAAGCAAAAGCAAGAACTTCAAGAAAATGTTAAAGTGCTTAAACAAGAATTTAATGCTAAGGAATCAAAACTTTTGAATGACTTTTCCAATCTAAAAACGTTGAAAAATAAACTTGAAAAAAAAACTATGCGTACAAGGGAACACCATTCAGACTGCTCACATGATCACTAAACACAGAGTCTTAAGCGACAAGCATAGTATTCCCCTAGTAGAGGAGCCAAATCCCGGGTACTGTAAAAATGCTAAAACTCACCATACGATTGTATATGATGGTAATGAGATCCTCAAGCCTAGGCAAACACCATCATGTATTGGAAGCACGGAAGAGGATAGAAAATTAGAAGATGCCTCTAGGGAGAAAATGGATAAGAAGCTAAAAGATCCTCAGTGTAAAAAGCGAAACATAACGGTCAAACCCCATGATTACACTAAAGAAAATTGGATTTCCTTGAACAAGTTTAAGCCTCAAACTCAATTAACCCCAAAACAAGTTTTTTGGAAGAAAGACATGGATAAGGAAAAAGCAAATGTACTTGTTGAAACAAGCTCTCCCCTTAGGAAAGTGCCTCTAGCTACTGTGTATCCTCCGAATACACCAATGCATTTAGTTCCTAGAAATCTTCCCACTAAGAGCAAGACCTTAATCAGCATGTATGTTGTTTATCAAATATTCATTGATTTTGAGAAGACATGTAAGAAAAGAATCACACCTACAGGGATAACTGAAGGGGAAAGGGGTTTTGAGCAAACTAAAAAATGCTATTTAACTGAGGTCATGCCTTTCTTTAAACAATTAAAAAATCAATTTAAGAGTCTTCAAAAGGGGATAGACTCAAAGATTAAAGAAATGGAAAACGAATTTGATGCAATGATAGTTGAGGTCAATAATTATGAACGGGAACTCAAATATAATGAAATTGAAAGGAAGAATCTGCATATCTTAAATGAGAACTTGATATCGAGTTGTGTGGCTCAAGATGTGTTTTATACTGTTACTAAGTATTCTATTACTGCCTCTCAATTTCATGAATTATCTGTTGCTTTGAAAGTTTCCCATGATCGTGTCATTGAGCTTGAAAACAAAAACTCAAAACTAAATGAGAAAATTGACCAGGATGATAACGATAATTTGGTAAAACACTATTCTAAGCTGGAAGTTGAACATTTTAATTTGCAACTAAAATATCAACATCTCAAAGAAAATGTTAAAACCTCAAACATCAAGATATGTTCCAGAGTTTGATGCAGTTTTTGAAATAAACAAACGTGACGAACAGATTCGAGCTTACTGTAACACGATCAGAAAGTTGAAAACCCAGATTTCACAATTAAAGGGTGAAAAGAACAACGTGACTGGCTCCCAAATGCCTCCTCCTTTAGATTCTCAATTTTCTCAAAACTTTCATCTTCAAAACATCATTAACGTATTACAACAAGAAAATGAGAGTTTTCTAGAAGAAAATGAAAAGGTCAAACGACACGTCAAAGAGTTATACGATTCAATGAAAGTCACTCGTGACAAGAAAAATGAAAAAATAACCTCGTTACAAAAAGAAATTGAGAATCTGAAGAGTCAGGTAAAAGGCAAAATGCCACTTGTCTTTAATGAGAATGTTGCATCAAAGGCATCTGCAGATTCTAAGTATACTGTGACTGTTAAATACATTCCTCCTAATCTTAGAAATAACGAACTTGTGTTTCATAACTATTTCTGTCACCTTAAGAATAGTCTAGAATGTCTTCGTGAGATTGTAGAAGAGGATCGCATAAATAAGCCACTTGATAGTGAAATTAGGTATGCATGCTTATATGCCAAACGATCTCAGGAACTGTTAGAATGTTTAAGAGCAACATGCCCTAAATCCTTATGTGAGAAATATAAAGCTATGATGCCCTTTTCTATGCCTAGTGCTAAGTATGCAACCCATTCTATGCCTTATTCTATGCTGAAAGTCAAGCATGAGCTTTGATGTGCCTATAAGTACTTCAGATCCCAGCACTTCTAGATCAGGAATGCAAAAAGTAGCAAAACCAACTAATGTTCCTATAATTCCCTCTACAGGAGTAATCAGTGGTACAAAAGCAAGCGGTCAAAGCCTCCGGCAATACAAAGCAAGATAGGACCTCGCAAGCTAAGAGTGATCAATGGAAGAGAGTAGAAGACCACCCTAGGAACATTAAGTTTGATTTGAATAAAACAAATCGTGTTGATTCTAGTATTAGCTATAAGCGTACTGTAATTAATTCGAATTCTGCTACTATTTGAAAAACATGTAATGAATGCTTGACTTCTGGTATTAATCATGAATGTGTTGTGAATAAGATGAGTAATACTACAAAATTTCTTGTTAAAATGGTTAACACAAGTCAACAGGATAAAAAGGTCAGAAGACCAAGGAGGAAGAGGGCTAGAAAACATTAGAAACCAACAGGAAGAAAATTTAGTAATGTAGGTTATCATTGGATTCCTACTGGCCGTAAATTCAATATTAATGAGTTGTGCCCTAAATTATCTAGATCAATGCCCATTAGGAAATGGATGCCCACTGGTAGAACTATTCCTTTAAGAAGTTAACATACTTTGAATAGATCTACTGTTTCTACTAGCCCGGCATCTACCTTTAATGATTGTATTTACTTGGTTTCTGATGTGGATGTTCCAATCTCGTTTTCTAACCAAGTCGAACCCATTCTTGCATGGGGATCCCAATTGTCCAGTTATCCATTCTTGTCTGTGTTCAACTGCAGGTCGTTCAAATCGTTCTGTGGTACCCGGACTCGGCCGCTCCAAGCATATGATCGAGATCGCCAGCGGCTCATGAACTTCGTGAGTAAATTTATCGGGACTGTTAGATTCGGGAACGACCATTTTGGGGTAATTATGGGTTATGGAGATTATGTGGTTGGTGACAGTGTAATTTTCCGGGTATACTATGTTGAAGGTCTTGGTCATAATTTGTTTTCTGTCGGTCAATTCTGCGATTCTGACTTAGAAGTGGCTTTTAGAAAACATACTTGTTTCGTTAGAGAACTTGATGGTGTGGAACTTTTAAGAGGTACACGTGGTACAAACTTATACACCATCTCTATCGAAGATATGATGAACTCTTCTCCAATCTGCTTGTTGTCAAAGGCTTCGAAAACAAAGTCATGGTTATGGCATCGTCGTCTCAATCACTTGAACTTCGGCACCATTAATGACCTTTCCAGAAAAGACCTAGTAAGAGGCTTACCAAGATTAAAGTATGAAAAATATCATCTTTGTTCAGCATGCCAATTAGGAAAAAGCAAGAAATATGCCCACAAACCCAAACCCGCAAACTCAGTTATGGAAGTTCTTCATACCCTTCATATGGACTTGTGTGGACCCATGAGAGTGCAAACAATTAATGGGAAGAAATATGTATTAGTCGTTGTTGATGACTACTCTCGATTTACTTGGGTTAAGTTTTTGAG
Source organism: Chrysanthemum makinoi (assembly GCA_910596185.1). Taxonomy (NCBI): domain Eukaryota; kingdom Viridiplantae; phylum Streptophyta; class Magnoliopsida; order Asterales; family Asteraceae; genus Chrysanthemum; species Chrysanthemum makinoi. Next base: position 68,548,853 of record OU343216.1, on the reverse strand, counting down.
GACAAAGGATGAAACTCCATACGTCATCATCAAACTTATCAAACAGCTGCAGGTTCGACTTAACAAGATTGTTAGAATTATTCGAACAGACAATGGCACTGTGTTTGTTAACAAAGACCTAAGTCAATTTTATGAAAGCATTGGAATTAGTCATCAAAGAAGTATTCCACGTACGCCTCAACAGAACGGTGTAGTTGAAAGACGAATCGGACCCTTGTTGAAGCTGCAAGAACAATGCTAATTTACTCAAAGGTTCCAATGTTTCTTTGGGCTGAAGCCATTGCCACTGCTTGCTATACCTAAAATCGCTCCCTCATACACACCACTCATGGAAAAACTCCATACGAACTTGTCCATAAACGAAAACCTGATCTCTCCTACCTTCGTGTATTTGGTGCTTTGTGTTATCCAATGAATGACGGTCAAGATTTAGGTAAATTAAGAGCTAAGGCGGACATTGGAGTTTTTGTGGGTTATGCACCAAACAAGAAGGGTTACCGAATCTACAACAAAAGAACTCGAGATATCATGGAAACTATTCACGCCACGCTCGATGAACTGTCTGGGCAAATGGTTCCAGGACAATCAAGTTCTGGACCCGCATCACAACCTTCATTAAGTAGTCCCATTAGTTCTTCTCTTGTACAAAATCCTTCACCAAAGAATTCCATATATACCCCCTTCGGAAGATGATTTGAAGGAATTATTTGATCCAATGTTTGATGAACACTATGAGCCTATTGCTAATGATCAGTCAAATCCATCAACAGAGGTTGCCCCTAACCCAGTCAACGTAGATAACTCTTCAGTTTCTATGTCATTGAATCAAGATGCTCCTACTACAGATCACTCATCCTCATCATCAAATCCTCAATCATCAAGTATACACCATGGAAATGTTTCTGGAACCTATGATGGAGATAACCCCTTTGCTACTCCAGAAGATGCTCCATTTGAGAACATATTTGCTCCTGAACCAAATTCAGAACCATCTTCATCGAGATCCAAACTCGCTACTTCAGCCTCAACAACAACCACACGAACACCTTAGAAAATGGACACATGACCATCCATTGGACAACATCATTGGAAACCCTTCTCGTCTAGTATCCACTCGTAAACAACTTGCAACTGATGCCTCATGGTGCTTCTTCAACTCCGTACTATCTAAGTTCGAACCAAAAGACGTTAAAACTGCCATGACTGAAGACATCTGGTTCAATGCCATGCAAGAAGAAATTCATGAGTTCGATCGACTAGATTTATGGGAATTAGTACCGCCCTCGACCGTATATGATCATTGCTCTAAAGTGGATCTTCAAAGTAAAACTTGATGAGCATGGTGATGTGCTAAAGAACAAGGCTCGATTGGTTGCAAAAGGATACCGTCAAGAGGAGGGTATTGACTTTGAAGAATCATTTGCTCCAGTTGCACGTATCGAGGCAATCAGAATCTTCCTCGCTAACGCTGCAAGTAAGAACATGGTAGTCTATCAGATGGATGTAAAGACGACTTTTCTTAACGGAGATCTGAAAGAAGTAGTATACGCCACCAACCTGAAGGTTTTGTGAATCCAAAGCATCCTACTCATGTCTATCGCTTGAAGAAGGCCCTTTACGGTTTGAAGCAAGCTCCAAGGGCATGGTACGACACGCTATCGAAGTTTCTTGTATCTAATGGATTCAGCAAAGGAGCAGTTGATTTGACATTGTTCACCAGAAAGTCAGGCAAACCTTAATTCACGTTCAAATCTATGTTGATGATATTATTTTTGCCTCAACTAACCCTAATGAATGTGACCGTTTTTCTAAGGAGATGGGCTCCAAATTTCAAATGTCAATGATGGGACAAATGTCATTTTTCTTGGGATTACAAATTTCACACAGTCCCGGAGGCATTTTTATCAATCAATCTAAATATGCTAATGAAATCTTAAAGAAATTTGGATTTGATTCTTGTGACCCTATTGACACTCCCATGGTGGAGCGTACTAAACTGGATGAGGACCACTCAGGGATCATGGTTGACCAAGCTAAATATCGTAGTATGATTGGGTCCCTGATGTACCTTACTGCCAATAGACCAGACATTCTGTTCGTTGTATGCATGTGTGCTAGATACCAGGCTAAGCCTACCAAAAAGCACATTGAAGCGGTTAAAAGGGTCTTTTGGTATCTCCATGGAACCATCAACATGGGACTTTGGTACCAGAAGGACACCGGTATGTCACTAACAGCCTATGCAGATGTTGACCATGCATGGTGTCAAGATACACGTCGAAGCACGTCAGGAGGTGCACATTTTTTGGGTGATAAGCTTATGAGTTGGTCTTCAAAGAAACAAATGAGTACTTCTATATCCTCTACAGAGGCAGAATACATAGCCATGTCATCTTGTTGTGCTCAAATCCTATGGATGAGATCCCAATTATCTGACTATGGCTTTGAATTCAACAAAATCCCTCTGTATTGTGATAACAAGAGTGCCATTGCCCTCTCATGCAACAACGTTCAACATTCAAGAGCAAAGCATATTGACATTCGACATCATTTCATCAGGGAGCAAGTGGAGAACGGTGTGGTGGAACTATATTTTGTGAAGACTGAATATCAGTTAGCAGACATCTTCACCAAAGCTCTTCCTAGAGAACGTTTTGAGTTTATCCTTCCACGACTTGGTCTAAAGAGTCTACAACCGGAAACACTCAAACGTCTTCAAGAGGAAGACGAGGAGTAAAAGTTTTTCTTCATCCATATCTTGTAAATATTTATTCAAAAATGCAAAATACAAAATTATAAAACCCACAAAAAGAAAATAGAAAAATATAAAATTTCAAAAATCTATAAAAATCATAAAATCTTTGAAAAAGCTAAAAAAATATTTTTCCTGTATTTTCTATTCTTCGATAACATCTACGGTCTTTGTTTTGTCACTCTAAGAATGACACGGGTCTTTAGATGAAGTTCGATTGTATATAAGTTAAAAAAAATGAGAGAATGAAAAACAAAGGTTTATAGTCATTTCGTGACTGACTCGCTTTAAAAGAAAGAACAGAGCCATGCTTTATCTTACTTTTCAAATCTTATGCTCTGATTCTAAAAACAAATGTTTGTCACCAAAAAGATAAATGTTTCCTTCACAAACATTTTTCCTTCTATAAATTCTTCTGAAAAATATTTGTTATCGAATGAAAACTAAATAGCTTTGAATAATAACTCGGATTCAATTTTTGAAAATCATTTGGACTTGTCATTTGTCAAAATCTCTATCTCTCAATCAACAACTTATGTCATTGATTGAGGGGGAGAATTATTTCAATTAAATCAAAAGGGTTATTTGTCAAACAATTGCAATGTCTTATACAATTGGTTCAGACCTTGGCTAATGTTATGTTTTCATAAGATACTCAAGCATGCTTGAGCATTGGAGTTTAAAGTCTCAAAATCTAATCCTTATCAGTTAAAATGTTTTTTTTTTCAAAAGCAAGTCACAATTCTCCTCCAAAGTCGTCAAAATTAATTTAAATCAATAGAGATCACAAATCTCAATGGAGTTGAAATCTGTGATCGGGGGAGAATTTGTGATTTAAATTAGATTTAAACTTACAATTCGACAAATGGTTTTGTATGTGATTAGCAAGCTCTCCTCCCTACATGTGCCAAACGATTTCAAATTTTCCATGCACATGTTAAGGGGGAGCATCTGTATCAAACCAAAAAGGATTAAAACGTGATTGATTTGTCTCTAAGTGCAGGTTCTCCCTAAATGTGCAAAATACTTCGAATCTCGATGCACATATTGAGGGGGAGCAACTTTTTGAAAACCACATCCTTTCCCAAAATTACTTTTAACAAAGTATTTAAAATACTAACTTTGATCGGGAAAGTGATGTCGATATTGTTAGAAAATGTTGATCAAAGAAGTGAATTTTTAATTCTCAATTTGAAGATTTTCAAATCCTCTTACCTCCGTGTGCCAAAACGATTTCAAACATACGATGCACATGTTGAGGGGGAGCTTTTTCTGAAATATCAAAAACAATTCAGGTACAAAATTCTTTTATCATAGATCACAAGTATCTGGATTGATTATTCAAACGGTTTTCGAATGGTTTCAATGGCAAAAGAACAATACCAAAAGGACCGACCAAATTTATTTTATGCATGGAGATATAAGGATGGTTAGGTTAGGTATTCGTTCCCACGATCCCGCCAGAGCCGGAGGGATCTACGCAGGGACAATTCACTAGATAGTGTAGAAGTCCTTAGGTATGATGAAAAAAAAGGAGAAAAATGAGAAATAGGAAGAGTGCGAACTGAGATAGAGCTAGAACTGGAATAAACCCAACAAGGTTCTAGTTATGAAGTCTCGGTAAGCACTGAAGGGATTGAAGAATGAAAAAGAATTGAATGTGAAAAGGGTGAAAAGAAATAGCCCTCCAATAATTCAACCTTAGGGAAGAAATCGGGTTCAATACATATGCTATTGATGGTTACTAAGGTAACACCGGTATTGAAGTCAAGACGTCATGGACCCAAAGGACGCATTGCACTAAATTTTCCAAACTACTCAAGTTCCTCTTAAAAGGGCTTGTTTCATTCTCACGGGGAACCTACATAATCTATCGACTTTCTCTTAGAGATTGTCGATATTGAAGAAGGAGACCCTCTCCCTAGTCTCCGACATAGGAAACCAAATGTGCACAATTGAGTCTAGAGCCACGAGATCATCAATAAATCTCATTTGGACACAAAATTAATGAAGACTTACTATTTCACACAATGTGGAAAGTGAGATTATATCTTAAGAGTCCTACGCATTATCCTTGTGGTATTGCCAGAACATCTGAGTGATACGTAAAATATTCACGATGAAGATGGAAATCCTTCTAGAGCCAGCATTAAACAAGCTCTTGGTAGGTAACATGTGAGATCTATCTAATAGATCAAACTTGTGACAACTGGATTGAAACAATGGGGCGATTCATTATTGAATCAACCTTGGTCCAGGAAATGGATTGACGGATACCTTTGAAAAACCGGTCGTTGTGCTTAAAATTCTTTTCTCTAGCACATCGATTGTGTATTAATATTTCAAAATAAAAGGTGTTTATGATTGATAATTGATTTTCCTTAAAACCTTCGTTGTATTGCAAAAACACTTATATTGAGCAGTACATGATTGTTTTTCAAATCTCTTTTCATCAATCAGTGAATCTCAATTCACTGGTTCACTCACTCCGTGTTGTCTTCTTTGAGACGTTCTGGTTTGAGAACGGCTAGAGCAGCTGTGAAACCCTGTCAAGGAGATTCTTCGGAATTATACCTAATCACAGGCAGTACTTGTACTGATCAACGGGGAACCATGGGTCGTGCACCACAATTCAACGAAAGTGATCAAAGACACTTTTGTGCGCTTTATTGCTAACTGTTGTATGCAGGTACACCCAACGTTTGCAACCGATAAGAATGGAGAGGTCAATCCATAGCCGCACGATCACACAACACATTCATTTCTAGAGAAATCATGATAAGTGCATCAACGACTCTGATATTTTCACTCTATGCTTCTGCTATGCTGCTGCAAATATCATGAATCAACTAAAGCTTCCGCTACTCTGATGAGAAGAAATCATGATCCAGAATGTGAGCATGTCGGTCCAATGTCACAACATCACATAATGTCAACACTACAAAGGAAGAGTCAGAAATTCATGGTAGCCGATGATCTCAAAGCTGGCTCAAAACTCATCATCACGTGGATCAGTTAAAAGACCTCCACTTGGATTAACCAAACATGCAAAACATGAAGAATCAAAGACTACGGGCTAATGAGCAAAGAACTTAATTAAGAATCCTAGAAAAATCAAATGTAATATCTGTTTGTATTCATTGTAAGTTGAGGTGACCTCCCTTAGGGGGAGATTGTTAGGATTTAGAAAATCCAGTTGTTAAAGTGTCGGTCATCTCAAGTATATATAATCGTTAGAAAGCTCGTAGTCGTAGTTACTTTATGTTAGTTAGTATTTAGTTGAGTAACACCGTGGAGGACGGATGGGTCTTTACCCACTGTATGCCTGATCCACAACCCGTAGGAGGCGTATTTTGTATGATACTATAAATACCCTCTACCTCCCAAGGTAGAGAGTTGGAGCTCATAATAAGATTTTTCTTTCTCTCACTAACCTTCCTAAACCTCTTAACTTTCTCTCTCTAAACCCTAAGCCATACGCCCCATATATACTATGGTTTGATGTGTTTATGAAATCCTATATGTTACACCCATCACCCGAATGGCAACAAACCAAGGGAATTGATGTTTGAGAAAATATATCAAATATAAGATATACGCGAGAATCGACAAATCAACCTTTTAGGAAAAGGGTTAACGTGCCAAAGCTCACGAGTGTGATATAAGTGATATCGGGTAAGTGGTTACCCGGGTCGTGTCCCAACGAGGTATGAATTGAGGATGTCGTTTGAGGTTTGTTATTAAAATGCTTGAATTGTTCGAGATTTTTCGTTTTTGATTACGTTCTCTACAAATTAATTAACGGGAAAGTAATTAAGGCTAGGGAAACAAAATAAATGACAAACTAACTACTACTAAGCATACGGAACAATAAAATTAAGCTAAACTAAGTCCTAGGGTGCTAATATACAAAAACGTAAAAACCCGGGCTAATCCCGAGCTCTAAAAGTGAAAATAATGCAATTTAAGTCCTACGGGTGCGAAACTAATTTTCCTACGTTCTAAACTACTAAAAATAATTTTAGGAAAAAGCCGGGTATTTTTTCGACTTTTAAATTATTTATTACGATTTAAAAACTAATTTAATCTAATTTAATTATAAAAAATACTAAACTATTTTAGAAAATTCTGAAAAATTCACTAAAATTACTTTGAACCTAACTGATTCTAAGAAAAATCTAAAAAGGTGGCACTGCTTTTGTAAATAAGCAGTTAAAAAGTGAAATAAGCTACTAATGAAAAAACTGAAATTGTATTTAAATAACTAAGAGTGCAAGCTTCTACCAGTAAAAGACCCTAGGGCAGATGGATGAGAGCGTGTGTGGTGAGCTGGGTGGCCAGAGATCAAATCCCAAAGAAGAGCATTTTTTGTAAACATTTTTTTTTCAAATTTTTCTTTTGCGTTTGTTTATAAGACAAAAATAAGACTTTTTTGTAAAAACTTTTTATCCAAGCTTGTGAAATAAGCAGTTGGATACTGCTTATTCACATCAGAACTACACACAACCAAATAAGCATTCTTTTGACAGATTTTAAGCACCAAAACCAATAAATGAGCAAAGTTTAACCAATAAGCTAACATGCATTTAGAATAAGCTCAGATAAGCTAAAGGGAACACACAAAAAAGGGAAGATAAGCAGTTAAGGAGTCCTACCTGAAATGGGAAATAAGCATAAAGGGATCAAAAGCTATTCTAAGGAGACTCTAATAAGCTGGATACAAGCTAAAGATAAGCTATCCTAATATAAGGGACTAATAAGAAACTAAAGTACCCTAATTAAGCTAATAAGAAGCTGAAATAAGCTAAACTAAGGGATGTACCAAGTCGATGTGGGGTCATTGTGTTGCAGCAGAGCAAATTCCTAAGGGCGTGTTTGAGGGGATGTTAAGCTATCAATAAGCTAATGTAAAAATTAATAAAAATTACTATTAACTAGGTGACCAACCCAAGATTAAGCATACCAAATTTCAGAATCTAAGGCTAAGTATTAAGCAAAAGAAAAATCAAAAAGATAAGCCCCTTGGGCACTTTAGTTGCCGAGACAAGTGAGTCGATATGTGTGTTTTGACAGTTTTTAAATGCTAATTTAAACTAAGCTAAAGCTAAACTAAGTGCAAATGGACTAAAGACAAATTGAGATGGTTAGATAAGGATGCAAGAAAAACAGATTTTACAAAACTTGGACTTCGAATAATCTATTAAATAAGCTCATGAACAGCTGAAGATCTGCTCGTTTTGTGCGTAATTTTAAGACAAAATTTTTTTTTCTTTTCAAAACTTACCAAAAGAACTTGAATCAACTTAAATCTTACTCAAACTATTTTGAAAACTCAAAACCACTTTGACTTGTAAAGTCAAAGTGGGTAGGAGTTGTTTTGACCCAAGTTGAGGTACAAACCAAACACCCCTTTACAGGGTATACTGTTTTGAAAATGAAGTTTAAAAACTCAAGTTGGCTTTTTCTTTTCAAAGACTGATTAGCAGATTGAAACGGAGACTTTAGATTAGATAGCAAGTTAAAAAAAAAAAAAAAAAACTAATAAGCACTCAAGTGCTTATTAGCATATATATGAAAAAATAAGATAAATAAGAAAACTTTTTTTTTTCATTCATAAAAATGAAACATTACAACTAAGTTAAAAACATAAATTAAACTAAAAACTCTATTGAAAACCTAATGCCTGTGAAGGCTACAATAAGCTCTATTTATACTAGTCTAAAGTGGTCTTCAAATGAGAGCTTGTGTGTTTCTTACGAGACAAAAAGAGAGGTCTTGTCTTGTTTGTGTTTCTTTAGCTTCATCTCAGCCATCCATTGATCTTGGGCACCAAGGGATTTATCCAAGCCGTCCACTTTGAGGGCACCAATGGGGATTTATGGGATTGCCAACATGGCATATGACCTATGTGGGTGTGGGGGAGGGTACTGAGCTTGGGAATCAGTGGGGGATGAGAGTGATGGGAGGATGAAGACAAAGGGGATTTGGCGCCAAGGTTGTCTGGGTTTGGGTGAGTTTTTATTTTTTCTGGGTTTAGATTAAAAGGGAAGGGGAAGAAGGGTTAAAAAGTAAGAGAGGAAATGGGTTTTAATTTATTTAAGGTGTTAAAAAGGTTTCAAAAATAGACTTTGTAATTTCTGATTTTGCTTTAAATTTTTTTTTTTTTTTTTTTTTGTAAAATATTTTTAATTATAAAAATTGGTTTTTGAAAAATAATTGGTTTTAAATAAAAATAAAGTTTAGAGGGATAAAATAGGAATTTGGATTTTTGGTGACGGGTAAAACGATTATTTGGGTTCGGGTGAAAGGTGAAATGGAAATTTGGGTTTTAGGGTTAGGTTTTCCGTCTGATTCCCCAAGCTCACTCCCAAATGTGTATCCCGGGCTCTGAAAAATATAGAAAATCATCTTCCGGCTTCGTCTGCAATGCACGTTTTCCAATCCGAGCCCAATTCTGTCCGTTTTTGCCCTGTTTTCGATCCTTTGTACCTGAAACACATAAAAACACACTCCAAGGATATCTGCAGTATAATTAGGTATATTTCCGTGTTTTTAGACGTTTTTGTGGGTTTTTATGGGTAAAAATGATGAGTAAAAGGGCACTCATCATCCCCCCACACTATCAATTGCTAGTCCCTAGCAATCCGATCATATGAAGTAATGAAAGGATCAAAAATACCTAGTTTACCCCGTTTCGACTTTTTATTCTACTACTAGAAATTTAAATTTGAACATAAATAAATAACATGCTTGATTATCAAAACATGGCATCATAGAACGGGATTCACGCAAAATGGGTGTCTCCGGGGAATTGTAATCGTCATCCTCTTTTTTTTATACTCTCAAACCAAGCTTAAACTTATTGTGCAAACGTTTTTATAAAATGCTAACACTACTTATATCAATAATCTATGTAAGTCGAGACTTAACTTTTTACTCCCGCAATTTATACAATTTAAGTGAGTGTGCTCATTTTCAAAAGTTTGACCATTGAAATCGACATTTGTTATGGTTGTTATCCACTTAACTAAAGTACTAACCCACCGTAAACGATGAAAGTCTAAGGATCGAAAGGGCCTCTTCCATGTAGCGCTTTCTTCTCGGACATCCCAAAACATAAGTTTTAAGTGACTGGGCTTTTGACACCTCACAGAGAATAGTACCGGAATTAGCGGGAATTCGATTCCAAAGATTTACGAAGCTACCGTTAAGTTAAAACTAAACCTAAATGGATTACAACCGACGATAATTTAGAAATTCGAGATTCAAAGGTGAGATCACTCCATGTAGCGACTTTCTTCTCAGCTTGTCCTTTTAAGGAGGCTAGGTTTTCACCCTCGAGAATAGTATCGGAGCTTTCGGGATCTTTGAAATCAAGGATTTCCAAATCACCGTCAAACTTTTAGACAACTTTGACGAATACGAGTTCAATTTCCGATTTAAATTTAAGAAAAATCAAGTTTCGCACATTTATTAATAAGCAACATAGTGCTTTTATTCACG
>OU343216.1:68504190-68538498 GCA_910596185.1 Chrysanthemum makinoi | reverse complement strand
TTACAATATAAATATGCACATTTCCATATTATGTAAACACTAGTTGTTATACATATGCAATTATATAAGATGTAAACAATTACTTGTTTAGTATTTTATATGAAAATGTAAGTGTGTTAGTAAACTATTGGCTCAAACCATTTACGTATTTTATTTGTTTCGTTAAAATGATTTTACGTTTGTTATCGACAAAACATTAAAAGATCGTAAAATATAAATAAACGTTTTTACGGCTTATTTGTATTAACAATCTCCTCCTTTTTGTTGATGACAGAACATAAAATTTTGAAGAAAAACTAAAATTAAGTAAAGTTTGAATTGAGTTTACTCTCTTCTCCCCTTTTTGTGAAACAAAAGCGTGAAAAAGAAACTAACACATTGTTTTGAAAGCGTGTAAAAGTTATAATATGAAAAAATAAAGTAAGAGAAGGATTCTGCGTCTTAGCTCTCCACAGCGGATGCTTCCCTTTGTGAGGGTGTCAAGTAATTATGAAGTCTAAGCGAGTATGTTGCAATTATGTTTGCAAATGATTTAGATCGCCATGACCAAAATGCTCCCCGCGGCCAGTGATCCCACTTTCCGTCAAGTAATAAAGAAATCCTAAGTGAAAGTATTGCAAGAACTTTTTCAATAGTTTTGCTTTAACGAAAAGTTCCCCCTTGTTGAGGGTGTCAAAGTATTGATGAGTGCCCTTTTACTCATCATTTTTAGCCAGAAAAACCCACAAAAACGTCTAAAAACATTAAAATATAACCAATTATACTGCAGATATCCTTGGAATGTGTTTTTATGTGTTTCAGGTACAAAGGATAGAAAACAGGGCAAAAACGGACATAAATGAGCTTGGAATGGAAAAAGTGCATTAAGGACGGAGCCGGGAGTGGTTTTCTACGTTCTTTGGTCAATTTAAGACCCGGGACACGTTTTTGGAGTGAGCTTGGGGAATCAAAATCAAAACCTAACCCTAAAACCAAATTACGTTTCTACCCTTTACCCGAACCCAATTTACTATTTTACCCTTAAAACGGTTTTCACTAAAAACAATTATTTTTATTTTTAACTATTTTTATTTACAACAACTATTTTTATTAAAACCAATTTTTATTAAAAATATTTTTCTCTAAAAAAAAATGTTTTAAACCAAAAACACAAAATACATCTTTTTACTTTAAACTTTTAAAACAAAAATAACTTAAACCACTTTGACGTCTTTTTAACACCTCATTTGAACCACCCTTAACCTGATTTCTTTTTATCCCCTTTACCCATTTCACCCATTATCTGTGTTTACCCAAAACTAAACCCAGAACCTCATTCTTGGCGCCAAAAAGGTTTCACCTCTCTCCCCATCATTCTAAACTCAGGAAGAATCCAAGACTGTATAACATGGCTCCCTTTGCCACCGTGGCAATCCACAACCCACAAAGATAAATCAATGGTTGAGATGATATGCTTGGTGACCAAGGTGGAATCCATGGTTTGTGATGAATGGGAAAAACACTCCAACATGTTCATTAACTCATTCTCTCACTAAAGAAACACACAATGCTGAACCGAACAAAAAGAAGAGAACAAGGCAGTTTTAGTTTTCTTTTTTGTATAAATAGGCAATTAGAATACATGTAAAACTTGTCTAGAATTTTTGAGTTCTAGTACCATTTTAGTTTCCTTGTCATTTACTTTTATTGTCAACTTTTAATTTAAATCCAATTTAATTTCTGTTTTTGTAATTCCAGTTTACTTAAAGTTTATCGTTTTGACCTTTTGTTCATTGTTCTTGAATCTATCAATTGTGTTCTAAAGTTTGTTTAAATTCCCTTTAGTTTTTGTTTCGTTAAAACAAGTTTTTAAAAATTCCTAAGTCTAACAGTTTGTAAAACACTTTTCTGCCCTTGGAGGGGAGTTTGGATTTAGCTAGTTATTGGTTTCAATGGGATTGGCCAGTTAAATTTTAGTGAAGTTAGTTTATAAACTGGTGTTTAGGCTTATTTGATCATGGTTTTTAGTTGCCAAAGTCCAATATCTGTTTCTACTTTCATTTATCAAATCTGTCATAAGTTTCTATTTTGACCCATAGTAGTCTGTTCACTAGCTGTTTTCAAGGTCTAAAAGAGGTTTAAAGTTAGTTGTAATTGGTTGTTCTAGTTCTCAATACACCTTTTTTTTTTTTTTTTTTAGTTTGTTTGGAAAACTAATGCTTTTTTATTGCTTTTTGAAGCACTTAAAAACAGCCCTTAGTGCCCTTTTTCTGTTATGTCACAGCCCCCATAGTACAATTATGTCCCTCCTTAAGCTTAATTTATAGTAGGTTAGAATTAGCATTAGGATTTAAATTTTGTTTTTGCAAGTAGTTAGTAGTATTTGCATAATTTGTTTTAGCTTTTTAAGCCCTTTAGAGTTTTATAGGATGCTTATTTTTAAGCCCAAACATGCCCTTGTGGGCTGTTTTAGTCTAGTTATCACAGCAACAGGACCCCTTTTAGTGCTTATTAGTTTGTTTACTTTTTTTTACAATTGCTTATTAGGTTCCCTTAGGTGCTTATTATATGTTGTAGATTAGTTTTCATAGGTTTTAGCTTATTTTCAAGCTTGTTAAAGGTTTTAGATCCCTTGGTTTGTGCCTGTCCCAAACCATTAGTTATCTTCTGTGCACTAATTAGCGTAAAGAAAAAAATAAGTGTAACAAAGTGCTACTCCGGGATTGAACACGGGGTCATGGAATGCCAACCACACGCCCCACAACACACTTCAATAACCAGCTGCTCTAACTCTTTACCCACGTTATATCTTGCATCATTTAATATGTTAACCAGTTTTTTGTAGTTTAAGCTTATTAGGTTTTAGCTTATTTAAACAGCTTATCTGTATAAGTTTTTTGCCCCATTTTATTTTTCCTAGCTTTCTTATATCATCTAGTATTTTCACGAAAATTTGCATAATTTTCCCATTCCATTTAGTATTTTTTATTAATTAATTAGTTTAATTTAGTTTTTAATTCGTAATAAATAAAATAAGGGTCGAAAAAATACCCGGATTTTTTCTAAAATTATTTTTAGTCATTTAGAATGTATAAAAATTGGTTTTGCACCTGTAGGTTTTAAATTGCAAAGTTTTCACTTTTTAGGCTCGGTGTGTTCCCGGTTTTCGCGTTTTTTAGTTTTAATGCCCTAGGACGTAGTGTAGCTTCATTTTATTGTTTCTTATGCTTAATAATAGTTAATTTATCCCATGCCTTATTTACATTCCCGTTCTTTAATTTGTAGAAACCGTTACCAAAACTTAAATTCCCGATCCATTCAAGCACTTTAATAACAAACCTCAAACGTGACCGTCAATTCACTCCTCGTTGGGAAACGACCCAGGTAATCACTTGCCTGGTATCACTTATCAAGTATTCGCGGGTTCTACGTGTCGATCTTTTTCCTAAAATGGTTGATTTGCAATTCTCTCGCGTTTATTTCGTATTTGATATTTTTATATAATAATTGATCTATCAATTTTGGCGTCTACATTATAGGGAGGTTGTATTGCGACAATATCGTTACGGTTTGACAATTAGTGACTTGAAGAACCTTCCTCGTGAAGTTATTTGCTTTTCAAAAAACCCTAAAATACAATGTGGAAAACTAGAAGGGGTTGAATAGTTTTGCGATTTTAGTTAGTTTCAAAAACTTTTAGATTCGTTAATATGTGAGATCTTATGGATGTGTAGAAAGTATAGATCTAATGATAAAGCAAGTAAATAAAGTAAAGCGAAGGTAAAGAAAAGACACAACGATATATAGTGGTTGGCTACAAGGACACCTTCCTTGCCCTACTCCACTCCCCGAGTCACCTACTCGAGTTTCAAGCACTATGTCAACAAACTCCTTCACTTGGCGGAGAAGCCTTCACAACGTTGCTTACACTTTTCCGGTACAAAGCTAAATACCGAGTCCGTAGCACGGTGGACCAAACCAACACGACTATTACACAACAAGTATGTGAAATGTCAAATACAAGATCTTATTTCTGAGAAATCTTGCGGAGTGACAAATCAATCAAGGACCACTTGCTTGGATGACTTGTATAATGCTCGTGATCTGCCTTAGAGAAGGACCTATATGAGGATCACAAATAGAAAGAAAGAAGAACAACTCTCTAGATCAAGTGATCTATATGTTAAAAGAGAATGAGAGTGTATGAGAGATTTAGTAAGAAGAGGGGTGAGTTAGAATGAAAAATGGCTCTCTATTTATAGGCAAAATCTTCTTGTTCCCAGGATCCCTTCCACTTGGGATCCGTCTAGTGTAATCCTAGGGATCCGTGGAGCGCTCCTCTTTGCCCATGGGTGTTTTGGTTATGGGTCATGGGTTATGGGTTGGTCCATGGGTTTTCTTTAGATTTAATGTATCTAAGTATACATTATATCTAGTCTACTTGGGTATGGGTTAAGATCCATGGGTTATGGTCCATGGGTTATGGTTTTACCCATCCTAATAAACTATTACAACAAATGCTTAATTACTACATTTTGTATTTAAATGGCTATATGTAAATGCTTTACAAAAATAACATGTATCCTTATAATTATACTTAAGATAACATTATATTTGTTATCAACAAAACACAAAGAGATCGCAAAATATTAATAAACGTTTTTTCGGTTTATTTGTATTAACAATCTCTCCCCTTTTGTTGATGACAAAACATAATGTTATGATGAGTAAAACTTAAGAATAGATGTAAGTTTTGAAAGCCCTAAGTTTTACTTCTTCTCCCCTTTTTGTGAAACAAAAGTTAACCCATAGAAGAAATAAATAAAAGTGTGGAAAAAATTAGTCCACGTATCGCTAACTCCCCCTTGACGGTAGCTCCCCTTGTTTGGGGCGTCAAGTGAAGAAAAATAAAAATCCTACAAAAAGAAAGGTTAGTAGCATGCTTAAATAATCTTGTGATTGCAGAGAATCAAGATTGGGAGCCAAGGTATGTAAACAAGGCCTTGTAATAAAACAACAAAGTGTAGTGGTTTTATGCCACCTACAAGCATGTAAAAATAAGAACAAGACTTGTTCTTGAAAATGACTTCAAAAGAAAAAGTACTAAAATAGAAAATAGTAGTAATGATTCCTTCCATGCTTGCATAAGGTTATGGATGGAGGTTTTGATGAGTGATGGTATTGATGCGATCAAGGATGAGGTTGAGTATGGAACGCATTTCTTCCCTAACTTCTATTGCGATTTCCCTAGTGGATTGGCAATGTTCACAATGTAAATGATGTGGGTAATGAGTGCGGAAGTTTTCGGGTTGTTTTGATTTGAGTTATGCGGAAGATGTGGTGGAAAAATAGGAAAATATGGATCAACATCCGGAATGTTTGTAAATGGTGGTGGAAAAAGAACCTAGATGTTCTTGTAATGTGATGGGAGCTAATGGTGGTGATGTTTCAAGATCTTGAAAAATAGTATTTGGAGATGTGGGGGATGTTGAAAAGACTATTTCTTTTGTTTAGGTTGTTTAGATCTTGTTGGAGTCTTAAGGAGTTCCAAAAGAGTGACTTTAGGTGGTGATGAAGTTGGTGTACTTGTTGGTGATGAGGAGGTGCTATAATGGAAGCATCTTGTGGTGAGTTATTTGTTGAGGATGAACCATTTGAGGTTGGTTTTGCTAAACAACAAGATGGGATATTAATCGTGCGGATATCCTAGAGTTTGATTGTGGTATTTTGGATGGTGGTAGTACAAAGCTTTGGGTATCATGAAGATGATTGTTTGTACTAGGTGATTCATCTAAAAGGTTTTTGGATGACATGGTGTATTGTGGTTATGAGGATGAGATGGATTATGCAAGCATTTTGGGAGTTCTATATATAGAAAAACAAAGCATTGTAATGAATGCTTGACCCAAAATGTGGATTAAAATCTAATGATTAGATATGAATTCAAGGCATGTGATCATGAGAACACAAGCATTAAAGAGCATACTCCCAAAATGAAACAAATGTGGATTTTTCATCCAAAGTGAAAAAATAGAAGGTAAAATAGCTTGTTTACGGATCCAACGGATCCTTCCCTTGAGGGATCCGTGGGTTCAGGAGTGATCGAGGCGACACAAAATTTTCCTTTTGGAAACATTTTTGCCTAGTGTGTGCCTATATGCAAACTATTTGGAGTTGCGGTTTTCTCGACCTCTAAAAAGAAAAGGAAAATAAACTAGAAGTAAAAAATCCTATTGAGATAACCCGAAAACACATATTTAGTAATATGTAATATTGTGTTATCAATGCTCCTAATTCATTTTTGCTTAAATGAATGTACCCAAAAACACATATTAGTTATGTGTCCCCTTTAGCATTCAAAGACATGAGATGCAATGAAAACGGGTTTTTACTTTGTATTAATAATGAAAAGCGATTTGTCCTAGACGTGAGAAATTGCTTTTGTGAAATTGATACTGGAAGGTATCATCTTTTTAGAAAACATTTTGAAAAGAGGTTTTCTTTGAAAATGTGTATGAAAAAAAAATAAGAAAACTATAAGTGGAAAACTTATCTTGGGTTTTGAAAATTCCGTATTGTTTGTGAGTTGTGCGTGAAATAGAGATCCTAGACTCAGAGAAGGCTAGTGTTTACATACCTTGTAGAGTCAAATAAGTTACGACGTTTGTTCCATTAGACCAAGACCAAGATGAAGTAGGTTGAATTTTCCCGCTTAACGGTTTGGTGAGGGCGTCGGCTATGTTGTCTTCGGATGCTACCTTCTCAATAGAGATGTTCCCCTTGTGAACATTGTCTCTTAAGTGATGAAGAATCTCTATATGCTTTGTCGAGAATAATGCAGTACGGATTCTTGCTTAAGTCGATGGCACCTTTGTTGTCACATAGGATGGCTATGTCGCTTAGATGAATGTCGTAGTCGACTAACACTTGTTTCATCCATAGTACTTGTTGGCATGCTTTGCGGCGGAGAGCGTACTCGGCTTGGTTGTTGATATTGCAAGTGCCATTTGTTTCTTAGAAAACCAAGATGTTAAACAACATCCCATGAAAGTACATACCCCACTTGTACTTTTTATATCAACGTAATCACACGCATGGTCGAATCTGCATATACAATTGTTTCTACTTCCGTGCCCTTAGGATACCATAATCCTAATTGTGTTGTACCCCTAATATATCTAAATATCCTTTTACGGCTTCTAGGTGTGATGTTTTAGGGTCTTCTTGAAACCTAGCACATAAGCAAACACTAAACATGATATCCGGCCTACTTGCGTGAGGGGTAGAAGACTACCTATCATGCCACGATATTTAGTATTATCATTCTGGTCGTCTTCTTCTTTTGTGAGTTTGGTGTCGGATGACATTGGAGTCCTAATTGGTTTTGACTCTTCTAGACCCAATTTCTTTAACATCTCCTTGATGTATTTAGATTGATTGAAGAAGATACCATCTTCTACTTGTTTTATTTGTAGACCAAGAAAGAAACTAAGTTCTCCCATTATACTCATCTCGAACTTCGTCATGCATGATTTTAGAGAAATCATCACACATGTCTTGACAAGTGGATCCGAATATAATATCATCTACATATATTTGTACTATGATTATATGTGACTCTCTTTTCTTAGTAAAAGTGTGTTGTCAACTAACCCCATGGTATAGTTGTGTTTAACTAGAAATGACTTGAGTCTATCATACCAAGCTTTTGGAGCTTGTTTAAGACCGTAAAGGGCTTTCTTTAATTTATACACATGTTTGGGTTTTTCAAAATCGATGAAGCCGGAGGTTGAGCTACATATACTTCTTCATTAATGAAACCATTTAGAAAAGCGTTTTTGACATCCATTTGATAAAGCTTTAGATCATTAGCACAAGCATGCATAAAAAGTATTCTTATAGACTCTAATCTAGCCACGAAGGCATAGGTCTCATCAAAGTCTATTCCCTCTTGTTGGTTATACCCTTGAGCAACGAGTCTAGCCTTGTTCCTAGACACTACTCCGTTTGCATCTAATTTGTTTTAAAAACCCATTTGGTTCCTATTATGGTTTGATTACTAGGTGGAGGACAAGTGTCCAAACATCATTAGAAACAAATTGATTTAGTTCTTCTTGCATAGCCATTACCCAACTTTCATCTTTTATGGCTTCTTGTGTATTCTTAGGTTCTAAGGTTGAAACAAAACAAGCTACTTTGGTTTTGAACTTGAGACCTTGATGTTCGTTCGTTTAGCTTTCCTATGACTTTATCTACGGGGTGATCTTTGGACTCTTTAATGTTTATTATTTCATCATTTAGAGGTTCTTCTTCATCACTTATCTTTTTCTTTATTACTATAGCTTCACTTTCTATAATCTCGTCATCGACAAGAGGTGGAGAGGGTTTGGGTGGACTTTCATCAAATTTTATATTTAATGACTCTTCTACCTTCATTGTTTCTTTGTTTAATATGGCGTAAGCTTTGCTATTTGGCGAGTAACCTAGAAAGATACCTTCGGTTGATTTAGGATCAAATTTTGTAAGGTAATCTTTAGTGTTAAGAATAAAACATTTACTACCAAAGACTCTAAAGTGATTTATCGTAGGCTTTTTGCCTCGAGTAACTCATATGGAGTTTTCCTAAGATTGGTCTAATTAAGACTGATTGAGTATATGCGTTGAAGTATCAACGACATTACACCAAAACTTTTGAGGTATGGATTTTTCATTAAGCATGGTTCGACTCATTTCTTGTAGGGTTCTATTCTTTCTTTCTACTACCCCATTCGATTGTGGGGTGCGTGGAGCCGAGAAGTTGTGAGTAATACCATTAGCGTCACAAAAAGCTTCGAATTGCACTTCATTATCGAATTCCCTACCCTAATAGACACTATGGGACTTCCTAGTTGTCTTTGGATCTTTTTGCTTAATATTTCAAAATAATTAAAGGTTTCCGTTTTGTTCTTTTAAAATTTTGTCCATGTATACCTAGAATAGTCATCCACTATGACCAAAGTATAGTAGTTGATTCCATAACTTTGGATAGCGGATGGACCAAATAAATCCATATGTAGTAATTCTAGACACCTAGTTGTAGACACCATGTTTTTAGCTTTATGACTAGAATGAGCTTGTTTTCCTACATTACAAGCATCACAAAAGTGATGTTCATATTTCAACTTAGGTAGATCTCTTACTAGATCTTTGGATGATAGCGATTGAAGAAGTCACATGTTGGCGTGACCCAATCTTCGATGCCATAAGGTCTAAGTATCATCCATAGAAGTAAGACAGTTTGTCTTTAGGTTCATTACCGATTTTAATGACATAGACTCCATGTTTCCTAATTCCTTTTCCTATGGTTATGCCATTTTTAATATCTTACTACGGTTTTGGTAAAAGTACATTGCACTTTTATCACATATTTTTCCTATACTTAAGAGGTTAAAGTTTAGGTTTTCTACATGACACACATCGTTAATGGTTAGAGATTAGTTAGAAATCGTACCTTTACCGATGATTCTACTTGTTATTTCCAAACACCACATTACCTCCATTGAAGGATTCATATGTGGAGAATAGATCTCTATTTCCGGTCATGTGCCTCGTGCACCGCTATCCTTCACCCATTCATGGGGTCTAGGTTAGACCTTTAAGCACACCTAAAACAATAATAAACTCAAAAGTTTGGTCCCCATTTGTTCATGGGTCCATTAGTGTTAAACATTCCATTCATGTTAGACATGTATGGATAAGATGAATATGCATTCCATGGAGCAAAGTTTTGAAAAGGAAAACCGTTTTGCATATTTGGATTCCATCCCATTTGATGGTTACTTTTAGGGTAAAGCGTTATTAGGTCTCCTAAATGAATTAGGTTTTGAAAAAGATGGAGCTTTGTTTCTTGCAAAAGTAGGATTATATTTTGGAGGTGGTTGTCTAGTGGTGACATGAGTTGGTTTCTTCCTATTAACTATAACAAACTCAGTTCTAGATGTAGAAGCTATGTTATTGCTCGTTTGCTAGATCCACGGATCTTTGGTAGGCGTACACTAGCCGTTCCCTTATCAAGGGATCCGTGGGATCATACAACAGATGGAAGCGGTGGTTTTTCTAGTGCCTTAACAAATTTTGTTTCTTTATTTTCACTAGTTGATGGATCAAGTTGTTGAACACCTAAACCTTTTTGGTTGTTGCCGGTTTTAACACCATCTAATATCGTATCTAAAGTGTTAGTACTCATTCTAGCAATTTTAGAATCTAGATGATCAACTAGTGTTTGAAGTTGAACATAAAGTTCACATTCACCACTTGCTATTTTACCATTTCCAAATGTTTTAGTTTTGCTTTTAATTCTATGACTTCTTTATCTAAGCGTTGGTTTTGACTCTTTAAAAGCTTGTTTTTGTTAACTAGTTTTAAGCTAATATTGCATAGTTTATCATATTCATTATGCAATGAGTAGTCATCAAGTGATGAGCTACTATAGTATTCGTGACATACCTCGTCATTTGCCATGATACAAATTTCTTCGTCTCCTCCTTAGCTCATTCCCCACGTGCGGCTCACGAGCGCTTTTGATCATCCCGTTTGGGACACTTACTAATAAAGTGGTTTGGGGTCCCCACATTTAAAGCAAAATGCGATCATCTTTTGGCTTCGTCTCTTTGCTTTTCGAAAGCCTTTCTTATCGTCATACGGTTGTTTGACGTATCTTCCCTTTCTTCTAAAGAACTTTTAAAGTCCCTTACCGCCATGGCGTACTCCTCATCGTCACTACTTGAAGAGGAGTTCTCTTCATCGCTTGAAGCCTTTTGGCTTTAAGGGCAAGAGATTTGTGTTTCTCTTTCACCTTTGAGGCTTCGGGGTCTTTAGCAAGGACAAGCTCGTAGACTTTTAGGTTGCCTATGAGTTCATCGAGAGTAAGGATTGTCAAATCTTTTGACTCTTCGATTTCCGTCACCTTGGATCTCCACTTCGATGGAAGTGCTCTTAGATATCTCCTAACATGGTTACGGCTAGAAAAAGATTCATCAAGTGCTTGTAAAGATGTAATAATAGTATTAAAGTTAGCAAATGAATGATCTATAGTTTCCTCATTCGATATTAAAAATTGTTCATATTGTTGAACAAATAAATCAATTTTATTATTTTTAACTTGTTGGTTGCCTTGATGAGTTACAACTAAAGAATTCCAAATTTCTTTAGAGGTTTTAAGCATAGAAATTCTTTCAAATTCCTTTTTGGGTAAAGCATTATATAAAACCATTTTTGCTTCACTATTTTTAGAAAGCTTTTTCTTCAATTCATCACTTAATTTATCTTGAGGTATGTTAACTATATTTCCTTTATCATCATTTGAGGTAGCCTCAAAGTTGCCTTCAACAATAATGTACCAAAGATCAATATCTTTAGATTTCACATATGTTTTGAATCTATTTTTCCAATATATAAAACCATTAGTTTCAAGTAGTGGTGGTCATTGCATAGATTGCCCTTCCTTATAATTTTCAGAACCCATAGTGATCGAAAAGTTTTAAAATACAATTTTATTTTAAAACTTTTATAAACTTAGCTCTTGATGCCAATTGTGGAAAACTAGAAGGGGGTTGAATAGTTTTGCCGATTTTACGTTAGTTTCAAAAACTTTTAGATTCGTTAATATGTGAGATCTTATGGATGTAGAGAAAGTATAGATCTAATGATAAAGCAAGTAAATAAAGTAAAGTGAAGGGAAAGAAAAGACACAACCGATGTATAATGGTTCGGCTACAAGGACACCTTCCTTGCCCTACTCCACTCTCCGAGTCACCTACTCGAGAGTTCAAACACTATGTCAACAAACTCCTTCACTTGGCGGAGAAGCCTTCACAACGTTGTTTACACTTTTTCCGGTACAAAGCTAAATACCGAGTCCGTACCACGGTGGATTAAACCAACACGACTATTACACAACAAGTATGTGAAATATCAAATATAAGATCTTCGCTACAGAAATCTTGCGGAGTGACAAATCAATCAAGGACCCCTTGCTTGGATGACTTGTAGAATGCTCGTGATCTTGCCTTAGAGAAGGACCTATATGAGGATCACAAATAGAAAGAAAGAAGAACAACTTTCTAGATCAAGTGATCTATATGTTAGAAGAGAATGAGAGTGTATGAGAGATTTAGTAAGAAGAGGGGTGAGTTAGAATGAAGAAATGGCTCTCTATTTATAGGCAAAAATCTTCTCTGTTCCCCGGATCCCACGGATCCCTTCCACTTGGGATCCGTCTAGCGTAATCCTAGGGATCCGTGGAATGCTCCTCTTTGCCCATGGTTTTTTTGGTTATAGGTCTTGGGTTATGGGTTGGTCCATGGGTTTTCTTTAGATTCAATGTATCTAAGTATACATTGTATCTAGTCTACTTGGGTATGAGTTAAGATCCATGGGTTATGGTCCACGGGTTATGTTTTTTACCCATCCTAATAAACTATTACAACAAATGCTTAATTACTACATTTTTGTATTTAAATGGCTATATGTAAATGTTTTACAAAAATAACATGTATCCTTATAATTATACTTAAGATAACATTATATTTGTTATCAACAAAACACAACGAGATCACAAAATATTAATAAACGTTTTTACGGTTTATTTGTATTAACATACAAAAATATTTTTCTTTTTCTTTTTGTATATATATGTAAAAGTTAAAAAACCCAAAAAGATTTTGTTTTTGTGTTTAATAAAGATAAAAGACATCAATCATATAACATTATCAATTTGAATGTTATCATAATAAGTTCCTAAACAAAAGATTCAAAACTTGCCTTTATGTCACTTGCGTGAATACGCTTGTGATTATTGGTTTAAGTTCTTTGTGTTTTTGCTTCGATATCGTTTTGATTGATTGTTTTCATGCATGTGTACTCGTTTTCATTATAAAACCCCAAAAATATTCTTCTCATTCCTCTTATCCGTATAATTCTATTTATCTTACCCTCTTTTACCGTTTACTTCTATTCTTCGTTATCCTCATAACCGTTTAATTCTCTTCTTTTACCCTCTATATGTTTAATTCTAATGGCGGACACGCGTACGATGTCAGAATTGCTTCAAGTACCCACCGAGGGTTTGAAGATGCTATCGTTATGCGGAGATTCTTTCCAAGAATTTCGAGATAAACACCGGTTTAATTCAACTAATTATGTCAAATCAATTCTATGGTTTCGAGAGGGATGATCCCTATGATCACATCTGATTGTTTGATAAGTTAATTAGACTATAAAATATAAGGATGTTCCTCATGGCATAATTAGGTTGATGTTATTCTCATTTTCTCTCGAAGGGGCGGCCGGAATTAGCTCGAAAAAGAACCCCCTCGATCAATCACTACTTGGGAAGATCTTGTTTCAAAATTTGTAAATTGTTTCTTTCCTTATTCTAAAATGAAAATTCTTAAGAACAAAATTACAAACTTCCATCAGAGTTTTGATGAAAGTTTTGGTGAGGCATAGGAAAGATTTAAAGATCTCCTACGAAAATGCCCACATCATGGTTTCTCGGAATTACTTCAGATCGATATATTCTACAATGCTTTAACGCAAACCAATCAAGATTCACTTAATACAGCCGTCGGTGGCAATATCTTGTATCGTACCCCGAAAGACATATTGATGGTCATCGAGAATAAATCGAAAGTTCCGACGTCAAGAAACAAACCAGTTGTTTCTAAAGTCAATGCCAATACTCCTTCTACGACACAAAAGCGTGATGGTGGAGCTTACCGATGATATTCGATGCATGAAGCAAAAATCAGAGCCTGTTAATACCGTTACCAAAAGATGTGATTATTGTGGTGGTCCCCATCCTTATTACGATTGTCAAGCCACCGATGACAACGTCTACAATGCTCCAACAACTCAATATCACAAGACTTTCGTTTTCGATGATGATGAGGACTCCATTCAAATGAAAGAATATTATGAGAGCTTGTCTGCTAAAATCACACTCGAAGAACCCGTAAACTCTCTAAGTATGGGGGACGAGCATCTTAGCACTATTCGGAAGCGGAATCGTCTAGATTGAGACCCTTGTCCCAATCCCAAGTGAGTCCGAGGGTATTTCCGATAAAATGTGTGGTATGCCTTTTAACGATAATTCTCCTCCTCGTGACATTTCTAATGATCATTCGAGATTTTCTCGGTTAGAATGATTATACTTCATATGATGACGATTCGTCATCTTGTGAAGACATCGATTATGCGAGATAATGAGATGCGGCTCGGGAGTTCTTAAATTTTTGGACAATTCTCGGTGGCAATCCCACTCGACTTGACCCCATTATTCCCGACTCTTCCCTTCCCTCACCGTTCGAGGGAGTAACTTGTGAAAGAGATCGAAGCTTATTATTTTCATGGAATTGATGGCGATGAATCTGACCCGGAAGGAGACCGTTTTTGTCTTGAACAATTACTAAATGAAAATGAAGACCCGTTGTCTTCACTCCCTCTGGAAGAAATTGAAATCAAAGAAGTTGAGCTTTTGACCGAAAATCCTTCAGAGCCTGAGCTCAAGGATTCGGCTATCGATTTACTTCTCGAGGAATTCGCCGATGAACTCGCTTGCCTTGGTCCTCGTCCATCGGGAAGTGAGAACGAAGTCTTTGACTTTGAAGCCGACTTACGTGAAATCGAATATTTGTTGTATCGAGATCGTCACTTGAAGCCGTCACTTGATAAGAAGGAGTTCTCCGATGAACTTCGCTCTCCCGGACTCGATTCCATTTAAGAATGATAATTTGAACAATGATCCTTTTGAAAAATTTGATGATCCATTCTTTCCCGAGAAGAACTTGAAAGTTTCAATTGATGAAACTGTTGATCAAGATGTTCTTCATCCTCTTCTATCCATGAGTGACTCATCTACCTTTGAGGATTTTACCGTGGTTGACACTTGTGTTTCATTCCCCTAGAGGATAAAGTGTTGAAACCGGTATCTTACCTTTCAAAGGAGTTCAAATTGGATATTTCTTAAGTCCAACACGGATGTTGTGACTTCTATAGTGGTGGATAAGATTTACGAACATTGGTTATGTTCATCAATCTAATCTTTTGCCCACCCAACCCACCCGTTGTCAACTCATTGACACTCTCCTTTCTTATCCCATTACTTCTCCATATCGTAACTCTTACGGGAGTGAAGATACCATTTTCGACCCCGACATTTCTCATTCTTTTGAGCCGGTTGTATCTCATCGGTGGAACTTCGGCACATTCAATGTTTATCCAAACCATTTGAATGAAAGTCCTATGGAGATTTTCTATTCCACTTCCTCCCCCATGGACCAATGAATTCGAGTCGAGTTAAGCTAGCGACTTCGGTTAACAACAGTAGCATTTCATGGGTGTCAACCCATGTTTTGACTTTCTTTCTATTTTCTAACACTAAGTGTGGGGGAAATTCCCCCACTGTTGTTTGCTTGTTGTGTGTTTGCTCTTTGTTTTCAGGATTCCCGTATATCGTGATGATTGATGAGCATGTTTTCAATCCAGCCGCCCAATATCCGATCTTTTTGCTAACGTTTATCTAGGGATATCTTTATTAATCCTTTTTGTGAAAAAAAGATTTTTCTTCCACACTTGGCTAGTAGTATTAGCTTTTTCCGTTCTATAGTTTCGGCTATAGCCAGTACTTTGAATATTGAGGGCAATATTCAATTCTAAGTGTGGGGGGGAATTCTATCGAATTTTGATCACAATTGTACCTTCTAGTACCCTAGCACCCCCATTTTGACCAAAAAATTTAAAATTTTTATCGTTTTAAGTTAAGTATTTAAATTTAAAATAAGTGCTTTGCACAAAAATAATGCATTAATGCTTCGGTGTTAATGGTAGTTTAGTCTTGATTAGGCTAGAACAAGGGGAATCCCGACTCTGCTAGAGTGTTGATCTAGCTGCTCTCTTAACATCTAGGCTAAGTTTTTACGCATTGTGTAAATGAAAATGCTAAGCGTGGAGCAGTTGGTTCTTTTTAGAGCTTATATAAGTAATCTATGGCCTTTTCTCCCAGAAGATCATTGGACTAAAATACGTGCTCGTTGTCAAACTTTTGAACATTCAAATTGTCTTGTTACAATAAAAAGTTTTTAAGCAAAATTGATTTAGAGTCCGAGTTCAACTTTTTATTTAAATTTCCGAGAAAGCATACTTTCTTAAAATCTGAATAATGTTGCAAAATGAAAGTATCGAAAAGTTCTTGAATGATGCAAAAGCTGCAAGTTTAAAGTTAAAGTCAAAAATGAAAAAGAAAAAAAAAAGGTGAAAAAAGTTGAAAAATGAAAAAATATGAGTTGCGTGAATAAAAGCACTATGTTGCTTATGAATAAATGTGCGAAACTTGCTTTTTCTCAAATTTAAATCGGAAGTTGAACTAGTATTCATCAAAGTTGTCTAAAAGTTTAACGGTAATTTAGAAATTCTTGATTTCAAAGATCCTGAAAGCTCCGATACTATTCTCGAGGGTGAAAACCTAGCCTCCTTAAAAGGACAAGCTGAGAAGAAAGTCGCTACATGGAGTGATCTCACCTTTGAATCTCGAATCTCTAAATCATCGTCGGTTCCTATCCATTTAGGTTTAGTTTTAATTTAACGGTAGCCTCGTAAATCTTTGGAATCGAATTCCCGCTAATTCTGGTACTATTCTCTATGAGGTGTCAAAAGCCCGGTCACTAAAAACTGATGTTTTAGGATGTGCCGAGAAGAAAGCCACTACATGGAAAAGGCCCTTTCGATCATTAGACTTTCGTCGTTTCCGGTGGGTTAGTACTTTAGTTAACTGGATAACAACCATAAAAAATGTCGATTTTAATGATCAAACTTTTGAAAATGAGCACACTCACTTAAATTTTATAAATTGCGGGAGTAAAAATGTAAGTCTCGACTTACATAGATTATTGATATAAGTAGTGTTAGCATTTTACAAAAACGTTTGCACAATAAGTTTAAGCTTGGTTTGAGAGTATAAAAAAGAGGATGACGATTACAATTCCCCGGAGACACCCATTTTGTGTGAATCCCGTTCCATGATGACATGTTTTGAAAATCAAGCATGTTATTTATTTATGTTCAAGTTTAAATTTCTCATAGGGAATAAAAAGTCGAAACGGGGTATTCTTGTTATTGTTGATCCTTTCATTACTTCATATGATCAGATTGCTAGGGACTAGCAATTGATAGTATGGGAGGATGATGAGTGCCCTTTTACTCTTTATTTTTAGCCCCAAAAACCCACAAAAACATCTAAAAACACTAAAATGTAACCAATTATACTGCAGATATCCTTGGAATGTGTTTTTATGTGTTTTAGGTACAAAGGATCGAAAACAGGGTAAAACGGACATAAATGAGCTTGGAATGGAAAAAGTGCATTAAGGACGGAGCCGGGAGTGGTTTTGTACGTTCTTTGGTCAATTTAAGACCTGGGACACGTTTTTGGAGTGAGCTTGGGGAATCAAAATCAAAACCTAACCCTAAAACCAAATTACCTTTCTACCCTTTACCCGAACCCAATTTACTATTTTACCCTTAAAAACGTTTTTCACTAAAAACAATTATTTTTATTTTTAACTATTTTTATTTACAACAACTATTTTTATTAAAAATATTTTTCTCTAAAAAAAAATGTTTTAAACCAAAAACACAAAATACATCTTTTTACTTTAAACTTTTAAAACAAAAATAATTTAAACCACTTTGACCTCTTTTTAACACCTCATTTGAACCACCCTTAACCTGATTTCTTTTTATCCCCTTTACCCATTTCACCCATTATCTGTGTTTACCCAAAACTAAACCCAAAACCTCATTTTTGGCGCTAAAAAGGTTTCACCTCTCTCTGCATCACTCTCAACTCAGGAAGAATCCAAGACTATATCACATGGCTGCCTTTGCCACCGTGGCAATCCACAACCTACAAAGATAAATCAATGGTTGAGATGATATGCTTGGTGACCAAGGTGGAATCCATGGCTGTGATGAATGGGAAGAAACACTCCAACATGTTCAATCACTCGGCTCTCTCACTAAAGAAACACAACAGCAGAAGCGAATAAAAACAGAAGAGAACAAGACAGTTTTAGTTTTCTTTTTTGTATAAATAGGCAATTAGAATACATGTAAAACTTATCTAGAATTTTTGAGTTTTAGTACCATTTTAGTTTCCTTGTAATTTACTTTTATTGTCAACTTTTAATTTAAATGCAATTTAATTTCTGTTTTTGTAATTCCAGATTACTTAAAGTTTATCGGTTTTGACCTTTTGTTCATTGTTCTTGAATCTATCATTTGTGTTCTAAAGTTTGTTTAAATTCCCTTCGTAGTTTTTGTTTACGTTAAAAACAAGTTTTTTTAAAAATTCCTAAGTCTAACAGTTTGTAAAACACTTTTCTGCCCTTGGAGGGGAGTTTGGATTTAGCTTGTTATTGGTTTCAATGGGATTGGTCAGTTAAATTTTAGTGAAGTGAGTTTATAAATTGGTGTTTAGGCTTATTTGATCATGGTTTTTAGTTCCCAAAGTCCAATATCTGACTCAACTTTCATTTATCAAATCTGTCATAAGTTTCTATTTTGACCCATAGTAGTCTGTTCACTAGCTGTTTTCAAGGTCTAAAAGAGGTTTAAAGTTAGTTGTAATTGGTTGTTCTAGTTCTCAATACACCTAATTTTATTTTATTTTAGTTTGTTTGGAAAACTAATGCTTTTTTATTGCTTTTTGAAGCACTTGAAAACAGCCCTTAGTGCCCTTTTTCTGTTATGTCACAGCCCCCATAGTACCTTTATGTCCCTCTTTAAGCTTAATTTATAGTAGGTTAGAATTAGCATTAGGATTTAAATTTTGTTTTTGCAAGTAGTTAGTAGTATTAGCATAATTTGTTTTAGCTTTTTAAGCCCTTTAGAGTTTTCTAGGATGCTTATTGTTAAGCCCAAACATGCCCTAGTGGGCTGTTTTAGTCTAGTTATGCAGCAGCTTTAGGACCCCTTTTAGTGCGTATTAGTTTGTTTACTTTTTTTTTACAATTGCTTATTAGGTTCCCTTAGGTGCTTATTATATGTTGTAGATTAGTTTTCATAGGTTTTAGCTTATTTTCAAGCTTGTTAAAGGTTTTAGATCCCTTGGTTTGTGCCTGTCCCAAACAGCCCATTAGTATGCTTCTGCTGCACTAATTAGCTGTAAAGAAAAAAAATAAGCGTAACAAAAAGTGCTACTCCCAGGATTCGAACCTGGGTCAGTGGACTGCCAACCACATGCCCCACAACACACTTCAATAACTAGCTGCTCTAAGTCTTTACCCACGTTATATCTTGCATCATTTAATATGTTAACCAGTTTTTTGTAGTTTAAGCTTATTAGGTTTTACCTTTTTTAAACAGCTTATCTGTATAATATGTTTGCTCCATTTTATTTTTCCTAGCTTTCTTATATCATCTAGTATTTTCACAAAAAATTTCATAATTTTCCCATTCCATTTAGTATTTTTTATTAATTAATTAGTTTAATTTAGTTTTTAATTCGTAATAAATAAAATAAGGGTCGAAAAAATACCCGGATTTTTTCTAAAATTATTTTTAGCATTTAGAGTGTATGAAAATTGGTTTTGCACCCGTAGGTCTTAACTTGCAAAGTTTTCACTTTTTAGGCTCGGTGTGTTCCCGGTTTTCGCGTTTTTTAGTTTTAATGCCCTAGGACGTAGTGTAGCTTCATTTTATTGTTTCTTATGCTTAATAATAGTTAATTTATCTCGTGCCTTATTTACATTCCCGTTCTTTAATTTTTTGAAACCGTTACCAAAACTTAAATTCACGATCCATTCAAGCACGTTAATAACAAACCTCAAACGTAACCGTCAATTCACTCCTCGTTGGGAAACGAACCGGGTAATCACTTGCCCTGTATCAATTATCGAGTATTCACGGGTTTTGCGTGTCGACCTTTTTCCTAAAACGGTTGATTTGCAATTCTCTCGCGTTTATTTCGTATTTGATATTCTTATATAATAATTGATCTATCAAGTATGTTGGGTTTTTGGTTCCTTGAATCATGAATTACTTTAAGTACTGGAACCACGGACATGTTTGATATAACCACGGACAGAATAATGTAACCACTGATGAAGACAACCACGGCTAGTAGTAGTGTGTAACCACGGATGATATATTGTAACCACTGCTAGTGTTTTGTATAGTCGGTTTAGTTTATTGTATTAGATAAATATGGTAAAGATATTTATCTTGTAGGTTACGTATTGTATTATGTAAAGGACTCCTTAGTCTATAAAAGGAGGTCCTAGGTTAGATTAGATATACGTAAGTTTTATATATAAGGTCGATACACTTCAAGGTTGCAAAACCCTATCTTGTAAGAGTATTCATATTAATAAATAATATTGAGGTGTTGAATGTTAAATGTTCTTCTTCTTAAGATTAAGTGTTAAATTCCGCGTAATACTTAATAAGCTTTTATTCTAAGTCAGTTTCTATATTATATCGTTTGCTCAACTGGGATCAACAAGTGGTATCAGAGCTTGTGATCTAGAAACTGTAATCAAGAAGAGGTCAAGTTAAGTTTTGTTCAAGGAAGATAAGATGTCTGACGAAACACACATGGTTACTGCTTCAAAGGTGCCCATGCTCAAGCATGGTGAGTACCAAATCTGGAGGATGCGAATGAGGAAATACATTCGTATGATTGATTATGCTCTCTGGGATGTCGTTGAAAAGGGAGACACTCTTCCTAAGAAGGGTGAGGATGGTCAAGAGATAGCTATTGTTAGTGAAATTGATAAAGCAAAAAGGAAGATGGAGATCAAAGCTCACAGTATTCTCTCCATGGGAATACCTAATGACTATGCTTTGGACTTTGAACAATATGAGTCTGCTAAAGATTTATTGGATGCTCTTGAAACAAGGTTTGCTGGTAATGAAGCTACTAAGAAGTCAAGGATGAATATGCTCAAGCATCAATTTGAAACCTTCACTGCTCTTAGTGGAGAAAAGATTGATGGCACATACAATAAACTTCAAAAACTTATCAATGGCGAAGTTAGTAGATTATAAGGTTCTTCAAGAAGATATTAATTTGAAGTTCATTAGGAGTTTATCATCTGAATGGGCTATTCATACAATTGTGTGGAGAAATAAAGTGGACTTTGATAAGATGACTCTGGACAATCTCTTCAACAACTTGAAGGTTTATGAGTGCAGAATAACTTTGCTAGTGCATCTTACGCTAATCAAAACATTGCTTTTGTATCCACTAATCACAAGAGCCCACAAGATGTATCCACTTTGCGCCTATGGTATAACCACGGCTATTGCAAACAATACCACTATTAGTGATAATGTCAGTGATGGTGCAATTTGTGCTTTTACAGATTTAACTACCGGTGTTCTGTGTTGAATCAAGATCGGATCAAATTGATCGATGATCTTGAAGAGACTAATCTTCAATGGCAAATGGCAATGTTGACTCTCCAAGCAAGGAAGTTTCGAGGAGGTGGAAGACAAGTTAAGTATGATGGTCAAAGGAGAGCTGGGTTCGACAAAAGCAAGATGGAGTGCTTTAATTGCAAGAAGAAGGGTCACTTTGCAAGGGAATGTCGAGCTCCTAAGAGGATTGAAGGTGTTAAGAAGATCACTGAAGAGTCTGCTCCTTCTTTAGCATTGGTGGCTCAAGATGGTCTTGGTGATTATGATTGGAGTGATCAGATTGAAGAAGGACCCAATTGCGCTTTTCTTGCTAGTGAAGCTTCAAAAGAGCATAACTTTGCTCTTATGGACTATGCTTCATCTTCAGTTCAGATTCGAGGTATCTAATGAGTCTACTTGTTCTTTTAAATCATGTCATGATAACTTAGAATCTCAAAAAGCTATCACTGAGAGTATGAGGAAAGAAGTAGAAGGACTGACTATGGATAACTTAGGTTATAGAGTTGGTCTAGAGAGTGTGGAAGAGAAGCTTAAATATTGTATTAAATGTGAGTTTGAGTATGTAGATAAGATCAATATATTAGGTGGTGAAATTGATCTTAAGAATAGAGAGATTAAAATGCTTAAAGAGAAACTTGAACTGGCAGAGAGTGTAAAACAAAAGGCCCTGGATGAAAAAGAAAAACATATTGTTAGGGTAGCTAAAACACAATTTGCTTCTGATATGGTTCATAAATCTATAGAGAGTCATCTAATGAAAAAGGGTTCTGGGATATGATACAATAATATGCCACCACCCACTCTTATGCAACATGCACCACCTGCTAAAGAACTGTCATTTAGTAGTGAATTCAGTTTTAACAAACCTGTAGAAGGAATAAGTAAGACTGAAACACCTAAGATAAGTTCTGATAAGTCATCTGATGCTCCCATAATTGAAGATTGGGAATCAGATTCTGAGGAAGATAGTACTGAATCAACTAAGTCTGAAGAGATAGAAAAAGTTAAGAAAGTTGATTCTCAGCAAGTCAACCTTGTACATAGATTTGGAGCTCAAATTACTAAGAGAGTAGTTGAGTACAAGGAAGTACCTAGGGAACAGATGAAAAGATATATACCTAGGGGCAATCAGAGAAACTTTAATGGCCTAATATCTAATAGGTTAGGTAATGAGTTTCAATGTGTCAAGAAAGCTTGTTATAACTGTGGTAGTTTTGAGCACTTACAGAGAAATTGTTATAAAAACAGACCACAAGTGTGGAATCATTGGAGGAGGGTAAATCACCAAAACTTTTCAAAGAAAACAAACCCTCATCCTAACAGAAACATGATTCCTAGAGCAGTGTTAATGAGGAATGGGAATACAAAATCAATTGTCACTGCTTCTCCCAAATGGGTTCCAACCACTGCTAAGCAAAGTGTAAACACGGCTAAGCAAAATCAAACTGATAAGCCAAAAATCACCAGAGATAATAAAGAAGTTTTAAAATTCCTAAGGTGATAAGCGTACAGTGGTTGAAATCATTTTATCTTTGTTAAGCGCCTCACTAGTTGGCAATGGAAACCTAAGACCAAGGTTTTACATCATGTCAACTGTGCATCAATGGACCTAAACAAATATGATTATATTGATGCAGGCGGACCCAAGTCGAGTATTGGCTTGGGTCCACAAAAGGAACTAACTTGTTTAATTTCATGTGCAGGGTAATCTACAAGATGAGCTAAAAGACAAAGGAGTTTTTGATAGTGGTTGCTCTGGGCACATGACTTGGGATGGGAGCAACATGGAAGATTTTGAAGCTTTTGATGGAGGATATGTGGCATTTGGAAATGATCCAAAGGGAGGAAAGATACTTGGAAGAGGCACAATCAGAGCAGGGAATTTGGACTTTGAAAAAGTCTACTTGGTACAGGGACTTAAGTACAATTTATTCAGTGTTTCTCAAATGTGTGATAAGAAAAACTGGGTACTTTTGGTGAAACTGAGTGTGTGGTGTTGTCTCCTGAGTTTAAGATGCCGATGAGAAGTTTATACAACTTAGGGTACCTAGGAAGGAAAATATATATTGTTTTGATCTTAAAGATGTAATTCCTAATAGGTCCTTAACTTGTTTGTTTGCTAAAGCATCTGTGGATGAGTCTAAGTTATGGCATAGAAGATTAGGTCTCCTCAATTACAAAACAATCAATAAACTTGTAAAGGGCAACTTAGTGAGAGGGTTACCTTCTAAGGTTTTTGATTGTAAGGAAGCTGTGTGTGGCTGTCAAAAGGAAAACAACATAGAGCTTCTTGTAAGTCCAAAACTGTCAACACCATTACACAACCTCTTTTTATGCTTCATATGGACTTATTTGGACCTACCTTTGTCAAGAGTTTGAACCATAAGCAGTATTGCCTAGTTATCAATGATGATTATAGTAGATTTTCTTGGGTTTACTTTTTGGCTGCTAAGAGTGAAACTAGTGATGTTCTCAAGAGTTTCATTACTAAGATAGAAAATCTAGTAAATCATAAAGTTAAGATAATCGAGATGTGATAATGGGCTGAGTTTAAGAATCTTTGTGATGAATCAGTTTTGTGTAGATAAAGGTATAGAGAGACAATATAGTGTTGCTAGAACACCACAACAAAATGGTGTAGCTGAAAGGAAAAATAGAACACAAATTGAGGCTGCTAGGACTATGTTGTCAGAGTCTAAGTTACCTACTACCTTTTGGGCTGAAGCTGTAGGCACTGCATGTTATGTGCAGAATAGAAGTAAGATAGTGAAGCCTCATAACAAGACCCCCTATGAGCTGTTACATAATAGGAAGCCAATGATTGCATTCCTAAAACCTTTTGGGGTGTACTGTTACTATCTTAAATACCATCGACTACCTAGGCAAGTTTCAAGAAAAAGCAGACGATGGATACTTTTTAGGCTACTCTTCAAATAGTAAAGCCTTTAGAGTATACAATAGGAGGACTAAAATTGTTGAAGAGAACTTACATGTTCAATTTAGTGAAAAGACTCCTAGTGTAGAGACCAAAGGACCATGGTTTTAACATTGATATGCTAACCAAATCTATGAATTATGAGCCTATCATTGCAGGAACTTCCACTAATGTTGATGCAGGTACTCAAAAGGATTCTGATGCAGAAGCACTTTCTAAGGAAGCTGATTCTCCTAAAGAGTTCTATTTGTTTGAAAAGTGGAAAGCTAGTTCTGTCTCACCCATCATTGATAAGCAAGGTCCCACTGATGATGATGTCTTGAATACTGGAGGCAATGGTGATCATCATCAAGATAAGGATGAGTTATTGAAAGATAATTCAATGTTGGTAGAAGAAATTGAAAAGAAGAAAAAGCATGTAGAAAGCACTGCTAAGTCAAATGTAAGCACGGATAGAGATAATGCAAACGCTAAGCCAACAACTTCTACCACTGTTATCACAAGTGAACTCCCTGCTGTAAGTACTGATAGTAGTACTTTGTTTGGACCACATGCAAAGCCATTACATGGTGAAGAGGAGTATCCACATGATCCTGATATGCCTGCTTTGATTGAAATTGATACTCCTAATGATGATGAAGACATGGATGATTTCTTCAATCTGATTTAACTAATTTGGAACATGTCATTCATGAAAGTCCTGTTACCTCAACAAGGATACACAAGATTCATCCCAAGGAACAAATACTTGGAAACTTGAATACTCCAGTTCAAACTAGAAGCAAGGTTAAGAACGAACCCTTTCCGAACATGGGTTCTTTGCAAGATCACTTCACAAAAGAAACAGTCATAAAGATCTGCAAAATTTCCTGTTTGCTTGTTTTCTGTCTCAAAAGGAGCCCAAGAGAGTTGAAGAAGCATTCTCTGAAGAAGGATGGGTAGAATCAATGCAAGATGAGCTTCTTCAGTTCAAACTTTAAGAGGTTTGGACATTGGTAGATCTTCCAAATGGTAAGAGGGCAATTGAGACAAAATGGGTGTTCAGAAACAAAAGAGATGAAAGAGGTATTGTTGTGAGGAACAAGTCAAGGTTGGTTGCTCAAGGATACACACAAACTGAAGGCTTGGATTATGATGAAGTGTTTGCTCCAGTTGAAAGAATTGAGGCTATTAGATTGTTTTTAGCTTATGCTTCATTCAAAAATTTTGTTGTGTATCAAATGGATGTTAAAAGTGCATTTTTGTATGGCACAATTGATGAGGAGGTTTATGTTTGTCAACCTCCGGGTTTTGAAGATCCTGATCATCCTGACATGGTATACAGGGTGAGGAAGGCTATGTATGGTTTGCATCAAGCTCCTAGGGCATGGTATGAGTGTCTGTCCACTTATTTGATGGACAATGGGTTTAAAAGAGGATTGATTGATAAAACTTTGTTCATAAGGAAGCACAAAGATGATATTTTATTAGTTCAGGTTTATGTAGATGACATCATCTTTGGCTCAACCAATAAAGAGCTATGCAAAGATTTTGAGAAGCTTATGCATGATAAGTTTGAGATGAGTTCTATGGGAGAACTCACTTTCTTTTAGGCTACTGAGGTTCAACAAAGGGACTGATGGTATCTTCATTAGTCAAGATAAGTATGTAGCAGATGTTTTGAAGAAGTTTGGGTTTCGGGATGTGAAGAGTGCTAGTACACCAATGGAGACTCAGAAACCATTGCTACCTGATGATGGTCGTACCAAAGTTGATCGAGAAGTTATGCAGGTCCATGATTGGATCTTTGATGTATCTCATTGCATCTAGGCGGATATTATGTTCTCAGTATGTGTGTGTGCAAGATTCCAAGTCACACCCAATATCTCACACATGAATGCTGTAAAGAGGATCTTTAGGTATCTTAAAGGTCATCCTAAATTGGGCCTTTGGTACTCAAAGGATTCTCCTTTTGATTTGGTGGCCTACACAGATAGTGACTATGTTGGTGCTAGTTTAGATAGGAAGTCTACAAGCGGAGGATGTCAGGTTTTTGGGAAGCGAGACTTATTTCATGGCAATGTAAAAGTAAACTATTGTGGCAAATTCTACGAAACTTGAATATGTGGCTGCTGCTAGTTCTTGTGGTCAAGTTCTATGGATTGAGAATCAATTCTTTGGATTTTGGGTACAATTTTATGCATACTAAGATTTACATTGATAATAACAATACAATATGCATCATTAAAAATCCTTTTTTACATTCTAGAACTAAACATATTGAGATAAGACATCATTTTATTAGAGATTGTAATGAGAAAAGGTTGATTCAAATGGTAAAATCCATACTTGATTTCAATGTTCTGATCTTCTCACCAAAGCTTTTGATGTGGGGAGGTTTCGGTATCTTGTTGTTAGTATTGGAATGATTAATCTCTAAATTCTCAAATTGTTTTGTACTAGTTTGTATAAGTATTGAACTGTTATTATGTAATCTTAGTTTTGCTATTCTTGTTTCTAACCACTGATAGTTTGTTTCTAACCACTGATAGTTTGGTTCAAACCACGCTAGTTGTCTGTTTTTCCACTAACACTTTTGCAGATACAAGAAAGATCATTATAGAAGCTAAGAAGTCTTGAAGTTCATTGTTCATTCAACAAAGCGACTTACGACTTACAATTCAACTTCAAGTGCAAATTAAAAGACTACTTCTATACATGATTTCCTACTACTATCCTTGCTCATATAGTTCCTTCCAGTTCTTTGGATATGCATTTTGATATGCATGACCAGTCGACGAAGAAGCTAAGGATCAAAATGGGAAGGATGGATTGATGAAAACGAAGATGATGACGATGACCACAGTAGATGAAGCACAAAGGACATAGTCATATCATACTTGCATCTACTGGTTTCACCAAAAAGCATCATTCCATTTTCCTTTTTCCCTTCCCCTTACGATATGTGAAGAAGCACCACAACCTGGTGCTGGAAGACCAAGAACCACTTCTCTGTTGTTTGGGAGTGGTGGGTTTCTTGCTCGTGGTCTTGTTTGGGGTTGGGATGATGAAGGTTGGGGGTTTAAAGTTCTCTTCTTTGAGGAGTCATCAGAGTCCTCAGATGCCTCACTTGGATCCACCACACTATCATCTTCTGATGATGGAAGAAATGGGGATTTTCTTGGTCTTGTTTCTTGTGAAGGGAGGTAAAACTGCCATGGGTTAGTATCTTCACTTGATGATTATGAGGATGAGGAGGATGTTAGATCAACAACTTATGGTTTATTCCAACTAGGGTTCCACATGATGATTGGAGTTGATTGTGGATTTTGGAGTAATTAGGGTTTTGATTTTAATTGGTGTGTGTGTTATATGAGTTTTGGGTTCTTTATATAAGCAGAGTAATGGGTTTTGGAAGTAAATGAGGGGCAGGTTAAATGTGGTTGAGGAGTTAATGAGATTCTTGGGTATTGGACTGATATTAATCCAAAAAGTTGACCATATTGACTTACCTGTTCTAACCACGGATAGGTCATTTGGATCAACTGATGGCATTATCTAACCACTGATAACAATAACCTTCTTCTCTGTGTTTGTTTTGTGTTTTTGTCTTGCAGGTATGAAGGATTTGTGTACATTGGAGCTGATGTGTTAGCTGCTTATGTTAAAAAAAAAAAAAAATTGTGTAATCCTTCATATTTTTGTGAGATCTCTCTTTTAATAACACAGATTTGCTTTCTATAACTATTGGAAGTTTGGTTGAAGTGCTACTTTCTATCCACGGATGGTTTGTGTCTAAAGCGGATAGCGTTCGCAACCGCGGATAGCTTTCGTTAGAATTGGATACTACAGGGGCTGCTTGGTAACTTTTGCAAAAGTATATTATTTTCCCCAAATCACGGATGGATCATTTATTTGATCTTCAAAATACTTCCATTGGCGCTCACTCCTAACCCTAATCACTTATCTTTACATAATTCACAAATCCTACATCATAACCATCATTCATCACAATGGCTGAAAAGTATTCCACTACACATAATCTTGTTGCTATTCTCACCAAGGATGATCGATCTGAAGGGTTTCATCAAATGATTGATTTCCTTGTTCACAGTTCTATTCACTATGCCTTAACTGTCACACCAACCATTTTAAAGCCTACATACATCAGTTTTGGAGGAATGCTAAGCTTGAAAAGGTTGCTGGAGTTGAAGTGTTTAGCATTGTTGTGGATGAGAATGCTATTTCTGTTTCTGAGGAGATCATTAGGGATGTTTTAAAGTTTGATGATCCTGATGGTGTTGATAATCTTTCAGATGTTGAGATTGTTTCTGGTTTGGAAAGGTTAGGTTATACCCACAGAGGTGATAAGGTACAGTATTTTAAGAGTTTGTTTTCAAAACAATGGAAGTTTCTTATTCACACCCTATTGATGTGTATGAGTAATAAGACCACAGGATTTAATGACTTTCCTTCCAAAATTGCTACTGCTATTATTTGTTTGTCTGATGGAAGAAAGTTCAATTGGTCTACGATGAACTATGAGGGGCTAGTTCAAAACATTAGGAAGAAGGGTAAATACTACTTGTATCCTAGGTTTGTTCAACTGATTGTGGAAAGTCAAATAGAGGAGCCTGTTGAGCATACTCAGGAGTATGAAGTAGATCATATGCTTTCTAAGGTTTTTGCACATATGAGGAATCAGGAACAAAATGTAAACATTATAGATATTCCTTTATTTCCTCATATGCTTACTTTGCCTACTGATCATGAGTTTGATGAGGATTTTGAACCAACTAAAACCACTGCTGATGCATCTCTAATCCCTGATAGAATACCTGTAAACACTGATAGTGAATCTCAACCCACTTTTAGTCAACTTCAAACCACTGATACACCTATTGTGTTCACTAGGAGACAGAAGGGCACTGAGCTACCTCAGGCTAGTGCTAGTGGTGTTGCTAATGAGGCTGTCACAGGTGGTGAAGGTGACATGATTGGAAGGGCTTCCACTACTGATTCATGCTTAGTTGCTGCTCAGGATAGTGGAAACATCAATAAGACCAAACCTTTGGCAACTCCTAATGTGGAGAGTTCCTTGGAACTTAACACAGGTGGAGGAATCCCTAGCCACTTGGCTATCACGAGGTGCATAGTTGTTCAGGCTCGTCGATGCTATGTTTTCTATATCCAAGGATTCACCTCTCGAAGCGAGTTAACACATTTCGAAGTGATGAGGATCGTTTGGAACATGAACATGAATTGAAGGATTCTGAGTTTGTACATGATGACTTTTCCAATGAACCACCTCTCGGACCAGTTCACACAGGTCGAAGTGGGGAGGATATTCTTGAGCGCTTAAATGAATTGACGGCTAAATGTACCAAGATGGAGGAGACGATCTCGAATCTCAAGGTGTTGGCTGTGTTTCATGGAAAGGATATTAGGCGCTTGAAGCACAAGGTTTTGGTTTTGGAGAAGATGAAAAGGCACAGGATTCTTTGCTTTAAGGAAGCTACGAGCGAGAAAAAGAAGGTGGACTCCTCTCCACTCTGAATATGGATGATGTATCCAAGCAGGGAGGAGTGAAGGCATAAATTCAAGGGAGGTTGCTGATGGAACTATGGAAGAAAATAGTGGAGATCAAGATTTTTGGTATCGATAAAGATGGGAATGAGGCAGTTCTTGAAAATGTGAAGAAAGTTGTAGAAGATGTAGTACGAACACAAACGATGGTATATGCGAAACCACGGTTAGTACTCTTCTAACCACTGCTGATGTCAGACATGGCAACTATAACCACTACAACTATACCCACTACTATCATACCCACTGCTATCATAACCACTTCCACTGTTGTCACCACTCTCTCTGCATCACCACCTAAGTCTAAAGAAGTTGAGAAAGAAGCTGCAAGTACATTAATAAATCTAAGCAAGACTTCATCTATTTCTACACCTATTATTGCACCTGTTTTATCTGTTCAATCTACTGCAACTAAACCCAAATCCAAAGGAAAAAGTTTAGTTATTGGTGAACCTCTGAAGAAGAAAGTGGTTCAATCTGATGTTGGCAAAGGTAAAGGGGTTGCAGTACCAGAGTTGAAGTTTAAATCTAAAGCAGAACAAGAAGCTTATGATGCAGAGTATGTAAAGAATATGGTTGTTGAAGAACAAGAAGCTTTAGAGAAAAGAAAGCAGAAAGAAGAGGAAGCTAGTCAGAGAATGTTAGCTATATGGTATGAATCACAAAACTTTCTTGAAGCTTCTCAACAAATACATGATGAATATACTGCACAAGAATGGAATTTGTTGGATGATGAGGAAAAAGCTAGGCTTTTGGGTGAATGGGCAAGGAAGGTTAGTAAAGAAAGGAAGCAAGTTATAAGAAAGAAACCTCTTTCAATGGCACAGATGAGGAATGTACTAATGAAAATTATTAAGAATTCAGGCATTCACATTTCTGAAAATCTTATTAAATGTTCATTTGAAAGAATTCTTGAGATTTATGAAAGATGTATGAAGATTAATCATGATGATTTCTGTCCAATGAATTCTAAGAAGGAAGAAGAGTGGATTAAGAAGCATGATGAGTGGATGCAAAGTAAAAGAAAGAGAAAATCTGAGATTCAAGAGACATCTGATTCTAAAAGATTGAAAGAAGTTGAAGATATTAATCAAATTGTTTCTTATAAGTTTTACCTTAATGATGGAAGTGAAGGAGTTTAGAAAATTCAAAGACTCAACAATGAAGTTTATGAGTATAATAAATTTTCACAAATGCTTCAGTATTTTGAAAGAGATGATTTGTTGAATCTTTGGATACTTTACAAGAATAAGTTTGGTGAAGTACATCCAAATGATTATCATGAGAGACTGGTCTATTATAATTTGAAGATTTTATTTGAAACAACTCATGATGAACACGAGTGGAAAGGACTCTACAATGGTACTGTAACAAGATGGTTTTATATCAAACTTGTGGAGTTCATGTTTTAACTGTTTATGGAAAGATTATTCATATGCTTGTAGAAGGTGAATATCCTCAGTTGAATAAGTATCCGGGAATTATTGCTCGGATGTTGAAACACGATATTATCAAAATCTTGTTACCCTATGATGGTCAAGCTTATGATTTGTTGAGGAAATATGAGACAATTCTTAAATCACATAAGTGTTTGGCTACATCCTCCAATTCAGATGTTTTGAGCTCAAAGGAAACTTGAGAATTACTTTGGAATGTATCAAGTTTAGGGGAGGATTGTTGGGTTTTGGGTTCCTTGAATCATGAATTACTTTAAATACTGGAACCACTGCGGGTTTGATATAACCATGGACAGAAGAATGTAACCACTGATGAAGATAACCACGGCTAGTAGTAGTGTGTAACCACGGATGATATATTGTAACCACTGCTAGTGTTTTGTATAGTCGGTTTAGTTTATTGTATCAGATAAATATGGTAAAGATATTTATCTTGTAGGTTACGTATTGTATTATGTAAAGGACTCCTTAGTCTATAAAAGGAGGTCCTAGGTTAGATTAGATATACGTAAGTTTTATATCTAAGGTCGATACACTTCAAGGTTGCCAAACCCTAATACTGTAAGAGTATTCGTATTAATAAATAATATTGAGGTGTTGAATGTTAACTGTTCTTCTTCTTAAGATTAAGTGTTAAATTCCGCGTAATACTTAATAAGCTTTTATTCTAAGTCAATTTCTATATTAGATCGTTTGCTCAACTGGGATCAACAAAGTATTCATGTGTATTTTGAAAATCTACAAAATAAAGGTTAGAAAGAAAGTATAAGATGCATAATTTCCTGCAAATGAGATTCAAATTAGAAAAAAAAATGCTTCTGTTGCACGGATCCCAGGGTTCATCAAAGTGAGGGATCCGTTTAGGCAAAACAGAGGGATCCGTCTACCTGAAATCTTATGACAGTAATGTGGATGTAAAATATGATGTTAACATCAACAAGAGTTATGTATTAAGGCACTAAACATGTTTTCATAAACAAATAGCATACAACATATAATATCATTCAATAAAACGAGATAAATGATGTACATAAATCTAAAACTAAGAAAATGATCTAAGCATGAAGTATGATTCCTAACCAATCTAAGTTATGCTTAAGACTAGAACACCACTTGAATTCCTAAGCTTAAGGATGTTTAGGTTTGTTGACCTTATCGAAACGTTCAAGGAGGTGATAAAATATGAAACGTAGCTCGTCACGTACTTCATGTACTAAACCTTCAACATATTGACAATGATAACAATCTTTGTCATGGCTAGGGAATGGTGGTGGTAGGAATGGAGTGGTTTGAGATGGAAGGTTGGATAAAGGTTCCACAAAAAAATGAGGGATTTGTGGAGGCATCTTTGATGAAGTGGGAGGTGATTCAACTAAGGATGAAAGCGGTGGAATATGTGTTGATGATGATGGTAGAGAGGTATCTACTTCCATGTGATCAGGTTGTTGTTGATTCCTCATAATCCAAAATGGACTATTTGAGGGTGATGGTGAAAACGATACGGGAGCTAGTGTTGTTTCAACATCAAAGTTTTGTTGTTGAGCTATTTTCTCAATTGAGGAAAATGTTGGCAATGGTGGTGGATGAGATGGTCTAGAAGGCAAGTCCTCTAAGTTGTAGAGGTGCGGAGATGAGAGTGGAGTGGTGAAAGAGATAACTCTAGGTACTAGAGGTGATGGTTTAGTGGAAGTAGGGGTGTTTGGTTTAGGAGGTATAGTAGTGTTTGGCAAGGGTAGTTTTGTGGGAAAAATTCTTTAGGAATTGGTTTTATTGGTAGAGTTGGTTGTGAGTAACTTCTAGTGTTTGGGGCTTTAACGGGTGATGATTTGGTTGAAGAGATTTCATGAACAACCCGAGCAAGTTTCTTGGGATGTCCTTTGGTAGATGAGTTAGCACTAGGAGCTTTCCTCATGATGAAATGATAAATGGATAGTGAAATAAGGGCTTTTAGTTGCTGAGAATGAGGTTGTGAATGGTGAATTGGAGGTACTAACAAAAAGGTTTATAAAGGGAAGGAGTTAGTAAGTTAATTTAAAGCTTAAGCCACTAAGGTCCTTCAAATTGCAAAGATTTGCATGCACAAGAGTCAACTACAGAGTTGCACTGATCTAGGAAGTCAATTAAGACAAGGTGGAGTGTTTAAGTTAACAAGAAGAGCTTGAAATGATTGTTTTAGCTTAGTTTGTGCAGCCGGTTCTCAAGGTTCCCTCAAATGAGGGATCCGTCTAGGCTAAACCTAGGGATCCGGCTCTCAGCAGCCAAAGAAAAGGAAGATGATGTTTTGTAAGGTCTAGTACCTACACATCTTGAGTGTTTTCAGTCTTCTTAGGTGTCTTAAATGATATGAGACTCAAATGATCAAGTGAAATGAGTGAGGGTAGCTAATGATTGTCTTTTATGGAAAGAAATGGTTTCTTATGAGCACCAATGGGTGATCAAGAATGACACTAATAATTTTGAGAGTGTCAAGTGAAGTCAAATGATCCCAAAGATCAGATGGTAACTTAAAAGAA
The DNA here is from genome assembly GCA_910596185.1 of Chrysanthemum makinoi. Lineage (NCBI taxonomy): Eukaryota > Viridiplantae > Streptophyta > Magnoliopsida > Asterales > Asteraceae > Chrysanthemum > Chrysanthemum makinoi. The sequence goes on along the minus strand of OU343216.1, from coordinate 68,504,593 downwards.
ATTTGGAAAATTCTCTAAAAATCATAAGAAATGAAAAACTAGTTTTTGGTCTATTTTTAGGTATGGATGACTAAAATCAATTTGCTAAAATTGAGAGAAATGTCAAGATAGGTGTTTTGAGATGAGACAATCAATGTGTGAGCATTGGAGTGGAAATGTGGTGAGTTTTGATGAAAAGATAAATCAAAAGTACCTTAAATGTGATCCTAAGTTATCTATGAGTGGATGTAAAACCAACTGAGCTTGAGGAAGATTTAAGTGATCCTAAAGTATCATGTTTAACTAATATAATATGGTCTGGAAGATTGGATTGAAGTGAGGATGTTTAAAAATCTACTTCTATTTCCCCGGATCCCACGGATCCCTTATTAAAGGGATCCGACTAGTTATAACTGAGGGATCC
>OU343216.1:68480492-68504090 GCA_910596185.1 Chrysanthemum makinoi | reverse complement strand
GCTAGTGTCAGAGTAGACCTATTCAAAGTATGTTCACTTCATTGGGAATAGTTCTACGATGGAGGCATCCATTTCCCTATTGGGCGATGATCTAGATAATTTAGAACACATCTCATTAAGATTGATTTTGATGGGTATCCCATGATAACCTATATTCTCAGATTTCTTCACGTGTGGGTTTCCAATGTTTTCCATCCTTAACTTCCGCCATTTTCCTAGCCTTAGCTTGATTTTTGCATCAACTATCTTAACAGGGCATTTAATAACATTAATCAAATAATTTACACCACATTTAAGATTAGTAAAAACCTTAATCATAAATTCGTGTTTTGCCAAAAGTAGCAAATTTGTTATTAATTACGATAAGCTTAGAGTAACACTAGAATCAACAGTTCGTTTTATTCAAATTCTCCCCAAGGTGATCTTCTTCTTCCTTTGAACATTCCTAGCATGCAAGGTCCTATCATTCTTTGTGTTGCCTTGAGGCTTTGACCCGCTTGCTTTGGTCTCACTTCTTACTCCTGTAGAGGGAATTGGAACATTAGTTGGTTTTGCTACTTTTGCATTCTGAACTAAGTCTTGGGGATCTCTAACTACTGGAAGGCACTCTAGAGTTTACATGCTTAATACTGGGCATAGAATGAGTTGCATACTTATCACTAGGCATTGAGCAAGGCATCACAACTTTATCTTTTGCACCTAAGGATTTAGGACATGTTGCTCTTAAACATTCTAGCAGCTCTTGAGATCGTTTGGCATATAAGCAAGCATACTTAACTTCACTATCAAGTGGCTTATTTATGAAATCTTCTTCTACAATCTCACGGAGACATTCTAGACTCTCCTTAAGGTGAGAAAAATAGTTATGAAACACAAGTTCGTTATGTCTAAGATGAGGAGGAATGTATTTAAAAGTCACAGTATTTTAGAGTCAACAGACGACTTTGATGCAACATTCTCATTAAAGACAATTGGCATTTTCCCTTTTTCCTATTTCTTCAGATTCTCAATTTCCTTTAGTAAAGCAGTTATTTTTTTGTTGTTTTTGTCACGAGTGACTTTCATTGAATCATATAACTCTTTAAAGTGTAGTTTAACCTTTTCATTTTCTTCTAAAAAACTCTCATTTTCTTTTGTAAAATATTAACAAGATTTTGAAGGTGAAACGTTTGAGAAGATTGAGAATCTAAAGGTGGAGGCATTTGGAAGCCATTCACATTGTTCCTTCCTCCATTCAACTGTGAGATTTGGGCTTTCAATTTTACGATCGTGTTCAATGAGCTTGAATTTGTTCATCACGTTTATTTATTTCAAAAACGCATCAAATTAGGAGCATCGAAGATGTCTTGATATTTGAGGTTTTGACATTTCTTTTAAGGTGTTGATATTTTAGTTGTAAATTAAAATGTTCAACTTCCAATTTAGAAAAATGCTTGACCAAGTTATCATGATCATCCTTTTCAATTTTATCATTCAGTTTTGAGTTTGTTGTTTCAAGCTCAATGACACGATCATGGGAGACTTTCAAAGCAACATATAATTCATGAAATTGAGATGCATTAATTGAACAATTGATGGCGGTAAAACACATCTTGAGTGATACATTCAGAAATCGATTCTCATTCAAGGTATGCAAGTTCTTCCTCTCAATCTCATTATATTTTAATTCTCGCTCATAGTCATTGACCTCAACTATCATTGCATCAAATTCCTTTTCCATTTCTTTAATATCCGATTTTATCCCATTTTGAAGACAAATTGACCTTTTAATTGTTTAAAGAAAGGCATGACCTCAGTTAAATAACATTCTTTGGTTTGCTCAAAACCCCTTTCCCCTTCAGTAATCCCAGTGGGTGTGATCCTTTTCTTACAAGTTTTCTCAAAATCAACAAATAATTGATAAATGACATACTTGACCGATTAAGGTCTTGCTCTTAGTGGGAATAGATATAGGTAAATGCATTGGAGTATTGGGGATAAACAAAGGGCGGAGGCATTCTTCTACATGGGGGATTCTTTTCAACAAACTCATCGACTTTTTCATGTCCATATCCTTTTTCGAACACTTGTTGAGTGGGTCACGTGTTTGAGTCTAAACTTGTTAAATGCAATCCAATTGTCCTTAGCATAGTTGGGTGTTTTATAACTGATTTTCCTTTCTATGCATAAAGGGCTCTTAAGTTTTTCATCCAATTTCTTTCTAGTGACTTCTTCAAACAGCTTATCTTCTTTAGTGTTCTTAGCGCAACTAGGTTTCTGTCTAGGCTTAAGGATTTCATTGCCATCATAGATTACCTTCTGAGCTTCTCTTGCTTTCTTACCATACTCAGGATTCGGTTCCTTAATAATGGGAATACTATGCTTATCGCTTAAGACTCTATGCTTAGTTACCATGTGAGCAGTCGAATGGTGTTCCTTGTGCGTCTGGCTTATTTTCAAGCTTGTTTTTCAAAGTTTTAGATTAGAAAAATCATTCAAAAGTTTTGATTCCTTAGCACTGAATTCTTGTTTAAGCACTTTAACATTATCTTGCAGATCTTGTTTTTGCTTAACAGTTTTAGAGAACTTTGTAGGAATTTAACTCTTGTTTTAACTTCTCCTCTAAAATTACTTTTTTCTAATAGTATGCATTTGGTCATCCATTTCCTACTACGGTAGTTAACTCAAACTTAGCACGTTGTTAATAGATAGCAACTTGTTCCTTATAGGCATTGAGTTCAGATGTAACAGAATCATCGGGGCACATGGTGTATTCATCAAAAACACAGATCATATTGATTGCAGTTATCACTTGGTACAATCTCACTTTCACTTTGTGTCACATATTGATCATATGGGACAATATTATTATCAATATCTGAATCATAAGTTTCAAGAGATTGTACTTCATTATGTATCTTTTGCTCATCAACTTCATCGTATAGTTTTAATACATCTGAGATGATTGATTCTTTAGATGGACCGACTGGTGGTGAAGGGGACCTTTGGAGACCATAGGAGAGATGCTAGCCATGAAGATTGTGCAGTAGGGTTCATCATCGACAAGCAGAGTCAAATGCATCCCATGCGCAACTTGAAAGGCATTTGATGATTGTGACTATTTCTGAATTAGTGCTCATCTACATCAGCATCATATGTGTAGCATTCCCTTCACCAAGAAATCAACTCTCTTTATCCAAAGTTGCTCCATTATCTGACTTGCACAAGCAACATCTTGTCTCTAAGTATTCATTCACTTGGATGTTTTGAAGATGTCTGATTCCTTGCAATATGTCCCTCACCACCACGATTTAGCATTTGATTGGCCTTGCACCTTGATGGCATTCCTTCCACGATTTAGATTAGCCACATATCCTCCACCAACTCCATTTCTTCCGTTCATCCGCCTACCTTGAACTGGTTGCACCATAACCTTTCCATCTCTGATAATAGCATGATTGTGTAGATTAGATGCAGTTCTGATTTCGTTGTTGGTGTGAAGACTGTTACTATGTGGAGTAAGGGTCAAGTTTTGTTTAACCATAAGAGCCAGTTGACTGATGAAGTGTTCCATGATTTGCATCAGACATCGGATTGCTTGAACCTCGGATCGGGAATGAGTTTGTGATTACGTTTCAGTTGGTATGACTTGAGAAGCTTTGGTGGTAATTCCAACATTGGTGTAAAAGCGTAGAATCATTGATGAACTTGTTTCTCCGATTAGTTTGAACTGCCAAGAATCCTTCGTTCAAACATATGTCTCTCATTCGGGAAGGAAGGCATATAGTTGCTCATAGTTGGTGTTCTTCAATCCTTTGGTTAGCTTCACATAGGTGACAAATTTGTGCCATTAGGGTTCATGTTGTTCACAAACTTTGAGTTCAATTTGAATATTTGGCATGGTCATTTTGATGTTCCTCATATCATTCACCAGCTTGTGGAATCTCACGTAATATTCATAGATGCTTTCTTCTGGTTTCATCTTAAAGTGCTCAAACTCATTATCAGGTTGTGATTCTGTCTTCCTTAGTTAATTGAATAGAGAGCATCTTGACATTATCCACACCGCCGGCTTCAGGTGTTGTGATTGATAAGCTTGTAGATATCTTTTGGAAGACCGGTATATAATGTTTGAAGCCACGATATCAGCATCGAATCTCTTTTTCTCCTTATCACGAGCTCATCATACGTCTTTGGTGCGTCCAATCCAAAGATCATTGTTCCATCTGCACAGTGATTATCATTATGTCTCTTGTAGTCTCAATCTGATAAGGTCCTTTATCAATTGACTTGAGAATGTTGACTCCATTTTCCTTTCCCAGTCAATACAACCTAATTCGTTGAGCCCATGAGTCATAGTCAGTTCACGTCAAGCATGGGTGGACCGAAACCAGCCCTAACGAACGTCTTCAGCCCAGTAGAGATGATTGTGGCATGCGTTGGTAGACATGTTTACAGATTTCACGGGATTTTATAACTCTATGATTAAACCGGAAATAGATTCTTTCACGGGATTTTACTAAATCAAGAGAAAACCGTATTAGATACAAATATTTAACCAAGTTGCTATAACCTTTGAACCAAGTAAGCTAAGCACCAAGTCGCTATGACCCAAGTCGTGAGCATAAGTCGCTAAATCACCAAATCGCTAGCGGAGACAAGTCGCTAGAACAACTTCGCTAAGTATCCAAGTCGCTAAGGATCAAGTCATTTGAACACAGTCGCTACTACACCAAATCGCTAAGTAGAGAAGTCGCTAAAGAACAACTCGCCATGAACTATAAAGCCAAATCGCTAGAAATAATAGAAGCAAGTGCTAACCAACCAAGTCGCGCTAGAAGTGGAACCTCCACTAACTTGTATTGTTTGTCGGCTTGTCTCAATAGGCAAGTCGCTAAGCTCAAATCGCATGGCTTTTACTACACTAGTAAGCTACAAATTAACAAAGCAAGTCGCTAGGTTGAAAAACTTCAAAACCACACTTTTCAATCCAAAACAAGCCCAACCATTGCTTTCAAATCAAAACCCAAGCACTTACAATGATTCTAAACACAAAAGTACACTCAAAATTCAAACTTTAACACAAGAAATGATTCAAATGATGCAAAAACCACTAAACTTTTTCAAACCCAAAAACCATATAAAACCACTAGAAATCCAAGGATATGTAAGAGAGATGATCAAACCATGGCTCTAGATACCATTTGTAACATATTTGATTTCATAAACACATCAAACCATGATCAAAAGAGGCGAATACAATAAGGTTTTTAGAGAGAGAAATAGTTAGAGGTTTGGGAACTTAGTGAGAGAAAATGAAAGTATTATTATGAGCTCCAACTTTCTACCTTGGGAGGTAGAGAGTATTTATAGTCTTACAATAAAACGCCACCTACGGGTTGTGGATCAGGCATACAGTGGGTAAAGACCCGTCCTCCACGGTGATACATAACTAAATACTACTCCCTCCGTCCCTAAATAAATGTCCAGTTTGACTTTTCAGAGTTAAACTGGTTCAACTTTGACCGTAAATATTTTATGTGTGTTATATAATACATGATGAAAAACTATACCAATGAAAAATACACTTAAAACCCAATTCATTCATATATTTTTCATCAAGTATTATATAATACAAGAAAAAATAGATAAGGTCAAAGTTGATCCAGTTTGACTCTGAAAAGTATATAACTACGACTAAGATTATTTAGATTACATATTTTTATAAGTACAACTTGCATCCTGTGTCAAGTACATTGTTTTTAAGTTAAGTTCACGGGTTTGGACTATAGAGAATCTAGATAAATCTCCTAGCATTTCATTTTCATAGTAAATTACGCTCTGTCAATGTGCATACGACCGGTAGTTACAGCCCATGCCCACCAGTTTTGATCATTAAAGGCATCTTGTGAATTAACGTCCGACAATAACCAATGCCGAGTTCAATAGCATCCATAGCGGCTGAAAACCAAGTGCAAAAGATGGATACTAACGATTGTGACATTTGATTTTTGCAAGACTTAAACAGTTAAACCTCTGTTGTGCAAGGGCAAAACGGTCCTTTGACTCGTAGAGTCAATGATACTTTGTTTCTTGCGTTTTGCTCTTAAATGGAGCGTGCCGAGTTACTATAAAGAGTGTATAATGTGACTGTTTGTGCTATCCTTTTAATTGTGGCCCTTTTGAGACATCGGTCGGTTATGGACTGATAGGGAGTTCAGAGGTTCAGGTTTGCAAACTTCATTGATTTTTTCAGTTAAATTTATAGATATTTAGTCCAAATGCATCAACTAATGAACAATGTACAACAATATCACCCAGAAACAAGAAAAATGAATCATTCCTTACTCTACATTTTATACGCCATCCAATCTATCATTCTACTTTTTTTTTTTCTTCATAAAACAAAAAATTTAATATGATGCTCGCTGGTCAGAAGAGTCTTGATATGGGTGGGAAAGTGATTGCGCATTGGAGTTAGTAATGAAGCCATTAACAAAGCAGAGGTATTACACTTTAACGCAACATGAAACTTTGGCTTGAGTTAGGCATTTCGAGCTATAAATATCACTGGAGAAAGTTTCTCAACAATGATAACCATTTCTTGACTGATTGCAATGTGAACCCATAATCTGCGGTTCCTTGTTAAATTCAAGAATTGTAATTTTTTAAATGGAAAAAAGGGGCACGACATCTTGACCGGGTTTTAGAGGACGAGTATTTGCATATGACGATCTCCGTGTATTTATAGTCATTTGATAGACAAGGAAAGGGGGCTACAATTTGTTGATGATAAAGAAGATCAGGCTGCAATTGTGTTATAGATTTGAGAAGATTTTTGATGGGAATCTGAAGAGCCGCTTTCTACTTTTTTGTATGGTGTTAAAGTAGGTAGGCGAGTCGTTACCTTGAATTCTTTTTTTATTTTAACGATTGTTATACTATATTTATTTTGGTAGTCTGTGCATTCATGACATTAGGGATAGCACAGCAATCTGATTACTTTAGACGAGCTACTCTTATGTACCTTTTAGCTTTTGGCCTTGAAGGCTTTTAGGTATTAAGTTAATTGTTGTAATACACCAAGTGTTAGCTTAAGCAAATGTGGCTGTAACTACCCTCATTTTGTTTTGCTTGTTCTTGTTTTCAAAAACAACTGACTACTAGACATTACTTTCACGGTTGCGGTTTTCAAGTCTTCCTTTTAAAAAACCTCGTTTCTAACTAATGAATTTCCATAAATGTTTGATGCATGTCGGACGAAACCAGAAATTTGTGCCGGTTGGGACCAAGTTCATCAAGGACCAACTAGGCGTGTTTGAATGCATGTATCGACTAAAACATGGTTGGGATCTATTAACGGTTTAACTCTTAGATGGGTTGAAGTCTTGAAGATAGGCTAGGGTCGATCCTCTCGATCTAGTTAGGGTAACTAGGTACTCATTAAGTTTAGTTGTAAAACTGAAGTATGTTTGTGATCAAATTGATCTATTTTCCGATCTAGTTTCTAGTGTAAAAAAAAAGAAAAAAAAATCGGATTTTAGTGTAATTTTATTTATTTATTTATTTTACCTTTTTATTAAAGAGAGCAACCCCACAAAATCAAATTGCCTCCCACCATGAAGCCAAACAATGTAAAACATGTTATGGATAAATACATGTGGATGTCCATATCCCTTAATATTGGTTAAAGTTTGAATCATATACATCATTTACTTCATCTTTATCTGATTGTATCTGTATATAGACCCATTCGTGGATTATCTCAATAACACATTCATTCTCCTAAACTTGTGTTAACAACACGCTCTTAGTTATTTTAATCTATACAAGACGTTGACAAGAAAAGGAATGCACATCTGGTTCTCGTTGCAATATACCATATCAAAATATATTAATTTCATGGCATAAAAGCTTCTTTGAATGAGGTCACTCTTCACCCTATTCTATCTTTATTTTATTTTTTTGGTGTGGGGTTTATATAATTATAAAAGTTACATGGTCTATAAATTTTCAAATATGCTTATATCTTCAGTAAAATCAATTTGTTTGTTGGAATATATGTTTGTGACATATTATATTTAATTGAATCCTTAAAACTGTTAGGTTAACATTTACGATGATCGCATGTTTTACAGTGTTCAAATTCTATTTTATTTTGAGTGACCAAACTTATATTTGTGTTGAGTTGGATTTTTGTAACATGCTATTATTTTTCTTTCAATTGGAAAAGTTTGGAGATATAATAATAATAATAATAATAATAATAATAATAATAATAATAATTGTCAGCAGTTAAATAACTTGGATTATTCTAGGTATACGGTGATATGGAGATTCTTATATACTTGCAGTATATCTTAAATCGCATGTATAATAAGTTGGTTTTACGTAAGTATAGTTAAAAAAAAAGTGTTTTGCTACACAAGCGCTAATTATATTGTTGTCATATTATTGATTTTCTTTTATTAATTACTCAACACATGTTATTGATTTTCTTTTAATAAAAGTATCTTTACTTGTTATATCGTACCTTAGATCTACTGATGTGATTATGTGCTATGAGTTGAGATCTCTTGCAAAGTGAAAAAAATTAAAAGTCTAGAAAGCCTATTATTGAGTGTCATGTGTCCCCCACCCAATCCCTCTATTTTTTCTTATTAAATTCGGTTATGGGACATTTTGATCATTTTAACTCATTTTTTTTATTCCATCCCAAAACTTCAAACTTAAATAACTTTTAAACGACAAACTTTTATGAAAAACCGATTTCATCATATTTTTTTAAATTTAATTCTCTTTAATGTGGTATGCATTATGATATATGAATCTCAATTTTTTTTCAACTTTTTAAGTGGGTATTGATTTTCTTGAAATTTTCGGCATTTTAGTCTCTAATTTTGACTAGTTTAAAAGCCGAATTTTACAAAGCTTAAAACATGAAAATTGTAGGCTTTTGACCATTTTTTACCTAGAAATTTGAATCACTCAAATTTGATATGATATGAGTGAGATATTGCACGTTAAAGATGAACAATAACTGATGAACGTTATCAAAAATAACTCACGTTATCAAATATAATTGATGAACGTTATAAAAAATAACTCGTGAACAATATAAAAAACAACTGATAAACGCTATTTTTCGAAAATTGATGAACGTTATAAAAAATAACAGATGAACGTTATAAAAAATAACTGATGAACGTTATCAAAAATAACTGATGAACAATATAAAAAATAACTGATGAACGTTATTTTTTCGAAAAATGCTGAACATTATAAAAAATAACTGATGAATGTTATCAAAAATAACTGATGAACAATATAAAAATAACTGATGAACTGATAAACATCGTATATTTATTAGAAAATTGATGAACTGATGAACAATACTAATTCGAACTGATGAACACTATCAAAAATAACTGATGAATATTACTTTTTCAAAAACTGATGAACATTATAAAATATAACTGATGAACGCTATAAAAGATAATTTATGAACAATATAAAAAATAACTGATGAACTAATGAACATTACTATTTTTTTTAGAATACTGATGAAAAAAACTAACTGATGAACAAGACTGATTGTGACCTAACTAATGAGCATGATTTTTTTATTCGGAAACTGATGAACAACACTATTTGTTTAAAAACACCGATGAACAAAGTGATCTAACTAATGAACATTATTTTTTCAAAAGCTGTTGAACACTATAAAAACTAACTGATGAACTTTATTTTTTCAAAAATTGTTGAACATTAGAGAAAATAACTGATGAACGATATTTTTTTTGTTTAAAAACTGATGAACAATGTGACTAACATTGAAAATCACACCTTTTTACAAAATAAATAAGTTATAAATTATCAAGATGTATCTTTTTAAAACAAAATTTTATAAAATTTCACTTGACACACTTCTTAATCACAGAAAACCCATCTTACACACAAAAAATCACTCCCTTTTATAATAAGAAAACCCTTCCAGACTTTTCATCAAACACCTTATATGCACATACAAAAACCCCAAATGCGTTACTAATTACATCACCAAATCAACTCTCCAACATTGAAAATCATTAAAATTTCCATTTATAACAACAAATTCAAAGATTTCCATTTAGATGATGTAAAACGATTGATGTCGTTTTACTGTTCTTGAAAAGCAAATGTAGTGATCATCCTGTGATTTAAGACCGATTCACTTGTTAGTTGGGTTCCATCATTCAACGCTTCTAATTGATTAAAATGGTGATGGTGATGGAGACGGTGTTGGTGGCGGTGCACGGTGGTGCGATGATGAAGATCACCGTTTCATTTTGGGATCTGTTGAGAAATATAGAGAGGATCCGGGAAGGAGATGATATAAAGAAGATGGATTATTACTTTTAGTGGAATGACTAGTATACCCTTATGTGTATATGTCTGTCTTTAATTTGATCAGATGTTGTATTATGATCTAACAGTTTAGAATGCTTTTTATACTTTTTAAAAAGAGGCACTTTCTATTTGATCCGGTACCTATGTGGTAATTGATAAAAGTATCTTTACTTGTTATATTGCGCCCAATGTTGCAAAAATCGTGAATCGGTAGCCGGGCGGTCGACCACCCTGCAGCGAGTAATCGGTCAAGTCGGGGATTAATCGGTGATTAATCGGATTGAAATTTCCTGCAGTTTTTGTATTTCACGAGACCAAACTAAAAATCTTAACCGATTCCAAACCTGCTGTGTTTCCAAACCTCAATAAAAGGCTCCAATTCTGATTATGATGCCCATTGTTCGTTATAAGTGAAATATACGATCCCCAAATTAGGTATAATGCCTAAATTATTATTATTTTTAAAATGACCGATTTGCCGTTCGCCGATTTTTTACCGATCGGCCGATTTTTACCGATCGGCCGATTTTGACCAATCGGCGATTTTGACGAATCGGCCGTATTAATCGGCCGATTCGGCCGATTTTTTGATTTGCTAGGGTCGATTTTATCCTAGGCCGATTTTTCGACCGATTTTCAAAATCGCCAAGGTAAGCCGACGATTCGATTATCGGCGATTAATCGGCCGAGTTGACCGATTTTTGCAACACTGATTGCGCCTTAATAAAAGTATCTTTAATTACTTGTTATATTGCACCTTAATAAAAGTATCTTTACTTATTAAGACTTATACAAAGTTAACTGTATGCCCATAGGTTACGTATAAACGTCTTCTTCTAAATTATTGAATCGTCGTCTTTTTTTTGGCATATAAATTATCGTATACAATCTAATTTCTTTCAATATTAAAAATTCTAACAGATTACTACAGTAGTTTTTTAACATTAGTAACCTAAATTACTACAAATTAAGCTCATTATTTTTATATATGCAATAGAGTTATGCTAACTAGTTGTAGTAGTTATTTTAAAGGATAGCCATGGTTGTATCTTCTTACTTGATTCATAAACTCTCCACACATGTGACTCATATATATTATATGTAGACTAATTTCACTATTTATAAATTTTCATTGTGACATTATTATTCGAAAAGAAAACATAGCCAATAAACTAAATTATAAATAGTACGCGATTTATATTGAAACAAATACATGACATTGAAACCTTGGTGGATGTCGTTCGGCCTCATCATGACTTAGTTAATAAACTTCTCATAAATGTTTTATTACGTGGTCCTATATTATTTAATTTTTCAATAGTGTTATCTATTCGGCTATTGATATACTATTAGCCATGGTTTGATGTATTAATTTGAAGCTTGTTACTAGTGTATTTTGAGCTATATTAATCTATTACTATGTGAAATATATTTTGATCTTATGTGTTGCTATAATCTAGTTCACTATCATTTTGATTGCAAGTAAAGCATCTAATCTGGTTGAGTTGATACATGCGTTTGTGATATGTTTTTGTCAAATTTGGTTGAGTTGAAACACGACTTGGTTTATTCATCTACTATTTTGATGACACGATGGATAAGAATATAAGATTAAGCATCTAATCTATTTTATATGATCTACAAGTGATCTCTTATAAATATATGATTCTTTAGAAAGAGACTTTAAACTATAATGTTTCAGTGCATGATGCCTATGTATATAAATTGTAGTGCAAAATGCTAGTATCATTTTATTGTTTAATTAATAGATTGCTTAATAAAATCATTGCTATTATTACGTGCTTATGTGAATAAGGTCTTGAATGCATGACTAAAACAAGAGATAATTTGCTTATACACTCTCTTGATTAACACGATAATTACTTTTATACAAATGTTGGATTATGAATGAACAAAAATATACAAATTAAAGCCATTACCTACTGTGAATATTGTGGTAAATACAAATTTTGTTGGTTGTTCTAATTGTGCAATTGAGTTTGGCATGTACGCGTGAGTTATTTATTATATGTAATTCTATATGTTTGCATGTACGTAAAACATTTGATTTATATCGTATTTTCTTATAAAGCTATAGGCTAATGTGAATATTATATTAAACTCTGTGTGAAAAACATAAAAGAGCTAATCGGAGCTCTCTATCTTTTATATAAAACAAAGTGTGACTGAAGCACATGTGGTCATAAAGCATAAGTTTATCCTTTAGTATGATTTGAAAATATTACGTGTTGCTTTATATGACACTAGACTCTTTGTTTGAAGTTGGTCAATGAAGACATGTTGGCAAGAAAATCGGGACGAGCTATGGAAACAAATATAAAGTCATTTACTTGGAATAATTATAAGTAAATATGTGACACCAAATATTTATATCTTGTTATAAATAGATTTACTTACAGTTATTCAGTTTTTAATTGGTGAATGTATTAGGCCCATATATTTACCTTTCAACTAATCATTATGAAGATTGCCGAACAAATTGAGATATCATGTACAAGAATAATTGATGCCTTAGCTTAGATTGTGTCATTTAGTTTATCATTGTGCCACTTACCTGGCTTCATTGGTTGCTTCCATACTTATTATGTGATGTTTAACATGTTGTTTTATTTGTTTACGGGACGTGATTATAACCGATCAATGGTGTATATACCTGCGAGCTTAGAAAATTGTGCAACTTGACTTGTGCAAAATATGTGTTTCTTGTTTAATAGTAATGCTATAGGCTAACACAGTATTTTATTACACAATGTAAAAAGCTATGAAATAGCTCATTTATAGGTTCTCCCTATTATTAGACTTTTAGATATAAGTCAAATCAATGAAGCATATGTGGTCATAAACCAAGGTTTATGAGCCAATATTGTAGTATCAATTGGCATGACCGGTTGGACCATCCCGGTTTAATGATGATGCAAAATATATAGAACAACAATAAGTTTCTTGCAAAATAGATTTGATTGTTCTCAGTGAAAGTTAATTGTTCATATATCACCACAATATTAAAATAAGGACTTTGTCTTATAAAGTTTTGGAAAGAATATAAAGGGGATGTATGTAGGCCTATACATCTGCCATGTGGATCATTTTGAGTTTTAAAATCGATGCATCATCAAAATGATCATCAAATGCGCAACTTAAGGTTAGAGTGATTAGTGGCTTGACTTATAAAAGTTTTCCAAATTGTATTATTGAGAACGGTGGTGAATACTTTCAAGCTTGGCGATTATTGGAATAAGTGTTGAACTTTATGTAGCCCAAGTTCATATGCGAATTGCTTTTGTTGAAAGCGTTTATAAACGTCTTTAGTTGATTGCAATGCCAATAATTATGAGAACAGAATCTTAATTTATGGGGCATGTTATAAAATATGAATTCGCATCTTGCCAATAATTTTTATAATGAATCCTCCCTATTAGAATGATTTTTGGTCACAAAACATATTTTCCAAGTGAGATATTGTAATTGTACGACATTTCTTATAGTTAATCCACCATAACGCACAACAATGGGATATTAAAATGGATAATTCATTCAGGGGGAGAGTATGAGCAGCGAGGGATATGGAATGAATTATGATATAAATGTTGATCCTCACACTAATAAATATGAACTTGAAGTTCCAGGGACAATTTATATTCCAGATCTAGTAATTGCCAGACATATTTAGTGACCTAAAGAAAGTAACTAGATCATATATACGCTGCTAGTGCTTCGATTACAATGTGCGTCCCCGATAAAACCAATGATTGGTAGTAAGTCTATGGTACGTCTACAGCGTGATAGACTAATCGATTCCAAATGAAAGTCCTCGAATGAATAGATAAAATGGAGCAAGAAAATGAAGATGGTCAAATCGAGGTAATAAGACCCCATGATAGTCTACTAAAGAGACGCTAGACATGAAGGTTATTGAAAAACCCCGGGTACATGAAAAACTTGAGATCTCAATAAATGATATATAATGTCTAGTAGAGTATGGAATCGAAAAGAAATAAATCGACGTCGATAATAATATTACATATGAATGGTTATGAAAGTAAATAATATAGCGCTCAAATGAATGTGAGGATCTTGGATTAATGAATAGCCAAATTTAATGACGCAAATAAATAATGAAGGGTTGAAGTCTCGTGTGATGAGACATGTGATTAGGACTTAAAGTCAATATACAGAAATATGTAAAACTTGTTGGATATGCATCTGTCTTTGAGATAGCGATATTAAATTGTGCATAAGGCACAAGTGATGGCACACATATTTTCGCAAAGATTTTGAAATGATAATGACGATACATGTTCACATGTGGTGGATTATAATATATTTTGATATTGTACAAGTCTGGCAATGTGAGAAGTAACTGATATGTGTCTGAAAGAAAATGATTAGAGCTCATTTGAAGTTAAGATTCCTTAAGAAATATAGAATGCATGAAGCACGTGTCATGATTTAAAAATTCTCGAGAATTGTAATTGATCAAATTGAACAATTCCATGAAATGGAATAAAGTAAATATTTTGATAGTTTTAATGTACACGAATCATGGGTTTATATTTTACTAACCCATCAAAACAAGGTTAGTTGGTTTTGCAGATGCAGGATATGTTTAATTCTCACAATGATCGGTTTCAAAATGGATATGCTTTTAAATACAAAATTCTGGGAAGGAGACACTAATGATTTTGCATGAAGATGATATAGTCTATACTGCTTAGTTCAAGAATGGTTACATCAAAGGCGACAAGACACTTCTCATTCAAAAGATACTCGACGGATCTATTTAAATAATCTGGTGGATCTATTTACTAAATCAATTCTTACATCAACATTAGGAGATTAATCGCAACAACGAAATCGCCAACTCAAAAAGCTCAAGTGATGTAGTCATCAGAGGGAGATAATACGCGTTGCACTCTTTTTCCCTTAGCCATGGTTTTATCGGGTTTTCCTGGTAAGGTTTTTAACGAGGCAACATTCCCAAAGCGTATTAATAGTATGGACATCCAAGAGGGAGTGTTATGGATAAATACATATGGATGTCCATATCCCTTAATATTGGTTAGAGTTTGAATCACATTAGAAGATATACATCATTTACTTCATCTTTATCTGATTGTATCTATATATAGACCAATTGGTGGATTATCTCAATAACACATTCATTCTCCTAAACTTGTGTTCACAAAAAAACATTATATCTCTATCTTTATTTTTGTGTGCACAACGACTTTTTACCTTTATTTTTTTGTGCACAATAACTTTGTCAAAAATAATAATAATAATAATAATAAAAATGCCTTCTGTCTTTAACATTCTTGGGTCCGCCACTGACCACATATGTACGTCAAACACGTAAGAACAATATAACAAGATGGTTTTATTTTGGGCAATTTCATATCTCCCCTCTTCAAAATCAAAAAAATTATATTTACCTAAAGCATGCATTAAAAGCATTGTACATTTATGCATTCAAATGTTATAATTTGAGTATATATGAAATTAATTATGAAAAGAGAGATATATGAAATTCATCCTTATTTTAAAACTAGGCGAGTACTCATGCCTAGCGGCATCGGTTTCTACGCGCAGACAATTAACGATATGCAATATTGTGGTAAGTGTTTCTTATAACGTTCAAAATAGAACGTGAAAAGATCAAAATGTAATTACAAACGGTTGTAACATGTGATAATTCAACTCTAGCAAAAATTCTTAACATGTATCAAACGACATATAAAAATGTTTAATGAAGCTTAAAATAAAACATTACATCAATTATGAAATATTAACTAACAACACATGTTACTCGTCGCGTAAAACTTCTTGATACACGACATTTGAGGTATAGATTCCTGCTTGACGGAATTCTTTGACTGGTTTAACCAGTACCTTTGTTATTCTACGGGATACCCCTCTAGACAATGCTACATAAAGTCGATGCATGAGAGAAAACAGAATCTTCCTGTTTTGAAATAGAAACTTGTTTTGGGGGTTGTTTATATAGGCTAAAAATACGAAATGTTTCAATTGATTTTCCCGCCAATGAAACAATGAATTGGTGGCAATTTGAAAATTGAAAATACATTGAAATCAAATTTTAATAGTTACCATGCAAGAAATACATTAAAATGAATTTTGACTTTCCAATAGTATATTAATAAAATGAATGTATCTGGCGTTGATTTTTGACTTGCAAGAAATACATTTCTTCTGTTGCAAAACTCTAGTAAATGTAGTAAAGATATGAACATATCTACATATTAGAATGGGTGGCGTTGATTTTAATTTGAATAGTTACAATGCAAAGTTAGCATGCAAGAAATACATTGAAATCAAATTAAATACTTTCTATGTAAAGGAATCATGCAAGAATATTGATTTTCCACTATTTCACTTTTCACTTTTCCAATATTGACCATGTTGACCATTTTTCTTTTTAATGTAGTAAAGATAAAGATAAAGATAAAGATATATGATTTGTTTTTTTTTCCAAGAATATTGAAATTAAATTTTAGTAGTTACCATGAATAGGTGTGATGCAAGAAATACATTTGCATGGAAATATATAATAGGGGACCACGAAACAAGGAGATGCGTTTTATCAATTTTGAAATCAAAATATATGATTTATTTTTTCTTGTCCAAGAATATTGAAATTAAGCTTTAATAGTTACCATGAAAAGGTGTGATGCAAGAAATACATTGCATGAAAATATATATGTGGAAACGTAGAGGGGGGGAGGGGGTGAATACGTTGCCGTTTAAAAACGTTTAGATCTTTAGTATCAAATCGCTTATGAAGCTTGTTATAATATGAAAGTTCCAATTATTGTTTGTGACCAATGTAAAGCATAGTAAACCATGTTGTCACATAAGCATTAACATCAAACCACATCACAAGCAATAATATAGTGCAACTATAAAAGTAAAGAGATAAAGAAAGGAAAGTGCAAACCGAACACGATGATTTATAGTGGTACGGTCACGGATCTCCTTCCGCCCTACTCCACTCCCCGAGTACCCAACTCGAGAGTTACTTCACTAACAAGCTCCCTTCTCGGCGGAGAAAACCTTACAATCGTAAACACACTTTTTCCGGTACAAAGCTAAATACCGGGTTCTAGTTCGAGGTAGAACCAACCTAACGTCGCCTATACAATATTTCCGACACTAAGCTAGATGTCGAGTTCTTTTACAAGGGTACAACCACTCCCAATATGTTTTATGGCCCAACATAATAAACCTTGTGTTTTATGGCACAAACACATAAACCATCTAATCTAGTTTGGTGAAAGTGTTGTTATGATGCAATGATGTTTACACTAATGATCCATGACACAAATGTCTAATGGATATGAATAACTACTTCTAAATGATCTTCCATTGATAGGAAGCCTTCATGATGAAGATCACAAGTTCCCTAAACTTATTGTGATAGATCTTCAGCTTGTGGTGAGTGGGAATGGCTAGATCTCCAAGTTTTCCTTGGTTGATCAAGATGTAGAGTATGCTTACAACAAAGATGAATGTTAGAAGCATTATGATCATGTGATGGTGAGGGTGATTAATGTATGTTTCTACATTGTTATCTACAGATCTAAATGATGCAAGAAGGGTAGAGAGAAAGTGTGTTGAAGGTATGATTAAACAACTTGGTTTGGCTTGCTATTTATAGCCAAAATGGACGGGGAGCGTCCTGACGGACCACGGAACCCTCAAAGGGTTCCGCCTCGTGTACCATTTTGGTACCGTGAAATTCGGTCTGACAAGATTACCAAAATCTTACCAAAGTCAACCAAATCCATCCAAGATTGTGTAAGCTATGTAGAGTCCAAATCTAAACAAAATATTCTATGAAATCTTCTAAAGATTACAAGGATGATGCATGCCATGATGTAATATGTATTTCCATTTTTAGATTAAAATTTTATCAAAGTAAACTTGTAAAATGTATTATGTAACTAGTTAATAAAATGTCTAGTTACCTTTTGAAATACTTGTGAATGCAAAATGTAAAATGAGGTTCGAAATAGAGTGGTTAACCTATTAAAATACTTAGTGACTCTAAACATATTTTTAACATTCTAAATGATTTGTTATTAGGTTTGATCATAATGCCACATTACAAACATGCCACGTGTTGTAACATACGAGGACTTGAGACATCGAGAGGAGTTGAATGTATGTTGAGACAAAGTGTGATTACAAGTAACTTGTACATTTTACGTTATGTATTACAAGTTACATGTTTGTCATCAATCAAAACAAACGAGACTGTATAGATTAAATATCGTAATATTTGCACTAACAATCTCTCCCTTTTTGATGATGACAAATATATGTTAACGTAATATAAAGTAAAATGTAAAATGTTACTTTTATCCTTACTACCTTTACATTACCTTCTCCGTTTACACTCTTCTCCTCCTTTTGTCGAAACAAAAGAGGCGTGTCCTTGGAGTTTAACTTCAATTCTCCCCGAAAAGGCGAGCTTGCATCATCCCTAGTGAAGTTGTCTACTTCAATCCGTCCCTTGTTTGGTAGCGGATCCATGGATCAAATAAAGAGGCTTAACCTACATCAAGGTTAGTTTTATGCAACAAAAATTATGAGAAATATATGAAAAAGAAAAATGCATAGCAATGTTAGCCTATTTTCTCCACTTTTATCGAAGCACAAATGCTTGTTGAAAAGTGAGAATGATGATAAATGCGTGCATGCTCCCCCTTGATGGTTGCTCCCCCTTGTTTGAGGCATCAGGGTATGATTAAGAACCTACAAAACAAATATTAGTGCAAAAATATATTTGTCATTGGACGAGTAAGTGATATACAACAAAGTGTATATAAGATGCATTCAGTAAATTCTTGACGGAAGCTCTCCTTGCTCTAGGGCGTCAAGATGAACCTTCAAAATAAATATTAGTATAATAGAAGCTTTGTCTTTAGACAAATATGTCATATACAACCAAGTGTATAGACGATGCAACATGAGTGCTTAAAGGAACATTCCTCCTTGTTCTAGGGTGTCAAGAAGCACCTAAAATAAGAAAAATAATTGATGCAAACTTCATCCTTAGATGAGTAAATTATATACAATCGAGTGTATATGATGATGAACCTACAATGAAAAACATCAGTGCAATATATTTCACCTTTTTCACAAAAAATAAGATGTATATATGTGATAAATGATATAATCAAAGATCTCATGAAGTGTAGTCTCCTAATTACAATCATAAGAAAAGTGAGAATATAATATGATAAAAACCTACAAAATAGTTCCTAGAAAGAAGATATGAAGTCTCCCACCGGGTGTGCCACTAGTGGTGCTAGTGTTGGTGTCGGTTTACTAGTAGGATTCATGTGGTGATGGTAGATGACTCGAGATTTACAAAAGTAAGTTTTCGCTAATCCATGGTGGTGATGATTAGTGAAAGTGGTGATGGAAGGTGGTGGTGATTAGGTAGGAAGCTATTAAGGAGTTAGAAACTCATATGTATAGCAAATATAAAAAAATATGGACTCATGCAATCCTTTCGTCATGTAAAGTGACCAAAGCAAAAAAAAAATGAATGGACATTGCATTTCAATGATACATAAGAGTTATGATTTGAATGATTTATTGATGCTAACAACCTATTGTTTTGAGCAAGTTCTCATATGCTTCAACCCAAGAGTAATCAATAATGCGTTCTATCTAAGAATATAGAAGATAAATTCGTTCATTGATTGACACGAATTATAAAAATGACCTATTCTAGGTGACAATGGGAAATGTAGTATTAGCATGGTTTTGACCGACATGGATGATTATCACTTTGAAAAGAAGTGAAGACAATATGGAAAATACTAATGATAATAATGGGTACCTATATGAGGATGAGAATGACATCATATAAGTGAGAGTTGGATGGACCCACGTGTTGGAAATGGTCATTTGATTAATATATCGTTTGCACTGACAATGACATGCATGATATATGTCAAGCCAGAAAAGGATAAGATCCTATGATGGTGTTCTAGATAGTGAAGTTGTAAGGTGCTAGGTTAAGGAAAATCCTAGATTCATTGATTGTGGAGATGAAGAAGTTTGTAAAACACATTATGTGTTTTTCACTTGATGAGGTATTGGTGCAAACTTGTGATATAAGGTTAAAAAGGTTGAACTAGTTGTGGTTTCGTGAACGGTTTTAGCTAAGTGGTGTTGCCTATGTGTTGGTATTTTAGAGTCTAAGAGACATAAAATTTGACAAAAGACAATTATGTGAATGGATTTCTCTCCCCTTAATTGGTGGACATCCAACATAATGTGTATCAAATAAGGAATGACAACAAAATGTTTAGGAGGTTATTCGGGTTAACGAAAGAGATGAGCTTAGTGATGTTTTTCCGGATGATGGTTAGCATACAATGAAATTCATCCTTAAAGTCAATGCCTCTTCTCGATTAATAAGAGATGATCGTATGATGAGGCATGTGGTTTCCTAATAGGAAGTGAAGAGGATTAGAGTATTGTTATAACTAAATAATGATGGAGGTGATTTTTGGAAAGCAGAAGCAAAAATGAGATTTGGAAAGAGGTCGGTTGAAAGACCAAAATGCAAAGCCAACCCTCTAGAACTTAATTCTATATGCTTTTAAACTATATGCAAGTGTAGGGGTCCCATAAAGCATAGTACTAATCTGCGTAGCAATAAAGGGGATTATGCAAAATGAGCATATAAAAGTTAGAACCAATTGAGATAAAAAATAATTTGTTATCAACCTACAAAACAAATTTGTTAGTGACAAAAGATGTTAACATGATAGAAATCAAATGATAACATATTATATAAGCAAAACAACACATTGCACTTAGTAGACAAGAAATCACCGCACAAGATAGCATCAAACAATCATATTATGCAAGAATACGACTTTATTCAAGACATTTCATTATGAGATTGATTTGTCGTTAGACTTAGCCATAAGCATACTTGGATATACAATAATCTATGTGATTAATTTGTAAGATAAAAAGGCTTCTAAAAGTTAATCATACCAAAAGCACTTTGACAGATTATATGTGCACACGTAGCAAACAAATAGTGTGACAAGAAGCAAAAGAAACAAGATGAAAGATTCATGCAAGCCATGTTTAAGACATAACAATTTGGAGCATGTATCATTTGGATCGTACTACACATAGATGTAATGAATGCCAACTAATAGCTTTCAAACACAAATATATCATATCAAAAATTATCACGTATCAAAATGGCATATTATGAGTTCATAAGTAACATGTTAATCATGCTAACATTAATTCAAAAGTAAGTATCATGCAAATAAAGTTTAGGTTTAAACATTTAGTAGCATGAAACAAGAATACAAGCATTATAAAGATAAAAGCGTACTAAGGTTTACACATTTGACTTGTTATCAAACACTAAGATAATGTCAAATCAACTTATCATATTAAACAAGAACATGTAATCAACACATGTAAGTGCAATGCAAGTGGTTTTACTAAGGTTTACACATTTGACTAGTTATAAAACACTAAGATAATGTCAAATCAACTTATCGTATCAAACAAGAACATGTAATCAACACATGTAAGTGCAATGCAAGTGGTTTTACTAAGGTTTACACATTTGACTAGTTATCAAACACTAAGATAATGTCAAATCAACTTATCGTATCAAACAAGAACATGTAATCAACACATGTAAGTGCAATGCAAGTGGTTTTAAAAGAAAAGTCATATATACTACTTGTTTGATTAGTATTCCTAAGGCGAGGCAAACTATCAATGTTTTAACACTTACTTTAGGCAAGTATAGGAATACAAAATTTTCAAGTTGGAGAATGAATATGAGACTATTACTAGCGGTGCTCAATTAAGGCTAAACACGACCAATTTTACGGGTGATTCCACATACCCAACTTCTCTCTAGGAAGCAATTCAACCGTTAGGTCAAATTGAGTTTCTAGTGCAATAGGTTCTCCAGTAGTCATTCTCATGTTAGAAAGATGGGAACTCCTACCTTTGCATATTAAAGTGCATAAAAGATGATAGTTTACCAATACTTGGCTTAATGTGACTTAACTAATATGCAATATAACTAAGGTGATGAAGACGTCATGTTATACACATGAATTTTAACAATGGTGTGTTTGATAAACAATGTGTTTTAATCTTGTGTTTAGAATCTAAAGTTGTTCAAAATACACAGCTAATTGTATGATCTAATGGATGACGAGTTGAAGTGTGTACTTTAAATGTGAATTGATCATCTTAGACTAGATAATGGAATATGTTAAACTAAGAACGTTCTCAAGAAAGCTCTTTGGTATTTTATTTAACAAGAGTCTAAGTGAGGTTACCAACTTCAATAGATCTTGTGTATGCTCTAAAGATGTGTAGTTTTAACCTTGGATGTGCACTTGGTTTGAGCAAGGTTAGGTTATGATGTATGCTTGAAAGGAAATAGATACAAATAGTATCTTTCAACAAATGAGATTATCCCATGGGATAAAGTTATCATGCTTATGAAAACAAGTATGACAAGATGAATTGGATATGCTAGTTCACAGAACTTTGTAGATGTTTGTTTCAAGATCATTTAGCCAATGAGGTGTAATGAAATCTCTTGTAACACAACTATTTATGTCGAAAGAGTGATGCATAGGATATACAATATCCTTTTAACAAAATGAAAGCTTAACGCATGAATCTTAGTCATAATGTTCTTCAAAACATCATGTTTTCCTAAATGAAGATATGAAGCCAAAGTGTTTGAATCGGATAGTCCCATCTAAATAAACTTGGTCTCAAGATTATATTCACTAGATTATGACAAGAGGAATTCACTCGAGTTTCATATGTATACTCCTCAAGAGTCATTGTTGCTTGGGGTCTATGATGTTGGATTTGAGATTGCATTTTAACATATGTTGTTAGAATGTTGATTTGAGGTTTAACGAAATTTATGCAAAAGTTTAATGACAAAGTATTACTAATACTTTGATAATTTGTGAAGGTAGTACTACTTATACCTAGTGGAAATTGTCAACAATTACCAAGAGCACCATTCTTATTTGATAGTTGAGGTTCTAGCCATAATGAATTATCTAAGTCCTTATATGTGAGAAAGGATGGTTGAGTTTGTTCAAACGTGCATTTGATTCAGTACAAGTGTTGGACACAAAGGCTTTTTGAGCA
>OU343216.1:68456882-68480392 GCA_910596185.1 Chrysanthemum makinoi | reverse complement strand
AAAATGATTCTTCAAAGTCAATACCTTCTCTTGACGGTATCCTTGCAACTAATCGAGCCTTGTTCTTTAAGACATCACCATGCTCATCAAGTTTCACTTTGAAGATCCATTTAGAGCAATGATCATAGCACAACTGAGCAGTACTAATTCCCATATATCAAGACGATCAAACTCATGAATTTCTTCTTGCATGGCATTGAACCAACAGCCTTCATTCATGGCGATTTTAATGTCTTTTGGTTCGACCTTAGAGAGTACGGAGTTGAAGAAGCACCATAAGGCACCGGTTGCAAGTTGTTTCCTGTGGATATTGGACGAGAGGGGTTTCAAATGATGTTATCTAATGGGTGATCATGTGTCCATTTTCTAAGGTGTTCATGTGGTTGTTGTTGTAGAACTGAAGTAGCAGAGTCGATGTCTCCTGATGAAGATGGTTTAGATGATGATTCAGGAGCAAATATATTTTCAAATGGAGCATCTTCGGGAGTAGCAAAGGGATTAACTTCTTCATTGATGCCGGAAACAATTCCATGATGTACATTTGATGATTGATGATTTGTTGATGAGACAGAGTGATCAGCAGCAGGCTCTTCTTGACTTAATGATATTGATGAAGGGTTGACTTCATTCACAGGATAGGAGCAGCCTCGTTGATGGAATTGATATTTCATCAAGATTGGTTCATAATGTTCATCAAACATTGGATCAAACAATTTCTTTAAATCATCTTCAGATGGAGGTACATATGGAGTTGCTGAAAATGAGTTTGGTACAAGGGATGAACCAATGGGACTGTTTTGAAGTGCGGTCCAGAATCGGATTGTCCAGAGCCATTTGACCGTCACTCATCAACGTAACGTGAATTATTTCCATGATATTTCAGGTTCTCTTGTTGTAGATTCGGTAACCCTTCTTGTTTGATGCATAACCACCAAAAGTCTTGACCATCATTAGTTGGATAACATAATGCACTAAACACACGAAGGAATGAGAGATTAGGTTTTCTATTGTGGACAAGTTCATATGGAGTTTTTCCATGAGCAGGTGAATTAGGGACCGATTTTGAGTGTAGCATGCGTGGCAATGGCTTCACCATAGAAACATTGGAACCTTGAGTAAATCAAAGATTGTTCTTGCGGCTTCCACAAGAGTTCGATTTCGTCTTTCAACTACACCGCTCTGTTGAGGAGTTCGTGGAACACTTCTTTGATGACTGATTCCAACACTTTCATAAAACTCACTAAGTTGTTTATTAACAAACTCAGCCCATTGTCCGTTCGATGATTCTCGACGTTTTGTTAAGTCGAACTCGCAGCTATTTGATAAGTTTGATGATGATATCTGAGTTTCATCCTTTGTCCTAAGAACTTAACCTGTGAATCGAGTAATCATCAACCATAACTAACATGTATTTCTTCCCAAAGATATTCTGCACTCTCATGGGTCCACATAAGTCCATATGAATTGTATGAAGAATTGCAGAGTTTGTAGGTTTAGGTTTGTGGGCATACTTCTTGCTTTTTCCCAATTGGCATGATGAACAAAGATGATCCTTTTCATACTTTAGTCTAGGTAACCCTACAACTAAGTCCTCCCGGAGAGATCATTGATGGTGCCGGTTCAAGTGATTGAGACGACGATGCCATAACCATGACTTTGAAGCCTTTGACAACAAGCAAATTGGAGAAGACTTCATCATATCTTCGATAGAGATGGTGTATAGATTTGAACCACATGTTCCTCTTTAAAGTTCCTACCATCAAGTTCTCTAACGAAACAAGTATATTTTCTAAGGCCACTTCTAGATCAATCACGTAATTGACCGACAGAGAATAAGTTATGACCAAGACCTTCCACATAATATACCCGAGATAAACACTCACACCAAAACATAATCTCCATAACCCATAATATGCACCAAATGATCGTTCCCGTATCTAACAGTCCCGATGAATTTGCTCACGAAGTTCATGAGCCGCGACCGGTCTCCAAATATATGCTTGGAATGTACTGAGTCCAAGTACCACGAACGATTTGAACGACCAGTTGAACACGCACAAGAATGGATAATTGGAAAATTGGGATCCCCATGCAAGAATGGGTTCCACTTGGTTAGTAAATGTGATTGGAACACCCACATCGAAATAGAAACATCCATATCGAAGTAGAAGCAATGGAATCATTAGGAATAGATGCGCAGTCTGGTGTCTCAGATTTGACCTATTCAAAGTATGTTCACTTCTTAACGGAATAGTTCTACCAGAGGCATCCATTTTCTAGTGGGCATAGTCTTAGCGATTGAGGGCAAACCTGATTATTCTTATGGCCAAAAGGTATCCATTGATAACCTATCCTTCTAAATGTTCTTCCCGTGGGTTTCCATCTTTCTTAACTTTCTTTCATTTTTGCCTTTAGCCTTCTTAGCATGATTTTTAGCATTAACACGGCATTTGACAACATTAGACAAAGCATTCACACCACATTCAAGATTAGTAATAGAAACCACGCAATCATCATTACATGTTTTGCCAAAAGTAGTAGAATTCGCATTAATTACAATACGCTTAGAGCTAGCACTAGAATCAACACGATTCGTTTTATTCAAATTCTCCTACTTGATCTTCTACTTTCTTCCAATGCACATTCTTAGCTTGCAAGGTCCTATCATTCCTTGTATTGTTGAGACTTTGACCGGCTTTAATGTCACCGATTACTCCTGTAGAGGGAATGGGAACATTAGTTGGTTTTGCTACTTTTCGCCTTTCTTGTTTTGAAGTGCTGGGATCTGAACTACTTGAAGGCATACTAAGGTTCACATTCATAACATTGGGGATTGAATGAGTTGCATACTTGGCACTAGGCATGGAACAAGGTATCAAGGGATTGCCTTGTTCACCTAAGGTTTTAGGGCATATTGTAATTAGGCATTCTAGAAGTTCTTGAGATCGTTTGGCATATAAGCATGCATGGACAATTGCATTATCATGTGGTTTCTCTAATTTATCCTCTTCTACAATCTCATGAAGACATTCTAGGCGGTCCTTAAGGTATGAGAAATATGTTTGAATAGCAAGTTTGTTATTCCTAAGATGAGGAGGAACATATTTCACTGCACAAAGAATATTTATTACGATATGCACCTTTGAAGCACCATTCTTCCATTGGTCATGGCATTTTCCCTTTTACCCGACTCTTCAGATTCTCAATTTCCTTTTGCAATGAAGTTATTTTTTCATTATTTTTGTTACGAGTGACTTTTATTGACTCAAATAACTCATTGAAATGACGTTTAACCTTTTCATTTTCTTCTAGAAAACTCTCATTTTCCTTTGTAAAGTATTAACCAAATTTTGAAGATGAAAATTTTGAGAATTACGAGAATCTAAAGGAGGAGGCATTTGGGATCCAGTCACATTGTTCATTTCACCCTTTAATTGAGAGATTTGGGCTTTCAACTTTCTGATCGTGTTACAATGAGCTTGAATCTGTTCATCACGTTTGTTTATCTGAAAATCAGATCAAACTCTTGAACATTTGAGGATGTCTTGATATTTGAGGTTTTGACATTTTCTTTAAGATGTTGATATTTTAGTTGTAAATCAAAATGTTCAACTTCTAGTTTAGAAAGATGCTTTACCAAATTATCGGATCATCCATCAATTTTCTCATTAAGAATTAGTCTTTTCAAGCTCAATGACACGATCATGGGAGACTTTCAGAGCAACAGATAATTCATGAAATTGAGAAGCATTAATGGAGCAATTTGTAGCAGTGTAAAACACATCTTGAGTACATCAAAATAAGATTCTCATTCAATGTATACAAGTTCTTCCTCTCAATCTCATTATATTTTAATGCTCGCTCATAGTCACTAACCTCAACTATCATTGCATCAAATTCCTTTTCCATTCCTTTATATCCGAATCTATCCCCTTTTAAGACTCTCAAATTGATCTTTTAGTTGTTTAAAAAAGGCATCCTTAGATAGCATTCTTTTGTTTGCTCAAAACCCCTTTCCCCTTCAGTTATCCCAGGGGGTGTGATCCTTTTCTTACAAGTTTTCTCAAAATCGACAAATAGTTGAAGAATAACATATTGGCTGATTAAGGTCTTACTCTTAGTGGCAATAGTTCTAGGAACTAAATGCATTGGTGTATTTGGAGGATACACATGCCTGCAGCATTTTCCTAAGGGGAGGTTTTGTTTCAACAAGATTTTCACTTTTGCTTATCTAAGTCCTTTCCGAGAAAACTTGTTCAGCTGTTAACAACGTTTGAGGCTTAAATTTGTTTAAGGAGATCCAGTTTTCCTTCTTGTAATCATGGGGTTTGATCATGATGTTATTCTTTTCCATTCAAAGGATCTTCTAACTTAAAATTCGTTTTCATCTAGTCATCATCAATTTTCTATCTTCCTCGATTCGCTCAACACTGTGGATTCATCTGGGTTTAAGAATCTCATTACCATCATAGATTACATTTTTAATTTTGCTTTTGCTCTTCTTATTACTCGGTTAGGTTTTATCTATAATGGGAACACTATGCTAGCTTAAACTCTATGCTTAGTGATATGAAATGATCTGAATGATTCCTTGTGCAACTTATTTTCAAGCATGTTCTTCAAAGTTTTTAGATTAGAAAAATCATTCAAAAGTTTTGATTCCTTAGCATGAAATTCCTGCTAAAGCACTTTAACATTTTCTTGAAGTTCTTGTTTTTGCTTAGCAGTTTTTGAAAGCTTTTCTTGTAAGGAGTTTGACTCTTGTTTTAACACTTCTTCTCTAAAATTACTTTTTCTAATAATTGTACGCAATTTGGTTATCCAACTCCTGCTCACAGTACTTAACTCAAACTTAGCACGTTGTTCATAAATAAACTCGTTCTTTATAGGCATTAAGTTCGAGATAATGAGAATCATCGGGGCACATGCGGTTGTATTCATAAAAACATAGTCATCGTTGATCGTAAGATGCATCACTTGGTAAAACCTCACTTTCACTTTGTTTCACATATTGATCATATGGGACAACATTGATATTACTCATATTTTCAATATTTGACTCAATAGTTTCAGTTGATTGTACTTTGTCATGCATCTTTTGCACATCGGCATCATCGTATAGTTTTAATACCTCAGAAATGATTTTGTCTTTGGATGGACCAGCTTGTGGTGATGAAGAGACTTTAGGAGAGACCATTGGAGAAATGCTAGCCATGAAAATGGTTTGTGCAGAGGTTCATCATCAACATCAGTCGTATGCATCACAATCGGCTACTTGAAAGGCATTCGATGATTGTTGCCTATCTTCAATTGGCCGCTCATCCACATCTACATCATACGTCTTGGCATTTCCCTCGACAGAAACAACAACTCTTCTTCATCCAAAGCTGCACCATTATCCCGAGCTTGAACAAGCAACATCTTATCCCTGAAGTACTTCGCATTCGAGGCGTTTTGGCGATGTGCAGTTCCTTGCAATGTGTCCCTCACCTCCACGCTTGTAGCACTTGATCGGCTTTGCTTGTCCCTGATTTCCTTTCCTTCCCCTATTCTGATTTGCCACATATCCTCTACCGACTCTACCTCTTCCTTGATCATAATGTCTTTCTTGAATTGGCTGCACCATAACTTTCCCATCTCTGACAGTGGCTAGATTGTATGGATTGGATGCAGTTCTGAGATTGTTGTTGGTGTGTGGAAGAGAGTTCATAGTTTGACTAATCAGAAGAGCCAGTTGATTAATGAAGTTTCCCACGTGTGCATCAGCATCAACTTGTTTGAACATAGGATCGGGAATGAGTTTGTGATTACCATTACCCATGGGTATAACTTGAGATGCTTTGGTGGTAATTCCAATGTTTGAGTAGAAGTTAGTTGAATCATTTGATGAGCTTGTCTCTCCCTGGTTAGTTTTGAACTGATCAAGAATCCTTTTTTCAAACATAGCATGTCTCTCATTCTGAAGAAGGAAGGCATAGAGTTGCTCATAGTTTGTATTCTTTAATCCTTTGGTTAGCTTCACAAAGGTGACAAACTTATGCCATTCGGGATTCATGTTGTTCACAAGCTTTGAGTTCAGCTGAATGTTTGGCATAGTCATTCTGACGTTCCTCATGTCATTAACAAGCTTGTGGAATCTTACGTAATACTCATAGACACTCTCATCTGGTTTCATCTTGAAGTGCTCAAATTCATCATAGAGTTGTGATTCTCTGTCTTCCATAGTTAATTGAACCCGAGAAGAAGCATCTTGACATTATCCCACACTGCCTTGGCTTCGGTGTTGTGATTGATAAGCTTTTAGATATCTTTTGGAAGACCTTGAAGTATGATGTTAGAAGCCACGATATCGCATCGAATCTCTTTTTCTCTTTATCAACTGAGCTCATCATACGTCTTTGGTGCTGTCCAATCCAAAAATCATAGTTCCATCTGCAGCGTTATCAATTATGTCTCTTGTAGTCTCAACCCGATAAGGTCCTTCATCAATCGATTTGAGAATGTTGACCCCATTTTCCTTTCCAAGACAAGTACAATCGATTCTTTGAGCCCAAGAGTAGTAGTCGGTTCGTCAAGCATGGGTGGGCGAATTATCCGAACCAGCTTCTTGAACATCCTCGACGCAACGTGGAGATGATTGTATATGCGTTGGTAGACATGTTGACAAATTAAACGGGATTTTATAACTCTATGATTAAACCGGGAAATAGATTCTTTCACGGGATTTTACTAAATCAAGAGAAAACCGTATTACAAACAAAAGTTAACCAAGTCGATAAGATTCCTTGAATCAAGTCGCTAAAAACCAAGTTGCTAAGACAAGTCTCTAAGTTCCAAATCGCTATGAATTTTGACAGCAAGTCGCTATGCACCAAGTCGCTAAATAGCAACTCGCTACTAGTCCAAATCGCTAACACCAAGTCGCTAAGAAACTTAAGAACAAGTCGCTATCAAAATTGAAAGCAAGTCGCTACCTTACCAAGTTGCTACCCGTAGTGGAGAATCCACTAACGATTTTTGTCGGCTTGTCTCTAAAGGCAAGTCGCTAAGCACCAAGTCTCTACCACAATACACTACGACTCGCTACTGGACTTACAAAGCAAGTCGCTACCAAGAAACGAACACCGAGACTCAAGTCGCTAGCATGAAAAAATTCAAAAACACCACTTTTCAATCCAAAACAACCCAACCACGATGATTCAAGCCTTCCAAATCAAAACCTAAACACTTATGATGATCCTAAACACAAAAGTACAATCAAAATCCAAACTTTAACACTAAAAATCAACCAAATGATGCAAAAACCACTAAACTTTCTCAAACTCAAAAACCACCTAAAACCACTAGAAATCCAAAGATATGTAAGATATGATCTAACCATGGCTCTTGATACCATTTGTAACATATTGGATTTCACATACACATCAAACCATAAGCAAAGTAGGTGTACACAATGAGTTTTAGAGAGAGAAAGTTAGAGGTTTGGGAACTTAGTGAGAGAAAGAAAAATCTTATTATGAGCTCCAACTCTCTACCTTGGGAGGTAGAGAGTATTTATAATACTTACATAAAACGCCACTGACGGGCGGTGTGGATCAGGCATATAGTGGGTAAAGACCCGTTCGTCCTCCACGGTGTTACTTAACTAAATACTACTAAACATTAAATAACTACGACTACGAGCTTTCTAACGATTACATATACTTGAGGTGACCGAAACTTTAACTACCGGATTTTCCAAATCCTAACATAATACAACATTTATGGTATCAGCACAGATAACATCTTCCAAAACTCGATCAACATCTTTTCTTAACAATATGTTGCACACAATATATTGCACACATTTTCAAATTTCGGACATAAGGTAAAATTCTTTTCTGAAAAATATCTCTTTGATTTCGCGCATGAGGCGATTGGAAATGTTCAACTTTTATTTCAGAATTGATTTCAATTTCACGTTCCAAAAGTTTGATGTCCGATAACAATGTTTCAAAATATTTAAGAATTTGACATTGTTCGGGTAATGATTTTACTTCACTGAGTGAAGGTAAAGGAACATTAATTTGTGCAGTATTGGGTTAGGGACCAACATTATAAGACTCAAAAGTAGGCGTGATAACCCAAGGTGTGTTAGAATTATCCCTGTTGTGTGATGAAAGTTATGGCTTTTGAATAGTTAAATGGTTTGTTATAAACAACATTTTCTAATTTTAACCGACTCTCGTCTTCTGCATCTAGTTCCTCCATGCGATTATATTCAACAACAATCATAATGGAATCATCAATTACGTGTTTGTAAACTTGAGGATTTGGTTTGAATGCTCTATGTGAAAACTTTGGTTTGTGATCAGCAAGATTCGGTCCATATCCATTTGGATTTGGTTTAAAAGTAAACTTTTGAATAGTTATGATTGACTCACCGTGTTTGTAAACAATATTTCTAAACTCTTTGATTTTGTTTTGTAAGTCGACAATTTCCTCAAGATAGTCATCTATTTGTTTCCTTGAATGCTTTTTGTATTCACAAAAGCTGTTTTGACAAGTTAACAACTTCGACTTGGCTTTTGAGTTTCGAAGTGAGAGCATTAAGTTGTTGTTTATGATCGTATTTCAGTTGTTCTATCTGAGACAACAAAGAATTCTTGGATGCAACTAGATCACATATCTGTTTTTCCAAAG
Source organism: Chrysanthemum makinoi (assembly GCA_910596185.1). NCBI lineage: Eukaryota > Viridiplantae > Streptophyta > Magnoliopsida > Asterales > Asteraceae > Chrysanthemum > Chrysanthemum makinoi. Next base: position 68,471,710 of record OU343216.1, on the reverse strand, counting down.
ATTTTTCATTTTGGTAGGATTTAGCAAATACGACTTCAAAACCTTTTCCGTTTCTCTTTTGTTTGAAAAATGTTGAGTTGGAACTCTAAGCATTCATTATCCTTAGTCAACAGTGCAATTTTCTCGTGTAATTTCTTATTGATGACTTGGCACATTTCCATTCGAGATTTTTGGTCCGTAATTAAGTTGGTCATGAGCTCAAGATCTGGATTAGACACAGGTTCATCTTGTTCAACGTGAGTCTCAACATGATCATTATTTAGATCCTCAAATATAACCACAGAGTCAACTTGATTATCAATATTAACCATAAGGTCATCTTGATCGTCAAATATAACTACGGGATCTATTTGATTATCATCGAATGAGATGTAGATGGCTCATGTTGAACACTCGAGCCTCGTCGGATCTGCGATGTTGGCGGAGATATCGGATCAAATGAATATAGTTTGATCTGGTACCTGAGACAAGCCGTCAGTGTCATACACTGGGTCTGTGTCACTCATGTGGAGTTCGTGCATGTTAGCCATTAACATAAGCTGTTGCATTAGCTGCAAGTCCTCCATATCATCGTCAGAATCTGCATTTGCCATGAAGCTTTGTTCCTTGTTGGTAAGAGTTCCACCAGATTCATCCTTGAGAGCCAAGAGTAAAGCCTCTTTGTGATAAGCGCTGTCTCTTGTCCTCGGCTTTGGGCATGCATTAGCCAGATGACCCTTCTCATTACATTATAACAACAAAGACCATTAACCCCGTCTAAGAATTTCCGATCAACCACTTGAGCCAGTTGTTGTGGAGCACCCATGTTATTCCTTCCATTAGCATTAAACCCTTGTCCACTACCCATCTGACGAACATTACCACGATTTTGAACTTCAACACGTCCATTGTTAAAAATAGCTTGATTCCTTGTGTTTGATGAGGTACAAATGCGGTTGTTGGATTTGTTAGCAAATCGTCCAAAGGCTTTAGCAAGCATAACAAATCCTTGATTCATTGCATCGAAGGCATCAGCATCCTCATTTGATTCACTATAGAGTGCCTGATCATTGTTGTTTTTGTATAGAACTAATTAAGTTTCTTGTGATTGTTGTTGTGAAGGATCATATGGTGTAATCTGAACAGTTGATTGTGGAGGGTTTGTGAAGACAGTTTGCAAGCTCGGGAATTGAGGATAACATGCTTGAGCCCACAAAGCAAGAGTTTGATTATCCGGGAGTGAAGGTGAAACAGGAGCTCCACGGATGACTCTTTCTCTATCAACTTCCTTTTGGTGGGGCTTCAAATAGTCGTACAACAATCCATATGTAGCATGATGAATATTGTTTGCTTGACGAATGAAAATAACATACTTTTCCTAATCAGGACCAAGACTACTAAGGAACTTAGTGTTAACTGCAATTCTTGGCATAATGATGTTATGTTTTTCCAAGTCATTGATGATGTCATAGAATCGATGATGATATGACTCTAGTGTCTCCCCTGGTTCAATCATGAAGTGTTCATAGGCTAAGTAGATTTTTGATTCCATGTCTTCTTGATTGAGTTCAGTTCCTTCCATAAGAAGTTGAATGTGCTCCCACATTCCTTTAGCAGTCTTCTGAGCATCAACACTACGAAGTATCGGATTGGGTAATCCCAAAAGGATATATTGCATTGCAAGTTCATCAGATTCTAAGTGAAGAAGTTGATCGAGTAAGTTGATCAATACCAACAATGTTGGTGATATCATCTCTTGGTGGATTAGCGATCGGATCTCCGTACGGTGATAGTAGGCATCTGAAATGGACCTTCAAGGATGACCTTCTTTAAGAACTTTCCATGTGGCTTCTTTAGATCACAAAACCTAAAGAACCTTATCACCCATTGATCGTAGGTTCCAGGAGTGAGCATTGGAGGTCTATCAAGTGATCCAACTTCATGAATGGATTGTTGGCTGCTTAAAGCTTCACACATCTTTGCGAACCAAGACGGTTCCTTCATAGCATACTTGGATGGATGCTGATTTTGAAAGTTTGTTTAAGGTTGTACTTGTAGACTATGGGGTGGTTGAATCATTTGTGGTGGAATTGCTCCTTGAGGAAATTGTTGTTGAAATTGTTGCATTTGTTGTGGTGATGGTGGAGGATATTGTTAATAGATTTGTTGTTGTCGTTGTTGTTGAGGATACATATGAGGAAATTAGCTAGAGTATGGTGATTGAGACATCTTGAAACTTGCGTTGATAATGGATCTTTGTAGTCGAATGAAACAATGTTGATGAAGTAACTTTAAGCGTAGAAAACCAGCTTATGCGTAGAAAGTACCTTATGCGTAGAAACCCACTTACGCGTAACAATAGAGTTTACGCGTAGGAATAGCTTACGCGTAGACTTGAGGAAAACTTAGCTTAGGCGTAAACCAAAGGCTTAGTAGTAGAATCCTTGTGCGTAATATTAGCTTAAGCGTAAGACAGGCTTAGGCGTAAGAAAAATGCTTAGGCAAAAAGAATTTTATGCGTAAGATTTAGCTTATGCGTAAAACTAGGGTTTTGCCCTAAAATTCTTTACACTTATACCAGTGTAAAAGATATCCAAAGTCGAAGTGTTTTCAGGCTTATCCAAGCAAGAAAACACTGAGTAAACCAATAGCACTGAAGATCAAGTGATGATGAGCTTAAGCGTAGGCTTTGAAGCATACGAGTAAAACTAGGGTTTTACTATGCGTAAATAACACAACCTTTTACCAAATCTGATTTTTTTAATCTTAACAGTGTTAAGAAACCTGATTCTAATGATGAAAGAGCTTCAATATCACCAAAATAACACAAAAGTATGAAACTTGATGATCCAAAACACCTTTGCACCTTACGCATAGCAAGTATTATACGAATCAAAACAAGCTTAAAAACACTTCTACACACGTAAAGTTTCAAACTTGATGCTAAAAACCTAAACTTTAACACAAAATAAACCTTAAAGTACAAGAATCTTGAGTTTTAACGTGTAAAATTTAGAGTTTTAAAGCGTATGAAAGTTTTTAGAACTGAAACTCACGTGTAGACTAATAAACTTCAAAAACAAAGTTGTTTCACCCAACTAGATGGCGATAGATACCATTTTTAGGTCACCATATTGTAACATAATATCAATATGTTAGAAATATAGATAAGATGATCGGATGAACACAAAACACACACACGATATAGAGAGAAAGAAATGTTAGGTGTAGGTGTGATATGAAAAGTGAACAACCAACTCCCAAATGGGAGTTTACAACATTATTTATAGGGGAAGGGAGCTAGGGCAACACATCTAGTCTCTTCCTTCTTATTGGGCTTGGGCCAAGGCTAATGGGCTTTCTACATAAGCCTTGCCATTAATACTAACTTAAAAGCCTAATTAAGCAACCTATTACATGTTAATTACAAACACTTGAAATATACTTTAGGAGTGATTCCAAAAATCTCCCCCTAAGTGTTGGTAATTAATGACTTAAGTAATATTTAAACGTTGTTGGTGCTGATGTAATAGTTGCTTTGACGTCTTCTGACATTCTTCTTTCTTGTGAGAAGAAGTGCCTTGATTCCAACAATCTCCCCAGTGTGAGGATCTTATTTTCTTTGAAGTTTTCAGCTTTGACGTCTTCATTAATCTTTGTTCTTTGTTCTGGTGTGGATATGGTGATGTTATGTTGTGTTAATCGCATCGGTCCGCTTCGTTGCTCAGGTGTCTCCACGTCCTTCTCCAATATGCTCACACGCTCTTTAACGTTGGATTTTAGGATTGATGTAGTTCTCTTTAGTCTTTAAACTTTGTAGATTCTTGGCGATGAAGAATCATTGACTTTTGTGTTTCCTTTTGAGAGAACTTCAATTTGTGAACTGGTTGGTATGAGCACGTGGAGAATTTGCACGATCATCTCCCAGGAGCATTCATAAGAAGAAAACATAAGAATGGGTTAGTGATAAACACCAATCGATCATTGTGGTCATTTCTAAAAGAGTTGACCACTACGATTGTTCTTCTGATGAATGTCTTGATTCCATTCACATTGGTCGGGCGAATCAGCCATCCGAATCCCATAAGGGACAGTTGGCATTACATTGAACAAGTTTAATTAATGACCCACATCTTCAGGACTCGATTCTTGAAAGGAATCTCCTTAGCGGGATTTCTAGCACTTACAAGTTCGAACTTCGAGCGTGTTAACAGCATAGAGTGAAAACACATCTCTAATTCTCGCAAAGGCTGTTCCTGAACTGGAGTCCCTCAAGTAGGATAACACGATGTACCGAAGTACACCTACAATTTAGGTGAGTCGTTGAGGTACACCGAAGCATCACCTCACGACTGTAGACCGTTTGAGACAACACTAAGCGTAACCCACAAGGAGTTACCGAAGTGACCTGCTGTCGGGGCTGTTTGATGTTGACCCTGGTAGGAGTTTCCATTCAATCACTGAGGATCAAAGGTGTGAACCCCTCATAAATGTTCTCGACAAATTGCTAAGATCTGTGTAGGACTCTAGAATAGTATCACTTGCGTCCTTATTGTTGAACGACAAGTGATGAAATGTTGAGTGTTCCTAAGAGATCTTTTGATGAATCTCGTGGTTCTTAGACTCAATAGTGCGCTTTGGTTTTCCTAAGCGGAGACTGGGGAGAGGGTCTATTTCTTCAATACTAGCAAATATAGTTTAGGAGTGATTCCAACAATAGGTTTAACGAGACATTATAAATATTAAAACCTGGTCAGTAAAACCTGCATCAATGTCACTCAATCAACGACTACGGTCATCGATTAAGGGGGAGAGTGATTTCAAAATAAATATTTTCAAACGATATTTCTTCAAACGAATCCGTTTGTACATTATGAAGTGGTGATCTAAAGATTTAATGTTATGTCAGGGTATGATTTTTTCGTTAAAATCAAAGATCTTTCAAAATGAAAAACTTTATTTTACTTAAAGATCTCATAAAATTATCATACATGACACTAACAATCTTTAATGTCTAAAATTGGTCCTTATCAGTTAATTTCAAAATCAAGCCACGTCTTTCCCCAAAATTTTCTAAATGATTTAAATCAATTGGGATCACAAATCTCAAAAGGTTTGAAATTTTTGATCGGGGGAGCGATCGTGATTTAAATCTCAAATCTGTTTAAATGGTGATTAATTCGGTCTTTTAAAGGCACTCCTTCCATCATGTGCCAAACGATTTCAAATACATGATGCACATGTTGAGGGGAGCATTTATCCAAAAATCCAGAAGAGCATTTAATGTGGCATGATTAAGAACCACATTTTCTCCCATTTTTCTAAACCTATTTTAATCACTTGGGATCCAAAATCTCAAAGGGTTTGATATTTTTGATCGTGGGAGAGAATGTGATTTAAATATGAAATCTGATAAAAGGTGATAAACTATCAAGGTACAAAGGCTTCTAGGTTTTAACATATGTACCTTGATTGATTTTCAAATTGTTTCTCTATAACAAGTGTGATCGTGGAAGTACTTCAAAAAACTCCTTCCTCTATGTGTTAAATGATTTCAAACAACCAACGCACATATTGAGGGGGAGCATTTACCAAAAAATCAAAAGGCTTTTTCCATAGAAATTGTGATCAAGAAAATACTTCAAAGTCCTTTTTCCTCCATGTGCTAAACAATTTCAAAATCATATCGCACATGTTGAGGAGGAGCATTTCTAAATGATAAAAAACAATTAAGGTACAAAATACTTTGATATTTTGTCACCAGTACCTTGATTGATTTTGCAAATGATTTTTCAATTGGTTTCAAGAAGAAAATAACTATACCACAAGACCGACCATTTTACTTTATGCATTGGAGTTATAAGGATGGTAAGGTTAGGTATTCGTTCCTATGATCCCGCCAGAGCTGGAGGGATCTACCCAGGGACAATCCACTAGATAGTGTAGAAGTCCTTAGGTATGATGAAAAAAGGAGAAAAGTGAGAATAAGGGACGAGTGCCGACTGAGAAAGCACTAGAACTGGAATAAACCCAACAAGGTTCTAGTGATGAAGTCTTGGTAAGCACTGTAAGGGTTGAAAAATGAAAAGAAAAGAAATGTGAAAAGGGTGAAAAGAAATAGCCCTCCAATTATTCAACCTTAGGGCAGACCGGGTTCAATACATATGCTACTGGTGGTTACTAAGGTAACGCCAGTATTGAAGAGAAGACGTCATGGACCCAGTGGACTGCACTAAAATTCCCAAGCCACTCAAGTTCTTTTAAAATTACTTGCTTCATTCTCACGGGGAACCTACATAATCTATCGACTTTGTCTTAGAGATAGTTGATATTTAAGAAGGAGACCCTCTCCCTAGTCTCCGATATAGGAAACCAAAGTGCACAATTGAGTCTAGAGCCAAGAGATCATCAAGAAATCTCATTAGGACACACAATTCATGAAGACTTGCTGTTTCACACAATGTAGAAAGTAAGAATATATATATTGAGAGTCCTATGCATTATCCTCGTGGTATTGCCAGAGCATCCGAGTTATATGTAAAGTATTCACGATGAAGATGGAAATCCTTCTAGAGCCAACATCAAACAAGCTCTTGGTGGGTGACATGTAAGATCTTTTTAAAAGATCAAGCTTGTGACAACTGGATAGAAACAATGGGACGATTCACTCATGAATCAACCTTGGTCCAGGAAATGAATTGACGAATACTTTTGAAAAACATTCGATGTGCAATACTGTTCTTTTCTCTAGCACATCGACTGTGTATTCATTTTTCAATACACAAAGTATTTATGATTGAAAATTGATCTTTCTCATAAAACCTTCGTCGTATTGCAAAACTCTTTCTCTTAAGCAACACGCGATTGTTTTCAAATCAATTTTTCATCAATCAGCGAATCTCAATTCGCTGGTTCACTCACTCCGTTTTGTCTACTTTGGGACGCTCTGGTTTGAGAACGCCTAGATCAAGGTGCGAAACCCTGTCAAGGAGATTCTTAGGAATTCTACCTGATCATAGGCAGTACTTATACTGATCAACGGGGAACCGTGGTTCTTGCAACCCTATTCAACGAAAGTGAACAAAGACACTTTCGTGTGTTTTATTGCTAACTGTTATTTGTAAGAACATTTGACAGTTGTAGATGATCGATATTGAGAAGTCAATTCATAACCGCATGCTCACAGCACACACTCTTAATTGAAGAAAATCATGACAATCAAAGACACACAACAATGCTTCCGCTACTCTGATGAAAAGATGTCATGATCCAGAAAGTATGAGCATGTCGGTCCAAAAGTCACAACATCACATGAAGGCGATACAACAAAAGATGATTCAGAGATTTACTATGGCCGATGATCTCAAAGAAAGCTCAAAGATCATCAAGACGTGGATCAGCTCAAAGACCTCCACTGAAAGTACAATGTATTCGGACTTTGAAGAATCACTACTAAAGCACAAAGATTGCGGAAATTGAAGAATTAAAGTCTACGAGCTCGAGCATGAAGATAAAGATAGAATGCTAGGAAGAAAAATGTATTTCATGGGGTGGCCTCCCTTAAGGGGAGATTGTTGGGATTTAGAAAATCCATGTTGAAGAGTCGGTCACCCGAATTATAGTCTAGCATATATTAGCTCGTAGACATTACATTATTTATTAGTTAGTTAGTTAGTTTAGCAACACCGTGGAGGACGAACAAGTCTTTACCCAATGTATGCCTGATCCACAGCCCGAAGGAGGGCGGGTAGTATGTAGTATAAATACCTCTTCCCACTAAGGGAAGAGGTGGTGTTTTTCAATCTAATCTTTCATTTTCCTTTTTACTTTCTCTCTCTAGAAAACACCCTCTCTACTCTTTCTCTCTCTAAAATGGCTTTCATGTTCTACCATCATTCTAGACCTCCCAAATCATCAAACAACATAGAATAATGATCCTACAGATCCTATGGATGCAATGACCAAGGAATTTGCCTATATGACTAAGGATTTTACCATGCGTTTCTCAACACCAACAAACAACAACCAAAAGATTTTATCAAACACTCGCAACAAGCAGATTGCACAACTGGGTATGAATATGGGTCAAGGAGGACAAATGGTTGGAGTTAATATTAGAAATCAGCATGGATATGTTACTGGTATGAACACGGGAAATTAGATAAGGGAGAATCATATGGTTCAGAATGTTGGGAATCCAAATGGGAATATTGCTGCTCTAGTGGTTTGGAATTATGGAAATGAGAACAATGCTAAACAGATAAGGTGCTACAACGGCAGAGGGTTAGGTTATTATGCAAGAAACTGCACCGCCAAACCTACAAAGATGGATTCGAGTTATCTCAAGGAGAAGTTGTTGCTGGCTAAGTAAGAAGAGTTTGGGATACTTCTGAATGCTGAAGAGTATGATTTTATGGCCGAAGCAACTGATGGAGAAGACGAGAACTCAATGCGAACTGCATCTTCATGGCAAAACTTCAGGAAGCTAGCTTAGACACTGACACTGATATTGATCCTACCTATGACACATATACATTAGCTGAGGTACCAACATACGATACTTGTTATGATAATGATATGTTTATTATATTTGCTCATGAGGACCAACATTCTGAGCTATCTAAATCCATTAGTGACACAGTTTTGGACACGCAGAATGATAGCAACATCTATTCTGATACTCTAGAAATGTGTCCTACTGGAGGAACAGTAGAACAACGTGCTAATTCTGATGAGGAAACACGCGCTTTCTTTGAATCATTACTCAACGATTGTTATATTGAGATTGAAAAATGTAAAATGGTTAAACTAGAGGCTAAGGTTGCGAGTGTTTTATTGACCGCTGAGCTTGAGTGTTACAAAGGAAAAGAAAAAAGATTTGAAGTAAATAAACAACGCGAGTCCGAACTTGAAATTGGTTTTAGAGAATGTGTTCTTAAAGAAATACAATCAATTAAACAACTTGACACACTTCAAATAAGTTCTATAGGAACAATCAAGTCTTTAAATGAAGAAATTTTAAATCATAAAAACCAACTTTCAAAATAAAACGACATCTTGTACCAATCTTGGAAAAGAACGCGATAAGTTGAAAAAGGAATTTCAAAAACGTGAAGATGAACTTCTTGATACAATCATAGAGTCTGAACATAAAATCGAAGAATTGGAAAACACTATTTTTAAGATTGGTCAATCGATTCAAATGATTCATTTGCTTTCTCTAAAGCCGAACTCGTTTAACAATAGTTAACAAAAAATGGCTCTTGGTACAAAAACCCTTGTTATCTCAAGAAAGCATAGAAAGTAAAGAATTTTTTGTATAATGGTAATATTATTTTACGTGATCATATTCATCCTATTGTGCATGATTCTGAGGAAACTTTGCAACTTGCCGATGAGAGTCGATAAAAATTGAAAGAAAATGAAACAAAAATCAAACCAATTAATTTTGCCGAATTAAACAAACTTTCTGATATTTTTGTTTAACAATTGGAGAAGTCAAAAGAACAATTGTTATTTTCTAATATTTTCCAAAACCAAGGGTTACAACAACAGTCCCGTTTTAACAAAACCAAAAGTTGACTAATAAAACGTGTTGAAAATGGAAGACATGCCTACTAACGATACTCCTAAAACGAGTGTTGCGAGAAAATTTCTTAATGATGTTAAAGCTACAATTGAGTCACTACAAAAGGTTATTCAAACAACAACATTAATTGTTAACACTTGGAACTCACGAGTTCATCTAGAGATTAGAAAAATGTTTGAAAAAGAAATTGCTCACAAGTCCATAACGTAAATGCCAAAGTAATTCATTTTGAACAAGAATTTTTGAAAGATATAAATTTTCAAATATCTCGAAAAGGAGGCTGATGAATCTCTTGAAAAGTTAAAATTTTTGAAAAATGAAAATTATCGTCTCTTGGAAGCAGTTTTGAGTACTGATATTCTAGCCATCATTGTTCAAAGCTATTATGCCGAATATTATGCAAATCTCCAAACTGAGCTCTCCATAAAACAAGTAAAGTACTAAAACTCTCTTGAAAATCTTGAAAAAGAAAACATTCATTTGTTTAAACAACTTGATCAAAAAACGAAATAGTGTAAATATGACATATTATCTTATGAGCGTGCTTACAAAGAGTTGAAAAAACAACATGATCTTCTCAGAGCTCAGTTGGGAAGTTTAAAAGGGAAGTATGTTGATACAAAGTTTGAAAAACCATCGACTGCGGAGAAAACTAACGCCTCAAAAACCTAAAATGTATATTTCAAGATTTGCTCCAAAAGTAGTTGAGAAAAATGTTTTAACAAAACAAGTCGCTCTACATTCTTTACCTAAGCAAAAAGAAAAAGAAAAAGATATTGTCAAGAACACTAATGTGATTGCACCTGCCCTTTATAAGATCACCACAACCACTATGTCAGCCTCAACATCAAAACCTTATGGCATAAACGACATGAGCTTAAATTACAAGCCTGTTGGGTCTAGGAAAACTACAATTAATTTAAAAGAAAAATATGTGAATCCTAACGTGTGTGTATTGCTTTCTACAGGACTAGAAAGCACATCTAAGAGTAGAAGACTAAATCCTAGGAGCAATACAATGAACAATAGAGTCTTGCATCCCTCTAAGAGTAGATGTACAATGAATAAAAAAGTGAAAGTAGAAGAACACCGTAGGAATTTACCATTTTGTAATAACGAACACAATTCATCTTAATGTAATGACTATGACAAACTTGATAATTTGAATGAATGTGATGAATCTGTTTGTTTAACTTGCAAGAAATGTTTATTTGGTGATATTCATGATGATTACGTTTCTAAATTTTTTAATGCTAAAAAATCAAAGCAGTAGGTTCTTACCGGAATGAACCCTAAAAACAAAGAAAGTTTAATTGCACAATTTAAGTCACCTCCTATTGTTAAAACACCTAGAATAATATGCTTTAAAGCCATGAAGTTTAGAGGTAAGATAATTTATACTAGTATCTTGTGTTTAATGTAAGTTTTAACATATGTTATTTTTATCACATGCGATTTAAAGGATATTGTTCAGAAATCATATGCGACCATATGTTAAAGCTAAAACATTTTATTTGTATTTAGTTAGAAAGTTATGTTAACTTTTTTTACTATATGTTACAAAAAGGTTTGCAACTGACATATTTGGGTTAAACCACATGTGATATATCAATCGAATTTTAACATCAAGTTTTTTTTTCTTTAATTTTGTTCAACTTTTATAAATAAACTGCTTTAATCTAGAAGTTCAAATACGTTATATTATACATTAGTTAGAAAGCCATTAATATGCGCTTTTCATTGCCACAAACGATGAAGCTTTTGGACTTATATACAAATACTTATGTTCTATTTAGTGCCACTATTCAGTGTTCGAACGTCCAAATTAATGTAAAATCACATGTTATATATCACCTGAATTTAAAAACAGAAGAAAAAACGTAAAAAATGGTAGAAAAAAAAAGAAAATTCGTTGAAAGTATATGAAAGCGCCCGTTTAATGAAAGATAATAAAATATTTGTCGCGATGTTATATTTTATTTTGTTTAATGATTAACGGGTTAATAAGATATTTAATTTTTAAATGAATGAGTGTAATTCAATTTTAAATTAAAAAATATTAATTAATCTTTTTTTTCTCCTTCATAAAAACGGGTGAAACCCCAGCCTTGCAGCGTTCTGGGGGGTGGTCTCTCATGGCTTTTTTTTTTAAATGCGTGTGCTATGCTAGGTGGAGATATTTTTTAAGGGAACTGTTTTGTCTATTTTCGGGATGCAAAGTTGCTCTTAGAATGTAGAACCGATTTAAATAAATTAAGAGTTAAACTTTTTTAGAGCCGGTACCTTAAGATGTTTTGATTATGACGTTATTTGAGTGCAAGGTTTTATAGTGCTACAATTTTATGTTTGAACTATGTAGGCTTGTTTTTGGGTATATTTGGTAATTACCAATTCTCTAATTAAATACTTGAGGGTAGATATGTGACGTTTTGAGATATTTATACAAGTATTATTCATTAGATCCCTAATTATAATCTCATCACCTACCTTCTTTTCTCTGTCGATTAGGTGTGTGAAATAACTATGGCGCACACTCCTAATATCGATGAGCTCAAGATAGCAACCGGTTTAACGGATATTGCTAGTTGTTTTAAATTCTTGTTCGAGAGCGAAATTGTCGAAGGGCGTTCCTTATTGTTGAGGTTGGAGGAGGAATGCATGCACCTCAGGGATATGTTGTAGAAGCGCAACCATACGGCTAGGGAGCTTCATTTCTTGGGCCCATTTGATGGCAAGGGTGTCGATGCTTTGGGATGCGTTGCCAACATGCAGATAGCGCAGCGTGACATTGTGCAGAGCCTGGAGGGGACGCTTGGGTTGATCCGTGACGCGATTGCTCAGCAAGAGGCTGATGTGACGCTCATGGAAATCAATGAGGGACTCTCAGATGGATAGTGGGGTTGGGGGTTTTTATTTTGTGTTTTGGTTATTCTGTATTTAGTTCTTTGGTGCTGGCACTCTTGTGGGAAGGTAGTGGTTATGGTAGTGCCTTTGGTATGTTAATAGTTTGCTTGTACATTGTATTATACGTCCTGACTTTGGTTTCTAAGAAGTTCATTTTTTGTTCTGATGATGTTGAACTTTTTTTTGGGTAAAAGGTCAAAACGACCCGGTAAATGTATTACTCCAAAAAACATTTAAGTACAAAGGATATGGGTGAAGTCCCATATCTCAGCCCGTTACATAGGCGATAAATCATACATAACAAGGTAGACAACTAAGCTGCTTAACATAACAAAAAACTAGAACTTATGACAAGCCATAAGAACTTAGCCAAGAAACAAAGCAACCTAGCTAACCAGCAGCTACCGTGAAAGATGAACTTTCACCTGTAATTGGGTTAACCGATTCTTTATTTACATGTGTAACATGTTCTTCATCTTCATCTTCATCGTTCACCAAGGCAGATCTGAATTAGATTTAGTAATATTACCATCTTGAGAGGTAGAGCGAGTAGACTTCAACATAGACGACGATGTGGGTGCATTACCCATAGTATTTGCTCCCTTAGTAGGTTCACTATGTGCCGCCGGCGCATATCGACATTGAGTAACAGGATGGACCAACAAACGATTACCATTAAGTAGTCTTGGCTTTACCCTTCTTCGATCTCTTTTTCTTACCCACCTTTTGGAATCCATCATTGTTCGAACCACGTAGGGAGTTACAACATGTGAATTGGATAAAACAGGAGAACTCACCACCTTTTTGGACATTGATCATGAATATGACCAAATATTTTACATATACCACATCTGGGTGGCCTCCATTCATATTCAACACGGATAGTCTCTTTAGTAAAACCCTCCCTTGAAAGTGAAGGAAAACAAATAGAAACAACCTCCACGAGATCAGCATCAGAATTGACCTCAACAAGACATCTAGCAAAACTACTTCTACCCCACGATTCCTTACACATAGAGGTCGTGTACGAATCAAGCATAACAGGTTTACCAATAAAAATAGCAATCAAACTAATACCATCCTCTTCAAAAACTTGAAGAGGAACATCATGTAGTTTAACCCATACCAGAATGCTAGTCAATTCTTCTTTACGCAAACAAGTATCCATAGACCATTTCTTGAGAATAATTGGAGATTTGCGTATCATCCAAGGACCACCTTCCAAAACAGCTTCCACACCAGCCAATGTATCAAATTTGAAGAAAAAGAATCCTTTGTAATTCATCATAATCCTTTTTAGGCCATGTTTCGCCCAGTTATTCCTAGCATAGTATTCAACAACTGGAAACACCATCCTCTTTCCCATAAAATAGCCATATAAAGTATGTTCTAAATGAGAACTAAATTTTTCAACCACTTTGCGGGGAATAGAGATGTTAACACCTTCAAATCTGAGGTTCGGCAACCAAGGGACGAAAATTAGTATCACCTCTAGGCTGATCATCCCTTAAAGCTGTAGCTCCAGCATAGGATGTAGCATTAGTATTAATGTCCATAGATTGGACAATAGGAGACTCAGAAGCAGGTATAGAGGTATTAGATTTAGCCTTATGTTCAGCCCTGAAAGCCTCCCATAAACCCAAGACAGCATCCTTAGCCATCTTATGAACATCATTATCCAATTCATCCCACACCGTATTTATACCAGCATCCAAACCATTAGTGAAAGCATCAATATCCTCTAGTGTTTTAAGAGATACGCCAAACAAAGTTGCAATAAGATCATGCGTACTCTTAAGAGAGGACTGCACACCTAAGACATGTGAATCCTCAACAACATTCCTACTAGATTTCTTGTGTTTCCTCATAGTCACATATGACAATGAATCCAACGATTGAGGCTGCTCAAAAACACTTGAATCGTTAATATTTTTAATATCAACTGAACGTGAAGGTTCAGCATACGACTCTCCCAGATTATCCATCACCACAAACCCTAGAATACAAGCATAACCAGAAAACCAAGAAACTAACGTCTAATCTTCAACAAAATCATGTAAAACCCTAGGTAAACGAGGGTTTATAAGCAATAAAGGACAATAATCAACCCATAATAATGATCAGTTCAAACTACAATGATTGGGAATAAAGAGCAAACAATGAACCGATCCTTAGAAAACCCTAAGATGCGAAAGAGACAACCTAAAAGAACCAAGCAGGATCAAGAATCAGACCAATAACCAATTAAGAATTAAGATAGATCATAGATGATTATAATCCAATCGTTAGTCAGAATTGTAATGGACAGATTGAAGATCAATGGTGGAACAATTTAGGGTTTAGATAATCTCTAAAG
>OU343216.1:68379162-68456782 GCA_910596185.1 Chrysanthemum makinoi | reverse complement strand
GATCACATATCTGTTTTTCCAAAGATTTTTCATTTTGGTAGGATTTAGCAAATGCGACTTCAAAACCTTTTTCACGTTTCTCTTTTGTTTGAAAAATGTTGAGTTGGAACTCTAAGCATTCATTATCCTTAGTCAACAGTGCAATTTTCTCGTGTAATTTCTTATTGATGACTTGGCACATTTCCATTCGAGATTTTTGGTCCGTAATTAAGTTGGTCATGAGCTCAAGATCTGGATTAGACACAGGTTCAGCTTGTTCAACGTGAGTCTCAACATGATCATTATTTAGATCCTCAAATATAACCACAGAGTCAACTTGATTATCAATATTAACCATAAGGTCATCTTGATCGTCAAATATAACTACGGGATCTATTTGATTATCATCGGAATGAGATGTAGATGGCTCATGTTGAACACTCTGAGCCTCGTCGGATGCAGATGTTGGCGGAGATATCAGATCAGAAATGAATATAGTTTGATCTGGTACCTGAGACAAGCCGTCAGTGTCATACACTGGGCCTGTGTCACTCATGTGGAGTTCGTGCATGTTAGCCATTAACATAACTGTTGCATTAGCCTGCAAGTCCTCCATGTCATCGTCAGAATCTGCATTTGCCATGAAGCTTTGTTCCTTGTTGGTAAGAGTTCCACCAGATTCATCCTTGAGAGCCAAGAGTAAAGCCTCTTTGTGATAAGCGCTGTCTCTTGTCCTCGGCTTTGGGCATGCATTAGCCAGATGACCCTTCTCATTACAGTTATAACAACAAAGACCATTAACCCCAGTCTAAGAATTTCCCTGATCAACCACTTGAGCCCGTTGTTGTGGAGCACCCATGTTATTCCTTCCATTAGCATTAAACCCTTGTCCACTACCCATCTGACGAACATTACCACGATTTTGAACTTCAACACGTCCATTGTTAAAAATAGCTTGATTCCTTGTGTTTGATGAGGTACAAATGCGGTTGTTGGATTTGTTAGCAAATCGTCCAAAGGCTTTAGCAAGCATAACAAATCCTTGATTCATTGCATCGAAGGCATCAGCATCCTCATTTGATTCACTATAGAGTGCCTGATCATTGTTGTTTTTGTATAGAACTAATTAAGTTTCTTGTGATTGTTGTTGTGAAGGATCATATGGTGTAATCTGAACAGTTGATTGTGGAGGGTTTGTGAAGACAGTTTGCAAGCTCGGGAATTGAGGATAACATGCTTGAGCCCACAAAGCAAGAGTTTGATTATCCGGGAGTGAAGGTGAAACAGGAGCTCCACGGATGACTCTTTCTCTGTCAACTTCCTTTTAGTGGGGCTTCAAATAGTCGTACAACAATCCATATGTAGCATGATGAAGATTGTTTGCTTGACGAATGAAAATAACATACTTTTCCTAATCAGGACCAAGACTACTAAGGAACTTAGTGTTAACTGCAATTCTTGGCATAATGATGTTATGTTTTTCCAAGTCATTGATGATGTCATAGAATCGATGATGATATGACTCTAGTGTCTCCCCTGGTTCAATCATGAAGTGTTCATAGGCTAAGTAGATTTTTCATTCCATGTCTTCTTGATTGAGTTCAGTGCCTTCCATAAGAAGTTGAATTTGCTCCCACATTGCTTTAGCAGTCTTCTGAGCATCAACACTACGAAGTATCGGATTGGGTAATCCCAAAAGGATATATTGCATTGCAAGTTCATCAGATTCTAAGTGAAGAAGTTGATCAATACCAACAATGTTGGTGATATCATCTCTTGGTGGATTAGCAGTCGGATCTCCGGGTACAGTGATAGTAGGCATCTGAAATGGACCTTCATGGATGACCTTCTTTAAGAACTTTCCATGTGGCTTCTTTAGATCACAAAACCTAAAGAACCTTATCACCCATTGATCGTAGGTTCCAGGAGTGAGCATTGGAGGTCTATCAAGTGATCCAACTTCATGAATGGATTGTTGGCTGCTTAAAGCTTCACACATCTTTGCAAACCAAGACGGTTCCTTCATAGCATACTTGGATGGATGCTGATTTTGAAAGTTTGTTTAAGGTTGTACTTGTAGACTATGGGGTGGTTGAATCATTTGTGGTGGAATTGCTCCTTAAGGAAATTGTTGTTGAAATTGTTGCATTTGTTGTGGTGATGGTGGAGGATATTGTTGATAGATTTGTTGTTGTCGTTGTTGTTGAGGATACATATGAGGAAATTAGCTAGAGTATGGTGGTTGAGACATCTTGAAACTTGTGTTGATAATGGATCTTTGTAGTCGAATGAAACAATGTTGATGAAGTAACTTTAAGCGTAGAAAACCAGCTTATGCGTAGAAAGTACCTTATGCGTAGAAACCCACTTACGCGTAACAATAGAGTTTACGCGTAGGAATAGCTTACGCGTAGACTTGAGGAAAACTTAGCTTAGGCGTAAACCAAAGGCTTAGTAGTAGAATCCTTGTGCGTAATATTAGCTTAAGCGTAAGACAGGCTTAGGCGTAAGAAAAATGCTTAGGCAAAAAGAATTTTATGCGTAAGATTTAGCTTATGCGTAAAACTAGGGTTTTGCCCTAAAATTCTTTACACTTATACCAGTGTAAAAGATATCCAAAGTCGAAGTGTTTTCAGGCTTATCCAAGCAAGAAAACGCTGAGTAAACCAATAGCACTGAAGATCAAGTGATGATGAGCTTAAGCGTAGACTTTGAAGCTTACGAGTAAAACTAGGGTTTTACTATGCGTAAATAACACAACCTTTTACCAAATCTGATTTTTTAAGCTTAACAGTGTTAAGAAACCTGATTCTAATGATGAAAGAGCTTCAATATCACCAAAATAACACAAAAGTATGAAACTTGATGATCCAAAACACCTTTGCACCTTACGCATAGCAAGTATTATACGAATCAAAACAAGCTTAAAAACACTTCTACACACGTAAAGTTTCAAACTTGATGCTAAAAACCTAAACTTTAACACAAAATAAACCTTAAAGTACAAGAATCTTGAGTTTTAACGTGTAAAATTTAGAGTTTTAAAGCGTATGAAAGTTTTTAGAACTGAAACTCACGCGTAGACTAATAAACTTCAAAAACAAAGTTGTTTCACCCAACTAGATGGCGATAGATACCATTTTTAGATCACCATATTGTAACACAATATCAATATGTTGGAAATATAGATAAGATGATCGGATGAACACAAAACACACACACGATATAGAGAGAAAGAAATGTTAGGTGTAGGTGTGATATGAAAAGTGAACAACCAACTCCCAAATGTGAGTTTACAACATTATTTATAGGGGAAGGGAGCTAGGGCAACACATCTAGTCTCTTCCTTCTTATTGGGCTTGGTCCAAGGCTAATGGGCTTTCTACATAAGCCTTGCCATTAATACTAACTTAAAAGCCTAATTAAGCAACCTATTACATGTTAATTACAAACACTTGAAATATACTTTAGGAGTGATTCCAAAAATCTCCCCCTAAGTGTTGGTAATTAATGACTTAAGTAATCTTTAAACGTTGTTGGTGCTGATGTAATAGTTGCTTTGACGTCTTCTGACATTCTTCTTTCTTGTGAGAAGAAGTGCCTTGATTCCAACAATCTCCCCAGTGTGAGGATCTTATTTTCTTTGAAGTTTTCAGCTTTGACGTCTTCATTAATCTTTGTTCTTTGTTCTGGTGTGGATATGGTGATGTTATGTTGTGTTAATCTGCATCAGGTCCGCTTCGTTGCTCAGGTGTCTCCACGTCCTTCTCCAATATGCTCACACGCTCTTTAACGTTGGATTTTAGGATTGATGTAGTTCTCTTTAGTCTTTAAACTTTGTAGATTCTTCGGCTTGATGAAGAATCATTCTGACTTTTGTGTTTCCTTTTGAGAGAACTTCAATTTGTGAACTGGTTGGTATGAGCACGTGGAGAATTTGCACGATCATCTCCCAGGAGCATTCATAAGAAGAAAACATAAGAATGGGTTAGTGATAAACACCAATCGATCATTGTGGTCATTTCTAAAAGAGTTGACCACTACGATTGTTCTTCTGATGAATGTCTTGATTCCATTCACATTGGTCGGGCGAATCAGCCATCCGAATCCCATAAGGGACAGTTGGCATTACATTGAACAAGTTTAATTAATGACCCACATCTTCAGGACTCGATTCTTGAAAGGAATCTCCTTAGCGGGATTTCTAGCACTTACAAGTTCAAACTTCGAGTTAGACAGATAGTGTGAAAACACATATCTAATTCTCGCAAAGGCTGTTCCTGAACTGGAGTCCCTCAAGTAGGATAACACGATGTACCGAAGTACACCTACAATTTAGGTGAGTCGTTGAGGTACATCGAAGCATCACCTCACGACTATAGACCGTTTGAGACAACACTAAGCGTTACCCACAAGGAGTTACCGAAGTGACCTGCTGTCGGGGCTGTTTGATGTTGACCCTGGTAGGAGTTTCCATTCAATCAATGAGGATCAAAGGTGTGAACCCCTCATAAATGTTCTCGACAAATTGCTAAGATCTGTGTAGGACTCTAGAATAGTATCACTTGCGTCCTTATTGTTGAACGACAAGTGATGAAATGTTGAGTGTTTCTAAGAGATCTTTTGATGAATCTCGTGGTTCTTAGACTCAATAGTGCGCTTTGGTTTTCCTAAGCGGAGACTGGGGAGAGGGTATATTTCTTCAATACTAGCAAATATAGTTTAGGAGTGATTCCAACAATAGGTTTAACGAGACATTATAAATATTAAAACCTGGTCAGTAAAACCTGCATCAATGTCACTCAATCAACGACTACGATCATCGATTAAGGGGGAGAGTGATTTCAAAATAAATATTTTCAAACGATATTTCTTCAAACGAATCCGTTTGTACATTATGAAGTGGTGATCTAAAGATTTAATGTTATGTCAGGGTATGATTTTTTCGTTAAAATCAAAGATCTTTCAAAATGAAAAACTTTATTTTACTTAAAGATCTCTTAAAATTATCATACATGACACTAACAATCTTTAATGTCTAAAATTGGTCCTTATCAGTTAATTTCAAAATCAAGCCACGTCTTTCCCCAAAATTTTCTAAATGATTTAAATCAATTGGGATCACAAATCTCAAAAGGTTTGAAATTTTTGATCGGGGGAGCGATCGTGATTTAAATCTCAAATCTGTTTAAATGGTTATTAATTCGGTCTTTTAAAGGCACTCCTTCCTTCATGTGCCAAACGATTTCAAATACATGATGCACATGTTGAGGGGAGCATTTATCCAAAAATCCAGAAGAGCATTTAATGTGGCATGATTAAGAACCACATTTTCTCCCATTTTTCTAAACCTATTTTAATCACTTGGGATCCAAAATCTCAAAGGGTTTGATAATTTTGATCGGGAGAGAAATGGATTTAAATATGAAATCGATAAATGTGATTGTTTTGATTCAAAAGTGTAGGCTGCTCTCCCATATGTGCTAAACGTTTTCATTAATTGATGAATATATTGAGGGGGAGCATTTCAAAAGATAATAAACTATCAAGGTACAAAGGCTTCTATGTTTTAACATATGTACCTTGATTGATTTTCAAATTGTTTCTCTATAACAAGTGTGATCGTGGAAGTACTTCAAACACCTCCTTCCTCTATGTGTTAAATGATTTCAAACAACCAACGCACATATTGAGGGGGAGCATTTACCAAAAAATCAAAAGGCTTTTTCCATAGAAATTGTGATCAAGAAAATACTTCAAAGTCCTTTTTCCTCCATGTGCTAAACAATTTCAAAATCATATCGCACATGTTGAGGAGGAGCATTTCTAAATGATAAAAAACAATTAAGGTACAAAATACTTTGATATTTTGTCACCAGTACCTTGATTGATTTTGCAAATGATTTTTCAATTGGTTTCAAGAAGAAAATAACTATACCACAAGACCGACCATTTTACTTTATGCATTGGAGTTATAAGGATGGTAAGGTTAGGTATTCGTTCCCATGATCCCGCCAGAGCTGGAGGGATATACCCAGGGACAATCCACTAGATAGTGTAGAAGTCCTTAGGTATGATGAAAAAAGGAGAAAAGTGAGAATAAGGGACGAGTGCCGACTGAGAAAGCGCTAGAACTGGAATAAACCCAACAAGTTTCTAGTGATGAAGTCTTGGTAAGCACTGTAGGGGTTGAAAAATGAAAAGAAAAGAAATGTGAAAAGGGTGAAAAGAAATAGCCCTCCAATAATTCAACCTTAGGGCAGACCGGGTTCAATACATATGCTACTGGTGGTTACTAAGGTAACGCCAGTATTGAAGAGAAGACGTCATGGACCCAGTGACGCACTGCACTAAAATTCCCAAGCCACTCAAGTTCTTTTAAAATTACTTGCTTCATTCTCACGGGGAACCTACATAATCTATCGACTTTGTCTTAGAGATAGTTGATATTGAAGAAGGAGACCCTCTCCCTAGTCTCCGATATAGGAAACCAAAGTGCACAATTGAGTCTAGAGCCAAGAGATCATCAAGAAATCTCATTAGGACACACAATTCATGAAGACTTGTTGTTTCACACAATGTAGAAAGTAAGAATATATATATTGAGAGTCCTACGCATTATCCTCGTGGTATTGCCAGAGCATCCGAGTTATATGTAAAGTATTCACGATGAAGATGGAAATCCTTCTAGAGCCAATATGAAACAAGCTCTTGGTGGGTGACATGTGAGATCTTTTTAAAAGATCAAGCTTGTGACAACTGGATAGAAACAATGGGACGATTCACTCATGAATCAACCTTGGTCCAGGAAATGAATTGACGAATACTTTTGAAAAACATTTGATGTGCAATACTGTTCTTTTCTCTAGCACATCGACTGTGTATTCATTTTTCAATACAAAAAGTATTTATGATTGAAAATTGATCTTTCTCATAAAACCTTCGTCGTATTGCAAAACTCTTTCTCTTAAGCAACACGCGATTGTTTTCAAATCAATTTTTCATCAATCAGCGAATCTCAATTCGCTGGTTCACTCACCCGTTTGTCTACTTTGGGACGCTCTGTTTGAGAACACCTAGATCAAGGTGCGAAAACTGTCAAGGAGATTCTTAGGAATTCTACCGATCATAGGCAGTACTTATCTTGATCAACGGGAACCGTGGTTCTTGCAACCCTATTCAACGAAAGTGAACAAAGACACTTTCGTGTTTTATTGCTAACTGTTATTTGTAAGAACATTTGACAGTTGCAGATGATCGATATTGAGAAGTCAATTCATAACCGCATGCTCACAACACACACTCTTAATTGAAGAAAATCATTACAATCAAAGACACACAACAATGCTTCCGCTACTCTGATGAAAAGATGTCATGATCTAGAAAGTATGAGCATGTCGGTCCAAAAGTCACAACATCACATGAAGGCGATACAACAAAAGATGATTCAGAGATTTACTATGGCCGATGATCTCAAAGAAAGCTCAAAGATCATCAAGACGTGGATCAGCTCAAAGACCTCCACTGAAAGTACAATGTATTCGGACTTTGAAGAATCACTACTAAAGCACAAAGATTGCGGAAATTGAAGAATTAAAGTCTACGAGCTCGAGCATGAAGATAAAGATAGAATGCTAGGAAGAAAAATGTATTTCATGGGATGGCCTCCCCTTGGGAGATTGTTGGGATTTAGAAAATCCATGTTGAAGAGTCGGTCACCCGAATTATAGTCTAGCATATATTAGCTCGTAGACATTACATTATTTATTAGTTAGTTAGTTAGTTAGTTTAGCAACACCGTGGAGGACGAACAAGTCTTTACCCAATGTATGCTGATCCACGCCGAAGGAGGGCGGTAGTAAATAATTCTTCCCACTAAGGGAAGAGGTGGTGTTTTTCAATCTAATCTTTCATTTTCCTTTTTACTTTCTCTCTCTAGAAAACACCCTCTCTACTTTTTCTCTCTCTAAAATGGCTTTCATGTTCTACCATCATTCTAGACCTCCCAAATCATCAAACAACATAGAATAATGATCCTACAGATCCTATGGATGCAATGACCAAGGAATTTGCCTATATGACTAAGGATTTTACCATGCGTTTCTCAACACCAACAAACAACAACCAAAAGATTTTATCAAACACTCGCAACAAGCAGATTGCACAACTGGGTATGAATATGGGTCAAGGAGGACAAATGGTTGGAGTTAATATTAGAAATCAGCATGGATATGTTACTGGTATGAACACGGGAAATTAGATAAGGGAGAATCATATGGTTCAGAATGTTGGGAATCCAAATGGGAATATTGCTGCTCTAGTGGTTTGGAATTATGGAAATGAGAACAATGCTAAACAGATAAGGTGCTACAACGGCAGAGGGTTAGGTTATTATGCAAGAAACTGCACCGCCAAACCTACAAAGATGGATTCGAGTTATCTCAAGGAGAAGTTGTTGCTGGCTAAGTAAGAAGAGTTTGGGATACTTCTGAATGCTGAAGAGTATGATTTTATGGCCGAAGCAACTGATGGAGAAGACGAGAACTCAATGCGAACTGCATCTTCATGGCAAAACTTCAGGAAGCTAGCTTAGACACTGACACTGATATTGATCCTACCTATGACACATATATATTAGCTGAGGTACCAACATACGATACTTGTTATGATAATGATATGTTTATTATATTTGCTCATGAGGACCAACATTCTGAGCTATCTAAATCCATTAGTGACACAGTTTTGGACACGCAGAATGATAGCAACATCTATTACGATACTCTAGAAATGTGTCCTACTGGAGGAACGATAGAACAACGTGCAATCTGATGAGGAAACACGCTTTGAATCATTACTCAACGATTGTTATATTGAGATTGAAAAATGTAAAATGGTTAAACTGGAGGCTAAGGTTGCGAGTGTTTTATTGACCGCTGAGCTTGAGTGTTACAAAGGAAAAGAAAAAAGATTTGAAGTAAATAAATAACGCGAGTCCGAACTTGAAATTGGTTTTAGAGAATGTGTTCTTAAAGAAATACAATCAATTAAACAACTTGACACACTTCAAATAAGTTATATAGGAACAATCAAGTCTTTAAATGAAGAACTTTTAAATCATAAAAACAAACGACATCTTGTACCAATCTTGGAAAAGAACGCGATAAGTTGAAAAAGGAATTTCAAAAACGTGAAGATGAACTTCTTGATACAATCATAGAGTCTGAACATAAAATAGAAGAATTGGAAAACATTATTTTTAAGATTGGTCAATCGATTCAAATGATTCATTTGCTTTCTCTAAAGCCGAACTCGTTTAACAATAGTTAACAAAAAATGGCTCTTGGTACAAAAACCCTTGTTATCTCAAGAAAGCCTAGAAAGTAAAGAATTTTTTGTATAATGGTAATATTATTTTACGTGATCATATTCATCCTATTGTGCATGATTCTGAGGAAACTTTGCAACTTGCCGATGAGAGTCGATAAAAATTGAAAGAAAATGAAACAAAAATCAAACCAATTAATTTTGCCGAATTAAACAAACTTTCTGATATTTTTGTTTAACAATTGGAGAAGTCAAAAGAACAATTGTTATTTTCTAATACTTTCCAAAACCAAGGGTTACAACAACAGTCCCGTTTTAACAAAACCAAAAGTTGACTAATAAAACGTGTTGAAAATGGAAGACATGCCTACTAACGATACTCCTAAAACGAGTGTTGCGAGAAAATTTCTTAATGATGTTAAAGCTACAATTGAGTCACTACAAAAGGTTATTCAAACAACAACATTAATTGTTAACACTTGGAACTCACGAGTTCATCTAGAGATTAGAAAAATGTTTGAAAAAGAAATTGCTCACAAGTCCATAACGTAAATGCCAAAGTAATTCATTTTGAACAAGAATTTTTTAAAGATATAAATTTTCAAATATCTCGAAAAGGAGGCTGATGAATCTCTTGAAAAGTTAAAATTTTTGAAAAATGAAAATTATCGTCTCTTGGAAGCAGTTGTGAGTACTGATATTCTAGCCATCATTGTTCAAAGCTATTATGTCGAATATTATGCAAATCTCCAAACTGAGCTCTCCATAAAACAAGTAAAGTACTAAAACTCTCTTGAAAATCTTGAAAAAGAAAACATTCATTTGTTTAAACAACTTGATCAAAAAACGAAATAGTGTAAATATGACATATTATCTTATGAGCGTGCTTACAAAGAGTTGAAAAAACAACATGATCTTCTCAGAGCTCAGTTGGAAAGTTTAAAAGGGAAGTATGTTGATACAAAGTTTGAAAAACCATCGACTGCGGAGAAAACTAATGCCTCAAAAACCTAAAATGTATATTTCAAGATTTGCTCCAAAAGTAGTTGAGAAAAATGTTTTAACAAAACAAGTCGCTCTACATTCTTTACCTAAGCAAAAAGAAAAAGAAAAAGATATTGTCAAGAACACTAATGTGATTGCACCTGCCCTTTATAAGATTACCACAACCACTATGTCAGCCTCAACATCAAAACCTTATGGCATAAACGACATGAGCTTAAATTACAAGCCTGTTGGGTCTAGGAAAACTACAATTAATTTAAAAGAAAAATATGTGAATCCTAACGTGTGTGTATTGCTTTCTACAGGACTAGAAAGCACATCTAAGAGTAGAAGACTAAATCCTAGGAGCAATACAATGAACAATAGAGTCTTGCATCCCTCTAAGAGTAGATGTACAATGAATAAAAAAGTGAAAGTAGAAGAACACCGTAGGAATTTACCATTTTGTAATAACGAACACAATTCATCTTAATGTAATGACTATGACAAACTTGATAATTTGAATGAATGTGATGAATCTGTTTGTTTAACTTGCAAGAAATATTTATTTGGTGATATTCATGATGATTACGTTTCTAAATTTTTTAATGCTAAAAAATCAAAGCAGTAGGTTCTTACCGGAACGAACCCTAAAAAGAAAGAAAGTTTAATTGCACAATTTAAGTCACCTCCTATTGTTAAAACACCTAGAATAATATGCTTTAAAGCCATGAAGTTTAGAGGTAAGATAATTTATACTAGTATCTTGTGTTTAATGTAAGTTTTAACATATGTTATTTTTATCACATGCGATTTAAAGGATATTGTTCAGAAATCATATGCGACCATATGTTAAAGCTAAAACATTTTATTTGTATTTAGTAAAGGTTTGCAACTGACATATTTGGGTTAAACCACATGTGATATATCAATCGAATTTTAACATCAAGTTTTTTTTTCTTTAATTTTGTTCAACTTTTATAAATAAACTGCTCTAATCTAGAAGTTCAAATACGTTATATTATACATTAGTTAGAAAGCCATTAATATGCGCTTTTCATTGCCACAAACGATGAAGCTTTTGGACTTATATACAAATACTTATGTTCTATTTAGTGCCACTATTCAATGTTCGAACGTCCAAATTAATGTAAAATCACATGTTATATATCACCTGAATTTCAATACAGAAGAAAAAACGTAAAAAATGGTAGAAAAAAAAAGAAAATTCGTTGAAAGTATATGAAAGCGCCCGTCTAATGAAAGATAATAAAATGTTTGTCGCGATTTTATATTTTATTTTGTTTAATGATTAACGGGTTAATAAGATATTTAATTTTTAAATGAATGAGTGTAATTGCATTTTAAATTAAAAAATATTAATTAATCTTTTTTTTCTCCTTCATAAAAAACGAGGTGAAACCCCCGCTGCTTGGGGTGGTGGTCTCTGGCTTTTTTTTTAAATGCGTGTGCTATGCTAGGTGGAGATATTTTTTAAGGGAACTGTTTTGTCTATTTTCGGGATGCAAAGTTGCTCTTAGAATGTAGAACCGATTTAAATAAATTAAGAGTTAAACTTTTTTAGAGCCGGTACCTTAAGATGTTTTGATTATGACGTTATTTGAGTGCAAGGTTTTATAGTTCTACAATTTTATGTTTGAACTATGTAGGCTTGTTTTTGGGTATATTTGGTAATTACCAATTCTCTAATTAAATACTTGTGGGTAGATATGTGACGTTTTGAGATATTTATACAAGTATTATTCATTAGATCCCTAATTATAATCTCATCACCTACCTTCTTTTCTCTATCGATTAGGTGTGTGAAATAACTATATGCACACTCCTAATATCGATGAGCTCAAGCTAGCAACCGGTTTAACGGATATTGCTAGTTGTTTTAAATTCTTGTTCGAGAGCGAAATTGTCGAAGGGCGTTCCTTATTGTTGAGGTTGGAGGAGGAATGCATGCACCTCAGGGATAGGTTGTAGAAGCGCAACCATACGGCTAGGGAGCTTCATTTCTTGGGCCCATTTGATGGCAAGGGTGTCGATGCTTTGGGATGCGTTGCCAACATGCAGATAGCGCAGCGTGACATTGTGCAGAGCCTGGAGGGGACGCTTGGGTTGATCCGTGACGCGATTGCTCGCCAGAAGAGGCTGATGACGCTCATGGAAATCAATGAGGGACTCTCGATGGATAGTGGGGGGGGGTTTTATTTTGTGTTTTGGTTATTCTGTATTTAGTTGCTGGTGCTGGCACTCTTTTGGGAAGGTAGTGGTTATGGTAGTGCCTTTGGTATGTTAATAGTTTTCTTGTACATTGGATTATATGTCCTGACTTTGGTTTCTGAGAAGTTCATTTTTTGTTCTGATGATGTTGAACTTTTTTTTGGGTAAAAGGTCAAAACGACCCGGTAAATGTATTACTCCAAAAAACATTTAAGTACAAAGGATATGGGTGAAGTCCCATATCTCAGCCCGTTACATAGGTGATAAAGCATACATAACAAGGTAGACAACTAAGCTGCTTAACATAACAAAAAACTAGAACTTATGACAAGCCATAAGAACTTAACCAAGAAACAAACCAACCTAGCTAACCAGCAGCTACCGTGAAAGATGAACTTTCACCTGTAATTGGGTTAGCCGATTCTTTATTTACATGTGTAACATGTTCTTCATCTTCATCTTCATCGTTCACCAAGGCAGCATACGAATTAGATGTAGTAATATTACCATACTGAGAGGTAGAGCGAGTAGACTTCAACATAGACGACGATGTGGGTGCATTACCCATAGTATTTGCTCCCTTAGTAGGTTCATATGCGCTGCCGCGCATATCGACATTCTCGAAAACAGATGGACCAACAAACTGATTACCATTCGTAGTCTTGGCTTTACCCTTCTTCGATCTCTTTTTCTTACCCACCTTTTGGAATCCATCATTGTTCAGAACCACAGTAGGAGTTACAACATGTGAATTGGATAAAACAGGAGAACTCACCACCTTTTTTGGACATTGATCATGAATATGACCAAATATTTTACATATACCACATCTGGGTGGCCTCCATTCATATTCAACACGGATAGTCTCTTTAGTAAAACCCTCCCCTGAAAGTGAAGGAAAACAAATAGTAACAACCTCCACGAGATCAGATCGAATTGACCTCAACAAGACATCTAGCAAAACTACTTCTGCCCCACGATTCCTTACACATAGAGGTCGGTATGAATCAAGCATAACGGTTTACCAATAAAAGTAGTAATCAAACTAATACCATCCTCTTCAAAAACTTGAAGAGGAACATCATGCAGTTTAACCCATACCGGAATGCTAGTCAATTCTTCTTTACGCAAACAAGTATCCATAGACCATTTCTTGAGAATAATTGGAGATTTGCGTATCATCCAAGGACCACCTTCCAAAACAGCTTCACACCCAATGTATCAAATTTAAAGAAAAAGAAGCCTTTAGAATTCATTATAATCCTTTTTAGGCCATGTTTTCACCAGTTATTCCTAGCATAGTATTCAACAACTGGAAACACCATCCTCTTTCCCATAAAATAGCCATATAAAGTATGTTTTAAACGAGAACTAAATTTTTCAACCACTTTGCGGGGAATAGAGATGTTAACACCTTCAAATACAGGTTCGGCAACCAAGGGACGAAAAATAGTATCACCTCTAGGCTGATCATCCCTTAAACTGTAGCTCAGCATAGGATGTAGCATTAGTATTAATGTCCATAGATTGGACAATAGGAGACTCAAGCGGTATAGAGGTATTAGATTTAGCCTTATGTTCACCAAGCCTCCCATAAACCCAAGACAGCATCCTTAGCCATCTTATGAACATCATTATCCAATTCATCCCACACCGTATTTATACCAGCATCCAAACCATTAGTGAAAGCATCAATATCCTCTAGTGTTTTAAGAGATACGCCAAACAAAGTTGCAATAAGATCATGCGTACTCTTAAGAGAGGACTCCACACCTAAGACATGTGAATCCTCAACAACATTCCTACTAGATTTCTTGTGTTTCCTCATAGTCACATATGACAATGAATCCAACGATTGAGGCTGCTCAAAAACACTTGAATCGTTAATATTTTTAATATCAACTGAACGTGAAGGTTCAGCATACGACTCTCCCAGATTATCCATCACCACAAACCCTAGAATACAAGCATAACCAGAAAACCAAGAAACTAACATCTAATCTTCAACAAAATCGTGTAAAACCCTAGGTAAACGAGGGTTTATAAGAAATAAAGGACAATAATCAACCCATAATAATGATCTGTTCAAACTACAATGATTGGGAATAAAGAGCAATCAATGAACCGATCCTTAGAAAACCCTAAGATGCGAAAGAGACAACCCTAAACAGAACCAAGCAGGATCGAGAATCAGACCAATAACCAATTAAGAATTAAGATAGATCATAGATGATTATAATCCAATCGTTAGTCAGAATTGTAATGGACAGATTGAAGATCAAGGGTGGAACAATTTAGGGTTTAGATAATCTCTAAAGTCGCCAAAGGGAGGGAGAGTTTTTTTTTCTGATGATGTTGAACTTCTCGTAGTTGTAATGGATCTCCCGTATTATTAATGTAAATTTAGTTTATATGTTCGCATTTTGTGCATTCACACTATTTTTGCATGGTATTGGTTGCTTATTTGAATTTTAACTTTTGTTAGGAAATGTCTAAGTTGTTTAACTTTAATAGAGACGCCGTTGGTTTAACGGATTGTGGTTTTACCGTGATTGCGAAGGTGGTACAAAAGGCCTTGGCTAGCATGTTGTACGTGTGCACGCGATTATAACTGTGTATGCAAACTTTCAGATGGCTTGTTTGGTTTTGTGATTGTTTTGTTTATGTTGGGTGTTTGCAAACTTAGGCCGGTTGTAGCATCAAGCGGTTGTTGGTTTGGTTGTTTTCTTTACTTGATTAGGAATGTAGTTGTTGTGTTTAAGTGATGTACTCAATGTGAGTAGGTTTGGTTTACATTGGATGTCTGAAT
Source organism: Chrysanthemum makinoi (assembly GCA_910596185.1). NCBI lineage: Eukaryota > Viridiplantae > Streptophyta > Magnoliopsida > Asterales > Asteraceae > Chrysanthemum > Chrysanthemum makinoi. The sequence goes on along the minus strand of OU343216.1, from coordinate 68,441,454 downwards.
ATCCAGATTTGTGGCATATACGCAGTCTAAAACTAGATGTCTTGTAGGGCATATCCACAGTCTAAAACTATATTTTCTCAATTATGGTCTTAACGTGTTCTGGATGTTGTGAGTGGCTAGCGTTTACATGCTATTGAGGCTTGGTGGTACACTAGTTGGCAATTGCATTGTAAACCATACCTTTTTTTTCGCATGCTGTTGTTGTACCCAATCTTGTTTTGTTGCTAAACCATGGGTAGTTGGGTGTTAACTGTTAGCAGCTTTTTCTGTAGTGGTATGCTCATCTTTTGCTATTGTAGCTTGCACGCTCTCAGCCACTAGTTAAAGCAATTTTGTACTGTTATGGCTACTGTAGATAGTGGTACGCATTGTGTCTTGTTTTTTTCGTGTATAAGTTTACGCTCTTGCAGTTGTGTATGTATCCTGGTTTTTTTTCCGAGTAGCTCTCGGTTGTACACATGTCGCGTACTGATTGTTTAGCGGAGCTTAGGTTTGCATGCGATAGCGATGCTTTGCAGGACCATATGGTACTTTTTTTTAGAGGGAGGTAATTGCAGAACGCGAGTGAGAGAGTATGATACGTGGTCGCTGTTTTGAAATTGGGGTTCGCATAACGTACTTGCAAGACCTTATCCAAGAGGTGTTGCGAGAAGGCCGCGGTCTGGTTGCTAGAGACTCTGTTAGATTTTTGAGAGAGGTCCAGGTACGCAAGCGCTCCAAGCAAACAACGCTTCAGGGAATGTTACGTGAGGCGATCTTGCACCGCTTCTTGAGGATACATCAACGATTCGAGCCTTGTGATTGTTGTATCTCTGGTTCTGCTAGTTTTTTGGTTTACCATGTTGTTTGTTATGGTTTTCGGTCTGCATCTGTGCTCTAGTGGCGCATGTTGGTTGTATGTTTGTAGCGCTCATGTTTAATAAAATATTTCTTTTAAGTTTTTTTACGCTGTGAGTGTTGTTTTCTTGTAGTTGTGACATTGCTTTGCACTCCAGTTTGTTAACCTCGTGCTATTTTTCTTTTTAGCGTATGTCGTATCTGTGCATGTTTGAATCCACATATTACCATGGGGTTAGCCATAGTGATTGAAAAATGTGTATTCTATATTCCCATTCTTTTTTTTGTTTGTGCGCGTGTAAACTAGGTTGCTTGTTGCACTGTTACCTCTTTGTCTATCGTGTTAAACGGATTGCCCAAAGTATGAACCGCTTTTATAACGCTGCCCAACAGATGCACGGTTGCTCGAAAAGCGTATAACAACATATATTTTATTGCAACTACATTGCAAAGAGTGGCCAAAATTTGTACATCGATACACCTGATACATGGTCGTGTACATAGATTTTCTTACAACATTACTGTACATACAAATTTTTTCAAGTTGGGACCTTTTCTTGGATAGACTATGGGTTCCTACGACTTGTATCGATAAGAAGTTAAAACAGTGTTTTTGCAGCGGTCCTATAACTGCATTACAAAAGGGTTAAGCTTATTAGTAGCGGTTATTACGCTGGTGTGTTCCCAGCGACATCGGCTTTTGGTTTCTTTGCAGGGTGGAGAGGTTCATCTTCTGGTGGGCCTGTGAATAACTGCTTGCGAACTGCTGAAGTTTTCGAGGATGTGAGGTGTTCCCTTTTTTCTGCGGGGTCAACAGACAAAGCAGGGGGTGTGAGAATGCCTGTTAAAAACTCTACGAAAGAGGTTTCTTTTGGTGGCGGACTCACTGATCCAGACGATTCACCAACATCTGTTAATGCTAGTAAAGGTTGTGCTGCATCAGTCATGTTGTCTAGTATCAACCGTGGGGCACCTCTTTTGCTGTCGTTTCCAAAGTGTACCTCAAACCTGTGTTTTGTGTTCTGCAAATCCTTGATTATTGAAGGCAACCTCCGTTGGTTTGGATCGGGTACATAACTCAGTACCTCTGAGCAAAGCGGAAGCAAGGCATGTGCGTCAGGGCTATACCACGTGAGCGAGGCCTTGCCTGTGACTTCCGTAATGTTGGTTCTAAAGCAGTAACTGCGATAGGTGTGTAGTTGAGTGGGTGTTAGACATTGTCGTTAATTAGCGGTATACAACATTTAGCATAACGAAAGCATACGCACGTGTAATTTGGCACGATGGGCACTCCTGGTTGTTGACAATGCCAATGTGGCCTATCTGTTTCAATATTTCTGTTGCAGCGTTTACAGCGATTGATATACCAATCCGAATCCCCGTCTATCTTGGTTATTACAGCCTCCGTGGTGAAGCGTTGCCTTTGCTACGCGAACAAATTTTTAGTTTGGAAATATAGCATTGGTTTGTTTTATACATTCAGATTATCTTACTGTTACTGTTTCTGGGCTGATTTGCAATAAGGTGACTATCTTAACCGGTTCATCGACCAAACCTTCTTCCTGCCTCAGTTGTTGCAATGGGGGTAGCATCAGAGGTTTGGTAGTAGCCAGCATGCCTGTATAACTGGTAACGCATTTAGTTAGGAATAGCGGTGGGAAATGGTTGTGCAACGCGCTAAAAGCATTTCTCAAATACCGAAAACTTACACTTTCCGTATTTCATTTGCTTCTGGCACGTCAGGGTTGAAATAGTAACGCGTTGCAGGAGTAGCTGACAACTGCATTTTAACGGAAAAAGTCTTTACCAAGCATGAGCCAACCGCTATTATGATCGGCTGCTCCAATGGAATGTTTATTTCGGTCTCAAACTTGGTGGCCATGTCATTCCAGAGGCTAAGCGTAACGGTATTGCCACTGTTACAGAAAACAACCACATATAGTTATATACTAATATTAAACTATTTTTAAGGCTTAGAGTCGTGTCATACGTACTTTAGATTCTGAATCTCAACATTCTTCCTGAGTATGCGGTTTGTCGTTGAGCTCCCGAACGCTCTGATTTTTCCAACGGCCCGAATGGTTCCTATGTAGTCCGCGCAGGTATACAAATATTTCTTTAGTCTTAGATAAAGAGCGGCCATGTAAATGTGAGCGTTTTTGTTCGTGTAAGGACAATACCTGCCAAGATTGCATTGCGCGAATTGGCCCTAGTTGCCAGTTGGTTGTACGCTATGAAATCGAAGTAGTGGTTTGGGAAGCTGGTATCCTCGATTGGAGACACGTATGTGTACTTGCCTAGCAATAGGGTGGTGTTATTATTCAGAGTGCGTTTCCATGAATCAGTGTTTTTACAGCTAAACCTAGTGATTTTGTAGCATGAGCCAACTCGTTCGAGTCAAATTGTTGTATATCACGTACTTCTGCATTTGCTTGAATTACGTTTCCCTGCGAATGGAATGTGGTGTGCATTTGTTAAAACGGTAATTTTAAAAGTTAAGTAGTCTTTCAGTTTTGTGTAACTTACGCGTCTGTCCAATAGCATGAAACACAGCCCTGTAGGATTTGGATCTGGCACGTTTCTTGAAGTCCATTTGCGGTACACTTTCACACGCAGTTCCTTTTGGAGGTCTTGTGGCTGAACATTGGTGATGTCCACAACGTCAGGCTCTAGTGTTGCAAGCTTCCTCACATCTTTAGTGCTGCTACCACTGTCGACTTCTACGATTCCAGTTTCTGAAGTACTTAGTTGTTGCTCACCGTCCTTGATGTCGGTGTCAGTGTGTTCTGAGAATGTAAGCTTTCCTTTCCCTCTGGTATCAATTGGAGTGACAACAATTGGCACAGCAGTCGTACCTAATTCAATCATTTCAGTACTCCTAGTGCTCACCTCTGGTATAGAAATTTTATGTGCATCCCTGCTATCGGTTGTAACACTCACTTCCGGTATGGCAGCATGTATTGCAATCATTTTCAATCGTTCTTCCTTCCTTTCAGCATCCATAGTTCTGCAAACGACATTAGTGGTCATAAGTAAACATATTTCTGCCTATGACGTACGTAAAGAAAAATGGTCATAATTGTCTTCTAAACAACACATAGAAATGCGCTAGTCACCGTACGTACCAAGATTCATGACTAATGCATGTGCATACGTTGCGCCCTATGAACTAAGGACATGTGATACAACGCTGATGACATTACTGCATACGTACATACAAAGCATTGCATACTAGCTAAAACTGTAAACATGTATTATTAAGGTATGTCTAACGCTTTGGTGATACTAACATAAGCCTCTAAAATCCACTGGTTTTTCCATTATTGCCCACGGTTCTGCAACCGGTGAAAATGGTTGCCAATGAACATGTGGTAGGATAATATGGTTTTATCAAAAACAGCTTGTAATTATGGTAGCAATGATATGTGCAGATGTCCTGCATAAGAAAAAAAAGGAAAGCACTAATAACACAAACTATATGCATAGGTATAGCAGTTAAGAACAGTCGCCGCAACATCAGTTATGTATTTCCAACTGCGATTATAAGATGTTACATAAGTGTAAAAATTCACGATAGGCGTTGCAAACCCGCCTGCGCCACCCTAATAACGCTAATATATCTGCTAATCACTACGGTGGGCTAAGGTATTTTTTATTTTTTCGAAGAAATCCTTGTATACTATATTTTTTGTAGTATTTGGTGGCTGTTACGGCTGTGGGTCTATCACTATCTTTAGACCTTTTGGCGATGTAGCTCGCGACATTGCAACATACAACTGCCCATGTCCAAATATCGGTTCTGGTAAGTAGACTCCAATCCTAGATAGCGATTGGCCTTGACTTTTATTAACTGTCATCGCATAACACAACCGTATCGGGAACTGTTTGCGTTTGAAGACAAAAGGCAGTTTGTCCTCTTTCATGGTCACTAATATACGCAGGAGAAATACTTTTTGTCCGATTCGAGTTCCAATAATTATCTTAGCTTCAATGACTCTACTTAACATCTGAGTGACGATCATACGTGTACCATTACATAAGCCTCTAGTTAGATTTAGATTTCTGATTAGCATTATTGGAACACCCGTCTTTACCTCTAGAGAATGCGGTGGAAACCCGAGAAATTCATTGAATTCAGGTAGTCTGTTGGGTATAACAACTCCGCAACCCCTCCATCGTTGCCTAGGGGAATCGCATCGTCCACACTGGTGTAAAACTCAGATGGCCGAGATAGTCGCTGCAATATTTTTTTGTTTATCATATCTGCAGTTTCGTTTTTTGGGCATACTATTGCTTTGTCTTGAAAGGTTGTCACCACAGGATCTCGTAAAGATTCACTATCGTATATGAACTCAATAAGTTGTTCCACCCCGTTCGTTCCAGGTTCAAAACAATGAACGTCTGGTATCCACAACCAAGAAGTGTTTTCTGGATCTTGAGAATCTTTCGTACCAATGTTTCCGTCTCCGATGCTTAACAGCCATTCGGAGAAGAAGCGACATTCCATTTTTTCTTCATCTATCATACTTGGTCTTTGCAACCTCATGTTATCGAGTAACAGATACACTTTGAGATGGTTCCATAGCCGAGACTCTGCTATGGAAGCAGCGATTACTGCATCTCTGGAAGCCACCTTTTTGACTGGCAACGTTTGGCGGAATTCACCACCCAGCATTACCGATTTCCCTCCAAAGATTGTATGTGGCCTGTCAAGCACGTCCCGTTTAGGTTCTGTATAACGCTTCAAAACACCTTTTTTCATTCATTGGTGCCTCATCCCATATGACCAGCGCTGTCCGAGTTAGTAGTTCACTTAATTGTGTACGCTTCTTTATGCTGCACACAGATTCGTCGGTCAAGTTTAAAGGGATTTTGAACCGTGAATGCGTGGTTCTGCCGGATGGCAGCAACAGCGATGCAACACCGGATGATGCAACTGCCAATACTATTTTTCCCTCTGCTCTGAGCGTTCGTGATAATAGCCTTCCACAATAAAGTCTCACCTGTACCTCCGTGACCGTACACAAACATTAGTTCTTGCCTGTGGTTCCGAATCGCATCTATAATAGTATCAAAGACTTGGCGTTGATCTCGGTTCAGTTGTAGGATTAGACTTCTTCTTTCGGCTGCCATTTCAGCTCTATTATAACAAGTTTCTTCCATAACCGTTCGGTTACTGAATAAGTCTAACAGACCTGGTGGTGGCACTGGTAGCCCAAAATATGTTAGAGTATTTCCATGAATAGACAAAAGCGCATCCAATTCATATAAAACTCCACCTTCTAGTTCCGGATCATTAACAAAAAGTGGTCGAATATGAAGTAGCTCTGCTAATATTTGAGGAACGTCGTCAGACATCTGTCTCCAGAACATCTACTAAAGGTTTATAGGGCTCGTATTATCTGTGAACAATAAAATTTGTGCAAATAGCGACCTCAACTATAATGCGGTAGCGGTTGCATTGCTTTCTTGCATCGCCGTAATCCACTCCTGATCATTCTGCAACAAACCCATTGCCTCACAAGCCTGTCTATTTGTGCTATATGTAACGTTATCTACTGTCCGAATGGATGGAAACGATGTGCACCCTCTCTGATGACATAACAGCATACGCTGATTAAAAAATGTCCCCAGTTGTAGGGTGCACGTACGCTAACTAGCCAATTGATGGTTTATTCAGACTTTGCCTAGGGGACCATGCTTTATCTCCTTTAGACCATACGAAATCTGCAGGAAACTGCAAGTACGTTAGATGCCTACCCGAAGGCATCGATTCGTTGTACGCTAACCACTCTGTAAGAGTTGTCTTACGCGCGTTAGGGTTATCAAGAACTGATTGGACCGTTTGTCTTACGCGAAAAGAGACGTGCTTCATATTCTCAGGGTGGACTGCAAGTATTTGAACACCCGGTTGTCTACTATGAATGTCGAAACCAAGAATCCGCCAGCAAGCCTCATGAGGTCCTATACAACGGGCATCAACGAAGTTCTTAATTTCGTCTATCGTAGCGTGTTAGGAATTAGAAAATTCAGTCGTTAAAGAGTCGGTCACCTCAAGTATATGTATTCGTTAGAAAGCTCGTAGTCGTAGTCAAGTTATGTTAGTAAGTAGGTTGTTATGTAACTCCGTGGAGGAGACGGGTCCTTTACACCGTATGCGATCCGACCGTGGTGGCTTTATTGTAAGACACTTTAAATACCCTCTACCTCCCAAGGTAGAGGGTTGGAGCTTCAATACCATTTTTCTTTGTTTCACATAGTTCCCAACTCTCTCCCCTTTCTCTCTCTAGAACTTTCTTTCTCTAAGCATCTTTGTACGCCCCATGTGATTATGGTTTAGTGTGTTTTTGAAATCCTATATCTTACAATTGGTATTAGAGCCATGGTTTGATCACTCATCTTTCATGCTCTTTGTTTTGGTGGATTCCATAAGGTTTTTGGGGTATTAAGTGTTTAGGAGAGTTTGAATCATTTGGACAAATTCTAGTGTTAAAGTTTGAATTTTTCTTGTACTTTTGTGTTTAGGATCATCATATGTGTTTATGTTTTGAATTGGAAGGCTTAAATCATTGTGGTTTGGTTGTTTTTGATTGATAAAGTGATTATTTGTGAACTTTGTACAAAACGAGTTGAGTCTCGGACTTTTGTTTCTTGGCTTGAGTTGCTTTGTTGGATGCGAGTTGGTATATGCGACTTGGCTATTTAGCGAGTTGACTTTTTATGCGACTTGGGTTCTAAGCGAGTTGTTTCTTTAAGCGAATTGGGTTCTAAGAGAGTTGTTTCTTTAGCGACTTGAGTTCTAGCGACTTGGCTATTAATGGAGTTGTATAGCTAGAGAGTTAGTTTAAGCGACTTGGTGGTTAAGCGAGTTGTATCGTTTTCGACTTGCTATTAGCGAGTTGTCTCTATATGCTTGGCTATGCGAGTTGATTCCTTAGCGACTTGTTTCTTTAGCGTTGGTTGTTTAGCGAGTTGATAACTAAGCGAGTTGAGTGTTTAGCTATTTGTCTATTGAGACTTGTTACTTCTTCGTGCTACATTCTTACGGTTGTTCTTTTGGTTTAGTAAAATCCTATGAAAGAATCAATTTCCCGGTTGAATCAAAGAATAGTAAAATCTCGTAGAACTTGTAATCATGGCAAACATCGTTCCAACTGTTGTTTCTTACGTAGCTAAGGACGTTCAAGCAGCGGGATCGATACTCGTCACCTATGCTTGACGTTATGACTCATGGGCTCAAGAATCGATTGTCTTGTTTGGGAAAAGCGGAGTCAACATACTTAAGTCAATCGATGAAGGACCTTATCAGATTGAGACTACAAGAGACATAATTGATCTTTGCTGCGATGGAACAATGATCTTTGGATTGGACAGAACAAAGACGTATGATGAGCTTAATGATAAGGAGAAAAAGAGATTCGATCGACATCGGGGCTTCCAACATTATACTTCAGGTCTTCCAAAAGATATCTACAAGCTTATCAATCACAACAACTGAAGCCAAAAGGTTTGGGATATGTCAAGATGCTTCTCGGGTTCTGAATTAACCAAAAGATAGAATCAAAGCGTATGATGAGTTTGAGCACTTCAAGATGAAACCATATGAGAGTATCTATGAATACTACGTGAGATTCCAAGCTGTGAAATGACATGAGGAACATCATAATGACTATGCCAAACATTCAGCTGAACTCAAAGTTTGTGAACAACATGAATCCGAATGGCACAAATTTGTCACCTCTGTGAAGCTAACCAAAGGATTGAAGGACACAAACTATGAGCAACTATATGCCTTCCTTCTTCAGAATGAGAGACATGTTGTTTGAAAAAGGATTCTTGAGCGTTCAAATCTAAGAAGGGAGAAACCAGTTCGTCAAATGACTCAACTTCTTCACACCAATGTTGGTATTACTACCAAAGCATCTCAAGTCATTCCCACGGGTAATGGTAATCACAAACCGATCGCGTCGCGATCGCGATGCGGTCATGGGTCACTTCATTAATCAACTGGCTCTTATGGTTAAACAAAACTTGACCTCATCCACATACCAACAGTCTTCACACTAACAATGAGATCGAGCGCATCCAATCTACACAATCATGCTTTGTTGTCGAGAGATGGAAAGATTATAGGACAACCTTCAAGAAAGACGGCATGAACAGGGAAGAAGTGGAGTTGGTAGAGGATATGGGGTAAATCAGAATAGGGAAGGAATGGGAATCAAGGTCAAGCAAAGCCAATTAAGTGCTACCGTGGTGGTGAGGACATATTGCTAGGGCGCATATCTCCAAAACGTCCACGAAATGCGAAATACCGAGAGACAAGATGCTGCTTGTGCAAGCTCGGGATAATGGAGCACCTTGGATGAAGAGGAGTTGTTGTTTTCCTGGCGAGGAAATGCCCAAACCTATGATGCGATGTTGATGAGCGGCCAATTCAGGAGATAGGTCATAATCATCAAAATGCATTTCAAGTAGGCGTGATGCATTTGACTCTGATGTCGATGATGAACCTAATGCCCAAACAATCTTCATGGCTAGCATCTCACCTATGGTCTCTCCAAAGGTCTCTCCACCACAACATCTGGTCCATCCAAAGAAAATCATTTCGAGGTATTAAAACTATATAATGATGTTGATGGGCAAAAGATGCATAATAAAGTACAAAATCTTGAAACTTATGAATCAGATATTGATGATGAGGGGAATAGCAATATTGTCCCATATGATCAATATGTGAAGCAAAGTGAAAGTGAGGTTGTACCAAGTAATGCATCTTCTTGATCAATGATGGACTATGTCTTTGATGAATACACTGCATGTGCCCTCGATGATTCTGTTATCTCTGAACTGAATGCCTATAAAGAACAAGTTGCTATTTATGAACAACGTGCTAAGTTTGAGTTGACCACCCATGGCGTGGAAATGGATGACCAAATGCGTACAATTATTAGAAAAGTAACTTTAGAGAAGAAGTCTTAAAACAAGAGTTAAACTCCTTACAAGAAAAGCTTTCAAAAGCTGCTAAGCAAAAACAAGAACTTCAAGAAAATGTTAAAATGCTTAAGCAAGATTTCAATGCTAAGGAATCAAAACTTTTGAATGATTTTTCAATCTAAAAACTTTGAAAAACAAGCTTGAAAATAAGTTGTATGTACAAGGGAATACCATTCAGACCGCTCACTTGATCACTAAGCATAGAGTTTTAAGCGATAAGCATAGCATTCCCCTTGTTGTGGAACCTAATCTGAGGTGTTAAAAGGCTAGAAACGCCCATAATGTAATCTATGATGGTAATGAGATTCTTAAACCTAGCGAAACCTAGTTTAGTTGAGTGCGAGGAAGATAGAAAATTATGATAATGCATCTAGGGAGAAAATGAATAAGAAGCTAGATGATCCTGAATGTAAAGAGAATAACATAACGATCAAACCCCATGATTACAAAGGGAAAATTGGATCTCCTTGAACAAGTTTAAGCCTCAAACATTGTTAACACCGAACAAGTGTTCGGAAAAGGATTTAGATAAGCAAGCGAAAAAAAATCTTGTTGTAACAAACCCTTCCCTTAGGAAAAATTCAAATGACTGCGTGTATCCTCCGAATAAACCAATGCATTTAGTTCCTAGAACTATTGCCACTAAAAGCAAGACCTTAATCATCAATATGTTATCTTTAAATTATTTGTTGATTTTGAGAAAACTTGTAAGAAAAGGATCACACCCACTGGGATAACGGAAAGGGAAAGGGGTTTTGAGCAAACTAAAGAATGCTATTTAACTGAGATCATGCCTTTCTTTAAACAATTAAAAGGTCAATTTGAGAGTCTTAAAAGGGGGATGGACTTAGATATTAAAGAAATGGAAAAGGAATTTGATGCGATGATTGTTGAGGTTAGTGACTATGAGCGAGAATTAAAATATAATGAGATTGAGAGGAAGAACTTGCATACCTTGAATGAGAATCTTATTTCTTAATGTATTGCTCAAGATGTGTTTTACTTTGCTACAAATTGTTCCATTAATGCCTCTCAATTTCATGAATATCATGGCTCTAAAAGTCTCCCATGATGGTCATTGAGCTTGAAAAAACTAACTCTAAACTGCATGATAAGTTGAACAGATGATCATGATAACTGGTAAACATTTTTCTAAATTGGAAGTTGAGCATCTTGCTTTGCAATTAAAATATCAACATCTAAAAAAATGTTAAAACCTCAAATATCAAGACATCCTTGGATGTTCTTGAATTTGATGCAGTTTTTGAAATTAGCAAACGTGATGAACAGATTCGAGCTCATTGTAACACGATCGAAATTTGAAAGCCCAAATCTCTCAATTAAAGGGTGAAAAGAACAATGTGATTGGATCCCAAATGCCTCCTCCTTTAGATTCTCGGTATTCTCAAACTTTTCATCTTCAAAACTTAGTTAATGCCTTACAAAAGGAAAACGAGAGTTTTCTAGAAGAAAATGAAAAAGTTAAACGACACTTTAAAGAGTTATATGATTCAATGAAAGTCACTCGTGACCAAAACAGAAAAATAACTTTTACAAAAGAAATTGAGAATAGGGGTTAGGAAGATGGGAAATTGCCACTTGTTTTTAATGAGAATGTTGCATCAAAGTCATCCTCGGACGCAAATATAATGTATTTGTTAAATACATTCCCACTCATCTTAGGAATAATGAACTTGTGTTTCATAACTATTGTGCTCACCTTAAGGATAGTCTAGAATGTCTCCGTGAGATTGTGGAAGAGGATTTCATAAATAAGCCTCTTGGATAGAAAATGGTTTGGCAAAGCGTCACCAGATGCTGAATCATTTTGATTACAACATGTCCTAAATCCTTAGGTGCAAAAAGAAAAGCTGTGATGCCTTGTTCTATGCCTAGTACCAAGCATTCAAATCATTCTATGCCCACTTTTATGAAAGTGAACACTAATGTGCCTTCAAGTAGTTCAGATCCCTGCACATCTAGTTCAGAATGCAAAAGTAGATCAACCAACTAATGTTCCCATAATTCCCTCTGAGAGTAATCGGTGACATTAAAGCAAGCGGTCAAAGCCTCTAGGCAATACCAAGCAAGATAGGACCTCACAAGCTAAGAATGTGCATTGGAATAAAGTAGAAGATCACCCTAGGAATATTAAGTTTGAGTTGAATAAAACGAATCGTGTTGATTCTAGTATTAGCTATAAGTGTCTTTGTAATTAATTCAATTCTACTACTATAAAACCATGTAATGATGATTGCTTGATTTCATTTACTAATCATGAATGTGGTGAGAATGTTTTGTCTAATCTTGTCAAATGCCCGATAAAACTGTTAATGTTAAAATTCACACTAAGAAGGCTAAAAGGCAAAGGCGAAAGAAAGTTAGAAAACAGTGGAAACCCACGGAAGAAAATTTAGTAATATTGGTTATCAATGGATACCTACTGGCCGTAAGATTAATGAGCTTTGCCCTAAATCAATGCCCACTAGAAAATGGATGCCTACTGGTAGAACTATTCCCTTAAGAATCGAACATACTTTGAATAGGTCAAATCTGGACACTAGCGCATCTATTTCTAATGAGTCCATTGTTTCTACGATGGGTGTTCCAATCACTATCACTAACCAAGTGGAACCCATTCTTGCATGGGGATCCCAATTATCCAGTTTTCCATTCTTGTCTCGTGTTCAACTGAGATCGTTCAAATCGTTACGTGGTACTTGGACTCAGTATTCCAAGCATATGACTGGAGACGGTCGCGGCTCATGAACTTCGTGAAGTAAATTCATGATACATTAGATCGGGAATGACCATTTTGGAGCAATTATGGGTTATGGTAATTGTAGTTGGCAAAGTGTTAATCTCCGGGGTATATTATGTTGAAGGTCTTGGTCATAACTTGTTTTCTTGGGTCAATTCGTGATTCTGATCTAGAAATGGCTTTTAGAAAACATACTTGCTTCGTTAGAGAACTTGATGGTGTGGAACTATTAAAGAACTCGTGGTTCAAACCTATACACCATCTCTAAGATATAATGAAATCTTCACCCATCGCTGATGTCAAAGGCTTCAAAACTAAGTCATGGCTATGGCACCGATGTCTCAATCACTTGAACTTTGGTACCATAAACAATCTTTCCAGAAAGGACTTAGTAAGAGGATTACCTGATAAAGTATGAAAAAGATCATCTTTGTTCATGCATGCCTGGGAAAAAGCAAGAAATATGCCCATAAACCCAAACCCACAAACTCGGTAATGGAAGTCCTATACCCTTCTTCATATGGATTTGTACTGACCAATGAGAGTGCAAACGATAAATGGGAAGAAATACATTTTAGTCGTTGTTGATGACTACTCTCGATTTACTTGGGTAAAGTTTTTGAGGACAAAGGATGAAACTCCAGATGTCATCATCAAACTTATCAAACAGTTACAAGTTCGACTCAACAATACCGTTAGAATAGTTCGGAGAAATGGCCGAGTTTGTTAACAAAGACTTAATTGAGTTTTATGAAAGTGTTGGAATCAGTCATCAAAGAAGTGTTCCACGAACTCCTCAACGAGCGGTGTAGTTGAAAGATAAAATCGAACTCTTGTGGAAGCCGCAAGAACAATGCTAATTTATTCAAAGGTTCCAATGTTTCTATGGGTGAAGCCATTGCCACTTGCTGCTACACCTAAAATTGTTCCCTTATTCATACCTCTCATGGAAAAACTCCATATGAACTTGTTCATAAACAAAAAACTGATCTCTCCTACCTTCGTGTGTTTGGTGCTTTGTGCTCTAATGACTGGTCAAGACTTAGGAAATTAAGAGCAAAGCAGAGATATTGGTTTTGTTGGTTATGCACCAAACAAGAAGGGTTACCGAATCTACAACAAGAGAACCCGTATCATGGAAAAAATTCACGCTACGTTCGAGACTGACCGGTCAAATGGCTCCGGGACAAACCAGTTCTGGACCACTTATCAACTTTCATCAAGTAATCCTATTATTTCTACTCTTGTTTTAATCCCTCCGACTCCATCAAGATGATTTAAAGATTGATTGAAGTGAACACTTGAGACCAAATCTGATGAAATGTCAATTCCATCAATAAAAGCATGGTCTCCTATCCCCTGAATGAAGTCAACCCCGATCTCAAATCATTAAGTCAAGAAGCGCTTGCCGATCACTCTGTCTCATCAACAAATCATCAATCATCAAAGTGTACATCATGGAAATGTTTCGGCACCATGATGGAGAAAATCCCTGCTACTCCGAAGATGCTCCGTTTGAAAACACATTTGCTCTGAATCATCATCGAACCATCTTCATCGGGAGAAATTGATTACGCTACTTGGTCCTCAACAACAACCACATGAACACCTTAGGAAATGGACTCATGTTCATCCATTGGAAAACATCATTGGAAACCCCTCTCTCGTCCAGTATCAACCGGAAACAACTTGCAAATGATGCCTTATGGTGCTTCTTCAACTCCGTACTCTCTAAGATCGAACCAAAAGATGTTAAAACTGCCATGAATGAAGACAATTTGGTTCAATGCCATGCAAGAAGAAATTCATGAGTTTGATCGACTTGATGTATGGGAATTAGTACTGCTCCAGTGTGCTATGATCATTGCTAAAGTGGATCTTCAAAGTGAAGCTTGATGAGCATGGCGGTATGATAAGAACAAGGCTAGATTGGTTGCAAAAGGATACCGTCAAGATGAGGGTATTGACTTTAAAGAATCATTTGCTGGCACACATTGAGGAAATCAATCTTCTGGCTATCTGCAGCAAGTATGATTGTCTATCGATGGATGTAAAGACGGCTTTCTTAACGGAGATGTTGAAATCGTATCGTCACCAACCGGAAGGTTTTGTGAATCGAGCATCCTAATCATGTCTATCGCGAAGAAGCTCTGTATGGTTTAAAGCAATCTCCAAGGGCATGGTATGATACGCTATCAAAGTTTCTTCTATCACCAGATTCAGCAAAGAAGCATGATCCAACCTTGTTCACCAGAAAGTCGCAAACATTTAATTCATGTTCAAATTTATTTGATGATATCATTTTTTGCCTCGACTGACCCCAAGGATGTGACCGTTTTTCCAATGAAATGAGTTCAAATTTCAAATTCAATGATGGACAAATGTCATTTTTCATGGGACTACAAATTTCACAAAGTCCCGGAGGCATTTTCATAAATCAATCTAAATATGCTAATGAGATCTTAAAGAAATTTGGATGCATCAAGTGACCCCGCTGACACTCCCATGATTGATCGAACCAAACTAGATGAGGACCACTCAGGATCATGATCGGACCAAACTAAATATCGTGATAGTATGATTGGATCCCTGATGTACCTCAACCCGATGTAGTATACATTTGACATCTTGTTCGTTGTTTGCATGTGTGCTAGATACGGCTAAGCCTACTAAAAAGCACCTGAAGCGGTAACGGGTCTTTCGGTATCTCCAAGGAACCATCAATATGGGACTTTGGTAAATTCGAAGGACACCGGTATGTCACTAATGTTCAGCATATGCAAATGCTGATCATGCAGGATGTCAAGATACTCGTCGAAGTACGCCCTGAGGTGCTCATTTTTTAGGTGATAAGCTTGTGAGCTGGTCTTCAAAGAAGCAAATGAGTACTTCTATTTCTCTACAGAGGCTGAATACATAGCCATGTCATCTTGTTGTGCTCAAATCCTTTGGATGAGATCTCAATTAACTGACTATGGCTTTGTATTTAACAAAATCCTCCAGACTGTACTGTTGGATAATAAAAGTGCTATTGCTATTTCATGCAATAACATTCAACACTCAAGAGCTAAGCATATCGACATTCGACATCATTTCATCAGGGAACAAGTGGAAAAGGGTGTGGTGGAACTCTATTTTGTGAGGCTGAATATCAATTAGCAGACATCTTCACCAAAGCTCTTCCAAGAGAACGCTTTTGAGTTCATATACTTCCACGACTAGGCTTGAAAAGCCTTCAACCGGAAACACTCAAAGTCTTCGTGAAGAAGACGAGGAGTAAAAGGTCTATGCCTCTCATCTATCTCTTTTTGTAAATATTTATTCAAAAACAAAATACAAAATTATAAAACTTTCAAAATATAAAAAATTTCTAAAAATCCATAAAAATTTGAAAAATCTTGAAAAATCTTCAAAAATTATTGTCAATTTGTCATGTTTTTCTCGATTCGATAATATCTACGGACTTTGTGCTGTCATTCAAAGAATGACACTCTGACTTTAGATGTTGCTCGAATACATCTTATTAAAAAAAAAAAATAAAAAATCTTTGGCTTGGGAGAAAGAGAAAAAAAGAAAAATGATGGTTTATTGTCATGTCGCAATAACCCCTTGTCAAAGAAAGAGCAATGATTTCATACCTTATCATATTTTCAAAATTCCATGTTCTCTGATTCTAAAAAATAAAACCTTTTATCTCAATGAAAACTAACTGCTATGAAAAATAACTCTGACTCTATTATTCGTGATAATCATCCGACTTAGTTGTCAAAATATCTATCTCTCAATCAACAACCTATGTCATTGATTAAGGGGGAGAATGATTTCAATTAAATTAAAAAGTTATTTGGCATTCAATTGTTTTCAAAAAGATAATCATGCATGTTTAACCAATGGAGTTTAAAATCTCAAAATCGGATCCTTATCAGTTAAAACGCTTTCATAATCAAGTCACAATTCTCCTCAAAAGCTTTTAAAATCAATTTAAATCTATAAGAGATCACAAATCTCAAATGATTTGATAATGTGATAGGGGAGAATTTGTGATTTAAATTGGATTTAAACTGATAATTCGGTAAATGGTTTTATAAGGATGTACAAGCTCTCCTTCCCACATGTGACAAACGATTTCAAATTTTCCATGCACATGTTGAGGGGAGCATCTATCTTAAACCTATGATTTGAAACGTGATCACTTATCTCAATGTGCAGGTTCCCTCTAGTATGTGCAAAACTCTTTTCAAATCTCGAGGCACATATTGAGGGGAGCAAAATCATGAAAACCTCATCCTTCCCCAAAATGCTTTATCTACTTGATTCGATTAGGGAAGTGATGTTGATATTTTTAGAAAATGGTAATCAAAGAAGTTAATTCTTTCTCTTGCCTCCGGGTGGAAAACTATTTCAAATACTTGATTCACATGTTGAGGGGAGTTCTTCTTCTAAAAATATCAAAAACAATTCAGGTACAAAATGCTTTGATAATATATCATAAGTATCCGGATTGATTTTCAAATGGTTTTCAATTGGTTCCTAATGTATGCATGAACAATACCAAAAAAGACCGACCAACTTTACTTTATGTATGGTGATATATGACATAAGGTTAGGTATGTGTTCCCATGATCCGCTAGGGAACCTGAGGGATCTACCCAGGAACTATCCACTAGTTAGTGTAGAGTTCTTAGGTATGATAATAAAAGGAGAAAAAATGAGATGGGAAGAGTTCGGATGAGTCTGAGCTAGTAATCTGAATAAACCCAACAAGGTTCTAGAAGTTATGAAGTCTCGGTAAGCAATCTGAAGGGGCTTGAAGAATGAAAAAGAATTGAATGAGAAAAGGGTGAAAACAAATAGCCCTCCATTTTATTCAACCTTAGGGCGTAAAACCGGTTCAATACATACGCTATCTGGTGGTTACTTAAGGTAACTCCGGTATTGAAGACAAGACGTCATGGACCCAAATGTGACGCAAATGCACTAAACTTCCCAAGCTACTAAAGTTCCTCTTAAAAGGGCTTGTTTCATTCTCACGGGGAACCTACATTATCTATCGACTTTCTCTTAGAGATTGTTGATATTGAAGAAGGAGACCCTCTCCCCTAGTCTCCGATATATAGATCCAAAAATGCACACATTGAGTCTAGAGCCACGAGATCATCAATAAATCTCATTAGGACAATTTCAATGAAGACTCTCTATCTTCACACACATGTGGAAAGAGAAATTATATCCCGAGTCCTACGCATTATCCTTGTGGTATTGCCAGAACATCTGAGTGATGTGTTTACATATTCACTATGAAGATGGAAAGCCTTCTGGCCAAACATCTAACAAGCTACTGGTAGGTGGCATGTGAGATCTATTATACAGATCAACCATGTGACAACCTAAAAAACAATGGGGCTTCAATCTTTTGAATTAATCCTGGTTTGGGTTATGGATTGACGGATACCTTTGAAAAACCGGTCCTTTGCAGCTTTTAAAACTCTTTTCATTAGCACGTCGACCGGTACTAATTTTTCAAATCAAAAGGTGTTTTATGATTGATAATTGATTTTCATTAAAACCTTCGTTATATTGCAAAAACAATTTCTATTGAGCAATACAATGATTGTTTCTCAAATCTCTTTTCATCAATCCGCTGGACTTAAATTCGCCGGTTCACTCAATTCTCCGTGTTGTCTTCTTTGAGACGTTCGGTTTGAGAACAGCTAGAGCAAAATGCGAAACCCTCGCTAAGGAAATTCTTCGAATTATACCGATCACAGGCAGTACTTGTAGTCGACAATCAAACCGTGGGGCCGTGTACCTCATTCATCGAAAAGTGATCAAAGACACTTTCGTGGCGCTTTATTGCTAATCGTTTATGCGGGTACACCCCGACGTTGCAACCGTTGATCGAATGGAGCGTCAATCCAGCCAAAGCATGCTCACACAACACATTCATATCGAAGAAATCATGATCGTGCATCAACGACTCTGATATTCTCCTCCATGCTTCTGCTACGCTGCTTGTTGTACGCCGCCAATATCATGAATCAACGAAAAGCTTCGATACTCTGATGAAAGATATCATGATCCAGAATGTGAGCATGTCGGTCGGAAAGTCACAACATCACATAATACCAACACCACAATGGATGTATCAGAGATTTTCTATTAGCTGATGATCTCAAAAGTTGGCTCAACATTATTATCACGTGGATCAAAGAAAGACCTCCACTTGATTAACCAAACATACAATGAGTGGAATCAATGACTACGAGCTTCAGAGCAAAGTACTACATCAAGAATGCAAGATCAATTGTTAATGTAATATCTGATTGTATTCAATGTCATTTTAGTATATGTTCGAGGTGACCTCCCTTAGGGGGAGATTGTTAGGAATTAGAAATTCCGTGTACAATTAAAGAGTCCTGGTCACCTCAAGTATATGTAATCTTTAGAAAGCTCGTAGTCATAGTACTTCTATGTTAAGTAGTATTTAGTTTAGTAACACCGGTGGAGGACGGACGGTCTTTACCCTCTGTATGCTCGATCCACAGCCCGTAGTGTGGCTTTATTGTAAGACTATAAATACTCTACCTTCCAAGGTAGAGAGTTGGAGCTCATAATAAGATTTTTCTTTTTCTCACTAAGTTCCCTAAACCTCTAACTTTCTCTCTCTAGAACTCACCTTTATACGCCTCACTATGATTATGGTTTGATGTGTATGTGAAATCCAATATGTTTCATTTCCTTAAACAAGTTTAAGCCTCAAACGTTTTAACACCTGAACAATTGTTCTGGAAAAGGACTTTAGATAAGCAAAAGTAGAGAATCTTGTTGTTACAAACCTCCCTAAGAAAATGCCTGCAGCGACTGTACGTATCCTCGCGGTATCCTCTAAATACACCAATGCATTTAGTTCCTAGGACTATTGCCACTAAGAGCAAGACCTTAATCAGCCAATATGTTATTTTTCAACTATTTGTCGATTTGAGAAAACTTGTAAGAAAAGGATCATACCCACTAGGATAACTGAAGTGAAGTGGGTTTTGAGCAAACTAAAGAATGCTATTTAACCGAGGTCATGCCTTTCTTTAAACAACTAAAAGATCATTTTGAGAGTCTTAAAAGGATATTGATTCTGACATTAAAGGAATGGAAAAGGAATTTGATGCAATGATAGTTGAGGTTTACTATGAGCATTAAAATATAATGAGATTGAGAGGAAGAACTTGCATACCTTGAATGAGAATCTTAGTTTCAATTGTATTGCTCAAGATGTGTTTTATACAAACTGCGCTTAAAGTTGCTCCATTAATGCTTCTCAATTTCATGAATTATCTTTGCTCAAAGTCTCCCATGATCGGTGTCATTGAGTTTGAAAAGATTAATTCAAAACTTAATGAGAAAACCATACCGGATGATCACGATAATTTGGTAAAGACTATCATTTCTAAACTAGAAGATGAACATTTTGATTTACAACTAAAATATCAACATCTTAAAGAAAATGTCAAAACCTCAAATATCAAGACATCCTCGTATGTTCCGAGTTTGATGCGTTTTTCAAATAAACAAACGTGACGAACATATTCGAAAGCTCATCTGTAACCGATCGAAAATTGAAAGCCCAAATCTCTCAATTAAAGGGTGAAATGAACAATGGGCCGGATCCCAAATGCCTCCTCCTTTAGATTCTCAAGCTTTTCTCAAAATTTTCATCTTCAAAACTTAGTTAATGCCTTACAAAAGGAAAACAAGAGTTTTCTAGAAGAAAATGAAAAGTTAAATGACACTTTAAAGAGTTATATGATTCAATGAAAGTCACTCGTGACAAAAACAACAAAAAATAACGCCTTACAAAAGAAATTGAGAATCATGAAGTCGAAAATGGGAAACTCGCCACTTTTTTAATATCTCTCGGTTGTCCTTAGAATGTTGCATCAAAGTCATAGACTGCAAATATCACTGATTTGTAAATACTATCCTCCTCATCTTAGAATAATGAACCTGCATTTCATGACTATTGTGTCTCACCTTAAGGATAGTCTAGAATGTCTCCGTGAGATTGTTGAAAAGGACTTCATTAATAAACCTCTTGATAGAGAAATTAGGTTTGCTTGCCTCCGTGCCAAACGATCTCTAGAACTCTAGAATGTGTAATTAAGAGCAACATGTCCTAAACATCCTTAAAGTAAAAAGGAAAGCTGTGATGCCTTGTTCTATGCCTAGTGTCAAGCATACAGGTCCATTCTAGCTTTTACTCTCGAAGAAAGTATGAACACCAATGTGCCTTCTAGTAGTTGGAAATAGGCCGCTTGCACATCTAGTTCTCAGAATGCAAAAAGTAGATCAACCAACTAATGTTCCCATAATTCCTCTACAGAGTAATCATGACATTAAGCAAGCGGAGTCAAAGCCTGTGAAATACAAGCAAGATAGGACCTCGTGAAGCTAAAAGGAATGTGCATTGAAGAATTAGAAGACCAACCTAGGTTCTTCTTTGGATTTAGGAGTTTGAGTTGAATAAAACGAGTCGTGTTGATTCTAGTATTAGCTCCTAATTTGTATGGCGTACCAACACGGCACACTAATTAATTCTGCTACTATTTGCAAACCATGTAATGATGTCTCTGTGTGAATTCTGTAGTTAATCATGATTATGGTGTGAATGCTTTGTCTAATGCTCAAATGCCCGCTTAAAATTGTTAATGCAAAAATCATGCAAAGAAGGCTAAAAGCAAAGGACCTAAAGAAAGTTAGAAAACAGTGGAAACCCACAGGAAAAACATTTAGAAGGATAGGTTATCAATGGATACCTTTTGGCCATAAGAATAATCCCCCACTTAATGAGTTGTGCCAATCTGCTAAGACAATGCCCACTAGAAATGGATGCTCTACATGCTTCGTAGAACTATTCCCTTAAGAAGTGAACATACTTTGAATAGGTCAAATACATATACTAGCACTACATCTATTTCCCGTAGGTAAAGCACCGGACAAGCGAAAGATTCCATTGCTTCTATTTCGCATGTGGGTGTTCCAATCATCATTTCCCAACGTCACTAACCAAGTGGAACTTATTCTTGCATGGGGATCCCAATTATCCAGTTATCCATTCTTGTCTGTGTTCAACCGCAGATCATTCAAATCGTTCTTGTGGTACTTAGACTCAGGCTGGCAAGCCAAGCATATGACTAGAGACCGTTCCGGCTCATGAACTTCGTGAGTAAATTCATCGACTGTAGATTCGGGAAAGAAGACATTTTGGAGCAATTATGGGTTATGGTGATTATGTAGTTGGAAAAAGTGTAATTCCAAGGTATATTATGTGGAAGGTTTCTTGGTCATAATTTGTTCTACTGTTGGTCAATTTCGTGATTCCGATCTAGAGGTGGCCTTTAGAAAACATACTTGCTTCAGTTACATAGAGAACTTGATGGTGTGGAATTACAAGAGGTACCCGTGGTTCAATAAACTGTACACCATCTCTATCGAAGACATGATGAAGTCTTCTCCACCTCTCGCTTGTAACCTGTCAAAGGCTTCTAAAACAAAGTCATGGTTATGGCATCGCGCTCAATCACTTGAACTTCGGCACCATTAATAACCTTTCCAAAAGGATCTTGTCGAGGCTTACCTGCAGATTAAAAATATGAAAAGATCATCTTTTTTCAGCTTTGCCAATTGGGTAAAAACCAATATGCCCACAAACCCAAACCCACAAATTCAGAATGGAAGCACCCCGAAGCGTTCTTCATACCACCGGCATTCATATGGATCTGTCATGGACCAATGAACATACGTGCAAACGATAAATGGGAAGAAATACATTCTAGTAGTTTTTGATGACTACTCTCGATTTACTTGGGTAAAGTTTTTGAGGACTGTAACATATTGGATTTCACATACACATCAAACCATAACCAAAGTAGGCGTACAAAAGATGAGTTTTAGAGAGAGTTAAGGTTCGGGGAAGCTTGAAACAGTGAGAAAGAGAGAATCTTATTATAGCTCCAACTCGGGAGGTAGAGAGTATTTATAGTACTTACATAAAACGCCACCTGACGTGCTATGGATCAGCATACAAAGAAAGACCCGTCCGTTCCACTGTGTTACTTAACTAAATACTACTAAACATTAAATGCAACTAATGAAATGAGACTAAGCGCTTTCTAACGAATACACCATACAAGAGGTGACCGACACTTTAATCCATCGGATTTTCCAAATCCTAATAATCTCCCCCTAAGGAGGTCACCTCAACACACATTAAATTACATAGAAAACCAATATGCTACATTGAGATTGTTCGAATTCTTGTTCATGTTCTAATTCTCTGTAGCACAAGTCTTTGATTCTTCATACGTTTGGATAAAAAGTGGAGGTCTTTAACCATCCACTATCATGAAGTTTGTTCTGATTTTTGAGCCCTTTGAGATCATCATCGAAAACATAAAATCTTTGACTCATCCTTTGTGGTGTTGGTATAACGTGATGTTGTGATTTTGGACCGACTATGCCCACATTCTAGATCGTCAAGATTTATTCTTATCGTGAGTAGCGGAAGCTATCGCGATTCATGATATTTGGCAGTTTTGGAGTGATAGAGTCATTGATGCACAATCATGATTTCATTTTTATATCAATTCCTTTTTAATTGAATGTGTGTGTGAGCATGCATGGATTGACCGCTTATTCCGGGAACTGCAAACGTCGGGTGTACCTGCATAAACAACCCTATAGCAATAAACGCATCGAAAGTGTCTTTGATCATTTCGCTTGAATTGAGGTACACGCCCACGGTTCCCCGTCGACAAGTTATTGCTGATCAAGGGCACGCTTGCGGATGTGAATTTCTTGACAGGGTTTCTCAGAAATATTTTAGCTGTTCTCACCCGCCTCTCAAAGAATCATTCATGACAACACGGAGTATGAACCAAATAAACGAGATTCCCGATTGAGAAAAAGAGATTTGAAAATTAGTCAGTAATCCTCATAAAGCTCAATAGAAATTGTTTCAGCAATACAACGAAGGGTTTTAATGAAAAATTGTTTATCAATCATAAACACCTTTTATTTTGAGAAATAATACACATCATCATAGAAAGAAATGTGAAAGAACAGAGTTTTTTTCGAAGCACAATCACGTATTTTTTCACAAGTATCCGCTAATCCATAATCCTCGAACTATTGATTCAAAAAATGAATCTCTCCATTGTTTCGCCTCGCCTATCACCGTTGTCACATGGTGATCTATTGGTGACAGATCTCAATGCCACCTACCGGATTTTTTTGATGTTGGCTATCCCTTTTCTTCATGTGAAATTCCAGATGCATCAAAACCTAGATGTTCTGGCAATACCACAAGGATAACATAGGACTTATAAGATATAATCTCCTTTCCACATTGTGTTAAAACGTTGTCTTCATTGAAAGTGTCCTAAAGACGGAGGGTTTATATGATGATCTCGTGGTCTAGACTCAATCCAAAAATGTGCATATTTTTCCTATTTTGCCCTAGGAGAGGGTCACAACCTCCTACTTCAATATCACAATCTCAAGAGAAAGTCGATAGATTATGCCTCCCATAAGAAAAAGAAACACAACCCTTTTAAACAGGAACTTGAGGCGATTTGGAAAGTTGGAAGTGCAACACACGTCACGGGATCATGACGTCTTGTCTTCAATACCAGGTTGATCCCAGTTGATCAAACGATCTAATATAGAAACTGACTTAGAATAACAACTTATTAAGTATTATGCGGAATTTAACACTTAACCTTAAGAAGAAGAACAGTTAACATTCAACACCTCAATATTATTTATTAATACGAATACTCTTACAAGATTAGGGTTTTGCAACCTTGAAGTGTATCGACTTTAGATATAAGACTTACGTATCTAATCTAACCTAGGACCTCCTTTTATAAGCCAAGGAGTCCTATACATTATACAATACGTAACCTACAAGATAAATATCTTTTCCATATTTATCTAAAACAATAAACTAACCGACTATACAAAACACTAGCAGAAGTTACAATATATCATCCGTGGTTACACATTACTACTAGCCGCGGTTATCTTCATCCGTGGTTACACTCTTCTGTCCGTGGTTCTATCAAGCTGTCCGTGGTTCCAGATTTTAAAGTAATTCTTGATGTAAGGAACCTAAAACCCAACAATCCTCCCCTAAACTTGATACATTCCAACAGAATTCTCAAGTTTCCTTTAAGCTCAAAACATCTGAAATGGAGGATGTAGCCAAACACTTACTAGCCTTAAGTATATTCTCATATTTCTTCAACAAATCGTAAGCTTGACAATCATAAGGTACTAACATCTTGATACAACCAGGTTTCAACATCTGAACAATAATTTCTGGATGCTTATTCAATTGAGGATAATCACCTTCTACAAGCATATGAATAACCTTTCCAGAAACAGTCAAAACATGAACTCCACAAGTTTGATATAAAACCATCTAGTAACTTGACCATTGTAGAGTCCTTGCCATTCAGATTCATCATGAGTAGGTTCAAATAGAATCTTCAAATGATGATAAACCAACCTCTCATGATAATCATTTGGATGTACTTCACCAAACTTATTCTTGTAAAGTATCCAAAGATTCATCAAATCATCTCTATCAAAATATTGAAGCATTTGTGAAAATTTATTATACTCATAAACTTCATTGTTGAGTCTTTTAATTTTCCAAACTCCTTCACTTCCATCATTAAGCTTAAACTCATAAGAAATGATTTGATTTTCATTTTCAACAACTTTCAATCTTTTAGAATCGATGACTCCTTGAACCTCAGATTTTCTCTTCCTTTTACTTAGCATCCACTCATCATGCTTCTTTATCCACTCTTCTTCCTTCTCAGAATTCATTGGACAAAAATCATCTACATTAATCCTCATACATCTCTCATAAATTTCCAAAATTCTTTCAAATGAACATTTACTAAGATTATCAAAAACATAAATGCCTGAATTCTTAATAATTTTCATCAATACATTCCTCATCTGAGCCATAGTAGGAGGTTTCTTTCTTATAACTTGTTTCTTTGTTTTGCTAACCTTCCTTGCCCATTCATTCATCAATCTAGCTTTCTCCTCATCATCCAAAGAATGCCCATTCTTGTACAGTAAACTCATCAAGAATTTGTAAAGAAGCTTGAAGATAGTTTTCTGAGTTATACCATATAGCTAACCATTTCTCACTAGCTTCCTCCTCTTCTTTCTTTCTTTTATCCAAAGCTGCTTGTTCTTCAAAGAACCATATTCTTTACAAATTCATCATCAAAAGCTTCTTGTTCTCGCTCTAGTTTAAACTTCAACTCTAGTACTGCAATACCTTTACCCTTTCCAACATCAGATTGAATCACCTTCTTCTTCAGTGGTTCACCAATAACTAAAGTTTTTCCTCTGGGTTTGGGTTTAGTTGCAGAAGTTTGAACAGATAAAGCAGGTGCAATGATGGGTGTAGAAATAGATGATGTTTTGCTCAGATTAATCAATGTACTTGCAGCTTCTTTCTCTACTTCTTTAGGCTTAGATGGTAATATAGAGAGAGTTGTTACAACAGTGGAAGTGGTTATAATAGCAGTGGGTATGATTGTAGTAGGTATAGTTGTAGTGTTTATAGTTGCTATGTCTGTACAAACATCGCTGGTTAGAAGTGTACTAACCGTGGTTTCGCACATACCATCCGTGTTTTTGTTCAGTACTACATCTTCTACAACCTTCTTCACATTTTCAAGAACTGCCTCATTCCCATCTTTATCAGATACCACAAATGTTTGATCTCCACTATCAACATCTTCTTCCATAGATACATTAACATCCTCCCCTGAATTCTTGCCTTCACTCCTCCCCTGCTTGGATACATCCTCCATATTCAGAGTGAAGAGGAGTTCACCTTCTTTTTCCTTAGCTTCCTCAAAGCAAGAAGCCCGTGCCTTTTATCTTCTCCAACACCAAAACCCTGTGCTTCAAGCGCCGAATATCCTTTTCATGAAACCCAGCCAATTCCTTGAGATTAGAGATCGTCTCCTCCATCTTGGTACATTTGGCCGTCAATTCATTTAAGCGTTCAAGAATATCCTCCCCACTTCGACCTGTGTGAACTGGTCCGAGAGGTGGTTCATTGGAAAAGTCAAGATGTACAAACTCGAATCCGTCAATTCATGTTCAGGTTCCAACCTATCCTCATCACTTCGAGATGTGTTAACTGCTCCGAGAGGTGAATCTTTGGATATAGAAAACATAGCATCGCACCGAGCCTGAACATCTATGCACCCTGTTATAGCCAAGTGGCTAGGGATTCCTCCACTTGTGTTAAGTTCCAAGGAACTCTCCACATTAGGAGTTGCCAATGGTTGGGTCTTATTTATGTTTCCACTATCCTGACAGATCTAAGCATGTATCAGTAGTGGAAGCCCTTCCAATCATGTCACCTTCACCACCTGTGACCGCCTCATGAGCAACACCACTAGCACTAGCCTGAGGAAGCTTAGTGCCCTTCTTTCTCCTAGTCCATACAATAGGTGAAATATTAGTGATTTGAGGTGTAGTATCGGTGGTTGGAGGTGTACTTTCAGTTGAGTGAGTTTCAAGACCTTCATCAAAATCAGAGCAGAGGCAAAATAAGCATGTGAGGAAATAAAGGAACATCTCTAATTTGTACATTCTGTGGTTGATTCCTCATATGTGCAAAAACCTTAGGAAGCATATGATGTACTTCATACTCTCTAGAATGTTCAATAGGATCAACAATTTGATGTGCTACAATCAGTTGAACAAACCGAGGATACAAATAGTATTTACCCTTCTTCCTAATGTTTTGTACTAACCCCTCATAAATCATTCTAGACCAATTAAACTTCCTTCCCTCAGATAAACAAATAATAGCAGTAGCAATTTTTGAAGGAAAGTCATTAAAACCTGTGGTCTTGTTACTCATACACATCAACAAGGTGTGAATCAAAAACTTCCATTGTTGTGAAAAGAAACTCTTAAAGAATTGTACCTTTTCACCTCTATGTGTATATCCTAATCTCTCTAAACCAGAAACAATCTCAACATCTGAAAGATTGTCAACCCCATCAGCATCATCAAACCGCAAAACTTCTAATGATATCCTCAAGAATGAAATAACATGCTCATCTACTTCAGAACGAAACATCTCCACACCATCAACCATTACAAGTGTAGCATTCTTCCGAATGATGTATGTAGGCTCTAAGAATGGTGGGTGTAACAGTTAAAGCATAATGAATGGGACTGTGAACTAAGAAATCAATCATTTGATGAAACCCTTCAGATCGAGCATTCTTGGTGAGAATGGCAACTAAGTTATGTGAAGTGGAATACTTTTCAGCCATTTTGATTTAGGAAAATAATGATGTGAGTTGATGAATTATGCAAAGAAAGTGATTAGGTTAAGGTTGAGCGCCAATTGGAAGTGGTTTGAGAATCAAATAAATGATCCGTCCGTGATTTGGGGAGAGTGATATAGATTCGCGAATGTTACCAAACAGCCCCTGTACTATCCAAAACTAGACTCCATGCTATCCGCGGTTCCAGAACTACTATCCGTGGTTACAACATACCATCAGCAGATACATGAGATCACTTCTTCCAAATGACCAAGAGATATAGCAAGTAAATCAGCTCCTTATGCACCCAAAACCTTCATACCGGTAAGACAAAAACACAAAACCAACACAGAGTATAAGGTTATTGTTGTCAGTGGTTAGAAAGAGCTAAAAGTGGTTCCAAAAGACCTATCCGTGGTTTGAACAGGTAAGTCAATATGGTCAACTTCTAGAACTAATATTAGTCCAACTCCCAAAAATCTCATTAACTCCTCAACCACATTAAACCTGCCCCGTATTTACTTCCATAACCCTAAACCCCACTTATAAAAAGAACCCAAATCTTTCATAACGCACACACCAATCAATATCAAAACCCTAATTTCTTCAAAGTCTCCAATCAACTGCAATCACAATGTGGAACCCTAGTTGGAATAAACCATAAGTAGTCAATCTAACATCCTCCTCATCCTCATCATCATCTTCATCATCAAGTGAAGAAGGTAACCCATGGCAGTTCTACCTCCCTCCACAAGAAACAAGACCAATAAAATCTCCATTTCTTCCATCATCCAAGATGATAGTGTGGTGAATCCAAGTAATGCATCCGAGGACTCTGATGATTCCTCAAAGAAGAGATCTTCATACTCCCAACCTTCAGCATCTCAACCCCAAACAAGACCACGAGCAAGAAACCCACCACTTCCAAAAGACAGAGAGGTGGTTCTTGGTCTTCAAGTACCAAGTTATGGTGCTTCTTCACACATCGTAAAGGGGAAGGGAAAAAGGAAAATGGAATGATGCTTTTAGGTGATATGACTATGTCCTTCGTGCTTCATCTAATGTGGTCATCGTCATCATCAACGTTTTCATCAATCCATCCTTTCCATTTTGATCCTTAGCATCCTCGTCATAGTAGTCATGCATCTCCGCCATTGAGATAGAAGGAATGGGTGGTTATGCAAGGCTTCACTAACGCATATCCAGATCTAGTGTGAAAGATGTGAGCGATCATGCATATCCAAAGTACCGTTAGATGTTGGAATAAATGAGATGAACTAGATTAGGATTAGTAGATCATGTATAGCTCTGTTCTTGTAGTTGCATTTGATGTTGATTGTACTCTGTAAGTCGTAAGTGTTTCTCTAATGAATGAATTAACACTTTGCATCACTACTTCTTTTACTTCTATAATGATCATTCTAGTAACTGCAAAATGGTTAGTGAAAAACAGAACAACTAGCAGTGGTTTGAACCAAACTATCAGTGGTTAGAAACAAACTATCGGTGGTTAGAAACAAAAATAGCAAAACTAAGATTACATAATAACAGTTCAATACATATACAAACTGGTACAAAACAATTTGAGAATTTAGAGATTAATCATTCCAATACTAACAACAAGATATGAAACCTCCCCACATCAAAAGCTTTGGTGAGAAGATCAGCAACATTGAAATCAAGATGGATTTTTACCATTTGAATCAACCTTTTCTCATTACAATCTCTAATAAAATGATGTCTTATCTCAATATGTTTAGTTCTAGAATGTAAAACAGAATTTTTAATGATGCATATTGTACTGTTATTATCAATGTAAATCTTAGTATGCATAAAATTGTACCCAAAGTCCAGAAATTGATTCTGAATCCATAGAACTTGACCACAGCAACTAGCAGCACCACATATTCAGCTTCAGTTGTAGAATTTGCCACAATAGTTTGCTTTTTACACTGCCATGAAATAAGTCTGCTTCCCAAAACCTGACATCCTCCAGTTGTAGACTTCCTATCCAAACTAGCACCAGCATAGTCACTATCTGTGTAGGCCACCAAGTCAAAAGGAGAATCCTTTGAGTACCAAAGGCCCAATTTAGGATGACCCTTAAGATACCTAAAAATTCTCTTAACAGCATTCATGTGTGATGAATTAGGTGTGACTTGAAATCTTGCACACACACATACTGAGAACATTATATCCGGCCTAGATGCAGTGAGATACATCAAAGATCCAATCATGGACCTGTACAACTTCGATCAACTCTTGTACTTCCATCATCGGTAGCAAGGGTTTCTGAGCCTCCATTGGTGTACTAGCACTTTTCACATCCTGAAACCCAAACTTCTTCAAAACATCTGCTACATACTTGTCTTGACTAATGAAGATACCATCAGTCCTTTGTTGAACCTGTAGCCCCAAAAAGAAAGTGAGTTCTCCCATAGAACTCATCTGAAACTTATCATGCATAAGCTTCTCAAAATCTTTGCATAGCTCTTTATTGGTTGAGCCAAAGATGATGTCATCTACATAAACCTGAACCAATAAAATATCATCTTTGTGCTTTCTTATGAACAAAGTTTTATCAATTAGTCCTCTTTTAAACCCATTGTCCATCAAATAAGTAGACAGCCACTCATACCATGCCCTAGGAGCTTGATGCAAACCATACATAGCCTTCCTCACCCTGTAGACCTTGTCGATGATCGGATCTTCAAAACCAGGACGTTGACAAACATAAACCTCCTCATCAATTGTGCCATACAAAAATGCACTTTTAACATCCATTTGATACACCATAAAGTTTTTAAATGAAGCATAAGCTAAAACAATCTAATAGCCTCAATTCTTGCAACTGGAGCAAACACTTCATCATAATCCAAGCCTTCAGTTTGTGTGTATCCTTGAGCAACCAACCTTGACTTGTTCCTCACAACAATACCTCTTTCATCCCTTTTGTTTCTAAACACCCATTTTGTCCCAATGGCCCTCTTACCATTTGGAAGTTCTACCAATGTCCAAACCTCTTGAAGTTTGAACTGAAGAAGCTCCTCTTGCATTGATTCTACCCAACCTTCTTCAGATAATGCTTCTTCAACTCTCTTTGGTTCCTTTTGAGACAGAAAACAAGCAAACAGGCAATTTTGCAGATCTTTATGACTTTCTTTTGTGAAGAGATCTTGCAAAGAACCCATGTTCGGAAAGGGTTCGTGTTCTTAACCTTGCTTTTTGTTTGAACTAGAGTATTCAAATTTCCAAGTATTTGTTCCTTGGGATGAATCTTGTGTATCCTTGTGGAGGTAACAGGACTTTCATGAATGACATGTTCCAAATTAGTTAAATCAGATTAAAGAAATCATCCGTGTCTTCATCATCAGTAGGAGTATCAATTTCAATCAAAGCAGGCATATCCAGATCATGTGGATACTCCTCTTCACCATGTAATGGCTTTGCATGTGGTCCAAAGAAAGTACTACTATCAGTATTACAGACGGGATTTCACTTGTAATGACAGTGGTAGAAGTTGTTGGCTTAGCAGTGGTTTTATTAACTCTATCCGTGCTTATGTTTGGCTTATCCGTGCTTGCAGACTGCTTTTTCTTCTTTTCAATTTCTTCTACCAACACTGAATTATCTTTCAATAACTCATCCTTATCTTGATGATGAGCACTATTGCCTCCAGAATTCAAAACATCATCATCAGTGGGACCTTGCTTATCAATGATGGGTGAGACAGAACTAGCTTTCCACTTTTCAAACAAATAGAACTCTTGAGGAGAATCAGCTTCCTTAGAAATTGCTTCTTCACCGGAATTCTTTTGAGTACCTGCATCAACATTAGTGGAAGTTCCTGCAATGATAGGCTCATAATTCATAGATTTGGTTAGCATATCAATGTTAAATGTACCACCGTCCTTTGGTCTCAACACTAAGAGTCTTTTCACTGAATTGAACATGTAAATTCTCTTCAACAATTCTAGTCCTCCTATTGTATACTCTAAAGGCTTTACTATTTGATGAATAGCCTAAAAAGTATCCATCATCAACTTTTTCTTGAAACTTGCCTAGGTAGTCTATGGTATTCAAGATAGTAACAGAACACCCAAAAGGTTTTAGGAATGCAATCATTGGCTTCCTATCATGTAACAGCTCATAGGGGTCTTGTTATGAGGCTTTACTACCTTACTCCTATTCGCACATAACATGCAAAGGCCTACAGCTTCAGCACAAAAGGTAGTTGGTAACTTAGACTCAGACAACATAGTCCTAGCAGCCTCAATTAGTGTTCTATTTTTCCTTTCAGCCACACCATTTTGTTGTGGTGTTCTAGCAACACTAAACTGTCTTTCTATACCTTTATCTACACAAAACTGATTCATCACAAGATTCTTAAACTCAGTTCCATTATCACATCTGATTATCTTGACTTTATGATTCACTAGATTTTCTATCTTAATAATGAAACTCTTGAGAACTTCACTAGTTTCACTCTTAGCAACCAAAAAGTAAACCCAAGAAAATCTACTATAATCATCAGTGATAACTAGGCAATACGGCTTATGGTTCAAACTCTTGACAAAAGTAGGTCCAAATAAGTCCATATGAAGCATAAAAGTGGTTGTGAAATGGTGTTGACAGCTTTGGACTTACAAGAAGCTCTATGTTGTTTTCCTTTCTGACAAGCCACACACAGTTCCTTACACTCAAAAACCTTAGAAGGTAACCCTCTCACTAAGTTCCCTTTAACCAGCTTATTGATTGTTTTGTAATTGAGGTGACCTAATCTTCTATGCCATAACTTAGACTCATCCACAGATGCTTTAGCAAATAAACAAGTTAAGGACCTATTAGGAATTACATCTTTAAGATCAAAACAATATATATTTTCCTTCCTAGGTACCCTAAGTTGTATAAACTTCTCATCGGCATCTTAAACTCAGGAGACAACACCACACACTCATTTTCACCAAA
Organism: Chrysanthemum makinoi; assembly: GCA_910596185.1. Classification (NCBI taxonomy): domain Eukaryota; kingdom Viridiplantae; phylum Streptophyta; class Magnoliopsida; order Asterales; family Asteraceae; genus Chrysanthemum; species Chrysanthemum makinoi. The sequence goes on along the minus strand of OU343216.1, from coordinate 68,408,514 downwards.
AAGTACCCAGTTTTTCTTATCACACATTTGAGAAACACTGAATAAATTGTACTTAAGTCCTTGTACCAAGTAGACTTTTTCAAAGTCCAAATTTCCTGTTCTGATTGTGCCTCTTCCAAGTATCTTTCCTCCCTTTGGATCATTGCCAAAAGCCACATATCCTCCATCAAAAGCTTCAAAATCTTCCAGGTTGCTCCCATCCCAAGTCATGTGCCCAGAGCAACCACTATCAAAAACTCCTTTGTCTTTTAGCTCATCTTGTAGATTGCCCTGCACATGAAATTAAACAAGTTAGTTCTTTTTGTGGACCCAAGCCAATACTGACTTGGGTCTGCCCTGTGCATCAATATAATCAAATTTGGTTAGGTCCATTGATGCACAGTTGACATGATGTAAAACCTTGGTCTTAGGTTTCCATTGCCAACTAGCTGAGGCCTTAACAAAGATAAAATGATTCCCAACCACTGTGATCGCTTATCACCTTTGGAATTTTTAAAACTTCTTTGTTATCTGTGGTGATTTTTGGCTTATCGGTGGTTTGATTTTGCTTAGCCGTGTTTACACTTTGCTTAGCAGTGGTTGGAACCCATTTGGGAGAAGCAATGACAATTGATTTTGTATTCCCATTCCTCATTAACACTGCTTTAGGAATCATGTTTCGGTTAGGATGAGGGTTTGTTTTCTTTGAAAAGTTTTGGTGATTTACCCTCCTCCAATGATTCCAAACTTGTGGTCTGCTTTTATTACAATTTCTCTGTAAGTGTTCAAAACTACCACATATAAAACAAGCCTTTTAACACATTGAAACTCATCACCTAATCTGTTAGAAATTAAACCATTTAAGCTTCTTTGATTACCCCTAGGTTTACATTGTTTCATCTATTCCCTAGGTATTTCCCTGTACTCTACTACTTTCTTGGTAACTTTAGCTCCAAATCTAGGTACAAGATTAGCTTGTCTAGTATCAACTTTCTTAATAGGTTCTAACTTTTCAGGTTGTGTTGATACTTTACTATCTTCCTCAGAATCTGATTCCCAATCTTCAATGATGGGAGCATCGAGGACATATCGAACTTATCTTAGGTGTTTCAGTCTTACTTATTCCTTCAACCAGTTTGTTAAAACTGAATTCACTACTAAATGACAGTTCTTTAGCAGGTGGTGCATGTTGCATAAGAGTAGGTGGTGGCATATTGTTGTATCCTCCCTTAACCCTTTTTCATTCGATGACTCTCTATAGATTTATGAACTAGATCAGAAGCAAATTGTGTTTTAGCTACCCTAACAACATGTTTTTCTTTTTCATCTAGGGCCTTTTGTTTTTCACTCTCTGCTAGTTCAAGTTTCTCTTTAAGCATTTTAATCTCTATTTTTAAGATCAATTTCACCACCTAATATATTGATCTTATCTACATACTCAAACTCACATTTAATACAATATCTAAGCTTCTCTTCCACACTCTCTAGACCAACCCTATAACCTAAGTTATCCATAGTTAGTCTTTCTACTTCTTTCCTCATACTCTTCGATAGCCTTTTGAGATTATAAGTTATCATTACATGATTTAAAAGAACAAGTAGACTCATTAGATACCTCGAATCGAACCAGAAGATGAATCATAAGCCATAAGAGCAAAGTTATGCTCTTTTGAAGCTTCACTAGCAAGAAAAGCTGCATTAGGTCCTTCTTCAATCTGATCACTCCAATCATAATCACCAAGACCATCTTGAGCCACCAATGCTTAAGAAGGAGCAGACTCTTCAGTGATCTTCTTAACACCTTCAATCCTCTTAGGAGCTCGACATTCCCTTGCAAAGTGACCCTTCTTCTTGCAGTTAAAGCACTCCATCTTGCTTTTGTCGAACCCCGCTCTCCTTTGACCATCATACTTAACTTGTCTTCCAGTCCTCCTCAAAAACTTCCTTGCTTGGAGAGTTAACATTGCCATTTGCCATTGAAGATTAATCTCTTCTAGATCATCGATCAATTTGATCCGATCTTGATTCAACACAGTAACACTAGTAGTTAAATCAGCCAGGAAAGCACAAATTGCACCATCACTAACATTATCACTAACAGTGGTATTGTTTGCAATAGCCGTGGATATACCATAGGCAGCAGTGGATACATCTTGTGAGCTCTTGTGATTAGTGGAGACAAAAGCAATGTTTGGATTAGCGTAAGATGCATTAGCAAAATTATTCTCAGACTCATAAACCTTCAAGTTGTTGAAGAGATTATCCAGAGTCATCTTAGGAAAGTCCTCCTTATTCCTCCACACAATTGTATGAATAGCCCATTCAGATGATAGACTCCTAATGAACTTCAAATTAATATCTTCTTGAAGAACCTTATAATCTACAGACTTCAGTTGGCTGATAAGTTTTTGAAGTCTATTGTATGTGCCATCAATCTTTTCTCCACTAAGAGCAGTGAAGGTTTCAAATTGATGCTTGAGCATATTCATTCCCGACTTCTTGGTAGCTTCATTGCCAAAAACCTTGTCTCAAGAGTATCCAATAACTCTTTAGCAGATTCATATTGCTCAAAATCCAAAGCATAATCATTGGGTATTCCCATGGAGAGAATATTGTGAGCCTTGATCTCCAGCTTTCTCTTAGCCTTATCAATTTCACTAACAATGGAAATTTCTTTGCCATCCTCACCCTTCTTAGGAAGAGTGTCTCCCTTTTCAACGACATCCCGGAGAGCATAATCAATCATGCGAATGTATTGCCTCATTCGCATTCTCCAGATTTGATACTCACCATGCTTGAGCATGGGTACCTTTGAAGCAGTCACCATGTGAGTTTCGTCAGACATCTTATCTTCTTTGAACAAAACTTAACTTAACCTCTTCTTGATTACAGCTTTAGATCACAAGCTCTGATACCACTTGTTGATCCCAGTTGAGCAAACGATCTAATATAGAACCTGACTTAGAATAACAACTTATTAAGTATTATGCGAATTTAACACTTAACCTTAAGAAGAAGAACAGTTAACATTCAACACCTCAATATTATTTATTAATACGAATACTCTTACAAGATAGGGTTTTGCAACCTTGAAGTGTATCGACTTTAGATATAAGACTTACGTATTTCTAATCTAACCTAGGACCTCCTTTTATAAGCCAAGGAGTCCTATACATTATACAATACGTAACCTACAAGATAAATATCTTTTCCATATTTATCTAAAACAATAAACTAACCGACTATACAAAACACTAGCAAGTGTTACAATATATCATCAGTGTTTACACATTACTACTAGCCGCGGTTATCTTCATCCGTGGTTACACTCTTCTGTCCGTGGTTCTATCAAGCCTGTCCGTGGTTCCAGTACTTAAAGTAATTCTTGATGCAAGGAACCTAAAACCCAACAATACCGATGTTACCTTGGTAACCACCAGTAGTATATGAATTGAACCCGGTTTCTGCCCAAAGGTTGAATAAATGGAGGGCTATTTCTTTTCAACCTTTTCACATCAAATTCTTTTTCATTATTCAACCCCTTCAGTGCTTACATATACTTCATTACTAGAACCTTGTTGGGTTTATTCTAGTACTAGCTCTGTCTCAGTCCGCACTCTTCCCATATCTTACCTTTCTACTTTTTTTTCATCATACCTAAGGACTTCTACACTATCTAGTGGATTGTCCTCTGGTAGATCCTCCGTTCAGCGGGCGGATCATGGGACTCAACCTAACCTTATCATCCTTATATCACCATACATAAAGTAAAGTTGGTCGGTCTTTTTGGTATCATTCATCTGCCATTGGAACCAATTGAAAACCATTTGAAAATCAATCAAGATACTTGTGATGTAGAATCAAAGCATTTTGTATCTTAATTGTTTTGATATTTTAGAAATGCTCCCCCTCAACATATGCATAAAATTTAGAATTTGTTTAGCACATGGAGGCAAGAGATCTTTGAAATCGTTAGATTAAGAGTGAAAGGTCAATATTTTGATTAACATTTTCTAAAATGATCATCATCACTTACCAATCAATTTGAGTAGATAAAACATTTTGAGGAAGGATGAGGTTTTCACAAGTTTGCTCCCCCTCAATATGTGCTCGAATTTTGAAGGTTTTAACGCATTAGAGGGAACCTACACTAGAGACAATTCATCACGTTTCAATAATTTGAGGTTTAGAATAGATGCTCCCCCTCAACATGTGCATGGAAAATTTGAAATCGTTTGTCACTTGTTACCAAGGGAGGAAGACATGCTAAACACTTGTGAAACCATTTATCTAATTATCAGTTTAAATCCAATTTAAATCACAAATTCTCCCCGATCACAATTATCAAATCATTTGAGATTTGTGATCTGTAGATTTAAATTGATTTTGAAAGCTTTTAAGGAGAATTGTGACTTGATTATGAAAGCGCTTTAAACTCCCATGGATTAAACATGCATAATTATCTGAAACATAATAATAACCAAGGTCCGGAACCATTGTGAAACATTTTGTAAAACATTTAGAGCGAGACCTTACTCATTTTAAGTGCAAATTGTTTGAAAAGAACACTTTTGATTTGATTGAAAAATCATTCTCCCCCTCAATCAATGATGAAAGTCGTTGATTAATGAATTGAGATTTTGACACTTGATAAGTTTCTTTTGATTTTCAAAAATAGAGTCCGAAGTGTTTTCAAAACAATTGAGTTTTCATAAGATTGCAAATATTTTTCAGAGGAATCATTAGAAGGAAAAATATTTGAAATTAAACATTTGTCTAGTTGATGACAAACGTTTGTTTCTAGAATCGGAGCATTAGGTTTGAAACATGAGATAAAGCATGGCTCTGTTCTTTCTTTGAAATATTTGCAGAAATGACAATAAACCATTGTTTTACTTTCTCCCAAAAATATTTTTTGATTTTGAATTTTTGATTTTTTTTTTTTAAACATTGAACAACATCTAAAGTCCCGTGTCACTCTTTGACTGACAACACAAAGACCGTAGATATATATCGAATCAAGAAAGAAAAGACAGAAAGGACAATATTTTTGAGATTTTTTCGAGATTTTCAGATTTTATGGGTTGAAAGTTTTATATTTTTCTATTTGCTTTTAGTTGGTTTATAATTTTGTATTTTGCTTTTCGAATAAATATATACAAATTATAGATGAAGAAAGACCTTTACTCCTCGTCTTCCTCCTGAAGACGTTTGAGTGTTTCGGGTTGAAGGCTTTTCAAGCCAAGTCGAGGAAGAATAGACTCAAAACGTTCTCTAGGAAGAGCTTTGGTGAAGATGTCGCTAACTTATTCTGACTTCACAAAATAGAGTTCCACCACACCGTTTTCCACTTGCTCCTGATGAAATGATGTCGGATGTCAATGTGCTTTGCTCTTGAATGTTGTACGTTGTTGCATGAGAGAGCAATAGCACTTTTATTATCACAGTACAGAGGGATTTTATTGAATTCAAAGCCATAGTCAGATAATTGGGATCTCATCCAAAGATTTGAGCACAACAAGATGACATGGCTATGTATTCAGCCTCTGTAGAGGAAATAGAAGTACTCATTTGCTTCTTTGAAGACCGCTTATCACCCAAACTGAGCACCTCCTCGATGTACTTCGGAGTGTATCTTGACATCCTGCATGATCAAGAGATCTGATATGCTGTTAGTGACATACCGGTGTCCCGGACCATAGTCCCATATTGATGGTTCCTTGGAGATACCGAAGACCCGCTTAACCACTTCAGGTGCTTTTTAGTAGGATTAGCCTCGATATCTAGCACATATGCACACGGTGAACAGATGTCTGGTCCGCTAGTGAGGTACATCAGGGATCAATCATACCGATATTTTGTTTGATCTACCATGATCCCTGAGTTGTCCTCATCCAGCTTAGTATGTTCAATCATGGGAGTGTCACGATTGTCACATGATACAAAACAAAATTTCTTTAAAATCTCATTTGCATATTTAGATTGATTTATAAAAATGCCTCCGACTTTGAAATTTGTAATCCATAGAAAAATGACATTTGTCCCATCATTGACATTTGAAATTTGGAACCCATTTCATTTGAAAAACGATCACATTCATTGGGGTCAGTCGAGGCAAAGATAATATAATTAACATAAATTTGAACGTGGATTAAATGTTTTCCTGACTTTCGGGTGAACAATGTAGGATCAACTACTCCTTTGCTGAATCAAGTGGATAGAAGAAACTTTGACAGCGTATCATACCATGCTCTAGGAGCTTGCTTTAAACCGTAAAGAGCCTTTTTCAAGCGATAGACATGAGTAGGATGCTCTGATTCACAAAACCCCTCCTCGCTGACCGACGTAAACCACCTCTTTTAAATCTCCATTCAGGAAGGCGGTTTTAACATCCATCTGATACACAACCATATTCTTGCTAGCAGCATTAGCCAAGAAGATTCTCGATTGCTTCAATACGAGCAACTAGAGCAAATGATTCTTCAAAGTCAATACCCTCCTCTTGACGTATCCTTTTGCAACCAATCGAGCCTTGTTCTTTAAGACATCACCATGCTCATCAAGTTTCACTTTGAAGATCCATTTTAGAGCAATGATCATAGCATAATCTTGAGCAGTGTACTAATTCCCATACATCAAGTCGATCAAACTCATGAATTTCTTCTTGCATGGCATTGAACCGATAGCCAGTCTTCATTCGTGGCAGTTTTAATGTCTTTTGGTTCGACCTTAGAGAGTACGGAGTTGAAGAAGCACCATAAGGCATCGGTTGCAAGTTGTTTCCATGATACCGGGCGCAAGAGGGGTTTCCAATGATGTTGTCCAATGGGTGATCACATGTCCATTTTCTAAGGTGTTCATGTGGTTGTTGTTGTGGAACTGGTAGCGTAGTCGATATCTCCATGAAGAAGGTTCTAATGATGATTCAAGAGCAAAGATATTTTCAAATGGAGCATCTTCGGGAGAAGCAAAGGGATTAACTTCTTCATTGATGCTTAAAAATTCCATGATGTACATTTGATGATTGATGATTTGTTGATGAGACAGAGGATCAAAGCAGCAGCGCTTTTGACTTAATGATATTGAGACTACAAGGGTTCACTTCATTCACCATAGGAGCAGCTCTGCTGATGGAATTGACATTTCATCAAGATTCTTCATAGTGTTCATCAAACATTGGATCAAACAATTTCTTTAAATCATCTTCTCGATGGAGGTACATATGGAGTTGCCGGAATGAGTTTGGTACAATGGATGAACCAATGGGACTTTTTTGAAGTGCGGGTCCGTAATGGATTGTCCAGAGCCATTTGACCGTCACTCATCAACGTAACGTGAATTGTTTCCATGATATTTCGGTTCTCTTGTTGTAGATTCGGTAACCCTTCTTGTTTGGTGCATAACCAACAAAAACTCCAATATCTGCCTTTGCTCTTAATTTACCTAAGTCTTGACCGTCATTCATTGGATAGCACAAAGCATCAAACACACGAAGGTAGGAGAGATCGTTTTCGATTTATGAACAAGTTCATATTGAGTTTTTCCATGAGAGGTGTGTATAAGGGAACGATTTTGGGTGTAGCAAGCAAAGGGCAATGGCTTCAGACCATAGAAACATTGGAATCTTCAAATAAATTAGCATTGTTCTTGCGACTTCCACAAGAGTTCGATTTCGTCTTTCAACTACACCTTCTGTTGAGGAGTTCGTGGAACACTTCTTTGATGACTGATTCCAACACTTTCATAAAATCAATTATGTCTTTGTTGACAAACTTGTGTCATTGTCTATTCAACAATTCGACAAGTATTGTTGAGTCGAACCCAAGCTGTTTGATTAGTTTCATAATGACATCTGGAGTTTCATCCTTTGTTCTCAAAAACTTTACCCAAGTAAATCGAGAGTAGTCATCAACAACTACTAGAATGTATTTCTTCCCATTTATCGTTGCACTCTCATTGGTCCGCATGCATCCATATGAAGGGTATGAAGAACTTCCATTACTGAATTTGTGGGTTTTGGTTTGTGGCATATTTCGTGCTTTTACCCATTGGCAAGTGACAACAAAGATGATCTTTTCATATTTTAGTCTGGGTAAGCCTCTGACAATATCCTTTCTGGAAAGGTTATTAATGGTGCCGAAGTTCAAGTGATTGAGACGATGATGCCATAACCATGACTTTATTTTAGAAGCCTTTGACAACAAGCAGATTGGAGAAGACTTCATCATGTCTTCGATAGAGATGGTGTATAGGTTAGAACCACGAGTACCTCTTAATAATTCCACACCATCAAGTTCTCTAACGAAGCAAGTATGTTTTCTAAAGGCCACCTCTAGATCGGAATCACGGAATTGACCAACAGAGAACAAATTATGACCAAGACCTTCCACATAATATACCCTTGAGATTACACTTTTTCCAACTACATAATCACCATAACCTATAATAGCTCTAAAATGGTCATTCCCGATCTAATAGCCCGGATGAATTTACTCACGGTTCATGAGCCGCGACGGTCCTCCATATATGCTTGGAACACCGAGTCCAAGTACCACGTAACGATTTGAACGATATGCGTTGAACACGCATACAAGAATGGATAATCGATAATTGGGATCCCCATTCAAGAATGGGTTCCACTTGGTTAGTAATGTTGATTAGAACACCCACATCGAAATAGAAACATCCATATCGAAGTAGAAGCAATGGAATCATTAGGAATAGATATAGCAGTGCTGGTTGGTGTCTCAGATTTGACCTATTCAAAGTATGTTCACTTCTAAGGAATAGTTCTACCAAGAGTCATCCATTTTTAGTGGGCATAGTTTTGCATTGAGGGCAAACTGATTGACCATTATGGCCAAAAGGTATCCATTGATAACCTATCCTTCTAAATGTTCTTCCTGTGGGTTTCCACTCTTTCTACCTTTCTTTCGCTTTTTGCCTTTTAGCCTTCTTAGCATGATTTTAGCATTAACAATTATAACAGGCATTTGACAAAGATTAGACAAAGCATTCACACCATAATCATGATTAGCAAATGAATTCAAGCATACATCATTACATGGTTTGCAAATAGTATCAGAATTCTAATTAATTACAGTACGCCTATGGCTAATACTAGAATCAACACGATTCGTTTTATTCAACACAAACTTAAAGTTCCTAGGTTGGTCTTCTACTCTCTTCCAATGCACATTTTAGCTTGCGAGGTCCTATCTTGCTTGGTATTGCCTGGAGGCTTTGACCCGCTGTGCTTTAATGTCACCGATTACTCCCCAGAGAGGGAATTATGGGAACATTATTTGGTTGATTTACTTTTTGCATTCCTGAACTAGATGTGCAAGGGTCTCATAACTACTAGAAGGCACATTGATGTTCACTTTCTTAAACGGGCCTAGAATGGTTAATATGCTTGGCACTAGGCATAGAACAAGGCATCACAGCTTTGCCTTTTGCACCTAAGGATTTAGGACATGTAGCAATTACACATTCTAGCAGCTCTTGAGATCGCTTGGCCTGGAGGCAAGCAAACCTAATTTCTCTATCAAGAGGTTTATTAATGAAATCCTCTTCAACAATCTCACGGAGACATTCTAGACTATCCTTAAGGTGAGCACAATAGTCATGAAACGCAGTTTCATTATTCCTAAGATGAGGAGGAATGTATTTAATAGCCACAGGTATTTGCAAATATCTGAGGATGACTTTGATGCAACATTCTTATTAAAACAAGTGGCGCTTCCCATTTCCTCCTGACTTCTCGATTCTCAATTTCCTTTTATAAAGACGTTATTTTTTCGTTGTTTTGGTCACGAGTGACTTTCATTGAATCATATAACTTTTTAAAGTGTCGTTTAACTTTTTCATTTTCTTCTAGAAACTCTCGTTTTCCTTTTGTAAGGCATTAACTAAGTTTTGAAGATGAAAAGTTTGAGAGTACCGAGAATCTAAAGGAGGAGGCATTTGGGATCCAGTCACATTGTTCATTTCACCCTTTAATTGAGAGATTTGGGCTTTCACTACTTTCTCGATCGTGTTACAATGAGCTCGAATCTGTTCATCACGTTTGTTTATCTTCAAAAACTGATCAAACTCGAACATCAAGGATGTCTTGATATTTGAGGTTTTGACATTTTTCTTTAAGATGTTGATATTTTAGTTGTAAATCAAAATGTTCAACTTCTAGTTTAGAAAGATGCTTTACCAAATTATCGTGATCATCCTCATCAATTTTCTCATTAAGTTTCGAATTAATCTTTTCAAGCTCAATGACACGATCATGGGAGACTTTCTGAGCAACATTATAATTCATGAAATTGAGGAGCATTAATGGAGCAATTCGTAGAAGTGTAAAACACATCTTGAGCAATACATTCAGAAATAAGATTCTCATTCAAGGTATGCAAGTTCTTCCTTCAATCAATATTTTGATATGTAATTCACAATTCTTTGTCCTATATTTTATTTGAAGATCTATTCAAGCTCATAGCTTAAATACATAAAACTGTCATTTGCTGTTATTTTACATCTAAATCATTTCTATTACTTTTATCAAGCCATTCACTAACTCAACTATCATTGCATCAAATTCCTTTTCCATTCCTTTAATATCTGAATCTATCCCCTTTTAAGACTCTCAAAATGATCTTTTAGTTGTTTAAAGAAAGGCATGACCTCACTTAAATAGCATTCTTTTGTTTGCTCAAAACCCCTTTCCCTTTCAGTTATCCCAAGTGGTGTGATCCTTTTCTTAAAAGTTCTCTCAAAATCAACAAATAGTTGAAAAATAACATATTGACAGATTAAGGTCTTGCTCTTAGTGGCAATAGTTCTAGGAACTAAATGCATTGGTGTATTTGGAGGATACACAAATGTACTGTAGCATTTTGCTAAGGGGAGGGTTTGTAACAACAAGATTCTCTCGCTTTTGCTTATCTAAGTCCTTTTTCCAACACTTATTCATGTGTTAACAACGTGAGGCTTAAACTTGTTCATGGAAATCCAATTTTCCTTCTTGTAATCATGGGGTTTGATCGTTATGTTATTCTTTTTACATTCAGGATCTTCTAGCTTCTATGCATTTTCTCCCTAGATACATGATCTAATTTTCTATCTTCCTCAGTGCACTCAACGCAACTAGGTTTCGGTCTAGGTTTAAGAATCTCATTGCCATCATAGATTACATTTTGAGCTGCTTTTGCTATCTTACCGTACTCGGGGTTGGGTTTATCAATAATGGGAACACTATGCTTATCGCTTAAAACTCTATGCTTAGTGACCATGCGTGAGTCGAATGGTGTTCCCTTGTACGTACAACTTATTTTCAAGCTTGTTCTTCAAAGTTTTTATATTGGAAAAATCATTCAAAAGTTTTGATTCCTTAGCATGAAATTCCTGCTTAAGCACTTTAATATTTTCTTGAAGTTCTTGTTTTTGCTTAGCATTTTTAGAAAGCTTTTCTTGTAAGGAGTTTAACTCTTGTTTTAACACTTCTTCTCTAAAATTACTTTTCTAATAATTGTACGCATTTGGTTATCCAACTCCTCGCTCACAGTAGTTAGCTCAAATTTTGCACGTTGTTCATAAATGGCAACTCGTTCTTTATAGGCATTAAGTTCGAGATAAATGAATCATCGGGGGGCACATGCAAAGTATTCATCAAAAACATAGTCATCATTGATCGCAAGATACATCACTTGGTACAATCTCACTTTCACTTTGTTTCACATATTGATCATATGGGACAACATTGATATTACCCATATTTTCAATATTTGACTCAATAGTTTCAGTTGATTGTACTTTGTCATGCATCTTTTGCACTCATCATCATCCTATAGTTTTAATACCTCGAAATGATTTTGTCTTTGGATGGACCAATCTTGTGGTGATGAAGAGACTTTAGAGAGACCATTGGAGAAATGCTAGCCATGAAAATTGTTTCAGCAAGAGGTTCATCATCAACGTCCGAGTCATATGCATCACAATCACTCTTGAAAGGCATTCTTATGATTGTTGGCTATCTCCTAAATTGGTCATCCACATCGATCATATGCCTTGGCATTTCCCTCACCAAGAAACAACAACTCTTCTTCATCCAAAGCTGCACCATTATCCTGAGCTTGAACAAGCAACATCTTATCCCCCGGTCAAGTATCTCTCGGGAGGGCTTTTGGCGATGTGCGCCTTCCTTGCAATGTGTCCTCACCACCACAATTGTAACATTTGATGCTTTGCTTGACCTCGATTTCCATTCCATCCCCTATTCTGATGCAGCAGATAACCTCTACTAACCACCTCCACCTCTTCCTTGTTCATACTGCCTTTCTTGAACGGTTGCACCAATAACCTTCCCATCTCTCGACTGATATGATTGTGAGGATTGGATGCGCCTGATCTCATTGGTTGGTGTGAATATTGTTGGTATGTGGAAGAGAGTCAAGTTTTGTTTAACCATAAGGCCAGTTGATTAATGAAGTGTCCACCTGCATCAACATCGCCTTGTTTGAATCTTGGACCAGGAATGAGTTTGTGATTGCCATCACCCATGGGTATAACTTGAGATGCTTTGGTGGTAATTCCAATGTTTGAGTAGAAGGCGGTTGAATCATTTGATGAGCTTGTATCTCCTCGTTGGTTTTGAACCGATCAAGAATCCTTTTTTCAAACATAGCATGTCTCTCATTCTGAAGAAGGAAGGCATAGAGTTGCTTATAGTTTGTATTCTTCAATCCTTTGGTTAGCTTCACAGAGGTGACAAACTTGTGCCATTCGGGATTCATGTTGTTCACAAATTTAGAGTTCAGCTGAATGTTTGGCATGGTCATTCTGATGTTCCTCATGTCATTGACAAGCTTATGGAATTTTACATAGTACTCATAGACACTCTCATCTGGTTTCATTTTGAAGTGCTCAAATTTATCATAAAGTTGTGATTCTCTCCCACAGTTAATTCGAACCGAAAGAAGCATCTTGACATTATCCCACACTGCCTTGGCTTCGGTGTTCTGATTGATAAGCTTGTAGATATCTTTTGGAAGACCTTGAAGTACGATGTTAGTAGCCCCGATATCACGATCGAATCTCTTTTTATCCTTATCATTGAGCTCATCATATGTCTTTGGTCTGTCTATTCCATAGATCATTGTTCCATCTGCAAATGTATCAATTAAGTCTCTTGTAGTCTCAATCTGATAAGGTCCTTCATCAATCGATTTGAGAATGTTGACCCCATTTTCCTTTCCAAGACAAGCATACCTGATTCTTTGAGCCCAAGAGTCGAGTCAGCCTGTCAAGCATAGGGTGGACGAGTATCTGAACCACCGCTGCTTTAACATCCTCTAACAAGCAATGAGATGATTGTAGGTACGTTAGTAGACATGTTAACAGATTACACGGGATTTTATAACTCAATGATTAAACCGAGAAATAGATTCTTTCACGGAATTTTACTAAATCAAGAGAAACCGTATACAACACAAAGTCAACCAAGTCGCTAAGAATCCTTGAACCAAGTCGCTAAGTACAAGTTACTAAGTATAACAAGACAAGTCGCTAAGTACCCAAGTCGCTACAAATTTACAAAGAAGTCGCTATGCACCATGTCGCTAAAATGTCAAGTCGCTAAATAGCAACTCGCTAAGGACCAAATCGCTACCACCAAGTCACTAAGAAACTTAAAGAACAAGTCGCTATCAAAATTGAAAGCAAGTCGCTACCTTCACCAAGTCGCTACCTTCACCAAGTCGCTACCCGTAGTGGAGAATCCACTAACTGTAATGTTTGTCGGCTTGTCTCTAAAGGCAAGTCGCTAGGACCAAATCGCCACCAAACAACACTACAACTCGCTAATTTTTTCTCATGAAGCAAGTCGCTACCAAGAAAGTTACACACGAGAGCTTTCAAGTCGCTAACATGAAACACTTCCAAAACACACTTTTCAATCCAAAACAAGCTCAACCACAATGATTCAAGCTTACCAAAACAAAACCAAAAAACTTATGATGATCCTAAACACAAAAGTACAATCAAAATCCAAACTTTAACACAAGAAGTGAACCAAATGATGCAAAAACCACTAAACTTTTTCAAACTCAAAAACCATCTAAAACCACTAGAAATCCAAAGATATGTAAGAGATATGATCTAACCATGGCTCTTGATGCCACCATTTGTAACATATTGATTTCACATAAACATCAAACCATAACAAAGTAGGCGTGATAGATAAAGATGAGTTTTAGAGAGAGAAAGTTAGAGGTTTGGAAACTTTAGTGAGAGAAAGAAAAATCTTATTATGAGCTCCAACTCTCACCTTGGGAGGTAGAGAGTATTTATAGTCTTACACAATAAAACGCCACCTCACGGGCGCTGGATCGTAGGGGTAAAGACGTACCCCCCTCCCGCGATTGTTACATAAACTAAATACTACTTAACATCAAATAACTACGACTACGAGCTTTCTAACGATTACATATACTTGAGGTGACCGACACTTTAACTACTGGATTTTCCAAATCCTAACACATACACAAAAACCATGTACTACATCATGATCAACATAGAGACGTACTATATGAGCATTATTTCTTTAGCATCATTATTTCAAACCTAAGTCGCAACATCCTATTCTAGGTTGCTCATAGAAGTTCTCACGGCATATCCATCATTCTCATTATACATTTGATATCATTTATTAAGGTGAGTTCATAGCCCCACTTTCTATTTATTTTTTTACAAACTCTTGGGGGAAATACATGCTTTATTTTAAACCGAACACATTGCTTTCAAATAAAAGCGGGCTCAAGTATCACAACGTATTGAGGCAGACCGATTATCAAACAAAGCGAGGCTCAGTATCACATACTTGAGGCAGCGAGTATCAAACAAAGCGGCTCAAGTATCATGTACTTGAGGCATCCGCATTCATGCAATAATATCTCTTTTGGTTTTCAAACCATTGGTGTGAATTTATAACTCACGCTACAAACATTATGTGTTCAGCAGTTTCCTAAACTCTATGAATTTCACTCCAACCTTTGTGTTGGCAGTTTAAGCATGTATTTCGAGTCCATATTGATCAAGGTTGGCACGGAGGAGCCACGGATACTCAAAGAAGGCTATAAATTTTATTATCATTCAAAAATCAATTTAATGTATTTTGTAAACATGGAACCATTTGGGACCTCATTTTTGTAAACTCTCATATTTATATAAATCGAATGATAAATCTTTTGAAACGACTCCACTAGAGTTCGCTTTCTATTGTTATATTTGTGCCATGAAGTAACACCCGTTTGAATTCCTTCGTATCACGAGAATTGGGGGTTAACTTGATTGGTATCGAGCCACAGCTTATAGAGAAACGGGTCTATTGAGACTTAAACTTATAACTACTTTTAAAACAAAAACATTTTATAGCCTTCTATTCTTCGTGCCTTCCATCCTCAAAGACGATTATTATGACTTTAGGCATTTTAAGCTATACAAACATACTAGTATATTGACATATACACTTGACATATTTTCAATCATTTTAGCTAAACGATAGACTAAACATATCTGCACAGATGCCTATTCTAAGGTATTACGGCACAATCATATTTTTCCCAATCATGTGTCTACTGGGCATTTTAGGATGAAACTTTATACAAGACATTGCAACCGGACATTACAATGGTCTTTCCTACTTCAGACATTGTGAGATACAATGGTCTCATTCATTTTTTCAAGAATAGCACATGAGATACAATGGTTTCTATTACACTCTCGACCTTTGTAAATCCTACAGTGATTCCATTACATTCTCAGACAATGTAAATCCTACAAAGAGTCTCAATTACATCACACACCGTAATTGAAGCAATTAACTCATTTATTCCTTAGACATTGTGAGTACACAATGATCTCTCTATCATTTCTCAAGACATTGTCAGTTACACAATGATCTCTCTATCATTTCTCAAGACATTGTGGGTTACACAATGGTCTCTCTATCTTTTCTCAAGACATTGTGGGTTACACAATGATCTCTCCATCATTTCTCAAGACATTGTGAGTTACACAATGGTCTCTCCATCATTTCTCAAGACATTGTGAGTTGCACAATGGTCTCAACTACTTCTCAGACATTGTAAATTATACAAGTCTCTAAAAATTATCTTATAAAATATATATGATATTGTTTTACATGAAACCCGTCACAATCTATCCATTTTCCTAAAGGAAATACAATAAATGGGATTTCTAAAACACAAACTGATTCATCATCTACAAAAGCTGAAGTTCAGCAACTTTCTCTACATTCATCAAAATTCTCTTCTGAACCCTTCATTGTTAAAAGTCCGTGATACAGGCCAAGTATAGACTATTTTAGAATTACTTAAGATTTCCTTTCCACATCTACCCATACTATCTTCTATGCAATGGAATGTGAAAACATAGGTTACAAGTCATTTATGGCCAGGACTTGCAACTGGATGGTTTGATATCACCTTTGCTTAGTGGACAATTTCTCAAAAGCTATGGACATATCACAAGTGTGCTTAATTTAGGTATTTGGAAAATTTATCGAACCTCGGCTGAATATAGTCTAGTCAGCTATATTTAACCTAGGGATAGTGGAAACATAGTTCGACTAAGTATGTTCGACTTAAATTTTTCAAACACTCGAGAATAGTTATACAAGTTTTTATATTGAGTTAATTTTCTTCTTAAAACTCGGATAAACCAAGTAATTCATTCATTAAAATCCATCTAGCATCTAGTAGTGTCACCACTCACCAAAAATCTTCAACTCACCAAAATCTTAACATCTTATTTATACTACCTAATTTCATTCTTGAAAGTTTTCATTTATGAAATAATCCTAACTACTATCTCGGGATAGTCATCAAATTTTCTCTTCTTAGAAGTACTAGCCCCAAGGTTTCTTCATTCCGGTTTCAAGGATATCATTTTAAACTTTACTTTTTGATTTTAAACAACCACAAAGAATAATGGTAAACATACGCTACACTCTTCTAACCATCAACATATCACATCATTATTCCCGAACCCCTTATAAGTCAAAGATGTAAAACTTCATAGTATCACGCTTTGAAACACTAGTAGACATAAACACTATCTGATATAGCTTTCATCATCAAACCACCTAAGACATAATCAACTTTGGAAATGGTTTGGATAACCACTTGCCACTAGCAAGACTTTCCCTACAGCAGCTTGTTTTCACATCATTATAAACCATTTCACATCAACAATATTTTACACCTTTGATTAACAACAGTTACCCTAACAACAACAAAACTATTCCATTTTGAGGCACTATATAGGCGAAGTGCTTAGTTAACCATTTCTTTGAACTAAGGTGTCGAGATTACCTACGAAACAACTAAGGAAACCATACAAATACAAATTAGGCTCCATGCCGCATACTATCACCAAAAACTCCATGTTAGAAATTAAGGTTTTATTGATAGCCTCGAATATGATAAGGTATGATTCGTTTAAGCAATCTGAATCGGGGAAAAGCCAAACTTGAGGTATATTGGACTCTATCAGATTTTAACAAAACCCTTTAAGTGATTAACTTAAGCCACCACCAAAAACATAAAATGATACATAACACATTCTATGACCAGAAACTTAAGAACGCAAAGATTAGAATTCAGCACATATAACCATATTTTCCTAGACACTTCAACATCATATAACACTTGAATTCGGACGCCGAATTCTATTAAGGTGGTGAGACCGTGTAACCACCCGCATTTTTAGGTTATTTTCATTTTCGAGAATTTACTATTCACTTTTACTATTCACATTTACTATTCACTTTCACTATTCATCTCGTAAAATTTTTATTTCACATTATCGTAAGATAAATTATTTTAGTAATGACCTGAGAGTTTGACAATCGTTAGATCATTTTCGAAAAAGTTATTAAGAAAACATCGCTTTAAAGTTTCGCTTTGGACGGTCCAATCGCTTTAAACATCGCAGCGCCTAACGAAAATCAACTCATAATTTTACTCACATCGATAAATTTTAGATCACTCATAATTAATTTGAGAATTTTTAAGATTTATTTTTATGTTACCAAATAAACCTACTTGTTGAAACGAATCTAAACTAAACTTACGCTTTTAAACAATTCTACTTACATCCGGACTTAACGATTCACACTTAGATCTGGTTTCTAATATGTTTTGACACTTTTACATTCTTTTGGAAAAGTCAAACATATTTCTCTCCTCCTTTGACCATAAAGGAATTAACCTTGTACGTTCTACATTTTTGCTTAAATCGCGTAACTTTTAAACTTCACGAATAACTGTAAAGTTATCCAGCGTATAATGCGAAACCACATTTTAACAGCTCATATCACTTTTAGACTAATTTTAGTCTACTCTAAATAAATTCACGGTGTTTCCACGAAATTTCGTTCTTTTCGATAAAGCTACCCGAATTCTGGCGTTTTTTGACCCTGTATTTCCAAATTTTTAAGCAGCGTTTTTGCACCCAATGAGACTTGTCACCCATTTTATATTTTTAAATGGAGTATAATGATGAGTTTCATCATTCCTACAAGTTTCGCATTTTTACGATACCCGGTTTTATGTTTTATGGCTTAACAACTTACGGTTGGCATTTAACGGAACCAAATCATGCTCTAAACTCAAGATAAGACCAAAACTATCCATCTAAGTCATCTTATCTCTATTTGGCCGACTTAGGGGGGGGGATTCATCATTTTGGTGGTATCATCCTAACCATGGTTCATTTAGATCATTACAAGTGTCCTAACTTAACCATGGTTAATAATTAACCCAATATATGGTTAACCAAACTTACCCTCCTATAAATAGCAAGTAAAATGCATCCTAAGAACCCTCATATTCTGTTCTTGGTCGTTCATAACACAAATCATACACATCTTCCATCATTTGATCTATAAACTCCAAGTTTATGCAAGGAAGTTCCAAAGATCAAGCTACTACATCAAATCTCTAGAAAGTTTAAGTGATCTTCTTGAGTTTAAATCCACTCAAGTCACTTAGTACTTCATCACCAACTCTTCAAGTTTGCAAGGGTGCCAAGGTGTGGAAAGATAGCTCAATCCAAAGTCTTAAGCGATCAATAAAAGTCCTATCCTTAATAAGTTACTCCTTTCTTATTGAAAGCCAAAAGTTGTAAGCAACTTATCACCACCATCATCTCATCTTTATTATTCATAATCTTAACTATTTCATGCTATATATATAGTTACTATGTTGATTCATGATGTACATATACTGAACCACATGTTTTAATTTACATATTTTCATAAAAGTAACAAACTAGTAAACTAGTCATATTCTACATATTTGAGACCATTAAAATCAGTAACCTATGGACTTTATAACTTATATACTATGGTAGACAAGATAAAAAGGTAAACATAGCAACTTGAATCACCCGAAACGGACAAACGAGTCAAAAGTTATAGGCAAAAGAAGTTAGCGAAACTAAAACGCCAAAACTGCCAAGTAGAAGCTGTTTAGGGTCTGGTCGTGTAAAAAGTGGTACTTTTGGTCCAAGTCATCAAAAAGTTAAAACACGAAAGTTATCCGGAACGACGTTTTCCTTTCATTTTAAAGAAGCTCAGACCTTGAAAACGCATAAACAGGCCATTATCTTTCAAAAACAGAAACTGCCCTTTATATGGTCTCATAACTACACTTTTGTCACAACTAAAAGCAAACCAAGAGGCCTAATGGCCATAAGACAAGACCACGGCTACCGCTAAGGTCAAGGCTGAGTCTCAAGACCATGGTAGTCTAGAAAAAAGCCACGGCAAGGGCATGGCTAAAGCCTCAAGGCTTCCTAAGCCGAGACCGTAAACCAAAGGCTTTAGACTTGACAAACCCAAACGTCTACAATACAATTTGGATCTACTCCCTCGATAAACCATGAAACTATACTTGTAATAACCAACTTTAGAATTTAGAAACTTGTAAACTTTTCTTTAAACACTTGTGACATAAATTATGACGATACTTGTGATAACCATTATGATTTCTTAATCATAACCAAACAACCTTGTAACTTATGCTTACAAACCATATGACACTTATGATATATAAACGAAACATATGTTTTATCTACTAAGTGCTATAATACTAGGGAGCTTCATGTGAGGGGTTTCATTTGAGTAAAAGCGTGTCGACAGTTGTCTTTGGATTTCACGATTTAAAGTGTCCTAGCTCCTAACGTTCTAATGCATGACCTCCTAATTATGATGGCGAACGGTAATGTACGATATATATAAAATAAACACGTTTTCACAACTAGACCTTTTCTATAAACAACATACACAAAAACCATGTACTACATCATGATCAACATAGAGACGTATATAGACTTGTTATTTCTTTCGCATCATTATTTCAAACCTAAGTTGCAACATCCTATTCTAGGTTGCTCGTAGAAGTTCTCACGGCATATCCATCATTCTCATTATACATTTGATATCATTTATTAAGGTGAGTTCATAGCAGCATTTTCTATTATTTAATTGTTTTACAAACTCTTGGGAAATACATGCTTTATTTTAAACCAACACATTGCTTTCAAACAAAAGCGGGCTCAAGTATCGCCAACGTATTGAGGCGGCCAGAGTATCAAAAAGTGGGCTCAAGTAAGTGTCATACTTGAGGCGGTAGATATCAAACAAAGCGGGCTCAAGTATCATGTACTTGGCGGCCGTACCGTCTAATAATATCTCTTTTTGGTTTTCAAACCATTGGGTGTGAATTTATAACTCACCTAGGCAGTAACATGTGCAACATATTTCCTAAACTCTATGAATTTCACTCAACATTGTTGGCAGTTTTAAGCATATTTCGAGGTCCATATTGTCCAATTTGCGGACCTGAAAAGAGCACCTAATACTCAAAGAAGGCAATAAATTTTATTATCATTAGAAAATCAATTTAATGTATTTTTGTAAACATGGAACCATTTGGGACCTCATTTTTTTGTAAACTCACGATATTTATATAAATCGAATGATAAATCTTTGAAAGCGACTCCACGAAAGATTCGTTTCTATTATTATATTGACTGTGCCATGAAGAAACAGTTTGAATTTCGCGGTATCACGAAATTAGGGGTATTACATTGGTGTCGAGCCGCGATTAGAGAAAGCTTGGTCTACTTGAGACTTAAACTGTTAATACAAATAAACCGTAAAAACGTTTATTAATATTTTGCGATCTCTTTGTGTTTTGTTGATAACAAATGTAATGTTATCTTAAGTATAATTATAAGGATACATGTTATTTTTGTAAAGCAATTACATATAGCCATTTAAATACAGAAATGTAATAATTAAGCATTTGTTGTAATAGTTTATTAGGATGGGTAAAAACCATAACCCATGGACCATAACCCATGGATCTTAACACATACCAAAGATGACTTGATACAATGTATACTTAGATACATTGAATCTAAAGAAAACCCATGGACCAACCGATAACCCATGACCGATAACCAAAAAACCCATGGGTAAAGAGGAGCGTACCACGGATCCCTAGGATTACACTAGGCGGATCCCAAGTGGAAGGGATCCGTGGGATCCGTGGAACAGAGGAGAAATTTGCCTATAAATAGAGAGCCATTTCTTCATTCTAACTCACCCCTCTTCTTACTAAATCTCTCATACACTCTCATTCTCTTCTAACATATAGATCACTTGATCTAGAGTTGTTCTTCTTTCTTTCTATTTGTGATCCTCATATAGGTCCTTCTCTAAGGCGAGATCACGAGCATTCTACAAGTCATCCAAGCAAGGGGTCCTTGATTGATTTGTCACTCCAAAAGATTTCTGTAGCGAAGATCTTGTATTTGATATTTCACATATTTGTTGTGTAATAGTTGTGTTGGTTTGGTCCACCGTGCTACGGACTCGGTATCTAGCTTTGTAACGGAAAAGTGTAAGCAACGTTGTGAAGGCTTCTCCGCCAAGTGAAGGAGTTTGTTGACATAGTGCTTGAACTCTCGAGTAGGTGACTCGGGGAGTGGAATAGGGCAAGGAAGGTGACCTTGTAGCTGAACCACTATAAATCGGTTGTGTCTTTTCTATCCCTTAACTTTATTTATTTGCTTGCATTATCATTAGATCAATACGTTATCAACATCCATACGATTTCACATAATATCAAATCTAAAGTTTTTGAAATCAACTTAAATCGGCAAAACTATTCAACCCTCCCTTCTAGTTTTCCACAATTGGCATCAAGAGCTAAGTTTATAAAAGTTTTAAAATAAAATTGTATTTTAAAAACTTTTCGATCACTATGGGTTCTGAAAATTATAAGGAAGGGCAATCTATGCAACGACCACCACTACTTGAAACTAATGGTTTTATATATTGGAAAAATGGATTCGAAACATATGTGATGTCTAAAGATATTGATCTTTGGTACATTATTGTTGAAGGTGATTTTGAGGCTACCTCAAATGATGATAAAGGAAATTTAGTTCACATACCTCATGATAAACTACCTCATGATAAACTAAACGATGAAATGAAGAAAAAGCTTTCTAAAAATAGTGAAGCAAAAATGGTTTTATATAATGCTTTACCGAAAATGGAATTCGAAAGAATTTCTATGCTTAAAACCTCTAAAGAAATTTGGAATTCTTTAGTTGTAACTTATCAAGGCAACCAACAAGTTAAAAATAATAAAATTGATTTATTTGTTCAACAATATGAATAATTTTCAATATCGGATGAGGAAACTATAGATCATTCATTTGCTAACTTTAATACTATTATTACATCTTTACAAGCACTTGATGAATCTTTTTCTAGTCGTAACCATGTTAAGAGATATCTAAGGGCACTTCCATCGAAGTGGAGATCCAAGGTAACGGCGATCGAAAAGTCAAAAGATTTGACAATCCTCACCCTCGATGAACTCATAGGCAACCTAAAAGTCTACGAGCTTGTCCTTGCTAAAGATTCCGAAGCTACAAAGGTGAAAGAGAAACACAAATCTCTTGCCCTTAAAGCCAAAAAGGCTTCGAGATGCGATGAGGAGAACTCTTCTTCGGTAGTGACGGCGAAGATACGCTATGGCGGTAAGGGACTTTAAAAAGTTCTTTAGAAGAAAGGAAGATCGTCAAACAACTGTAGGTATGACGATAAGAAAGGCTTTCGGAAAAGCAAAGAGGATGAGAAGCGAGGATGATCGTACTTGCTTTAAATGTGGGGACCCAAACCACTTTATTAGTAAGTGTCCAAACGGGATGATCAAAAGGCGTTAGATTAGCGGCGCGTGGGGAATGAGCTTACGAATAAAAGAAGAAGAAATTTGTCTCATGGAAAATGACGAGGTGTGTTAAAGGTCGACCTAGACCCCGATGAATGGGTGAAGGATAGCGGGTGCACGAGGCACATGACCGGCAATAGGATCTATTCTCCACATATGAATCCATAAATGGAGGTAATGTGGTGTTTGGAAATAGCAAAAGTAGAATCATCGGTAAAAGTACGATTTCTAACAAATCTCTAACCATTAACGATGTGTGTCACGTAGAAACCTAAACTTTAATCTCTTAAGTATAGGACAAATATGTGATAAAAAGTGCAATGTACTTTTACCAAAACCGGTAGTAAGATACTTAAAAATGGCATAACCATAGGAAGAGGAATTAGGAAACATGGAGTCTATGTCATTAAAATTGGTAATGAACCTAAAGACAAACTATGTCTTACCTCTATGGATGATACTTCGACCTTATGGCATCGAAGATTGGGTCACGCCAACATGCGACGTCTTCAATCGCTATCATCCAAAGATCTAGTAAGAGATCTCCCTAAGTTAAAATATGAACATCATTTTTGTGATGCTTGTAATGTAGGAAAACAAGCTCATTCGAGTCATAAAGCTAAAAACATGGTGTCCACAACTAGGTGTCTAGAATTACTACATATGGATTTATTTGGTCCATCCGCTATCCAAAGTTATGGAGGCAACTACTACACTTTGGTAATAGTGGATGACTACTCTAGGTATACATGGACAAAATTTTTAAAGAACAAAACGAAACCTTTAACTATTTTGAAATATTAAGCAAAAAGATCCAAAGACAACTAGGAAGTCCCATAGTGTCTATTAGGACGGATCATGGTAGGGAATTCGATAATGAAGTTTTTGTGACGCTAATGGTATTACTCACAACTTCTCGGCTCCACGCACTCCACAATCGAATGGGGTAGTAGAAAGAAAGAATAGAACTCTACAAGAAATGAGTCGAACCATGCTTAATGAACAATCCATACCTCAAAAATTTTGGTGTAATGCAGTTGATACTTCAACGTATATACTCAATCGAGTCTTGATTAGACCAATCTTAGGAAAAACTCCATATGAGTTACTTGGAGGCAAAAAGCCTACGTTAAATCACTTTAGAGTCTTTGGTAGTAAATGTTTTATTCTTAACACTAAAGATTACCTTACAAAATTTGATCCTAAATCAACTGAAGGTATCTTTTTAGGTTACTCGCCAAATAGCAAAGCTTACGTCATATTAAACAAAGAAACAATTAAGGTAGAAGAGTCATTAAATATAAAATTTGATGAAAGTCCACCCAAACCCTCTCCACCTCTTGTCGATGACGAGATTATAGAAAGTGAAGCCATAGTAATAAAGAAAAAGATAAGTGAAGAAGAAGAACCTCTAAGTGATGAAATAATAAACATTAAAGAGTCCAAAGATCACCCCGTAGATAAAGTCATAGGAAAACTAAACGAACGAACATTAAGGTCTCAAGTTCAAAACCAAAGTAGCTTGTTTTGTTTCGTTTCAACCTTAGAACCTAAGAATACACAAGAAGCCATAAAAGATGAAAGTTGGGTAATGGCTATGCAAGAAGAACTAAATCAATTTGTTTCTAATGATGTTTGGACACTTGTCCCTCCACCTAGTAATCAAACCATAATAGGAACCAAATGGGTTTATAAAAACAAATTAGATGCAAACGGAGTAGTGTCTAGGAACAAGGCTAGACTCGTTGCTCAAGGGTATAACCAACAAGAGGGAATAGACTTTGATGAGACCTACGCCCCCGTGGCTAGATTAGAGTCTATAAGAATACTTCTTGCGTATGCTTGTGCTAATGATCTAAAGCTTTATCAAATGGATGTCAAAAGCGCTTTTCTAAATGGTTTCATAAATGAAGAAGTATATGTAGCTCAACCTCCGGGCTTCATTGATTTTGAAAAACCCAAACATGTGTATAAATTAAAGAAAGCCCTTTACGGTCTTAAACAAGCTCCAAAAGCTTGGTATGATAGACTCAAGTCATTTCTAGTTAAACAAAACTACACCATGGGGTTAGTTGACAACACACTTTTTACTAAGAAAAGAGAGTCACATATAATCATAGTACAAATATATGTAGATGATATTATATTCGGATCCACTTGTCAAGACATGTGTGATGATTTCTCTAAAATCATGCATGACGAGTTCGAGATGAGTATGATGGGAGAACTTAGTTTCTTTCTTGGTCTACAAATAAAACAAGTAGAAGATGGTATCTTCTTCAATCAATCTAAATACATCAAGGAGATGTTAAAGAAATTCGGTCTAGAAGAGTCAAAACCAATTAGGACTCCAATGTCATCCGACACCAAACTCACAAAAGATGAAGACGGAGAATCCGTAGATAATACTAAATATCGTGGCATGATAGGTAGCCTTCTCTACCTCACGGCAAGTAGGCCGGATATCATGTTTAGTGTTTGCTTATGTGCTAGGTTTCAAGAAGACCCTAAAATATCACACCTAGAAGCCGTAAAAGGATATTTAGATATATTAAGGGTACAACACAATTAGGATTATGGTATCCTAAGGGCACGGGAGTAGAAACAATTGTATATGCAGATTGACCATGCGGTGATTACGTTGATAAAAAAGTACAAGTGGGGTATGTACTTTTATGGGATGTTGTTTAACATCATGGTTTTCTAAGAAACAAACGGCACTTGCAATATCAACAACCGAAGCCGAGTACGTCTCCGCCGCCAAAGCATGCCAACAAGCACTATGGATGAAACAAGCGTTAGTAGACTACGACATCCATCTAAGCGACATAGCCATCCTATGTGACAACAAAGGTGCCATCGACTTAAGCAAGAATCCGTTATTGCATTCTCGCACAAAGCATATAGAGATTCGTCATCACTTCCTAAGAGACAATGTTCAAAAGGGGAACATCTCTATTGAGAAGGTAGCATCCGAAGACAACATAGCCGACGTCCTCACCAAACCGTTGAAGCGGGAACAATTCAACCTACTTCGTCTTGGTCTTGGTCTAATGGAACAAACGTCGTAACTTAATTGACTCTACAAGGTATGTAAACACTAGCCTTCTTCTTTCTGAGTCTAGGATTTCTATTTCACGCACAACTCACAAACAATACGGGAATTTTCAAAACCCAAGATGAGTTTTCCACTTATAGCTTTCTTATTTTTCATATACACATTTTCAAAGAAAACCTACTTTCACAATGTTTTCTAATAGGATGATACCTTCCCATATCAATTTCACAAAAGCAATTTCTCACGTATAGGACAAATCGTTTCTTTTTCTTTCATTATTAATACAAAGTAAAACCCGTTTTCATTGCATCTCATGTCTTTTGAATGCTAAAGGGGACACATAACTAATATGTGTTTTCGGGTACATTCATTTAAGCAACAATGAATTAGGAGCATTGATAACACAAAATTACGTTACTCATGTACTAAATATGTGTTTTCGGGTTATCTTAATAGGATGGTTTTATACTTCTAGTTTATTTTCTATTTCTTTTTAGGGGTTGAGATAACCGAAACTCCAAATAGTTTGCATATAGGCACACACTAGGAAAAAATGTTTCCAAAAGGAAAATTTTGTCTTTGCTGAATCACCAGACCCGCGGATCCCAGCCTTCATGTTGGACGGATCCCTCAAGGGAAGGATCCGTGGGATCCGTGAAACAGAAGCTGTTTTCAACTTCTATTTTTTCACTTTGGATGAAAAATCCACATTTGTTTCATTTTTTTGGGAGTATGCTCTTTAATGCTTGTGTTCTCATGATCACATGCCTTGAATTCATATCTAATCATTAGATTTTAATCCACATTTTGGGTCAAGCATTCATTACAATGCTTTGTTTTTCTATATATAGAACTCCCAAAATGCTTGCATACTCCATCTCCTTCTCACAAACACACTTTATCATGTCATCCAAAAACCCTTTAGGAGAATCATCTAGTACACACAATCATGATATCCAAACCTTTGTACTTCCACCATCCAAAATACCACAATCAAATGCTAGGATATCCTCATGGATTAGTATCCGATCTTGTTGTTTAGCAAAACCAACCTCAAATGAGTCATCCTCAACAAATAACTCACCACAAGATGATTCCATTATAGCACCTCCCTCATCACCAACAAGTACACCAACTTCATCACCACCTAAAGTCACTCTTTTGGAACTCCTTAAGACTCCAACAAGATCTAAACAACCTAAACAAAAAGAAATAGTCTTTTCAACACCACCCACATCTCCAAATACTATCTTTCAAGATCTTGAAACATCACCACCATTAGCTCCCATCACATTACAAGAACATTTAGGTTCTTTTCCACCACCATTTACAAACATTCCGGATATTGATCCATATTTTCCTATTTTTCCACCACAACCTTCGAATAACTCAAATCAAAACAACCCGGAAAACTTATGCACTCATTACCCACATCATTTACATTGTGAACATTGCCAATCCACTAGGGAAATTGCAATAGAAATTAGGGAAGAAATGCGTTTCATACTCAACCTCATCCTTGATCGCATCAATACCATTACTCATCAAAACCTCCATCCATAACCTTATGCAAGCATGGAAGGAATCACTACTACTATTTTCTACTTTTAGTATTATTTTTCTTTTGAAGTCATTTTCAAGAACAAGTCTTGTTCTTATTTTTACATGCTTGTAAGTGGCATACATACCACTACAATTTGTTGTTTTATTACAAGGCCTTGTTTACATACCTTGGCTCCCAATCTTGATTCTCGGCAACCACAAGATTATATAAGCATGTTACTAACCTTTCTTTTGTAGGATTTTTATTTTCTTCACTTGACGCCCCAAACAAGGGGGAGCTACCGTCAAGGGGAGTTAGAAGTTTGTTTATTTCTTCCAAGGGTTAACTTTTTGTTTCGACAAAAGGGGAAAAGAAGTAAAACTTAGGGGCTTTCAAAACTTGCATCTATTCTTAAGTTTTACTCATCATAACATTATGTTTTGTCATCAACAAAGAGGGGGAGATTGTTAATACAAATAAACCGTAAAAACGTTTATTAATATTTTACGATCTCTTTGTGTTTTGCTGATAACAAATGTAATGTTATCTTAAGTATAATTATAAGGATACATGTTATTTTTGTAAAGCATTTACATATAGCCATTTAAATACAAAAATGTAATAATTAAGCATTTGTTGTAATAGTTTATTAGGATGGGTAAAAACCATAACCCATGGACCATAACCCATGGATCTTAACCCATACCAAAGATGACTTGATACAATGTATACTTAGATACATTGAATCTAAAGAAAACCCATGGACCAACCCATAACCCATGACCCATAACCAAAACCCATGGGCAAGAGGAGCGTACACACGGATCCCGGGATTACACTAGACGGATCCCAAGTGGAAGGGATCCGTGGGATCCGTGGAACAGAGGAGAAATTTGCCTATAAATAGAGAGCCATTTCTTCATTCTAACTCACCCCTCTTCTTACTAAATCTCTCATACACTCTCATTCTCTTCTAACATATAGATCACTTGATCTAGAGAGTTGTTCTTCTTTCTTTCTATTTGTGATCCTCATATAGGTCCTTCTCTAAGGCGAGATCACGAGCATTCTACAAGTCATCCAAGCAAGGGGTCCTTGATTGATTTGTCACTCCGCAAGATTTCTGTAGCGAAGATCTTGTATTTGATATTTCACATATTTTTTGTGTAATAGTTGTGTTGGTTTGGTCCACCGTGCTACGGACTCGGTATCTAGCTTTGTACCCCGGAAAAGTGTAAGCGACGATGTGAAGGCTTCTCCGCCAAGTGAAGGAGTTTGTTGACATAGTGCTTGAACTCTCGAGTAGGTGACTCGGGGAGTGGAGTATGGCACGGAAGGTAACCTTGTAGCCGAACCACTATAAATCGATTGTGTCTTTTCTATCCCTTAACTTTATTTATTTGCTTGCATTATCATTAGATCTATACGTTCTCAACATCCATACGATT
>OU343216.1:68352949-68379062 GCA_910596185.1 Chrysanthemum makinoi | reverse complement strand
TAGGTTTTGGAACTAACTTCCAAACACCATTTATAACGAATTGGTTTAAGTCTTCTTGCATAGCAATTACCCAAGATTCATCTTTTATTGCTTCATTTATGTTTTTCGGTTCAATGGTAGACACAAAACAAAAATGATTACTTTGATTTTGGGCTTGTGATCTTAAGGTTCTTTGATTTAGTTGTCCTATGACCTTTTCTAGAGGATGACTTTTAGATTCTTTGATGTTTATAATTTCATTATTTAATGGTTCATCTTCCTTGTCATTTTCAATTATTTCTTGACTTTCTTCAGGTTGACTTTCAACTAAGTCATCATCTACCAAAGGTGATGTCTTAGAGGAGAGGTGGACTTTAGCGAATGTTATGTTCAACGATTCCTCGACTCTCAATGTTTCTTTGTTTAAGACAATGTAAGCTTTACTAGTTTGTGAGTAACCAAGAAATACACCTTCATAAGACTTTGGGTCAAACTTGGTGAGATAATCTTTAGTATTAAGAATGAAACATTTACATCCAAATACTCTAAAATATCCTAAAGTTGGCTTTTTACCTTTATATAGCTCATATGGTGTTTTGTTTAAGAAATGACGTATTAAGACTCTTTTTAAATTATATGTAGAAGTGTCAATGGCGTTACACCAAAACTTTTGAGGAATGTTTTGTTCATTAAGCATTGTTCTACTCATTTCTTCAATGGTTCTATTTTTGCGTTCTACAACTCCATTTGATTGAGGTGTTCGAGGAGCCGAAAAGTTGTGTGTTATACCAATTGCATCACAAAAGTTTCCAAATTATGTTTCATTGTCAAATTCACGACCATGATCCGTTCAGATCAACACAACTTTAACACTTAGTTGATTTTTAAATTTCTTGCTAAGAATTTCAAATTTATCAAAAGCTTTATTTTTGGTTTTCAGAAACAACGTCCAAGTAAACCTTGAGTAATCATCTACTATGACCGAAGTGTATAAGTTGCCTCCATAGCTTCTTATAACGGATGGACCAAACAAGTCCATATGCAAAATTTCTAGACACTTAGATGTAGACACCATGTTTTCAGCCTTATGACTACTATGGGTTTGTTTACCAATTTTGCAAGCGTCGCAAAAATGTTGGTCATATTTAAGTTTTGGTAAATTCCTAACTAACTCTTTTGAAGATAGGTTTTGTATAAGTCTCATATTAGACAAAGTTTGTCATTAGATGTTTTATCTATTTTCATGACGTATATGTTATTTTTCCTAACTCCTTTAGCTATGGTGATACCATCTTTTAGTATTTTACTACCATTTTCTTCAAATAGTACTTTATACTTTTTATCACATAATTGGCTAATACTAAGTAGATTAAATCCTAACCTATCGACATGAGCAACATTTTCAATAGTTAAGGAGTTATGAGCGATCGTACCTTTGCCAATGATTTTGCTTTTGAGATTGCTACCAAAAGTGACATTACCTCCGTCATACTCTAGGTATGTTGAGAAGAGGATTTTGTTGCCCGTCATGTGTCGTGAGCATCCACTATCTTTTATCAACTCATCAGGTTCCAATCCAACTTTCAAGCATACCTAAGACACAAATAACTCAAGCGTTTGGTCCCCAATATCTCATGGGTCCGTTTGGGTTAAACATACCATTTACTTGGTTCATGTATGGAAATGATGGGTAAGAGTTCCATGGCATGTACTCTGGAGTTTGATATGGTCTAGGGAAGTTTTGATTCCAACCGTTATGTTGATAGTTGGGTTGCATGTTGTGGTTTCTCTTAGGAAAGGGGCGTTTGGCAAAGGGTCTTTTATGTCGTTGTTGAGTAGTTTTTTATCTAAATTTATTTCTAGCAAGTCCTACTCCTGATGTAATAGCAGGTTTTAGTTTAACACTATCCTTGGTTTTCTTTGTTACTTTGAAAAATTCACTACGGTCCATATCACAAACATTCTGTCCTGCTGCGGTTCCCACAGCACCATTTTTAACAAAGGACGGAGCCTTATTTTTGGGTTCGTCTGGTCTGTGCTGCACTGCAGCAGATTTGACAGTTCGTTTGTCTTTTTCGGACGTTTTGTTTTGACTCTTTGGAATTAAAACCTCATTAAATCCTAGCCCATTCATGTTTCCTGGTGTTTTTGGAATTCTAAC
Organism: Chrysanthemum makinoi; assembly: GCA_910596185.1. Taxonomy (NCBI): domain Eukaryota; kingdom Viridiplantae; phylum Streptophyta; class Magnoliopsida; order Asterales; family Asteraceae; genus Chrysanthemum; species Chrysanthemum makinoi. The sequence goes on along the minus strand of OU343216.1, from coordinate 68,376,922 downwards.
TATTTCATCGGCACAAGCAATGTTTTTGTTAAACCTTTTAAATTTAGAATTATGTTTGATTAGAACATCTTGTATGAGCTTTACTTTTTCTATTTCAAGATTAAGCTCTTGACATGATTTGCAACCATCGTCATTTGCTTTTCCCTTTTCTAATCATTTTGCCTTTTCTTTTAACTCATATAATTCATTTTCTAAAAATTCCTTTTTAATCTTTAAAAATTTATTTTTAGTTATGATTTTTAGACTAAGCTCATACAATTGATTATATTGTTTTTGCAAAGTGTCATCATCAATAGAGGAATAAGATAAGTCGGAATGAACCTTGTTTGTCTCATGTGCCATTAGAGTGATCTCATCCCTGTTTGACTCTTCATTATCCTCACTATCACTCCAAGCACTACTTACAAAAGCTCGTTGAGTTTTGCTTTTAGGTGGCTTGGGAAAATCTCCTATTAGATGACTTGCATCACCGCATCTAAAACACTTTCTTTCACCTTTACCCTTTTTGTCATCCCGATCTTTTCGGAATGGCTCCTTTTCTTCTCGAGGTTGTCTTACAAACTTTCCTCTTCTTCTAAAGAACTTTTGAAATCTCTAACGGCCATGGCATACTCCTCATCTTCACTACCGGAGCAAGATTCGTCATCATTACTTGATTCTGCTCTTGCTTTTAGAGCAACGGATTTGATTTTCTCTATTTTTCCTTTGATGATTTCTGAATCTTTCTCCATCACCATTTCATGTACTTTGTGTAACATATTGGATTTCACATACACATCAAACCATGTTTATATGGGATGTACACCTTAAGGATTTTAGAGAGAGAAAGTTTAGAGGTTTAGGGAACTTAGAGAGACAAAGAAAAATCTTATTATGAGCTCCAACCCTCTACCTTGGGAGGTAGAGGGTATTTATAGTATCTTTCACAAAACGCCTCCTACTGGGCTTGCGGATCGGGCATACAGTGGGTAAAGACCGTCCGTCCTCCACGGTGTTACTTAACTAAATACTAACTAACATTAAATTAACTACGACTCTGAGCTTTCTACTTGATTTACATATACTTGAGGTGGCCAACACTTTAACAACTGGATTTTCTAAATCCTAACAATCTCCCCCTAAGGGAGGTCACCTCAACTTACAATGAATACAAATAGATATTACATTTGATTGTTCTAGGATTCTTGATTAAGTTCTTTGCTTAGTAGCCCATAGTCTTTGATTCTTCATGTTTTGCATGTTTGGTTAATCCAAGTGGAGGTCTTTAACTGATTCACGTGATAACGAGTTTTGAGCCAACTTTGAGATCATCAGCTTCCATAAATCTCTGACTCTTCCTCTGTAGCATTGGCATTATGTGAAGTTGTGACATTGGACCAACATGCTCACATTCTAGATCATGATTTCTTCTCATCAGAGTAGCGGAAGCTTTAGTTGATTCATGATATTTGCAGCAGCGTAGCAGAAGCATGGAGTGACAATATCAGAGTCGTTGATGTACTTATCATGATTTCTTTAGAAATGAATGTGTTGTGTGAGCATGCGGCTATGGATTGACTTCTCCATTACGATCATTTGTACGTAAGCGTTGGGTATTGTGCACGCTTACGGATTAGCAATAATAGGCGAAAGTGTCTTTGATCACTTTCGTTGAATTGAGGTACACGGCCCACGGTTCCCAGCGATCAGTACAAAGTCTTGCCTTTGATCAGGTATAATTTTTGAAGAATCTCCTTGGCGAGTTTCATTTTGCTCTAGCCGTTCTCAAAGCGGAACATCTCAAAGAAGACAACAATGGTGAGTGAACCAGTCGAGATTCGCGATTGATGAAAAGATATTTGAAAAACAATCGTGTACTGCTCAATATAAAGTGTTTTTGCAATACAACGAAGGTTTTTAAGGAAAATCAATTATCAATCATAAACACCTTTTATTTTGAAATATTAATACACAGTCGATGTGCTAGAGAAAATAATTTTAAGCACAACGACCGGTTTTCAAAGGTATCCGTCAATCCATTTCCTGGACCAAGGTTGATTCAATAATGAATCGCCCCATTGTTTCAATCCAGTTGTCACAGGTTTGATCTATTAGACAGATCTCACATGTTACTGATGAGTGTCTAAATACTCATCATTTTTGTACTGTTTAGAATGTCAAAAAGATCTGAAAACACTCAGAAATGCATCAAAATAATGAAAATATCACAAATAAGTGTTTTATGTGTTTTAAATGCAAAAATATCAAAATCAGATGAAAAACTATCAAGTTTGCATAATTGGCGAGTTTAGTCCCCAAGTTTCAAAAGTTGTCAAATATAGTCCACTGGTCATTCCAAAACTTATAAAAAGTCATAAAAGGTCCTTGGGATTCACAAGTTGTAAGAAATTGTCCTTTGAAGTTTAAAAATCACAAATTACAACTTTGGTCCCTCAACTTTACAAAAGTGTCAAAATCAGTCCCTGGTGTTTAAAAATGGAAATTATTTAAACTACAAACCCTTGTACTATTTAAAATGTGGCATAATTGGTTCTTATATGATAAGTTTGGAGAATTTACATGATTGGTCCTTCAAGTTTCAAAATTGACAAAAATAACCCTTGGACGTATTAAAATTAACATTATTGGTCCTTTGGTAAATGAAACTTGGCAAGTTTAACCCTTGTGATAACTTTGGAAATGTTCTAGATTCAGTCCCTATACTTTCGAAATTACAAGTAAGGTCCTTGTGCTAACTTAAAACCAAGCGGACCCTTGTATTGTTATTTTACCCAACAAATCCAAAACATAAACAATCCAAGGCCCAAATCCATTTCCCAAGCCCAGTCCTATACCAACCCACAGTGTTTAAAATTAAAAACCGCCATGTACTGTTCATGTATCTCCCCCATATGGTACATTTAACCAAGACCGATGGTTTTCACCACCTCACCACCACCTTTACACCTGCTCCCCAGCTGTATACCAACCCCCTCCACCTCTACATACAACCAAACTGCATTAATTGCAGAAACCCACCCAAAACCACTTTTCCCGCCAAATTTCCAAGTGGACGGTTTTGATGAATTCAAGAGAAGAAGCAAAGTGGGAATTGATCAGAGGTTGAAAAAGAATCAAAAGAGTCAATAAATATCAAGAATGAAGCATTGTGGAAAGGAAGTAGTGTAATTTTATTTTATGTATGTCAAGTTAATTTTTTAAGTTTTCCAGTTCAAGTTTAAGCTTTTAAATACTTTGTAATAAATTTTCGTGTATTAGAATCTATTTTTAGAGTTTCAATCTCAGTGTTAAGTGCCATTTCAAGATTATGCAATTTTTACCTTAAAAATCTCACCAAGTTCGAATGTTATATTTGATTGTTGTCTTGGACTTAAAAGCTCATATAAGCTCTTAAAAAGCTCTTATAAGCTTTTAGAAACCAAAAGAAAGTAAGTTTACAGTTAAAAAGAAAAATTTCCAAAATACAAAAAAAAAATAGTTAGAAAATAAAAATTCCATGGAGAATATGCGGATATTGGAGCAGAGCTAATCTTGGATTGCATTTTGGTTTAGAGCTTTATGGAAAGCTATAGGAAGTGGTATTAATCATCAGTCCTCAGTTTTATGCTTGAAATCAATTTGTAAGCCATTTCTTTGAAATTTGCATTTTCTATTATTAGTAATTAAAACTTGTTAATTCTAGTTTAAACATGTCTAAATACAGTTAGTATAAGGTTTTTAATTAGTTGCATGAACTTAATCCTTGGAATCCTTTGAAAAGCTTCAAAACTGCTTCTTAAAGGGGTGTTTGGATTTGCTAAGTTAATTGTGCTATAGGCCATTTGTGTTGTTGTTTATTGTTGTTTCATGCCACATGAATGTCTAATAACTCATTTCTACCATAAAAACATGTGCTTATTAGTTAAAAAGTCAAAAGTAGCTTTAATATTACACTACTTGTTCCTTTGTTAGACATTTAGATTCCATAATCATGCATACTAGTGTAAAAGTTGTTTATATAGCCTAAATCAGTCTTATAGTAGCTTAATACATCAAATTAGATCATATAGGATCATTAGAAGTTCATAAAAGTCAACCTAGTTCACTTCTTTAAAAAGTCAAATTTTTCCTAGAAGCAGTTTTTGAATAAACTTTAGAATTTTAGTGTGTGTTTATTACTAAGATTTAGCTTAAATCCTTTTGGGATATTAAAGTTTTGCTGCTTAACAAAATTAGAAAAATAATAGTTCACTTATAATTAGCTTATTCAGTGCTTATTCATCAGCTTCTTTCAAGTCCTTTTTCAAAACGTGTCATTGCAAAAGCAGTTTAACTTGTGCTTGTTTGGAGTTGTTAAGTGCTTATTTTTAAGATATTATGCTTTCTCAGTAGTCCTATTAGCTTATTAACATTAGTTTAAGCTTATTTCCATTTTACCTTTTGCTTATTCTCTAGCTTCTAAGTCATTTTGTTAAATAATTGTGCTTATTTCCATTTTCTTTACCCACTGTTAGAAAACATAAGCTCAAACTGAGCTTATTAGTAGATTTCATAAAAAGTTGTAGCTTTAATAATTGCTTATTTCCTTGTGCTTAATTGGTTTGTAAAAGAAAAATAAAAAAAAAATAATAATAAAATATTTTGCAAAAAGTCTTTGCACGGGATTGAACCGAGGTCAGTCCCTCCACGATCAGCGCCTCAACACCAACACACGTAGTTTTATGCTAGTTAGCTTATTTAGCTTTTAACACTTATTTCATTAAGCACTAGTGTAGTTTTTGATTTTTCCTAGACTCAGTAGTATCTCAAGCATTTTCTGTAAAAGTTTCAGATTTTTTAAAAATGTTTTAGTATATTTAATGATTTAATTGGTATAAAATCGTTTTTAATTCGTAGTAAATAAAATAAAACTCAAAAAAATATTCCGCTTTTTCCTAAAATTTTCTTTTGTCATATAGTAAGTAAGAAAATTGTTTTTACACTCGTAGGACTTTTATTTCACAAATTTTTCGTTTTTACTTGCGCATCGTAGTAATTTTTATACTTAACGTGCGTTTTCATTTTAAGTCACGTTTTTAGATAATTTAAGTTTACGTTTTAATTAAAATAGTTTATTTAATTTATTTTGTTTTATAAATCAAGAAAAACATCATTGTAAAAATAGTGATAGCGTTTATTTAATATATTTTAACTTTTTAATTTTCTTTAATTTGCATTTAAGCCCCTGTAATTTACAAATCTTTTCTTTAGGTATAAATTTTCCAAAATCCTTACTGATCACTATCCTTAGTGATTATTCGACATCTGTCTGTGTTAAACACCATTCATCCTCCGTGGGACTTAACGACCTAGGAATCCACTATATTCCTCGATCTAAATTGCATTTGTTTCTGTACTTCTTAAGTTTATTACGGTTGACCATTCACAAGTGGTGGCATTGTGATTAAACTTGACCATTTGGAGAATCAAATTTTGGCGCCGCATTGCCGGGGAGGCTGTAGCGTGTTTTAAGGTTTTCAGGACGTACTTGCACATATACCACTTTTTGTAAACAGTTTTTTGTAAAGTCAATCAATTATCAAAAAGTTCATTAACACTTTTCCTAAAGTGTTAACAACACCAAAAATATTTTCATTCTTTGTTTTTATAAAATGTTTTTCAAAAATGCCAAAAATATTCCTCTTTACCCTCTTACCTTTTTGATTCTTTATCCTTTTACCCTCTATCCATTTGATTCTAACTTCTTCTATTTCTCATGGAATCTCGACTTCACGACAGATGCGGAACGAAGTTGAAAAACTTCATACTTTATCACAAATGTCAAGAATTCGTGTTGTTAGTGATGATCCATTAACTAGCGTAAGGGAAATGGAGCGAGAAACCGGGTGACAAAGGACCGGGTACTTCCTTCTTATAATGGAGGTGCTAAATACGTCCAACCTACGGTTATCCAAAGATCTAACCCTCAATTGCTCCTAAGCCGTCTAAAATTGATCCTAAACTTTCACGATTTACGGTTAAAAGCAAGCATGCAGAATTTAGACCGGTGACTAGCAAGAATGACTTGCCTAATCTTCAAGTTTCTCAAGAACGGAACCGGAGATCATAACGGAAGTGGTGGAAATTGCTAGCTCTCAGAGCACACCACTTGTCCTACCTCCGGATTTTTCAAAATGTTCTTTGAGACTTAATAGTCATTCAGATCACCATGTTGGTTTTGTTGATTCTTTGAATGAAACAATTCCTTCTCATAACTCTCAAATGGAATCGTTTATTCCTTGTGTCGGTTGTGGTGAGCCTCTGTTTGGTTCACCATGTCCTGGTGTGCGTGTATGCAGTGTGGTAATGATATTGAGCGGGAGTTGTTTGTTTTGTGATTCGAGGAATTCATTTGATTATGATCCTAACTCATTTAACGACCCTCAAACTTTTCAATTACCCACCACAGCCCGACTTATCTTCATATAATCAACATCACTGTTGTGAATTTTGTGGAGGTCCTCACCAAGGATTTGAGTGTCAATCCGGAAACACGTTTGTCTCTGAGCGGTTTTACGGTAACACTTCGGGACTTTGGAAATGACCAAATTCCATATTATTCACATGACAGCCGACACAATCATTTTGTTGCGAAGGCTGTGGAGGTCCCCATTTCAGCTCCGATTGTCAAACAGGGAATCCATTTCCTTGTAACAATTACGACTATCCATATCACGACCAACCTCCACAGTGCCAAATGACTCAAACTCCTCAGCAAACCTAACAAGACACTTATCTAGAGCTTACGGAGTCGAGTGAAAAAGAAGCTGAGGAGTTAAGTAAAACAACATTTCAAAATGCTCCCAATTTTTCTTGTGTATATTGTGGGGGTCCTCATGATGATTATCAATGTCAACCTTCGGTTTTGACAAATCTCCACTCCCACAATGTCCCGTCATTCAAAATTCACATGAGAAATCCTTGGAAGAATTGCTAGCGGCGGCTGCTAAAATAAATTCCCAAATTGCCTTTGAAAAATCTATTAGGGAATCAATTGCAAAAGAGAAAGCAGCCAGATCTAGCTCTCAATTTCGTTTATTCGATGGCTTGATGATGATGAGGATGCACTTGGTATCCTACAATTTTATAAAGATTCATCAAGTTCATCAGTTGATATCCCAGCAGTTGAGATTCATTCTCAGACAACTGCTATCACACAGCTCCCCTCACTCTCTAAACATGGGGGACGAGCATCTTGACACTGTTCTTGAAAAGGAATCGGACGAATTCATAAAGTCTAGTGTTGAGGACCTTGTCCCAATCACGAGAGGCGTCACAGGGAACTTCGATCATATGTGTGATTCTCCTTTCCCTCTTGAGTGTTCAAAAGATCATTTTGAGACTTTCTCCGATTTTAGCGATGATTGTAAATCTTATGGAGATATTGAGAATGTTGAGGCATCACTTTCACATTTTGATGTTGATCCTCTTCTTAGGAGGAGTTCACCTTAGATGAACTCACTCACATCATTCCACTTCCATCGGAAAGTGATGATGATCTCTTTGATTTCAAAGCCAACCTAGGAGAAATTGAAAGTCTCCTTTGTAATGATCGTTCACTCACTTCTCACCCTAACAGTCCAATAGAGAATGTTAATCACTTTGTTTCTGAAGCGTTCAAAACAACTCTCACTAATCCTCTATTTGAATTCGACTCTGGATTCACTTTAATTTCTGAGAATCCACTCTTTGATACTCGAGTGAGGATAGTGATGAGTCTCTGATGGAACAAGAGTTCTGCGGACTTACATTACGTGAATAATTCTCTTTACGAGGAGTTCTCCTTTGAACTCACTCATATCATATCTCCACTTGAGTATGATAACTTCCACTTTGATCTAGACAAAAATGATCTTTGTGTTCGGAGGAAATGTTCTCAACCATGAGAACTTGCTTGATATCAAAATCCCATCCCTCCCGCCTAGAATATGTCTTGATCAAATGAGCTTAAATGATGAGATTCATGATCCCGAAATCATGAATTCTCCTTCTGATGATGATGAGTTAGTCATGATGTTTATCATGACTTTCTTTCTCTTCTTCACCTATCCTGTGGCTTCTCCTGTTCTTCACTCCTTCGGGAATGAAGACATTATTTTTGACCCCGGCATTTTCATTTATCATTTGTGAGCCGGGTCTTTCTATGTATATCTCTCGCTCGTGTGGAACTTTAGCGTACTTCAATGTTTATACAAACATCTTGAATGAAAGTCCGATGGAGATTGTCTCTTCCACTCACTTCCCCATGAACAAATTAATTCGGGGTCGAGTCAAGCTAGCGACTCGTTAATCAAAAACATTAGTTAAACATGGGTTTTCACCCGTGTGTACCACCCTAGTGTGGGGGAGTTGCCCCACACTGTTGTATATAAACCCTTTCAAAAATGTGTATATATCAAAAATAAAATAAAGGCGTAGTATTACCCTTTTATGTTCTATGTTTTAGGCATAACGGTAGGTACTTTGAATATTGAGGGCATTATTCATTTCTAGTGTGGGGGAATTCTCCGAATTTTATCATGTAATTATACGCTAATTCCCGTTTTTGGCCAAAATTTTTTTTTTGGAGTAAGTGTTTTTCACTTACTCAGCAAATGGTAATCAGTCCACCATGTCTAACCCACATAAGGATTGGCTAATCCAGGAGCAAACGGCTCTTGGTAAAGATATCTCAAATCCGTTGACGACTTGCAATTTGCCCAAAATTGTATGGTGTTCAACTCACCATATCTTTAATTAGTAAAGAGTTGGCTAGCCCGCAAGTTTATGGCTTGTGGTAAAGGCAGTTTGGAAAACCATAATATTGTCGACTCACCAAAGATATTTTATCTAAGAGTTGGCTAGTCCAGAAGCAAACGGCTTCTGGTAAAGACAAATCAAATCCATTTACAGCTGGTGATTTGCTCAAAATCATTTGGTTATCATTGTACCAAGGTTCTTACTTGAACTAAAACAATTGGATACTCCAGAAGTAATGGCTTTTGGTAAAGAGATAAAATCCATTAAATTTTCATAAAAAGATTGCTAGGGACTAGCAATATCTTAGTGTGGGGGATTGATGAGTGTCTAAATACTCATCATTTTTGTACTGTTTAGAATGCCAAAAACATCTAAAAACACTCAGAAATGCATCAAAATAATGAAAATATCACAAATAAGTGTTTTATGTGTTTTAAATGCAAAAATATCAAAATCAGATGAAAAACTTATCAAGTTTGCATAATTGGCAGTTTTAGTCCCCCAAGTTTCAAAAGTTGTCAAATATAGTCCCTGGTCATTCCAAAACTTATAAAAAGTCATAAAAGGTCCTTGGAATTCACAAGTTGTAAGAAATTGTCCTTTGAAGTTTAAAAATCACAAATTACAACTTTGGTCCCTCAACTTTACAAAAGTGTCAAAATCAGTCCCTGGTGTTTAAAAATGGAAATTATTTAAACTACACCCTTGTACTATTTAAAATGTGGCATAATTGTTTCTTATATGATAAGTTTGGAGAATTTACATGATTGGTCCTTCAAGTTTCAAAATTGACAAAAATAACCCTTGGACGTATTAAAATTAACATTATTGGTCCTTTGGTAAATGAAACTTGGCAAGTTTAACCCTTGTGATAACTTTGGAAATGTTACAGATTCAGTCCCTATACTTTCAGAAATTACATGTAAGGTCCTTGTGCTAACTTAAAACCAAACGGACCCTTGTATTGTTATTAACCCAACAAATCCAAAACATAAACAATCGAAGGCCCAAATCCATTACCCAAGCCCAGTCCTATACCAACCCACAGTGTTTAAAATTAAAAACGCCATGTCTAGTTCATGTATCTCCCCCATGGCTGTTTAACCAAGACGATGGTTTTCACCCTCACCACCACCTTTACACCTGCTCCCCAGTGTATACCAACCCCCCCCTCCCTACATACAACCAAAGCTGCATTAATTAGAAACCCACCCAAAAACCACTTTTCCCGCCAAATTTCCAAGTGGGCGGTTCACGATGAATTCAAGAGAAGAAGCAAAGTGGGAATTGATCAGAGGTTGAAAAAGAATCAAAAGAGTCAATAAATATCAAGAATGAAGCATTGTGGAAAGGAAGTAGTGTAATTTTATTTTATGTATGTCAAGTTAATTTTAAAGTTTTCGGTTCAAGTTAAGCTTTTAAATACTTTGTAATAAATTTTTGAGTGTATTAAGAGTCTATTTTCGTTTCCAATCTAGTGTTAAGTGCCATTTCAAGATTATGCAATTTTTACCTTAAAAATCTCACCAAGTTCGAATGTTATATTTGATTGTTGTCTTGGACTTAAAAGCTCATATAAGCTCTTAAAAAGCTCTTATAAGCTTTTAGAAACCAAAAGAAAGTAAGTTCGATTAAAAGAAAAATTTCCAAAATACAAAAAATAGTTAGAAAAAAAATTCCATGGAGAATATGCGGATATTGGAGCGAGCTAATCTTGGATTGAATTTTGGTTTAGAGCTTTATGGAAACCTATAGGAAGTGGTATTAATCATCAGTCCTCAGTTTTATGCTTGAAATCAATTTGTAAGCCATTTCTTTGAAATTTGCATTTTCTATTATTAGTAATTAAAACTTGTTAATTCTAGTTTAAACATGTCTAAATACAGTTAGTATAAGGTTTTTAATTAGTTGCATGAACTTAATCCTTGGAATCCTTTGAAAAGCTTCAAAACTGCTTCTTAAAGGGGTGTTTGGATTTGCTAAGTTAATTGTGCTATAGGCCATTTGTGTTGTTGTTTATTGTTGTTTCATGCCACATGAATGTCTAATAACTCATTTCTACCATAAAAACATGTGCTTATTAGTTAAAAGTCAAAGTAGCTTTAATATTACACTACTTGTTCAGCATTAGACATTTTAGATTCCATAATCATGCATACTAGTGTAAAAGTTGTTTATATAGCCTAAATCAGTCTTATAGTAGCTTAATACATCAAATTAGATCATATAGAATCATTAGAAGTTCATAAAAGTCAACCTAGTTCACTTCTTTTAAAAGTCAAATTTTTTCTAGAAGCGGTTTTGAATAAACTTTAGAATTTTAGTGTGTGTTTATTACTAAGATTTAGCTTAAATCCTTTTGGGATATTAAAGTTTAGCTGCTTAACAAAATTAGAAAAATAATAGTTCACTTATAATTAGCTTATTCAGTGCTTATTCATCAAGCTTCTTCAAGTCCTTTTTCAAAAACGTGTCCTGTGCAAAACAGTTTAACTTGTGCTTGTTTGGAGTTGTTAAGTGCTTATTTTTAAGATATTATGCTTTCTCAGTAGTCCTATTAGCTTATTAACATTAGTTTAAGCTTATTTCCATTTTACCTTTTGCTTATTCTCTAGCTTCTAAGTCATTTTGTTAAATAATTGTGCTTATTTCCATTTTCTTTACCCACTGTTAGAAAACATAAGCTCAAACTGAGCTTATTAGTAGATTTCATAAAAAGTTGTAGCTTTAATAATTGCTTATTTCCTTGTGCTTAATTGGTTTGTAAAAGAAAATAAAAAATAATAATAAAATATTTTGCAAAAGTACTCACGGGATTCGTCGAGTCCCTCTGATCCACGCCTCAACACCAACACATGTAACCATTGCCCTTGGGTCTTTATTGGTTTTAGTTTTAACGTTTAATATTTAAGGTACCTTGTAGTTTTATGCTAGTTAGCTTATTTCGCTTTTTACACTTATTTCATTAAGCACTAGTGTAGGTTTTGATTTTTCCTAGACTCAGTAGTATCTCAAGCATTTTCTGTAAAAGTTTCAGATTTTTTAAAAATGTTTTAGTATATTTAATGATTTAATTGGTATAAAATCGTTTTTAATTAAGTAGTAAATAAAATAAAACTCAAAAAATATTCGCTTTTTCCTAAAATTTTCTTTTGTCATATAGTAAGTAAGAAAATTGTTTTTACACTCTTATGACTTTTATTTCACAAATTTTACGTTTTTACTTAGCGCTCGTAATTTTTTATACTTCGTCGTTTTCATTTTAAGTCACGTTTTAGATAATTTAAGTTTACGTTTTAATTAAAATAGTTTATTTAAGTTATTTTGTTTTATAAATCAAGAAAAACATCATTGTAAAATAGTGATAGCGTTTATTTAATATATTTTAACTTTTTAATTTTCTTTAATTTGCATTTAAGCCCCTGTAATTTACAAATCCTTTCTTTAGGTATAAATTTTCCAAAATCCTTACTGATCACTATCCTTAGTGATTATTCGACATCTGTCTGTGTTAAACACCATTCATCCTCCGTGGGACTTAACGACCTTGGAATCCACTATATTCCTCTGATCTAAATTGCATTTGTTTCTTTTGTCTTAAGTTTATTACGGTTGACCATTCACAAGTGGTCAGCTTGTGTGATTAAACTTGACCGTTTGGAGGCGAATCGGTTAGCTTCCAAGAACTTGTTTGATGTTGGCTCTAGAAGGATTTCCATCTTCATCGTGAATATGTAAACATATCACTTTCGGATGTTACGGCAATACCACAAGGATAATGCGTAGGACTCATAAGATATAATCTCTCTTTCCACATTGTGTGAAAGCGAGAGTCTTCATTGAAAGTGTCCTAATGAGATTTATTGATGATCTCGTGGCTCTAGACTCAATTTGTGCATATTTGGATCCTATATAGGAGACTAGGGAGAGGGTCTCCTTCTTCAATATCAACAATCTCTAAGAGAAAGTCGATAGATAATGTCGGTTCCCGTGAGAATGAAACAAGTCCTTTTAAGAGGAACTTGAGTGGTTTGGGAAGTTGAAGTGCGGTGCGTCACTGGGTCCATGGCGTCTTGTCTTCAATACCGATGTTACCATCAGTAGCATATGAATTGAACCGGTTTACGCCCTAAGGTTGAATAAATGGAGGGCTATTTGTTTTCACCCTTTTCTCATTCAATTCTTTTTAATTCTTCAACCCCTTGTGCTTACCGAGACTTCATAACTAGAACCTTGTTGGGTTTATTCGATTACTAGCTTTCGTCTCGATCCGCACTCTTCCCATATCTCATTTTTCTCCTTTTATCATCATACCTAAGAACTCTACACTAACTAGTGGATAGTCACTGGGTAGATCCCTCCGGTTCTGGCGGATCATGGGAACACATACCTAACCTTATCATCCTTATATCACCATACATAATGTAAAGTTGGTCGGTCTTTTGGTATTGTTCATCTGCCATTGGAACCAATTGAAAACCATTTGAAAATCAATCCGGATACTTGTGATATATTATCAAAGCATTTTGTAACTGAATTGTTTTTGATATTTTTAGAAGAAGAACTCCCCCTCAACATGTGCATCAAGTATTTGAAATAGTTTTCCACACGGAGGCAAGAGAAAGAATTAACTTCTTTGATTACCATTTTCTAAAAAATATCAACATCACTTCCCTAATCGAATCAAGTAGATAAAGCATTTTGGGAAGGATGAGGTTTTCATGATTTTGCTCCCCTCAATATGTGCCTCGAGATTTGAAAAGAGTTTTGCACATACTAGAGGGAAACTGCACATTGAGATAAATGATCACGTTTCAAATCATTGTGGTTTAAGATAGATGCTCCCCTCAACATGTGCATGGAAAATTTGAAATCGTTTGTCACATGTGGGGGAGGCATGTACATCTTATAAAACCATTTACCGAATTATCAGTTTAAATCCAATTTAAATCACACATTCTCCCCGATCACAATTATCAAATCATTTGAGATTTGTGATCTCTTATAGATTTAAATTGATTTTGAAAGCTTTTAAGGAGAATTGTGACTTGATTATGAAAGCGTTTCAACTGATAAGGATCGGTTGAGACTTTAAACTCCATTGATAAAACATGCATGTACATCTTTTGAAAACAATTTAATGCCAAATAACTTTTTAATTTAATTGAAATCATTCTCCCCTCAATCAATGACATAGGTTGTTGATTGAGAGATAGAGATTTTGACAAATAAATGATTATCAAAAATAGAGTGAGTTATTTTTCAAAGCATTTAGTTTTCGAGATAAATGTTTATAGAATCCGAGCATGGAATTTGAAAACATGGTAAAACATGGCTCTGTTCTTTCTTTTAAAAGCGGGTTATTGCCTGAAAATGACAATAAACCATTGTTTCTCTTTCTCCCAAAAATATTTTTTGATTTTTTGATTTTTTGATTTTTTTTTTTTTTTTTTTAATTCGAACAACATCTAAAGTCCGTGTCATTCTTTGAATGACAGACACAAAACCGTAGATATAATCGAACGAGAAAAACATGACAAATTGACAATAAGTTTTGAAGATTTTTTGATTTTTTTTCAGATTTTTATGGATTTTTGAAAGTTTTATATTTTTCTATTTGGTTTTATAGGGTTTTATAATTTTGTATTTTGCTTTTGGATAAATATATACAAAGATATAGATGAAGGAAAGACCTTTACTCCTCGTCTTCCTCTTGAAGGCGTTTGAGTGTTTACGGTTGAAGGCTTTTCAAGCCAAGTCGAGGAAGAATAAACTCAAAACGTTCTCTTGGAAGAGCTTTGGTGAAGATATACGCTAGCGGTATTCGACTTAACAAAATAGAGTTCCACCACACCGTTTTCCACTTGCTCCCTGATGAAATGATGTCGGATGTCAATGTGCTTTGCTCTTGAGTGTTGTGCGTTGTTGCATGAGAGAGCAATAGTACTTTATTATCACATCTGAGGAGGGATTATGTTGAATTCAAAGCCATAGTCGGATAATTGGGATCTCATCCAAAGGATTTGAGCACAACAAGATGACATGGCTATGTATTCGGCCTTTGTAGAGGAAATAGAAGTACTCATTTGCTTCTTTGAAGACCATCTCATAAGCTTATCACCCAAAAGCGAGCACCTCGATGTACTTCAGCGTGTATCTTGACATCTGCATGATCGGCATGCATAGGTACATTAGTGACATACCGGTGTCCTTTTGGTACCATAGTCCCATATTGATGGTTCCTTGGAGATACCGAAAGACCCGTTTAACCGCTTCAAGGTGCTTTTTAGTAGGCTTAGCCTAATATCTAGCACACATGCTCACAGCGAACAAGATATGCAGTGCGCTACGTGAGGTACATCGAGGATCCAATCATACTACGATATTTTGTTTGGTCTACCATGATCCCTGAGTGGTCCTCATCAAGTTTAGTACGTTCAATCATGGGAGTGTCAGCGGTGTCACGTGATACAAATCCAAATTTCTTTAAAATTTCATTTGCATATTAAGATTGATTAATGAAAATGCCTCAGGGACTTTGTGAAATTTGTAATCCCAAGAAAAATGACATTTGTCCCATCATTGACATTTGAAATTTGGAACCCATTTCTTTTGAAAAGCGATCACATTCATTGGGGTCGGTCGAGGCAAAGATAATATCATCAACATATATTTGAACGTGAATTAAATGTTTGCACGACTTTACGGTGAACAATGTTGGATCAAGCTGCTCCTTTCTTTGCCGGTCGATAGAAGAAACTTTGATAGCGTATCATACCATGCCTTTGGAGCTTGATTTAAACCGTCAAGAGCTTTCTTCAGAGGCGATAAGCGAGAGTAGGATGCTCTGGATTCACAAAGCCTTGAGGTTGGTGGCGTAGACAACTTCTTTAAGATCTCCGTTCCGAAATGCCGTCTTTACATCCATCTGATAGACTACCATGTTCTTACTTGCAGCATTGGCTAAGAATATTCCGATTGCCTCGATTCGAGCCACTGGAGCAAATGATTCTTCAAAGTCTATACCCTCCTCTTGGCGGTATCCTTTAGCAACTAATCGAGCCTTGTTCTTTAACACATCACCATGCTCATCAAGTTTCACTTTGAAGATCCACTTTAGAGCAATGGTCATAGCACAATCTGGGCGGTACTAATTCCCATACATCAAGTCGATCAAACTCATTAATTTCTTCTTGCATGGCATTGAACCGGCGATCTTCATCCATGGCGGTTTTAACATCTTTTGGTTCGATCTTATAGAGTACGGAGTTGAAGAAGCACCATAAGGCATCTGTTGCAAGTTGTTTCCGTGTGGATACAAGATGAGAGGGATTTCCAATGATGTTGTCAATGGATGATCGTGAGTCCATTTCTTGAGGTGTTCATGTGGCGTGGTTGAGGGACTAAAGTAGCTTGAGTCGATGTCTCACGAAGAAGATGGTTACGATGAAGATTGAGGAGCAAATACATTTTCAAATGGAGCATCTTGAGGGTAGCAAAGGGATTAACTTCATTATTGATACGAGACATAGTTCCATGATGTACCCTCGAAGTTTGATGATTTGTTGATGAGGCGAGTGATCGGCATAAGCTTCTTGACTTAATGATATTGAGATTGAAGGATTGACGTCATTCACGGGAATATGAGCGACCTCGAAGTAGAATTGTCAGTTCATTAGCACTTGGCTCATAATGTTCATCAAACATGGGATCAAACAATTTCTTTAAATCATCTTGAGATGGAGGTACATATGGAGTTTCTGAAGAAGAATTTGGTATAAGGGATGAACTAATGGGACTGTCTTGAAGTGCGGGTCTGGCTGGAGTGTCAGGAGCCATAGGACCCTTGCGATAGAAACTCTCTCGACTATCTTTATCAACCCATATGTAGACAATTTGAAGTGACCAGCGATAAAGAAAACTGATATACCAAACTTGAAGCTGAAGAAGAATTCCATGCATTTGCATCTTAAGCTCGCCTTTGTGAATTTTAACTTCAATCTCAAATAATTAATAATTGATTAACTCACGAGTAATCGGCTTGTGTCAAATGCCCAACACGTGAATAGGCGTACAACCGGATGTACGTCGATCCACTGAATGAACCGGAACAAATGATTTCTCGACATTAATGCATTCTTCCTACAGGTATACATGTAGAGGCGATCGGAAGATTCACCACAAATGTCTTGGCGAATGAGGTAGTCATTTTCCTTAATGTTCATGTGGTTGATTTATAGCGTGCACAATGAGAGGAACAATAATCCGTAAAGATTTGGCAAAGGAATACCAAAAGCGGATCATTATTCAATAATGCAACTTACAATATCATGATAGTCATTATGGACGCCTTGTGAAATAAGCTAGAGATAAGGTTTCATGAGAATTCCAAAAGTACTTCTTAGATGGTGAACGAGTTGAGTCAATAGTGCGGAGCATGAGCTTGAGGCTGGATGATCAACATTAAATCGAAGGTTGAAGGTACTCATCAAACATATCTTTGAAAAACAATGAATCCCAAACATTGATTCCTAATTATCCTTAGTAAGTGAAGCATTAGGCGTTGGAGGAGAGTCATCAAAAATCAAAACAATGAATCCCAGTTATCCTTAGTATATTCACTCATAATCCAAAAGAATATACACTCATCATCATCAAAAATAAAGTCGTATAACCATTATTCAAACATCCATCATCATGTAGTATATTCACTCTTCTCCCCTCAAAAATTGCATCCGAAGTTGCCATTTTGATTTAGCAAGTGAATAAGAGTATACACCAATGAACATAGATCCACTTGATGATTGAATGGGCGTGGAAAAACATGAAGCTTGTTGATGAAGAATGTAGATGAGTATGGCCATTCATGAGAGAATTTCTCTTTTGCTGAAGATAAAGCGCCTGAAAGCGTACACTTTTCTTTTCTTTGAAGAGCGGGGCACGAAGTGTTATCTGCGGACACCATAATGATGAAGAACGAGGCTGGGATGTGAGCAGGCGTCATTGTTTAGAGCCGAGTTATATGTTTAGAACGCCCGAATCCAAATACCAAGGGCGACTTATGCGACACTGCTTTGGACCAGACGAAAGAGAATTGGAAACATTGGATCCCCCCGTGCTCATGGGGTCCTTTTGGTTAGCACAAACAATCTTTGAATCAGCAGAAACCCTAGGTGCAATGTCATTATCACTAGGAGCTGAACTAGTAGAAACATCGGACTTAGTCGAGGGACATTTTGTGCTTAATGGGATTATTCTACCAGTTGGCTTCCAAACCTTAACGGGCACTACTCTAGGCATAGTGGATCTAGTTAAGGGGCAAGGTTTGCCATTCGTTAATATTCGACTGTTGGCTTCCCTGAAATCCTACATTGGTAAAACCTTCCTGTAGGTTTCGGGATTGCTTAATCTCTTTGCTCTCCAAACTTTCTTAACCGGGTTATGAATCTTAGACCTCAGAAATAACACATCACATTTATCATGATTACCAGAAATTAAACATTTTTACATGTTTTGCTGGACGGCATAAGGCCTCGAATTAATTTTAGTAAGCTTAGAGCTAATACTAGAACTAACACGATTCTTTTTGTTCAAATCAAACTTCTTGTCCCTATGGTGTTCTTTCACTTCCTTATCATGATCACTTTTAGTTTGCGTAATCCTATCCTTCTTTGCATAGCTTCTAGGTTTTGACCGCTAACTTTAGTGTCAATCTTAACATCTGTAGAAGTAACGATGGGAACATTACATGGCTTCACTACTTTACGCATTCTGGTCTAGAAGTCTTTGGGATCTGAAATTCTAGGAGGCACATCACGGGTTGCTTGCTTGAATTTAGATATGGAACAAGGCATATCAAGGGTCACATGCTTGGCTTTAGGCATAGAGCGGATTTCCTGTTTGGCACTAGGCATAGAACAAGGCTTCACGGCTTTGCCTTTTTCACCTAAGGGTTTTGGACATGTTGCAATTACACATTCAAGCAACTCTTGAGATCGTTTGGCCCGGAGGCAAGCAAACCTAATTTCACTATCAAGAGGTTTGTTAATGAAATCCTCTTCGACAATCTCACGGAGACATTCTAGACTATCCTTAAGGTGAGCACAGTAGTCATGAAAAGCATGTTCATTATTCCTAAGATGAAGAGGAATATATTTAAGCATCACGATGTATTTGCAATCTAAGGGTGACTTTGAGACAACATTCTTATTGAAAACAAGTTGTAGTTTCCCATTTCCACGACTTCTCGATTCTCAATTTCCTTTTGTAAAGGCGTTATTTTTTCGTTGTTTTGGTCACGGGTGACTTTCATTGAATCATATAACTCTTTAAAATGTCGTTTAACTTTTCATTTTCTTCTAGAAAACTTTCGTTTTCCTTTTGTAAAGCATTAACTAAGTTTTGAAGATGAAAAGTTTGAGAATTCTGAGAATCTAAAGGAGGAGGCATTTGGGAGCTGTCATATTGTTCTTTTGACCCTTTAATTGAGAGATTTGGGCTTTCAATCTTACGATCGTGTTGCAATGAGCTTGAATCTGTTCATCACGTTTGTTAATTTGAAAAACCGCATCAAACTCTGGAGCATCTGAGGATGTCTTGATATTTGAAGTTTTGACATTTTCTTTTAGATGTTGATATTTTAGTTGTAAATTAAAATGCTCAACTTCTAGTTTAGAAAAATGTTTAACCAAATTATCATGATCATCTGTTCAATTTTCTCATGCAATTTAGAATTAGTTTTTTCAAGCTCAATGACACGATCATGGGAGACTTTCTGAGCAACAGATAATTCATGAAATTGAGAAGCATTAATGGAACAATTTGTAGCAATGTAAAACACATCTTGAGTAATACATTGAGAAATAAGATTCTCATTCAAGGTATGCAAGTTCTTCCTCTCAATCTCATTATATTTTAATTCTCGCTCATAGTCACTAACCTCAACTATCATTGCATCAAATTCCTTTTCCATTTCTTTAAAATCTGATTTTATCCCTTTTAAGACTCTCAAAATGATCTTTTAGTTGTTTAAAGAAAGGCATGACCTCGGTTAAATAACATTCTTTCATTTGCTCAAAACCCCTTTCCCTTGATTATCCCGATTGGGTGTGATCCTTTTCTTACAAGTTTTCTCAAAATCGACAAATAGTTGAAGAATAACATATTGGGTGATTAAGGTCTTGCTCTTAGTGGCAATAGTTCTAGGAACTAAATGCATTGGTTTATTTGGAGGATACACGATTCGCTTTAGAATTTCCTACAAGGGGATTCTTTTCAACAAGATTTTCAGCTTTTGCAAGTCCATATCCTTTTTCCAGAACACTTGTTCAGGGGTCAATAGAGTCCGAGGCTTAAACATGTTTAAGGATATCCAATTTTCCTTAGTGTAATCATGGGGTTTTATCGTTATCTTGTTCTTTTTACACTCGGGATCTTCTAGCTTCTTATTCATTTTCTCCCTAGTGACTTCATCGATTTCTTATCTTCCTCGATTGCACTCAGTAGCAACTAGGTTTTGTCTAGGCTTAAGGATCTCATTACCATCATACATTACCTTATGAGCATTTCTAGCCTTTTTAATTACCTCTGGATTAGGTTCCTCAACAAGGGGAATGCTATGCTTATCGCTTAAGACTCTATGCTTAGTGATCATGTGAGCGATCTGAATGGTATTCCTTATGCGTACAACTTATTTTCAAGCTTGTTTTCAAAGTTTTTAGATTGGAAAAATCATTCAAAAGTTTTGATTCCTTAGCCTTGAATTCTTGCTTAAGCATTTTAACATTTTCTTGAAGTTCGTGTTTTTGCTTAGCGGTTTTAGAAAGCTTTTCTTGTAAGGAGTTTAACTCTTGTTTTAATACTTCTTCTCTAAACCTACTTTTTCTAATAGTTGTGCGTATTTGGACATCCATTTCCTGCTCACGGGTGGTCAACTCAAACTTAGCATTTGTTCATAAATAGCAACTGATCCTTATATATGTTAAGCTCGGTGGTAAGGGAATCATCGGGCACAAATCGCGTACTCATGCAGTTCATAATCATCATTTTGAGTAGAAGATGCACAACTAGGTACAGCAGAAACATCCATGCAACTTACTTGAGCATTGACATGCACAGGTACGTGACGGGTGCATCTCTATCTTGGGTGCATCCGAAGCTTCCATAGAGCGTTCCTTTGCATTAACTTGCAAGGTTGTTATGCGGTGCACCTCTCTCTCTTGTGAATTTGAGCACGAAGATTCCATTTTTCCATTATCCGACTCATCATTTTTGTTGTCACTGACATTCTGCATTCGGCAACACCCGATTCTTCAACATATACATTACCCAACTTATCACAACAATCTTTCAACGCACGACACTCATTCACGTCTTCATTCTTTTGAGCAGATTCTTCAATGTACTTTTCACATTATCCATGAGTTGGATAAATGTCTCAATGAATTCACTGAATTTCCATTCGGTATGTTTTTGAAGGAAATTCAGGTCAAGTGTTGATCGTAATCTGCTGAATATTCCCCCCTGATGAATGGCTGAAATTGTTTGTAGATTACTTGAAGAGCTGCATTGGAACCATCCTTTTGAACCTCTTTATTGGTAAGTTGCAGCTTTAAGTGTTCTAAGTTCAACAACAAGCTTCTTGTCAATGTAGGTAAGTCTTGGCGGAAAAGAGCACTACATGTTCGATCCCACTATGGATACTGATTGTATGAGGTGCGAGATGAAGTAGGCGATATGGCTCAATCTTTGCATTCCATTTGCGTGGCATTCTCATTGTACTGAGAACATGAAGATCTCACATCCTCATTGTTCAATTCAAACATCTTTAACGTTAGGGTAGCATACTTTATCATTGTTGTCCACTGACATCATACAATTTAAGCACTTACGAAATCAGCGGGTTAGAGTAAGACATGATGTGGTAGAATGCGGGATTTTACAAGTCTATGATTTAAACCAGAAATAGAATCTTTCGGGATTTTACTAAAATCAAGACCAAACCGTTAAGCAATGACCAATGGAATGTGTTAAGATGACTGATGGATCGACACAATGATAGACAATTGTGTGTTAGGACTTATGATTGTTTGTGGGATAAGCAGAGATGTTGTTTGGTTGAGATTTGGATTGGTTTATGCACGATTTTCCCGAGAAATTTAGGTCTAAAAACATAAAAACCTCAATAACTTCATTGAGGCGGTTTAGCCCTCGAAGGTTTACCTTTAGTTCATTCTCGTGACATTCTCCTCGTTCTCCGGTCGTTTTGATGGGTAGAGCAGCTGAAAGCGGAGTTCTGGATCAAAAGTTATAGCCGTTTGAAGTTTTGTCGGGAAAAGTCAACAAATTAAGCTAAGAATTCTTGAACCAAGTCGCTAAGACCAAGTAAGCTAGGACCCAAGTAAGCTAAGTAACAACTTCGCTAAGCTCCAAGTAAGCTAGAAAAATTTTGACACAAATTAAGCTAAGAACTAAGTAAGCTAATTTGTCAAATTAAGCTAAATAGCAACTAAGCTAGTACCAACTTCGCTAACACCAAATCGCTAACAATTTTGGACAATTAAGCTACTCAGTAAGCTAAAACTTCAAGTAAGCTAAAGAGCAACTCGCTCAAACCAAGTCGCTACCACAAGTAAGCTACCGTAGTGGAGAGTCCACTACTTGTACTGTTAATCGCTAGGTCTAAGTCGCTAGCTCCAAAGCTGTAACTTCGCTACAAATTGTGAAGCAAGTAAGCTACGAAGAAAAACAATCCGTGGCCAAGTCGCTAGCTTGA
Organism: Chrysanthemum makinoi; assembly: GCA_910596185.1. Classification (NCBI taxonomy): domain Eukaryota; kingdom Viridiplantae; phylum Streptophyta; class Magnoliopsida; order Asterales; family Asteraceae; genus Chrysanthemum; species Chrysanthemum makinoi. Next base: position 68,354,391 of record OU343216.1, on the reverse strand, counting down.
AAAACTTCAAAACACCACTTTTCAATCCAAAAACAACCCAACCACGATGATTCAAGCTTACCAAATCAAAACCTAAACACTTGTGATGATTCTAAACACAAAAGTACAATCAAAATCCAAACTTTAACACTAGAAATCAACCAAATGATGCAAAAACCACTAAACTTTTTCAAACTCAAAAACCACCTAAAAACCACTAGAAATCCAAAGATGTGCAAGATATGATCTAACCATGGCTCTTGATACCAATTGTTAAATATTGGATTTCACAAACACATTAAACCATTAACACAAAGTAGGTATAAGTGGAATTCTAGAGAGAGAAAGTTAGAGGTTTAGGGAACTTAGTGAGAGAAAGTGAAAGATATTATTATGAGCTCCAACTCTCTACCTTGGGAGGTAGAGAGTATTTATAGTCTTACATAAATCGCCACACAGCGGGCTGTGGATCAGGCATACGTGGGTAAAGACCGTCCGTCCTCCACGGTGTTACTTAACTAAATACTACTTAACTAAATATAACTATGACTCGAGCTTTCTAACGATTACATATACTTGAGGTGACCGACTCTTTAATACCGGGAATTTCTAATTCCTAACAATATCATAAGTAGTTTTAGAACCATAACTTTTAATAAGGAATTATGGATTATTATTTTATAGATAACGCCTCAAAGAGCAACAGCAGAAAAGCAACGTGTTATCATATAAAATAAAATGCAATTTTCCTTTAAGCAATGATCGTTCATATTAGAAAAGTAAATGAATTATTTCAAAGCAAGTTTGAAATGATATGGGTGACTAACAAAAGAAAAATAAATCCGTAGCTCCCATTGAAAATGACAACATTAAAGAATGTTATTTAGGTAATAATGCACTTGCTCCCCATCTGGATTGTCAACATTATAAGTGTTACATTGCTAGTAGGAAGCTTATAGCAGTTTTATACACTTTTCCATTCTCTTCGAATGCCTACGAGTAGCAATGTACTTAGGTATTTGAACAGAGTATATGAAATCCTACTTATTGTAGATAATGGACTAGCCATTCTTACTTTCAATTAACTTGAAATTTCAGCATGCAATTCATCCTTTATCTTCTACATAGACCCAAGGGTATTTAGCACTTTAGGAATAAGTGTCCAATGAGAAAAGAAGCATTTAAATTACCTAGAATATTCTAGCAATTTCTTTACTCTGCGGTTTAAACTCATACATGGCCGTGACAAGTGAGGATGTAAAGTTATTTGATATTTTTTGGTAGCTCTAAACACAATGTTTCTAGTTGCATAAAATATTCTATCTTTCAATTATTTCTAAAAACATAAAAGGGTAATGAAAGATCATCATTGAGTTTAATAATTTGTAATCCTATCTTAGTTTGTCAACTAAGGAGAAAAGATAGGAATAAGTCTTTCTCTTCTTACCATGAAAAGAATTAAC
>OU343216.1:68324569-68352849 GCA_910596185.1 Chrysanthemum makinoi | reverse complement strand
AACCTTCCAAATATTACAACTTAGTCCTTTCCAAGGAACATTTCCACGACCGGTTAGCTCCATTACAACTAATTACTAACGTTTACTGCCCCTCCTGTTATTTCGTTTAAGTAATAAATAAATATAACATTTATATTTAATTATTAACTTTAATTCTCATACACAAAGTGTGCAATCCCGTGTTCTCGAGTTCGATTCTAACACACGTCTATTAATTTATTGTCTATTAAACCAAAAAAATAACATTGTACAGTTGTTCGAAGAATTTCAGGGGAATGCATGTCTCCCAAAAGAAGTTAAAGCAACGTTGATATTATGAATTCCAAATAATAATCAGCCAAAGTCTTACGTCTTTCTATAAGATAGTTTCTAAAGTTTCAACGAACAGGTTAAGAAAAGTTTTAGACGACATCGTAAGTGGGAACCAGAATGCTTTCATCGAAGATACATGATGGATATTGTTTAATACGAAAAAGATGGATGAGGACACTTCATATTGGAACGAAATAGAAAAGCAGAAAATCAAAGAAAAATATAAATTGCAATGCCCAAGTAGTTTTAAAATGTTGTACCTTAAGCTGTTTGTTAAGATGAGAAGAAAGTGAATCCTATAGAAAGTAAATTACCTTTTTTCTTTTGAAAAAAGCAAAAGTAAATCACGCTTTAACAACTAATTTTGTATACATAGTGGAATTATAGGAGTCACATAAGAAACCACTTTAAGCTGGAATACATATATCTATCTTCCACTACAATTACTTACAACTTTCAATAAAAAATAGTCGAATTACACATTACACCACACCATCACCTCTGTGTACGTTCTCAAAGCTCCGTGCCACAGAATTTGATTAAAATGGATCCATATTTTAACCTCACTAATGCGGTCATTGGCGTCCTCAAAGACCTGGTCCTTGGTTTTTTCAGCATGATACGTAACATGCATATCCTTTATTATCTTCACGTGATCGTAGACTTTTTAATTGCGGCTTTCATCTTTTTTATTTTTTTATATGTTGCGTTTTTGCCATTATCGGGTTAATTTTCTACGTTGTTGAAGAGTACTTTATCAAGCCGATACGTGCTTTGTTCAGTTAAATGATGTCTGGGATAATTTATACTTGTTCTTGGTATGATAGTGTTCGGTAGCAGTTCCATATTAATGTTCTTGATCTGGTATTCTGGTGGATCAGTAGATGGTTATATTGTAATGGTTTGTAATTTTCTTATCAAATATATAGGATATATGTGACTTCGTCCTCCACCACTGTTGTCGGGTTTATGATGTACGTTATGATTTTCTTCCTTTAGAAGGTATTATGTAGCTTTTGCTTTTTTTTAATTTCGTAATCACTTAATTACTAGCAGTTGTTCCATTTTCAATTTTGGACATGAGTTTATATGATTGGATAGCGACAAATCTTTTTGTATGTCTGTGATGTTACAACAAACTAGTTTAAGACCCGTGTAATACACGGGTAGTCTAAGTGTCTATTTAATTGTAACTCAAATAAAAAGTGAGTGTTAGACAGTTAAAAATTGCATTTAAAATGTTGACATATTTACGATTTTCTTTATAACGTATAATAAGATGGGTCGAATAGAGTTTGTGCATATATGAATTTGTTGCATAATGTCTTAAAGATGATAAAGTGTGTGAATCATAATTTTATGCATAAGGCTATCTTTAACCATATTTATTTCACCATCTTCAATATTATTATGAAAACAATGATTTGGATATCGAAAAGTCGAATAGTAACTTAATTTATTTTAATAGTATTATACTGATTTAAAATTATAATGAAAATAGATTATGATGGTAATTTTGCTTTTTGGAGGAGTGAAGAGTGTTTTTTTTTTAAAAATTATAGAGCGTTTTTCGAAAAAGGTATTCACGAAAAACTGAAAAAGTAAGGTTGCGTTTAGTTGATGAAAAATATAGCATTTTTCTAAAACAACTTTCACAAAAAACTAGTTTAATCAATCAACAACAGAAAGATTCTGTAAAAGAGGGATTGGTTAATAGTTGAAGGACTCATATTGGAACATTGAAATAGTGTAGGGTTTGTTTTGTAACTTTTCTGTTATTCTTTTTCTCCTTCCTCCCATCTGTTTTTTCTGCTGTATAAAACCTTTGTATCTTTCATTTTGAAGTAATAAGATAATCATTTTCACTGTGTGAACTGTGTGTTTTTTCTTCTCATTCATTACTGTCAACATGGTATCAGAGCTCAGTAATGAGTTCTTAATCAGTTACAACCGACTCAACCGTAACCACCATAACTAACTTTTCTGATCACCATAAACCACCGTAACTAACTTTTTCCGATCATCATTTCTCCATCATTCCTATCATTCTATTCACAATTCTTTCATCATTTATATCATTCTTTCATCTACGTTCTTTCAAGATTGAGTTCTGGTATATTGTTCAAGGCTGAGTTTGTTGAGTCATCTGGTTGTTGTAACGGTTCTTTCAAGATTGTTGAAGCTTCCGCAACGTGTTAACAATGGCAGCATCATCTTCTTCAACTGATGCTACTAGCCAAAACAGGTCAATCTCTTTTGTTTCAAAATCCATGTATTTGCATCTTCCGATGGCCCTGTGGTACTCTTGTGGTGAATGAGAAAATTGTTAGGAGCACAAAACTACGTTCTTGGAGACGATCGGTTGAAATTGCTCTTTCTACCAAAAGAAAGTTAGGTTTCATCGAGGAACAGTCCAAGATCACAAGATGATGTGAATTTACAAGAACAGTGGGATACATGTAATAATCTGGTGATTAGTTGGTTAATGAACTCAGTGTCTGAATCCATTGCAAAATCCATTATGTTCATTGGCACTGCTTATGCAATTTGGATTCAACTTGAGAAAAGATTTGCTCTCAGCAATGGGTCACATAAGTACAAGTTGAACAGAGAGACTTATGAGACCATGCAATGAGGAAGATCTGTGAGTGAGTACTATACAAGTATGAAGTGTGTTTGGGAAGAATTGGATTCAATGAATGAATTGCCAAGAATAGTCAATATCACCCCAGAAATTGCTGTTTTTCTAACTGTTTTGAGTACTCAGAAAGAAGAGCAAAGATTGTTTCAGTTCTTGAATGGTTTGGATGACAAATTTTCTCATCAAAGGAGTCAGTTGTTGTTAAATTCTCCTTTGCCAAGTGCTGAGACTGCTTGTGCTTTGCTTCAACAAGAAGAGTCTCAAAGGGGGGTATTTGGATCAGGACAATCATTTGTTGAATCTACAGCTCTCTATAGCAAAGGTGAGGTCAAAGAGAAGTGTAACATATGTGTCTACAAGTGGCATCCACCTGACAAGTGTTGGGAGAAAGTTGGTTACCCCACATGGCATTACAAGTATAAGCAGTCACAGAAAGGTAAAGCTCCTCAGAAGGCTGGTTCAGGGAATGTGAAAAAGACAGTTGCATTGGTTGAAACTGGTGGTCATGTGGTCTTTACTTCAAAGCAGTTTGAACAACTCATGAAGAGTATTCCTCATTTCAATCAGACTACTGATGAGACTAATACATTGGAACATCCTTTTGGAGAAGGTACACTCTACTGTTTTTCTTGTGTTAATGGGGTTATAGAAGGATGGATAATTGATACAGGGGCAAGTGATCATATGTCACCAGATAGCACTGATTTGAATAATGTTGAGGCTCTTAAGTGTAAACAGGTTATTAATTTGCCAAATGGACATACTTCAGTCATTTCCAAAGTAGGCAATGTTGCTTTACAAAATGGACTTAAGCTGAACAATGTTCTCATAGTTCCTTCCTTCAAATTCAAGCTTTTGTCAGTCTCTAAACTAACAAAAGATTCTCATTGCTTTGTTACATTTTATGAGAAATTTTGTGTTATCCAGGACTTGAAAACCAGGAAGGTGTTGGGCTTGGGTAAAAAGCAAGCTGGCCTCTATCATCTACTCAATCTTCCTCTGGATCAAATTCATTCTCAACTTTCTTCAATGGTTGTGTCTGCACTTGAAGATTGTAGTCTATTTTTTTTTTTCTCAAACTGCTGTTTCCAACAAACTATGCTTTTAGTGTTTTCAATAATTCTTACAGTTTGTGGCATCATAGACTTGGTCACATTTTGATTCTACTTTCAAACATATTACTTCTGTTCCTGAAAGTGTCTCTCATTCTAATGAGGAATTCTGTTTGACTTGTCAATGGCAAAATTCACAAAACTTCCATATTTCTGTGTAAATCTCATTCCAAAGTTCCATTTCAGCTCATTCATATAGACATTTGGGGACCCTATAAAGTTCCAACCATAGGGAATCATAAGTATTTTCTCACTATAGTTGATGATTGTAGTAGAGCTGTTTGGACATATTTACTAGTCAGAAAGTCAGATGCCTTTGCCACTTTCAAGTCATTTGTTACTTTTGTGAAGAAGCAGTTTGAAAAAGATATAAAAGTGGTGAGATCAGATAATGCCTTAGAATTTCTCAAATGATCTATAGGCCCTTTTATGGACTCACTGGGAATAGAGCATCAAACTTCATGTGTTGATAGACCTCAGCAAAATGGGAGGGTAGAAAGGAAACATAGAAACATATTGGAGATAGCTAGAGCCCTAAGATTGCATGCTCATTTGCCTGCTACATTATTTGGGTGATGTGTTATCACTGCAACATATCTCATTAACAGATTTCCACTGTGTGTTGAAATTTAAGACACCTTATGAAGTTTTGTTGCAATCTAAACCTGAGTATAGTCATCTAAGGGTGTTTGGTTGTTTAGCAATGGCTAGTAATCCTTCCAGAGTTGCTGACAAATTTGATTCCAGAGGTGTACCTTGTTTATTTCTGGGTTATCCACAACATCAAAAGGGGTACAAACTTCTGAATTTGCTGAATCATACAAGGTTTGTGTCAAGAGATGTTGTCTTCTATGAACATATATTTCCCTACTCTAAAACAAGTATGTTGCAAGTTCTTCAACATGTGCCTGCACCCATTTCTTCACCATTGTGGTATGAAGATTTTGTATCCACAACACAACCTGTTCATGAGCCCTTTGTTACTCCTGAAGTTGTTCATGAATCTGCTGATGTTGTTCATGATTCTGCTGAAGTTGTTCATGAATCTGCTGATGTTGTTCACACTGCACCATCTTTCATTCCAACCACTAGTGTTCAAGATGCAGGAATCAGAAGATCCACTAGAGTGTCAAGTGCTCCAAGCTGGCTAAAAGATTATGTAACACCAATTCATCAACCAAAGGCTAATCAAGTGTCAGTTACTCCTCTTCAGTCTCAATTTCATGCTTTTCTATGTGCTTTGTGGCTCGGCAGCACCTACTTACTTCAAAGAAGCAGTTAAAGAAGAAGATTGGTGTAATGCAATGAATTTGGAGCTAAGAGCATTAGAGGAGAATGATACATGGGAAGTGATTGTTCTACCTAAAGGAAGAAAGAAGAAAGCTATTGCTGTCATTGGATCTACAAAATCAAACTCAAAGCTGATGGTACACTTGACAAGAAGAAAGCTAGACTTGTAGTGAATGGGAATAGGCAAAGAAAAGGTGTTGACTATGAAGAAACTTTTGCTCCAGTGGCAAAAATGGTGACTGTTAGAGCTTTACTTGCAGTGGGCACCATGAAAGGTTGGGAAATTTGTCAAATGGATGTGTCTAATGCTTTTCTCCATGGTGATCTCTTTGAAGAAGTGTATATGCAAATGCCTCAAGGGTATATTGAAAGGGGAGGTGTGCAAAATGTTCCTGGATTCAAGTTTAGTATGCAAACTCAAGAAGTCCTGTATGGCCTCAAACAAGCACCTAGGAAGTGGTTTGCCAAACTCTCTTGCATTGTTGTCCTTTGGCTACTCAATCTAAGGCTGATTACTCATTGTTCATCAAGACAGATCTTGAATCCTTTACAGCCAGTCCTTGTTTATGTTGATGATCTTTAATCACTGGTTCTAGCAACACTTCGATTCAAGCTTAAAACGCAATTAAATTTTAAGTACTCATTTTCACATGAAGGATTTGGGTCAGATGAATTATTTCTTAGGACTGGAGGTGTGCAAAAGTGACCAAGGCATTTTCATTTCTCAAAAGAAGTACACTACTGATTTACTTCAAGAAGCTGGTTTGACTAATGCAAGACCATACAAGTTGCCTATGGATTCTCATATCAAGTTGCAAGCAGACATGGGAACTTCTTTACCTGATCCAGAAGTATACAGAAGATACATAGGCAAACTCATATATCTCACAATAACAAGACCTGATATTTGCTATACTGTGCAGTTGTTGAGCCAGTTTATGCAAAATCCTACATCAGTGCATATGCAAGCAGTGAAACATTTGATGAGATATTTGTTAAATTCACCAGGTCAAGGTATATTATTAGCTAATGATTCAGCTGTTCATTTGACTGCCTATTGTGACAGTGATTGGGCTAGTTGTCCTATGACAAGAAGGTCCACCACTGGCTATTGTATTTTGCTGGGTCAATCACCTATTTCATGGAAATCTAAGAAGCAACAAGTGGTGTCTAGATCATCAGCTGAAGCTGAATACAGAGCTATGGCCCTAACATGTTGTGAAGTTACTTGGCTGGTGACATTGTTGAAAGATTTGGGGCTCAAAGATCTTGGTCCTGTAGATTTGAAATGTGATAATCAAGCTGCCAATCCGGTCTTCCATGCCAGAACAAAGCATATAGAAGTGGATTGCCATTATGTAAGGGATCAAGTCAAGAATGGGGAAGTCCTACCTTCTCATGTTTCCACTAAAGACCAGCTGGCTGATGTGTTTACTAAAGTTCTTCCAGCAGATCAGCATTCTAAATTAATGTCCAAGTTGGGAGCTTGCAGTCCTTCCACCTCTCAACTTGAGGGGGAGTGTAAAAGAGGGATTGGTTAATAGTTGAAGGACTCATATTGGAACATTGAAATAGTGTAGGGTTTGTTTTGTAACTTTTCTGTTATTCTTTTTCTCCTTCCTCCCATCTGTTTTTTCTGCTGTATAAAACCTTTATATCTTTCATTTTGAAGTAATAAGAGAATCATTTTCACTGTGTGAACTGTGTGTTTCTCTCTACTCATTACTGTCAACAGATTCAAACATCTAAAATCAACAACAGAAATATAAAGCAAGAATCATAAACTGATTAAATAAATTAAAGAAAAGACATACCTGATTTAATCAACCAACAAAAGAAAAAACGATTCCATTTGGTAAAGAAGAGGAAAAGAATGATTAGTGACTCACGCAGAGGGTTTGAATTTCAAAATCAAGTGTTACATGGCCCATTTTTTTTTTTCAAAGGCACCTTCAACATAAACCAAGTTTAATACCCATGTACATTGATTACAATGAGCAGTTCATCAAACACGTTGATTAAAAGTAAATGCCATTTGCCATTAAAATAATCTTTTCCTCCATCCAAGTTTGTGGTGATTATCCATAAGTTTTACAATGAATCGCAGATTGACACCAATGAATCACTGCTATTAGAATATGACTATCTCAGCTATAAACTACAATGCAAGTATTCATAAGTCGTAACTCGAACAAAATTTATGTTAAGAAAATCAATCACAATGCAAATTAAGAATTTAGAGGGAAAATTATACATGCAGTCATTGTTAACTACTTGTAAAACAACTACTCAAAGTGTCAAGTCTCTACAATTTATATGGTTTAGCTATCATATCCCGCAACCTTCCAAATTCTTTCTACATACAAATTACATAGAATTTCATGGAAGGTGACTGTGAAAGTGCATGAAATACGTTAACACATTCTAATAATTCTTAAGTTATAGCCCTGCCATTTCTAAGTGAATATAACTGCAAAACTATATAGACACATGATTATTCATAAGCTTGAAGCCTTAAAAACATTTAAACAAACACATGGCGAAATAACCCATATAAGCAAAACATTACCTTCATCTAAACCTAACTTCATAATGTCTCTCTCACACCAGCTTCCTCATATCCATTTTTGGAACTCAATTTCAACCAACACAAACCTCGATTTTTTTACGTTAGTTTAAAAGCAAACCAAAAATTAAGTTGAGAAGTGTATTGTCAAAGACTAAAGAACTTGACAAAAGGATCGAAGAAAATAAGTATGAGGTCCTTCAAAACTCAGTTTCAATCTTGACCATCACAAAGATAAATTAATGAAAGTAATTTGTGAAAGCTTAATCAATAAGTACATGGATCAATTTGTACAATAAATATAATTAACATAATAGGAGAATGAAAGCATCCTAGTCATCTCTTACCCCATGACTTGAGAATATGTCACAAAGAAGAGCCAAATATGAAATAATACTCTGTAACATATCATTTAGTTTTTTCTAGCCATTCTTATAGCTTTTCTTTTCAAAAGTTGAGCAAGAAATAATGTTACTGCATATACATCTTGATTAAACATTCGCAAAATAAGAGTTACAATCCTCCTTTCATTGTAAAAAACTTTGCATACATTAATTAGGTCCTTTTTTTTTTTTTTTTTTTTTTATCAATCCTTCACATGTGGTGCTTAATAAATAATCTTAAAGAGAATTAGTCATTAACAAAAGTAATCTTTGTAACCTATATCAGTATGTTTAGTCTTTGACATTAATATAAACAATCAAACATATTGTTTGTAACCTATATCAGTATGTTTCTAATCAACTTGCATTTCACATTAATATATATTATAACCAACCCCATAAGTACTCACATATTGGCTATGTTTGACATATAAGATTATAGAGAGATTATGCTTATTTTTTCAAAAAAATAAGCTACTTAAAAAATTATGTAGTACGAGTAATATATTGGCTCAAAATTAGCATAGCAGGTTAGAAAAAATAATTAAAATTTTCATTTTATTTTTCTTGAATATAGTTTACTCATGTAGAATCCTCACAAAAGTCACTGGTCATCTCAGTGCTTGTAAAAACATAGATGAAAACATAAACAATCAAACATGTACAATCTAAGGCTAGTCCCAGTCGTGACCTGGGACAACCTGTGTCATCCAGCGCCACGTCAGCTTTCTCTCTCCAGCGACCTGGGACAACCCAGATGCCCCAGTCGACGACCCAAGGATTTTTTTTTTTTTTTTTTTTTTTTTTTTTCTTTTTTGCTTTTTTTTTAACATTTTTAACATTAAATTAAATTCATTCAAATTAAAAAAAACATTACATACTGAATTATAAAAAAAAAAAAATACACTACGGATTTAAAAAAAAAAAACATGCAATACGAAATTAAAATAAACACTACAATACTTAAATTAATAATAAATGTAGCGTGCTTTGATTGTTGCCTTAACTTTCTCCAATTCTTCTAGTTGGCGGCCGGTCAATTTTGGGTCGATTGGGGTGTTGTAGAAGATGATGTCGGACTCCTGTTTTGATATCCTCATGAGCTCAAGTTTTTCTTTTTCCATCTCGAGCTCTTTTTCCCTCAACCGTAACCAAGTATCTTCTAAACCCTCCTTATTCTTACCTTTATCCCCTTTTGACGGCTTCTTGGTCTTGAATAAAGTTTTGGCCAACGATTGCATAAATGAGTCTGATGGAACATCATCATCATTATGAGAGGAGGAGGATGGTTTCTTCCTTCCTTTGTCACGACCGGCCGATCGTGATTCTCTGGTCCCTTCCTCAGCAGAATCATCAACAAAATTATATCATTAAAAAAATACACAAACAACCAACACAAATCATATCATTAAAAAAGCTGAAATAAATACCAGACAGTGAAATGAATCTGTTACTCTTCTTAAAGCAAATTCAGTACCTACAAAAAAAACCGATTAATCAAGATGGAGATGAAGAATATAAAAAGAATTCGATTAATTCCCTAAAAAGAAAAATAAAATCCGAAAAATTGAGATAGTAGATGAATATGACTAAACCAAGATGATAAAGTGCTAGAAAAAAATATTTTCTTATAAAAAAAATTTAAGACAACACAAAATGACATCATTGCCAATAGTTTCATCCTCTAATAACATGACACTTAAGCAAAATGACATTAGCAGAAACCCTCTTTTAATAGTGACTTCATTTTTTTGATTTTAAAATGTTGTACCTTAAGCTGATTGTTAAGATGAGAAGAAAGTGAATCCTATAGAAAGTAAATGACGTTTTTTCTTTTGAAAAAAGCAAAAGTAAATCACGCTTTAACACCTAATTTTGTATGCATAGTGGAATTATAGGAGTCACATAAGAAACCACTTTAAGCTGGAATACATATATCTATCTTCCACTACAATTGCTTACAACTTTCAATAAAAATTAGTCGAATTACACATTACATCACACCATCACCTCTGTGTACGTTCTCAAAGCTCCGAGCCACAGAATTTGATTAAAATGGATCCATATTTTAACCTCACTAATGCGGTCATTGGCGTCCTCAAAGACCTGGTCCTTGGTTTTTACAGCATGATACGTAACATGCATATCCTTTATTATCTTCACGTGATCGTAGACTTTTTAATTGCGGCTTTCATCATGCTCTTTTTTATATGTTGCGTTTTTGCCATCATCGGGTTAATTTTCTACGTTGTTGAAGAGTACTTTATCAAGCCGATACGTGCTTTGTTCAGTTAAATGATGTCTGGGATAATTTATACTTGTTCTTGGTATGATAGTGTTCGGTAGCAGTTCCATATTAATGTTCTTGATCTGGTGGATCAGTAGATGGTTATATTGTAATGGTTTGTAATTTTCTTATCAAATATATTGGATATATGTGACCTCGTCCACCACTGTTGTCGGGTTTATGAGGTACGTTATGATTTTCTTCTTTTGGAAGATATTATGTAGCTTTTGCTTTATTTAATTTCATAGTCACCAAACTTACTAGCAGTGGTTCCATTTTCAATTTTGGACATGAGTTTATATGATTGGATAGCGACAAATCTTTTCGTATGTATGTGATGTTACAACAAATACATAAGCATTATAATTTTTTATTTTTTATTTTTATTATTTTATTATTTTTTATTTTTATTTTTTTTACGAGAAACCAATTCAATATCAGTAGTACAAAACTGAAAGCACCATAGATAACTTTGAATAAACACGTCACGTAATTTAACTTGCCAAGAAAGTAGTAGCTTTAATCTCTCTTTACTTTACTCTTAGTTATTTTAGCGTGACAAAAAAGTATCCGTAGACAGTATTATCAATTTATTAGGGCCGTAAATGAATCGAACGTTCAGTGAATATTTCGTAAACCATTTGGCAAACAGTTTGTTTATGATCATTTAATAATTTATTGAACGAACATGAACAAAGTTTTGTATTTGTTTAGTCAAATGAATGAACATGAACACAAGCTTCGTCGTTCAATTACGTTCATGAACGTCCGATTATACGTTTGTTAACGTTTGTTTATGTTCATTTATATACGTTTATTTCCAGATATCGTATATTTATATTATATGCTCTTTGTAAAATAGGCAAATAAAGTTAGACAAACGAACACGCAAAAAAAGAAACGTCATAGTATCCTAAATATTTTATACGATCATTTATTTCCGTTCGTTTATATTCGTTTAACACCTTAATGAATGAATATAAACAAACATGAACACCCTTACTTTCTTAACGAGCGAACATGAAACAAGAAATTTCGTCCATCTGTACGTTCATTTGTCCGACTAAACTAAAATAAAAGAACACGAACACGAACAATTCTTTGTCCGTCATCCGATTCATTTACAGCCCATACAATTTATTATTAGCTTGACAAAAAAGTAATTCGTAGTTGATTTCCGATAAAGTAGCAGCAGTTTGTTGGTTTCCAAGACGAAACTGAACGATTGGCTAGCGTTCATATCATAGACTTCTTTTTGAAGACAGGATGAGTGTAGAAAGATGTGTAGTCTCTCCAATTATCTTTTCTTATTCGACTTGCATGCATAAACTGATTAACATAAATACGTATCTTTTACTAACAAAAAGTTTTAGATAGACATAGAAATATTGATCCCTGCACCTTTTCAAATTCCAACCGACTTTTTTTCAAAATAATGAACAAAAATTTATTGCCAACGAACAGATGCAAATTTTAGGGAGGAGGGAGTGGTACCCTAATACCCTGGGTGCCACCTCACCTCTATCCAATAAAAACCTCCACTCAAAACTCCCCAATTCTACCCTAACACTACCCTAAGTGGAGGGAGTGGTACCCTAGTACCCGAATTCCATTTTTTTCTTTTATGTTTTTTTCAAATCTTCTCTTGTTACCCTAACACTACCCTAAACGGTCGAATTTTTCAAATCTTCGCTTGGTACTCGCTCGAGCTCGGAGCTCGAATTCTCTACTCGATTCAACTACCCGACCTAGTCGGGGTGGTGTACCCGCTCGGGTACTTGGTACTCGATGCCATACCCGCATCCCGCTCCCTCCTCTCTTACAGATACTCAATACATGGAAACTCCGTCGGGATGCCGTATCACGTATTAAAAACGTCAGGAAATGGGGAAACGAGGGGAAAGTGGAAACATTTCTTCAAAAGAGGTATTTCGATCATTATCTTGGAAACATTTGGGGAAACGTTTCTTGCCCAAAAAGTGATGTTTTGTATGATCCAATAACTGAAAGACTTTATAGAAGAGAAAGCGTCTAAACTGATTCATAACTCGCAGCTCATCAATTTTAAACCTTCCAGAACTAATAATCGTGAAATTTCTGGAATCTCATCAGGTGTGTAAAATACTAAAATTGATTGCTTTATATCATTATCGATTACATGAGTATCTGATTGTTCTTCGATAAGTAAAAAAAAAGATTCCTTCTAATCTTCTATATTGATTTTTTTTTTGCTTAAGTGTTTTTTTGGGAAGACAATTTGATAGTGAAGAGTTTTTAGTTAATGATTATACGTAATATTTGTTCGGATTTTTGAATGTTGTGTAAATTTTTTTGGAAGACAATTTGTCATATACTAAAATATTATAAAACACATAGACGTTTTCCTGCGATATCAATTTCTTAAATTTTAGAATGTTGCCGTTTCTCGATACAGCGATACCCGTCCCCGTCCCCATCCCCGTCCCCGTTCCGTTCCCGTTTCCATCCCGGTACAACTTAGAATCATCATATCTAGAGATAGAGCAGCATAAGCAGGGCCAGCAAAAACTTAATAAGAAACACAAATATCAAATAAGAAATGCATATTTTCCTGTACTACAAAAAATGTTTTAAAATGTTAATAACAAATGATTGTATTACCCTTATATACAATAGCGAAGCAAACGGTCGCATTTTAGCCTTGCAAAAATGACACCGTTTAAGGTTTTTGTTGGGTTTAAGAGTAGAGTTGGGCCAAATGACACCATTTAAGGATGAAACGAAGTCGTTTGGGAATGACTTATGCCGTTTAATGTTTTCCTTAAATCAAACAACGTTGTTTTTCAAGATTAAAATGGGAATATATATATAGACAAAAATAACTACAAACGCTACCTGAAGGAAAACAGACACCCACACACACAAACTATTAGATCTAAAGCAAGAACATTAAAATGAGAATCATTTGATGCATGTAAGTGATAGCTTTTTATTTATTTACTTGATTGGTCGCTAATGTTTTTAAAACTCAGGGTTTTTTTAATTAGCCATTTAAAGTTGGAATATTTATGGGTGTCTTGGTTGAAATGATGAGTAGAGAATATGATTATGCCTAACATACCATGGCTTGTGTTCAGTATTGATTCATGAGCTAAAGTTTTTGCATGTTAATTTTTCTTTATTTAGCCATTTAGAGTTAGAATTGTTTTAGGGGTTTGGATCAGAATGATGAGTAGATTCAGACCTACTCATCCCGTGAGTTGTAATTTAGGCATGGTAAAAGCTAGAAGGCAGAAATTGCAACAGTGTTTTGCAGCCAATATTATATACTGATGAGTCCTGGCTTTGTTGTGGTAAGAATCAGTTATCAGATATTGCGAGTCCGTTTTGCGGCCAATATAATATTCGACCTTAGAAAGATGATCAAATGAAGTGTCGTTGTTTAACTCCGAAGATTTTATGTATATATTTATTTATTTTTATTTTTTTAACCTATTCATGCTGAAAGTATGCAAGGCAAATGATAAAGTTTAGGGGCAGAGCGCTTTGTTTTTTGGCTACCCAAAACATGCTGTCTGAGGTTTGGCTTGGACCGTTTAAGACTGGAGTTATTTTGGATATTGCTTGGTTGGCTATTATGATTCTTCATGTCTAGCGTCATTTTGGCGTGGCAAAAAATAGATGCAATATAATGCAACCTTATTTTTTAGCCAAAATGGTTCCCCAATGAGTCTTTGTAATGGAGAGGTTTTTTGCAGCCAACATAATACCAGAGGCAAAATTTTAAAAAGTTTATAACGTTGCATTTTTTTTAATATTATTTAAGATTGTCAACGACTTGGTGTGAATTAAATTAAAGCATTTGGGCTAAAACGATGTTGTCAAAGGTTGAGGTGTGATGTTTGGGATTACTCTTAAACATGTCTAAGTTTTGGCTTGCCAAAAGACGCAGTGCCATAGATTGCATCTTGTTTTGCAGCCAATACGTTATATGAACCAAAGACCAGACAATTATATAATTTAATGCCTTAAATGTTGTTGTTTGCTTTGCTATTGTAACTTTGCTGCCTCGAGAGTAATTGTATATAGTGTATTATGATTATAAATATGTGGATGTCGAGTTTTTGTTGGATGTAATTAGTT
The DNA here is from genome assembly GCA_910596185.1 of Chrysanthemum makinoi. Lineage (NCBI taxonomy): Eukaryota > Viridiplantae > Streptophyta > Magnoliopsida > Asterales > Asteraceae > Chrysanthemum > Chrysanthemum makinoi. The sequence goes on along the minus strand of OU343216.1, from coordinate 68,338,136 downwards.
ATTGATTTGAATTCTGAATTCTTTTTGTTAATCCAAGAACGATAAGAATCATATCGGTCGTACATTTTAAAATTAGAATTGAGTTTTGCTTCAAAAATCCTTGTAAAAGCTATTCTCAAAGAGTGTTAGGATGCTTGATATAATCTTGAGCTTTGCTACGTATTAGCTTAAAATTTATATTAAGAACCCTCACTTTTTGAGGATTAGACTCCTGCGCTATAATTTGTTGTTGCGTAGTCGTTGCACATATTCTGAATATGGAAAAAACAAAGAGGTATCTGTCATTTTTTGAGATTATTGATAAATAATGTTTACATGCCGAACTGATCTTCTAATATGAAAGTTACAAAGAGATTTTATATTCAAATATTCTTAATTGGTTATGAGATGATGATAATCTATGGTATATCAACTATGTTGGTGAAATCGTTTAGAGTTTGAGAATAACCGTGTCTTGGCGGGGCGTTTATATTAATGCAACCATGGTGGATGCTTCTTCTTTATTCTGATAAATCCTTACGGATCTGAGCCTCTATATAATTCTAAGTCTTTTGATGACGGTTATAGCTTGGTGAAAACTATTGGAATTTTATACTCATAACAATTATATATAAAACAAATAACATCATCAAAGCATACAGCGGAAGACAATAGAAATAATATATGTAAATAATTAACCAAACAAGAAAGTGCGTACCTTTTAGCAATTCAAGAATCAAACGTTGATTAAGCAAGAACAAAACCCAAAACCCTAATAATTAGGGTTTATAAATTCGACCCAAATAAAAGTCGACCACCAAGATTCACAAGCTCAATCGTGCTTGTCCTTCGTTCTTGTACACACGTACTAATAGCAATTTGATGTGGAAAAGCTAGTTCCTTGAATCACAAATAAACCAACACTTGTATCTTTGAGTTAAAGCAAAATCGAAAAACCCTTGGGGTTGGGTGTTTCGACCGGCCACACAAAGAGGGAGAGAGGAGGAGAGAAATTAGATTATTTGGTGATCCAAGATTAGGTTATGAATGAATACAATGAATTGTATTTATAGTTAACTTAACTTGGTGACCAAGTTTGTGTGGGATTGGGTTTGTAAACCCCAACCGATCGGCCTAGGCTCCCAAAAGGGATTCTAGAACCTTCCCGACTTCTAATTTCATTCTTAGTCCTTCTAGTTAATATTTAACGACCGTTAACCAAACCTCGTTAATTATTTAACTAGCGTTATGTTTTATTTCATGACTAATAATTAATAATAATAACATTTTATATATATTAATTATATACATCAATTCTCATACGTAATGTGTGCAATTCCGAAGTCTCGAGTTCGAATCCGGACATACTATTATTTAAATATCCATAAAACCTTTCAGCTCCCACTTGGATATTACTAAATATAGTAATGACATTGGTTAGTCTAGCTTTCACACGCCAACGCCCCCAGATCGAATCGAGTATGGTCTCCTGGAAAAAACCATTTAATGATTCATCATTTTTACTTATCCTTTTGTTACTAATACTACATTAACTATGAATATGGATCAAGTTATTTCATAAGTTAACATTCTGTTTCTCGTTGTATATGATTGAACAAGATTACCAAATCATCTGAACGTATTCCAGATAGATCTTGGGTATGGCCATACAAACATCTTGTCAACCCTACGAGGGGCCCAAAATAGTATTATGCTTTGAAACAAATTCAAAGGAACAAATTCTCTTGACTACAAACATAACTTATGAACTTTGCAACACTTCCGAAAATAGCCCTTATAACTACCAGTTACGGATAGCGTTAGACTATCTTACACAAATGCATTACATTCATATCAGTTATACGGTATCTCAAGTCTGAGGATAAACACTTCATGATATACTTAATGACAAAGATCCATAAAGTATCATCATGCAAAGTTGGGATGAGTCCTATATTCAATTCATTGAATATCATGTGAATCTGGTATGTCCCACGCATCAATATACTTTAAAAGTATATTCTACAAAACTCAGATTTGTCTTAATTCAATGACATTCCCACATCATTGATTGACAACGGACTATTTAGAATAACATAAGTTATTCACGGATTAAACATGCAAATATAGGATATAATATTAAGAAAATGAAAAATAAACATAAACAACTATTTTATTTCATTAAAGTAATATTTGTTCATAACATCCTTTATCCAAATACTAATCACGGATCTGCATGAAACTACTAGCTAAACGAAGACCTATCCCATCAGCATGGTCAGTAAGTTTTCCTTTTGGCAAAGGCTTCGTAAAGGGATCAGCTAGATTATCATCTGTATGAACTTTGAGTAGATTGATTTCACCTATGTCGACTTGTTCTCGAACATAGTGATATCGACGAGGAAAATGTCTGGCGCCCTTCATGACTCCAGGCTCATTGGCAAATGTTATTGCAGCAGAGTTGTCACAATACACATTTAAAGGTAATTCGATTGAGGGCATTACTCCGAGTCTCGAAATGAATTTCCTAATCCAAACAGCTTCCATCGCAGCTTCTGAAGCAGCTATGTACTCAGCTTCTGTAATAGACATGGCAACCGTTGTTTGCTTCTTGCTCTTCCAGTCAACTGCTCCTCCATTAATGACAAAGACATAACCAGTTTGAGACTTCATATCATCTTTATCAGTTTGGAAAGACGCATCGCAAAAACCTGTAACATCAAGTTCTGCATCTGGATTTCCTCCATACACTAGAAACATTTCTTTAGTAGCCCTTAGATACTTAAGAATGTTCTTAACAGCTTGCAGTGTTTCACACTGGGTTGTTGATATCGACTGGTGATATTTTGTGCAAACGCCACATCAGGCCTTGTACATCTTACAGCATACATGATAGATCCTACAGCCGAAGCATAAGGAACTTTCTTCATGTAAGCCACCTCTTCAGGTGTTGACGCGCATAGTTTATTACTTAAGCCATGTTCAACTTGCATTGGCAAATATCCTTTTTTGGAATTTTGCATACTGAATCTCTTCAATATTTTATCAATGTAAGCACTTTGGCTTAGTCCAATTAACCGCCTTGACCTATCTCGGTAGATCTTGATTCCCAGAATAAATGCTGCTTCCCCTAAGTCCTTCATAGAAAAGCACTCTCCAAGATAAGACTTTACATCTTGCATACTTGGAATGTCTTTTCCCATGATCAATATGTCATCGACATATAAGACAAGGAAAATAACATTACTCCCACTAGCTTTGTGATACACACATGGCTCATCAAGATTTTGAGTGAAACCAAATTTCTTGATTTCTTCATCAAACTTCTTGTTCCATTGCCTTGATGCTTGCTTCAATCCATAAATGGATCTTTGAAGTTTGCATACCCGCTTCGGATACTTTGGATTCACAAACCCTTCAGGCTGCGCCATATAGATGTCCTCATCTTGACGACCGTTTAAGAAGCAGTTTTGACATCCATTTGCCATATCTCATAGTCATAGTACGCAGCTATGGCTATAAGAATCCTAATAGCTCTAATGTTTGCTACAGGAGAAAATGTCTCCTCATAGTCTACCCCATAGGTTTGAGTATACCCTTGGGCTACAAGACGAGCTTTATAGGTGTGTGCATTGCCATCCATGTCAGTCTTTATCTTAAAGAGCCACTTACTTCCAACTACCTTAGCATTTGGAGGTAAGTCAACCTCTATCCAGACTTCATTATCTTTCATGGATTGCATTTCCCAATTCATTGCAACTCGTCATTTCTCCTTTTCAGGACTCATCATGGCAGCTTTATAGTTAGCAGGTTCACCAAGATCCCCTAACATATATTCCTCAGCTTCTACGTTGAGACATAGACGCTCAGGTGCATGCGTAGCCCTTGCGGATCTACGAATGGGAACCACTTCAATCTCAGGTGGAACGCCCAGACTTTCTGGTTCTACTTGAGGTTGGCTAGTGTTCTCAGAAGGTGTTGTATCTTCTTGATCATCTTCGGATCATAAACTCTCCCAATGAATTCATGAGATATGAGATCCTTTTCAAGAAAGTCTCCATACCTAGCAACAATTACTTTGTTTTCAGGTGGAAAGTAAAAGTAGTAACCCATAGTTTCCTTTAGGTATCCTACGAAGATACACTTAACAGATCTAGGTTGCAGCTTATCAGCAGAGTCACGTTTAACAAACGCCTCACAACCCCAAACTTTTAAGTAAGACAAGTTGGGAGGTTTCCCATACCACACTTCATAAGGAGTCTTATCAACCTTCTTAGTTGGAACCATATTCAATATGCGAACAGCAGTTTCCAAAGCATAATCCCAAAAGGATAAAGGAAGAGTTGTAAGATTAAACATAGATCGCACCATGTCTAGCAATGTACGATTCCTTCTCTCAGATACACCATTTTGTTGTGGAGTATATGGAGATGTGAGTTGTTGGACGATACCACACTCAACTAGATAATCTTTAAACTCTTGGCTTAAATATTCACCACCTCTATCGGATCGAAGAGCTTTAATCTTCTTTCCTAGTTGCAGTTCTACTTCACTCTTAAAAACCTTAAATGTTTCAAAGACTTCATGTTTATGTTTAAGTAAATAAACATAACCATAACGACTGAAATCATCAGTAAAGGTTAAGAAGTAGCTAGCACCCTTTCTTGACACATGTCTTAGTGGTCCACATACGTCAGTATGTATCACACCAAGAAGATCATAAGCCCTTTCTAAACTATTTGTAAAGGGTTTCTTGGTCATCTTCCCAGATATGCAAGATTCGCATTTATCAAATGATTCATCATTGATATCTTGCAAAAGCCCATCGTGTTGCAGCTGTTGCATGCGTTTCATGCCTATATGAGCAAGTCTACAATGCCAAAGAAATGAAGAATCCAAATCACCTTTGATTCTTTTATTATTGATGCTAAAGACAGAATTATTTTTATCATTCACATTATCATGCAAATCAATTTCAAACACACCATTTACTGGAATAACATTAAAGTAAAAAACACTATTTAAAGAAACAGAAATTCCATAATCAGTAAATGCATGAACGAAACCAATATATTTTAACAAGGAAACAGAAACGACACCCCTAACAATGGAAGGTGCGTAATGACAATCGTTTAATGACAGTACTAAACCTGAAGGTAAAACTAAATCAAACGTGCCTATAGCTTCAACGACTGCATGTGCTCCATTACCCACGTGCAGGTATTGCTGTCCATAGGCAAGCTTCCTTGCTCCTCTAAGTCCCTGCAGTGTATTACATATGTGAATACCACATCCAGTATCATATACCCAGGAATTTATTTTATGAGGAAAAGCAAATAATTCTATCATCAAAAGAGTATCTGAAGTACTGGCCACAGCGCCAGTATTTTTATACCTCTTATTGCGCAACTCATCAAGGTATAGTGGACAATTCCTCTTCCAGTGTCCAACCTCGGTGCAGTGATGACAAGCCATATCCTTCTTCGGATTCTCACGCTTCTTGGGAGGGTACTTTTTGGGTTCTTGCTACTAAGTCATAACTTGTTTTCCCTTATCAGCTTTACCCTTACCTTTCCATTTCTTGTTCGCTAGCGGCTTATTAGGCTTAGAAATTCTACCCTTCTGGATGGTCAAAACCGCAGGTGTAGAGGCCTTCTTGGGCAAACCTTTTTCGTCATCAATGAGCATTGCATGTACCTCACTGACTGTCTTCCCCGTGCAATGCATATTATAATTGCGCACGAAACCATCAAACTCCTTATTAAGGGATCTGTTGATAAGGCCAATTTGTATGTCATTAGGGTAGACATAGTTCAAACGCCCCAACTGGTCCATGTAACTCATCATTTCCAGGCAGTGGGCGCTTACAGGTTTCCCTTCTCCTTGCTTGCAACTATGAAGAGCATCTATCAAGTCATACAGCTCTACAGTCACAGGCTTTTCAAACAACCTTTGCAATTCTTCAAGCATGAGATTAGGGAAGTAGTTCTCAAACTGCTTTTGCAAGCTTGAGTTCATACTCCCGAGCATAATGCAGGCGACCTCATTATACTTGTCATACTCAGATTGCCATGCAGCTCGTGCTTCCGCAGTAGCATCAGCTGCAGGTTCAGGAGGACAAGGCGTAGTCAAATAATTGAGTCGTTTGGCAACCCTCAAGACAATTCTTAGTTGCCGATACCAATCATTGAAATTCGCGCTACCAATTAATTTCTCTCGATCAAACATAGATTTAAGCGACGAGGCTAGTGCAGTAGATTCAGCTTGAGCCATTTCTACAGAAATAAAAGTTCAAAGTTAGTACTTTCGATAAGTAAACATTCAAGAAAATAAAATACCCTTTGGTCAATATTCATATTAACCATAGAATTTTCCTTGAATTTTGGATCCTCATTATCATAGTTTCACCACATCAGTTGATCTGCTAGTGGTGAAAGTATAGAATAGGTAATCGTTGAAAAACGATAATTGACAAACAAGTTTTCAATTCCAAAAATTATGGGATTTACAATTTTGCCAAAACAATTAATGCAAAACGTAAGCATGTTTCATCCCATCTTATGCCTTAAGTCTTAGGTCTCACTAACAACTTAATTAAGTTATCTAATTTAGAAACTGCAAATCATAAAACTGAGGTCTCACACAACAAAATAATTCACCTCGTTATTGTAATCTAGATCAAGGTCTCACATAAATAAATTACAACTTCAAGTGTTTCATATCATTAGATGGCATAAACTTAAATTTTAAAGGGTACAATTTTTTACGTGTAATCAAAACTTATGTATAAAGAAGCATGCATACAACTTTATAACATAATATTTTTCGAAAAAACTTACATTCAGATTTTAATTGCTACGATTGAATTCTACAAAGTTTTAATCGATGCGTTGAGAAACTTACAACTTTGCACTAAGATGCTTCGTACATTGAATGGTTATACTAGGTAGCTCCAATCGAACTCACAGAGGGCAGAGGACCAGGTAAGCGCAAAGCATAACCTTAGACATCCTTTCAGTGAGACTGTGCTCACTTCTTAAATAACCCCTTTATAGTTTGTTCTAGTGGGTGAGCCGTTCTAACCATTTAGTACAGTCGCATCAATCGATTAAAAGTTCAAGAATAATTCTTAGATAACAAATCAGTTTTGCCATTATTTAGTCCATTTAATTTTCTATTCCAAAAAACCCTTTTTGCTTACTAACATGTCAAACAATTTGTAAACAAAAAAGCACTTTAATAAAAATTAAACACACTCAAATAATATAAACATATAACTAAACAATTTAACATATGTAAAAACAATTAGCCACATGCATAATTATTTCAATAAACTCTAATAAACAATTCTAGGCGTAAAATTATGCATATATTAACTAGGGCTTTCACCTACAAGGTAGATGAGCCACATACATCGACAAGTCGATTGCGTAAGCCAAAGTTAATAATATACCAATTAGCACGTAACGAATTTTTATTAGTTATAATTGAGGTCTTCCCCAATTTGATAATTATTAAATAAATAAAACATGTGTGTATCAACTAAACAATTTATAGCATAACAATACTCCATGGCAAAACATGCATGTTCCACCATGGATTCCGCATAACAATTATCACCCAAGATACGCATATTACATGGCACATAACAATTATTCATTAATTAACCACATAAAATTAGCATGCAATCCTAGGGTTTCTACAAGTTTTACAAAATTAAAACCTAATTAAATAAATAAAGGGTAATCGACCCTATATATAAAAAATTAGGGTTTCGAATTCAAAACCCTAGAAACCATAAAAAACATGCAAATAATCAAAAAGATTCAATTTTTATGTGTTTCGGTAATTAATTACATCATATTAACGGCTCGTGATGCCACTGTTGGAATTTTATACTCATAACAATTATATATAAAACAAATAACATCATCAAAGCATGCAGCGGAAGACAATAGAAATAATATATGTAAATAATTAACCAAACAAGAAAGTGCGTAACTTTTAGCAATTCAAGAATCAAACGTTGATTAAGCAAGAACAAAACCCAAAACCCTAATAATTAGGGTTTATAAATTCGACCCAAATAAAAGTCGACCACCAAGATTCACAAGCTCAATCGTGCTTGTCCTTCGTTCTTGTACACACGTACTAATAGCGATTTGATGTGGAAAAGCTAGTTCCTTGAATCACAAATAAACCAACACTTGTATCTTTGAGTTAAAGCAAAATCGAAAAACCCTTGGGGTTGGGTGTTTCGACCGGCCACACAAAGAGGGAGAGAGGAGGAGAGAAATTAGATTATTTGGTGATCCAAGATTAGGTTATGAATGAATACAATGAATTGTATTTATAGTTAACTTAACTTGGTGACCAAGTTTGTGTGGGATTGGGTTTGTAAACCCCAACCGATCGGCCTAGGCTCCCAAAAGGGATTCTAGAACCTTCCCGACTTCTAATTTCATTCTTAGTCCTTCTAGTTAATATTTAACGACCGTTAACCAAACCTCGTTAATTATTTAACTAGCGTTATGTTTTATTTCATGACTAATAATTAATAATAATAACATTTTATATATATTAATTATATACATCAATTCTCATACGTAATGTGTGCAATCCCGAAGTCTCGAGTTCGAATCCGGACATACTATTATTTAAATATCCATAAAACCTTTTAAAAACAAGTTTAGTGAGATTATCTCTTATGCATGAAGGTTGATGGTAGAAACTTTTGTAACCGATATTTTGAACGGTGTCATTTAGTTTAAATGCACTTTAAAAGGAAATACATTATCCTTGAACGACATCTTTTGATCCCTAAATGGCATTGTTTCGTTCAACACATTCTTAAACGGTCTAGGTGAAGCCCTAAATGTCATCGTCTCCGGCAAGCTGAAACCGTTGCATATTGACCTCATACGCTGTTTTCTGCTTTACTATTATATAAAAAACAACATATTCCATCCTTAAACGGCGTGTGGAATAGTTAAACATCAATGACAATGAATCTATAATCTATTCATTATGTGAGGAATATCATTCAAAGTTTGAGAATACTATCTTGGAGGGCATATATATTGATACAACCATGGCGGGTCTTTCCTCTTTGTTTTGATACATTCTTATAAATCTGAGCCGTTAATAGGGTAGTCGATGATGATAAATCTGTGATAGACTTACTATCTAAGAAAAATCTACCAAAGTTTGAGAATAATCGTATCTTGGCGGGGCGTTTATAGTAATGCAGCTATGATGAATTTTTCCTCTTTGTTTTGATACCTTCTAACATATCTGAGTCGTTGTCTTTCTAATGATAGAAGCAAGCAACCGCGTTTAAGGGTAGGGCATTGCGTTTTGGCCTTTCGAAAATGACATTGTTTAAGAGTTGGGTTGGTTCATTTTAGAGTGGTCGTTTATGGATGACATATTTTAAAAGGGCAATGAAAGGCTTGGCCGGTGTTTTGGATGAGAGTTGCAAATGTTTTTTTGTATTCTACCATTGTTAATAGGGTAGGGGATGATGATAAATCTGTGATAGACTCATTATCTCAGAAAAAGCGACCAAATTTTGAGAATCTTATATTGACAGGGCATTTATAGTAATGCAACCATGGCAGATATTTCCTTTTTCTTTTGATACATTCTTACATGTCTGAGCCATTTTATTTCAATTGGAAGAAGCAGACGACAGTGTTTAAGGGCAAAATATTTCATCTTGGCCTTTTGAAACAAACGTCGTTTAAGTGTTGTCTTGTTCCATTTAAGAGTTGACTTGGGCCAAACGTTGTCATTTAGGGGTGAGTCGATGTCGTTTATCGATGACCTATTTCCTTCAAAATGTGTCTAAACTAAACGATGTCGGTAGTGTTTTTTTTTTTTTTTTTTTTTTGCTTGCTTTCTCCTAAACACTGTTTATAAAGGTTATTTCCACCAAACTTCATCAATAACAGATAGGACCGCCCCGCCAAACTTCATTTATAGTAATGCCCCGTCCAGAAGCCATCCTCTAAGGGCGAATATTACTTAATCTCTTTTTGTATAATATTTTGTGTGTGAAAAAGAGAAACGACATCATTTACACTAAGCATTAAATAAAACAACATATAATTACTCTGATAATGATTTAAAATATGCGTTTTTAGGGGGTCATTTAAGCTCTCTAAATCGTTACATTTTATATCCGTTACTGCTTAAAATCGTTCTTTTTTTTCATTTAGGTCATTTGGAAGCAAAATGCTAGAATGAAGCATTTTTTGGAGGAAAAGGGACGAAAACATGAAGAAAACGGCTAAGTCAAGAAAACATGGTGCAAACAGCCTTCAGGACGGCGTCCCAAAACCATGTGCGACGCCATCACCTTCTACTTGGACCAGATTCTCCTTAGCGACGACTCAGTTCATTTTGAGACCCTAACAAGTGACAGCGTCACTTGCATTTCAACATGCCCGTCACACTTACTTTCTATACCAGAAAGCTAGTTATTTCTCAAGACGACGTCCACTATCAACCCAGACGGCGTCGCAAGCTCCAACGTGACGTCGTCCCGATGATGACTTGGCAAAGACGAAACCCTAATGGCGGCGATCAGACGACGTCACCAGCAAAAGGCGACGCCGTCGCAGTTGTAAAAACTATATATAAACATCGAATTTTCTGTATTTTGTGTGAAATTTTAAAGGGCTATTTGGGAGAGCAAACCTTAAAACGATTTTAGTCCGTATTGGACAGTTCTTATGGGTCTTTACCCCTCATTATTAATTCGAGATAAGTTTATCTATCAATTATATCATTATGTTTAATTCTTCTATCATTGTTTGCTTGTGTTCTTGCATCTCTATCATGCGTAGCTAGATCTTTTTAGTATTTGCTTAGATACAATGAAACCTAGTTATTAAATATTGTAAGGTTGTTTCTTGTTTAATTGGTTGTCACGCTAGATTAAGGAATACTGGCTTCTTCTTTCATTGTTGCGAGCTTGAGTGTCCTAAATAGCGATTAGTAGCCCTAGAGTGCACTAGTAGGCCCCCGTTGTATTTATTGTGTGAGTTTCGGCTTGTAGATACTAGGATATTCAGGGGAGATACCTCGATACATGGCGATCCCGGGTGTTCTAGAAGAGACTTATACACTCATAGAATTAGGGAAATTGGCACCGCCCTATGACTAAAACATGGAATACAACGCACCAATTAAAGAATGATGTGACAATTCAACCGACCAATTAAAGATTACTAGGGAGTAAGTAAATCTAAATAAACACGCTTTTAATTATTATAAGAACTTTCCTACCAATCCACAGCTTTAGTTTAATTAATTAGTTTAATTCGTTTTAATTTAATTTACTTATTAGTTTAATTGGTAAAATACAACCCCCCAATCCTTTAACCCCGAGATTTTAATTACTTTCTAAAAAAATACAAAAAGACTAAAAATAATCACCCTCACCCTTACCTTCTTGTCATACATCTCGACTAGTATCTCTATTCCCCTAGAGAACGATAAACCCTCTGGGCTTACCCATACTACAGTGCAATGCTTAGGTACACTGCCTAGTTGGTTGTAAAGCTTGCTCGCGGAAGAAGGATGTCTTTCGACCCCGAACCACACATCATACTCTAAAAAGGCGGTGCTTGGTCCAAATCAATTCTTAAGCAAATCAAAACTTGTATCGGTGGGCCTTGAATCACGCTAGATAGTATCCGGATTAATATTGTATAAAAGGGAATGCTAGGTTGATTTGACTTTATGTATATGAGGCTTGCTTAATTGGGTAGGCAATGAAGATATATCTGCAGTATATTTGTTATACGAGTGGAATCATTCAAAGTTTGAGAATAACTGTATCTTGGCCAAGTATCTATACTATTGATGACATCAAATAAGTACTAAATATACGCATTATTTATCCTATTTATATTGTCTCTATTATGTTATTTAATTAAAAGTACTTCTGTTAATCTTAGTATATATCGGAGCAATTGATGAAAGTTAAAGAAAAAGATGTGATTTGGAGCTTAAACGAAGAAATCAAGTAAATTCCACTGTTCAGACACTCAATATGCCATATTCATCTATTTAAATATGGTATATCCATATCTTGGATTCAACAAAAGTCCACAATGGGAAGTACACCAATGCTATATCCAGATCTCCTAATACGACATATCGACCAAATTCTAGACACTATAAATACAAAACCTAAAATACATTTCGTAAACGACGTTTTACCACTAAGCTCAACTTCCAAACATTATTAGGAGCCAAGAAGGTCCTGCAAACTCAGTCATTCGTTAGCAGAACTCTTTGTAACTTAATTTCTTCTCTTAATCATTCGGTTAGCGTATCGATTTCATTATGTTTCATATTTTATACGATTTGATTATGTTTAAGAACTTTGTTACTAACGTTATGGGCTAACACCCTTAAGTGTTAGCCAAGTTTAAGAAGATCGTGTAATTTTTATATGTTTTACATCTTTTATTAGTTTATCTCGTTGGATATTATTTATGTTTATCGCCTATACTCATTTACTTGCTTAATTGAGTTCTTATTTATTTTCTAGAAATTTGGGAATATGATTTGATTTCTATGATTTACTATCCATATTTGTAATTACTTGAATTAATTTGTAAACCTCTAGATTTGTATCATAATAATTGAATGTAAAGAAAACCAACTGTATTGGCCCCTAGCTTAGGAAAACCCCTCTGGAATAGTCCCTAGCAAATTCACTTATTAGGACTAGTGAGCTTAATGCATCTAGGATTAGATATTACAAGATTAAGGCAAGGAAGGAGAAATTATTGATGGACCTAAGGTTACGTAGTAAAAATTAGGCAAGATGATATGTATGGTGAGATTGATGAATATTCTACGTTTTGTGATTACAATAAGAAAATCTATATTGATTGTGCTTATAATTTATGATTTTCATGCATGATAGGTTTCAAACATGTGACTTCACTGGCTTCGCCTCTGCTCACATGCCCCACACATGCCAAGACTTAATGACCAAAACTAACGGCCGTCTGATCAAAGGACGAATCAATGCAAAATAGACAACTACAAAAACGATAAGTAAGTTAAAGATAAAACCTGCAATTATGGCCTAACCATATGGATCATTTATGTAATTTACTCTTTTACTTTTATAGAGCCCGATCACTTAAGAGAAAATTAAATTTTTTGTTTGTTAATTTTGTTTATTAAGTCATGTTTAATTAAGAGACGACTTAATGCAGACACCCTCAGTTTTATTACTTAATATTTTCAGTCATATTTCTCAATTAAGTCACAAATAAACACTTTTCATATAACTTAACAAATTCAGTTTTTTTCATATTAAATCAATTAAGTCACAAACAAACATCACCTAACTCACCTACACGGCTACAAACGTGATTATCCTATTCCAACAAATGCCATTGACTATAATTAATGTACACTATTCACACGATATTCACTCTGTATTTATCATCGATCACAGCCAACCTTTGAAAATATAATGTAAAAATGGTAACAAACACACAACAAACTTCTTTACATCCAACCAACCACCCCTTGGTGTATATTTTTATTATAATGA
>OU343216.1:68293768-68324469 GCA_910596185.1 Chrysanthemum makinoi | reverse complement strand
GGACTTGGAGCACTTGTGTTTCTTGGAGTCAATCTCAACCTTTAGATCATCTTGGGCACCAAGGGATGAATCTGAGCCGTCCTTTTATGAGCTCCAATGAAATAGTTGAGGATTTCCAACATGGCAGTGATACCCATGTGGGTGTGGGGCTTGAGGTGAGCTGGGGACCAGGGAGGAAGAAGCCAAAGGTGGGGTGAGATTTTGGCGCCAAGGAAAAAAGAAGCTGGGTTTTGGTTGTGTTCTGTTTTGGGTAATAAAGGGAGAAGAGGTTCAAATATGGGGAAGGGTCAATTGGTTATAAAAAAAAAGTTCAAAGGGAGTTAAATGAAGGGGTTCAAAGGGTAGAAGGTTTTTAAAAAGGGTTTAAATAAAACTTTGTATTTTTTTTGTATTTTTTTTTTATTTTTATTTTTTTTTTGGAAAGAAAATACTTTTAATAAAATTGGTTTAAAAAATAATTGTTGTAAAATAAAAATGAGGTTTTAAAAAGAGTTGTTTTGGATTTTGCAAAAAGGGTAAAAAGGTAATTTTGGGTTCGGGTAGAAGGGTAAAATGGTGATTTGGGTTTAGGGTTAGGTTTTCCGTCTGATTCTCCAAGCTCACTCCCAAATATGTAGTTCGAGCTCTGAAAATATAGAAAATCATCTTCCGGCTCCGTCCGCGACGCACGTTTTCCATTCCAAGCTCAATTCTGTACGTTTTTGCCCTGTTTTCTATCCTTTGTACCTGAAATACATAAAAACACACTCCAAGGATATCTGCAGTATATTTGGTCATATTTCCGTGTTTTTAGACGTTTTTGTGGGCTTAGATGGGTAAAAATGATGAGTAAATAAGCACTCATCAAAGATTATACTTCAAAATAAATTTGAAGGAAACAAATCCCATTTTGACTACAAGCAGGATTCATAAATTTCGCAACACTTCTGAAAATAACCCTTATAACTACCGCTACGTGTAGCTAGATTGCTTCACAAAATGCACTACATCCATGACATATCTCTTGTATCTCAAGTCCGAGGATAAATATCCATGATATACTTAATGACAAAGATCCATAAAGTATTATCATGCGGGTGGGATAAGTCCTATATTCAATTCATTGAATATCATCTGAAATTAGTCATGCTACGCATCAATATACTTTCAAGTATATTCTAACTAATACTCAGATTTGTCTTAATTCAATATCATTCCCATGTTATTGATTGACAATGGACTATTTAGAATAACTTAAGTTATTCAAGGATTTAAACATGCAAATATAGGACAACATCATAATAAATGAATAATAAACATAACAAAAATACTTTATTTCATTTCAATAATAATGTTTACAATATCCTTTTATCTAAAATACTTAGTCACAGATGGGCATGAAACTACTAGCTAAACGAAGTCCAAACTTATCGGACAAATGATTAAGTTTTTCACCGTGTAAGGCCTTCGTTAACGGATCGCTAGGTTATCATCGTGTGAACTTTGAGTAACTCAATTTCACCTTTCTCGACTTGCTCTCGAACTTAGTGATATTGTCTAGATAGTGTCCGTGCCCTTCATGACTCCAGGTTCATGGGCAAAAGTAATTGTAGCTGAATTGTCACAATATACTTTAATAGGATTTTTAATCGACGGCATAACACCAAGCCCCGAAACAAACTTCCTTATCCAAACAGCTTCCATGGCAGCCTCAGACACCGCTATGTACTCACTTCAGAGCGCATTGCAAGTGTTGTGTTTCTTACTCTTCCAATCCACAAGACTCCATTGATGACAAAAATGTAACCCGTTTGAGACTTCGTATCATCTTTGTCACACTTCCAGATGCATCGCAAGAACTGAATGCATTCCGCTTCGATTTCCTCCATACACTATGAACATATCTCTTGTAGCCCTAAGGTACTTGAGAATATGCTTAACAACAGTCTAGTGAATTTCACCCGGATTCGTTGATACCGACCGTCAAGTTTTGAGCAAACGCCACATCGTGCCTTGCATGCATCGCGCATACATGATAGATCCTACAACCAAAGCATAAGGAACTTTCTTCATACGCCACCCTCGCAGGTGTTGAAGCACGCCTTGGTCGCTCAAACCATGATTTACTTGCATTGGCAAAAATCCCTTCTTGGAATTTTGCATATTGAATCTCTTCAATATTTTGTCAATGTAAGCACTTTGGCTTAAACCAATTAGCCGCCTTGATCTATCCCGGTAGATCTTGATTCCAAAGATGTATGCTGCTTCCCTAAGTCCTTCATCGAAAAACATTTACCAAGATAGGCTTTCACCTCATTTAGACTTGGTATATGATTTCCTATGATTAATATGTCATCGACATACATAACAAGGAAAGTAACATGACTCCCACTAGCTTTGTGATATACACATGGCTCATCAAGATTCTGAGTAAATCCAAAACCTTTGATTTCTCCATCTAATCTTTTATTCCATTGCCTTGATGCTTGCTTCAGTCCATAAATGGACCTCTTAAGCTTGCATACATGGTTAGGAAATAATGGATTCACAAACCCTTCCGGCTGAGCCATATAGATGTGTTCATCTAGACGACCATTGTAAAGCGGTTTTGACATCCATTTGCCAAATTTCATAGTCATAGTGTGCAACTATAGCTATGAGAATCCTAATAGCTCTTATGTCCGCTACAGGAGAGAAATTCTCCTCGTAGTCAATGCCATAGGTTTGAGTAAAACCTTTAGCCACTAGACGAGCCTTGTAGGTGTGTACATTGCCATCCATGTCAGCTTTCTTCTTGAAGATCCACTTACTTCCAACGATTTTCGCATTGGGAGGAAGGCCAACTTCAATCCAAACTTCATTATCTTTCATGGATTGCATTTCCCATTCATAGCAATCTGCCATTTATCCTTTTCAGATCACCATGGCGACCTTTATAGTTAAGTTCATTAAGATCCCCAACCATATTTTCCTCCACCTCTACGTTAAGACATAAACGGTCAAAGCACGATAGTCCTTTCGCATCTACGAATGGGAACAACTTCGTGAGGAGCACCTAAGCTTTTGTTCTTCTTGAAGTTGGCTAGTATTTTCATAAGGTGTTGTATCTTCTTGATCATATTCCAGATCATATACTCTCCCACTGAGTTCTTGAGATATGAGATTCCTTTCAAGGAAATCTCCATACCTAGCCACAATGACTTTATTCTCAGCTGGGTAGTAAAAGTAGTAACCCATAGTTTCCTTAGGGTATCCTACAAATATACACTTAACAGATCCGCTTGAGCTTATCGTGTGTCACGCTTAACAAACGCTTCACATCCCCAGACCTTTAAGTAAGAAAAGTTGGGAGTTTTTCCAGTCCATATTTCATATGGAGTTTTAACAACCTTCTTTGTTGGAACCATATTCAAAATGCGAATAGCAGTTTCAAGGGCATAATCCCAAAAAGTAAAAGGTAGAGTCGTAAGTTCAAACATTGATCGTACCATGTCAAGAAAGGTACGATTTCTCTTTCTCGATACACCATTTTGTTGTGGATTATAAGGAGATGTGAGTTTCGGATAATTCCACACTCACCTAAGTAATCTTTGAACTCTTGACTTATATACTCACCACCTCTATCGGATCGAAGAGCTTTAATCTTCTTACCAAGTTGTAATTCTACTTCACTTTTGAAAACCTTAAATGTTTCAAAGACTTCATGTTTATGTTTAAGTAAATAAACATAACCATAACGACTGAAATCATCCGTAAAGGTTAAGAAGTAGGAAGCACCGCGTTTTGACACATGTCTAAGTGGACCACACACATCAGCGTGTATCAATCCAAGTAGATCAGAAGCCCTTTCCACTTGTGGTGAAAAAGGTTTCCTTGTCATCTTCCCAACTATGCAAGATTCGCATTTGTCAAATGATTCATCATTGACCGTTTGTAAAAGCCCATCGTGTTGCAGCTTTTCCATGCGTTTCTTGCCAATATAGGCAAGGCGACAATGCCAAAGATAAGAAGAGTCACAGTTCAACTTGTTCTTCTTATTGCTAATGCTATACAACGCATTATTTCCATTGGATATACAACCATCCATATCAATTTCAAACATACCAAGAATAGGAATTGCATTAAAGTAAAAAACATTATTTAAAGAAACCTGAAATTCCATAACTTGTAAAAGTGTGCACAAAACCAATATCTTTTAACAAAGAAACTGAAATAACACCCCTAACAATGGAGGGTGCATAATGACAATTATTTAGTTCTAAAATTAAGCCCGAAGGCAACACTAAATCAAAAGTCCCTATGGCTTCGACATCTGCACGCTTTCCATTTCCAACGCATACAAGTATCTTTCTCCACAGTCAGCTTCTTTGCCTCTAAGTCCCTGCGATGTATTACGATGTGAGTACCACATCCTCGTATCATATATCCGTGAGTTTTGCTTATGAGGAAAAGAAAATAATTCAAACATAAAAATACCGATGAGTTAGGCACCATCTTATTTTTATTCTCGAAGGCACTCATTCAGATAAACCGACAGTTCCGCCTAAATGACCGATGAGTTGCGTGGTGGCAAGACAAATCCTTCTTAGGATTCTCCTTTTCTTTCCGGGTTCTTCTTAGGAGCCGGTGGGATGACAACTTGCTTCCCCTTTCCTTTTCCTTTCCCTTTCTTATCCTTGCTTATGCTTAGGCTTATTTACCCTACCACCCTGACATTGCGAGTACAGTGTAGGAGCCTTCTTTGGCAATCTCTTCTCGAAGTCTACAAGCATTGCCTGTAACTCATTCACTGCCTTCCCGTCAATGCATGTTAAAATTTCGGACAAAATCACCAAACCGATCGATTAAGGGAGTGATTGATGAGGCCGACACATACATCATTCGAGTAACCACAACCAAGCTTCTCCAATTGGTCCAAGTGATGTTTCATCTCTAGGACGTGGTCGGAGACAGATTTGCCAACCTCTTGCTTGCAACTATGAACCTTTTCAATAAGTTCATACAGTTCAACTGCCGGTGGCTTCTCAAACATACACTTGAGTTCATCTAACATGCTCATAGGCGGATAGTGCTCAAATTGTTTTTGCAATTGAGCAGACATCCCCCAAAGCATTAGACACGCCACATCATTGTGCTTCTCATATTCAACACGATATGCCTCTTGTTCAAGAGCAGTCGCCGTGTTGGGAGAAGCATCGTGTAGAGGTGTAGTCAAAATTTCAAACCTTTTGGCAACACGAAGGATGATCCTAAGTGAACGATGCCAATCATTGAAATTAGGGCGGCCACCTTGTCCCTTCCAATCATATCTTTGAAATCGCACTCAAGAAGCTCATAGTGTTTTCAGATTGAGCCATCTACAGAAAAAGTTCAAAAACCATAATTAATATTTTGATAATTTTCCTTTCAATAAACAATTAAATACCCAAGGTTCATATTCATATAACCAATTAATATTTATTGAAAACTAGGATCCAAATTTTCATAATTTCATTACGCTTGATCTCGCTAGTAATGAACCTTATACAAAATGGTAGAGCTTTTGCTCAATTGCCAATTTCAATTGCAATTCCTAGATTTATGGGATTTACATATAGCCAATATCAATCGCCATGTAAACATGTTTTATCCCATCTTATGCCTTGAGTTGCTCACCGCCTAACTCAATTAAGTTGTCCAACTTAAGAAACTGCAAAATCGTCCATGCTCGTTCTCACGACACGTGGACATTTTACCCTTCGATTAAGATCTAAGTCACGTTCTCACGTAAATAGAAAGTAATCTTAGGTGTTTCCATTTCGTTGGATGGCATATAACTTAAATTAAAGGGTAATAGTTTTGATGTTAAATCAAATATGTACAAAGATGTCATGGATTCATCTTTGTAGCATAGTTTTTATTAAAACATTTATATCTTGTTTTAATGTATAAGCTTTTCATCATCAAACTTTAATTGAGGTATTGGGTTCACCAATCAAGGAATTTAGTGTTAATTATCATCCATTATACCGTACTTTTGCATAAGTGTAAACACTTAGTATTTCAGATAATTACCACCGAAGTGGCGCATGGAATTAAAACTAATTCGGCCTTAAGATGAGCTTGCACATTTAATGGCTTACTAAGTAGCTCCATTCGAACTTACAAGGGAGGACAGTGCACGCGCTAAAGCACAACCTTAGACATCCTTTCAGCAGGACTGGCGCACTTCTTTAAACCCCTTTGTTAGTTCATTCTCATGGGTGAGCCTTTCGCACCATTTGTACCAAAGTCATCAATCAATTAAACGATTATGATTACTATTCTTAAAATACATGTTTCACCATTGTTTAGGTCAGTTTATTTTTCTTATAAAAATACCCTTGTTACACATATCAAACAAGCAAGTATTTGTAAAAATAAACAAGTAAACAATGAATGCATAACAAATAAAAGTCATGCATATCAAATAGCCACATGCAAACGGTTTTGATAAATCCTATTAATAACCAATTCTAGATTTGACAATATGCATATATTTAATTAAGACTTTCACCCGTTTTCATCTATGTACAAGGTGAACCACATGCATCGATTCATCGATTGCGCAAGTCAAAATTAAATACATACCACATAGCACATAATTGATTAAATTAATAATTATTGAGGTCTTCCCCAATTTTAGATCTATAAAAAATTAGTGTATATCACTTAAACATGAAAGACATACAATAAAGCAAATCCATGATAAAACATGCAGATAATTATCATGGATATAAAATTACACTTAACAATTAATGCAATTAATCAAAGTTACGCATATAAACATAAAGGTGCATGCATCTTAGGGTTTCTAATCCAATTAAAACAATAGTTTACAAAACCCTAATTAGGCACCAAAAAAACGCCCCCCCTCAAAATTAGGGTTTAGGTTTTGCAAACCCTAGATCTAAGCATACAAATAATAACACATTCATGTTTATTTTAATTATGTGTTTAAGTAATTAATTACTTGTTATACAAGGCTCGTGATGCCACTGTTAAGTTTAAGATGTATAAAATACAATAAAACATAAAGACATCAAGAGTACACAAATGAAGACTTAAGATCATAACAAATAAATTAATTAACTGAAAGTATGCGTAACGTACCTCTTGCGAATGTCAAATTCCTCGAGCAAAGCAAAACAACCCTCGAGCAAAGCAAAA
The DNA here is from genome assembly GCA_910596185.1 of Chrysanthemum makinoi. Classification (NCBI taxonomy): domain Eukaryota; kingdom Viridiplantae; phylum Streptophyta; class Magnoliopsida; order Asterales; family Asteraceae; genus Chrysanthemum; species Chrysanthemum makinoi. The sequence continues at coordinate 68,317,302 of OU343216.1, read as the reverse complement.
CAAAGAAGTACTTATTGGTGTAAGAATAATGTCTTACAACCACGCTCTTGTACACACGAATTAACCAAACGAATCAAGTGATTGCTAGATCTAACACAAGTCCTCGTTTAAGAAAAACGAAACCAAACTCCCTTACTTTGGGGTGTTCGGCCGATTATAGGACAAGAGAGAGGAGAGGAGAGATCTAGGGTTAATTCAATGCACAAGTGTATGAAACCCTAGACCCTAACCCTCTTTATATACTAGTAGGTAAACTTTGGGAACAAGTTAATGAATTAGGCCTTGGAGAGGCCCCTATGGCCGGCCACTATTGAAAGCCCAAAGCCAAACCCATAACTTTTCCAAGTTTTCCATTTCTAGTCCTTTCTCTTTTCATTTAACGGTCGTTAGTCATTTTTCCGTTAAATACTTAACGATCGTTAACCGGACTTAATGTGCAATAATTAATCGTAAACATAAACATTAATTATTAACTTTAATTCTCATTCACTAATGTGTGCAATCCCGTGGTCACGAGTTCGAATCCGGACATTCACATGTTTGTAAATATATACATTTCCAACAAATTGTATTTTAAAACTGTCTTTATAACCTATCCGAAGTGTCCTAATTAACTCATTTGCTTGGACTTTAGTTTGTAGTTGTGTACATACTTTCCCTTTATTACTTACAGTCTGTAAATTACCCTTAAAAATTAAATAAATTACCCTTAAAAATTAATTTAGTTGATTTCAAATTGTAATTTGAAAAAGATGTCTTATCCCTTTCAATCTTTTATGTCAGCTTTTTACTACTCCCATGAACAAAAATTTGAATTAATATTGATTTTCGGAATTTTTAACATTTCAAACTTTTCGAAATTTATAATTTTTATAACTAATTTTAAAATCCGAAGGTTTCAAAATTTTCATGATCTGAAAATTGCAGATTTTTACTAAACGTATTAAAACTCAGAATTTTAATTATTTGTAGTTTCAAAAAAATGAAAATGCCTAAATTTATTTAAAATGTTTATAATTTCAAAACTTTTGTAAGTGTATTCAAGAATCTATGCTTGAAGCAACTAATTTACACATCCAACTTGCACAACTTGTTACATTTCTTATCTTGTGCAAAGTCGTCTAGTCAATGACCGTAATTGCGTGGGTTTGTATTAGTCAATGAGTCAATGACAATATTTGTGTGGTTTTGGATTAGTCAATGAGTAAATGATATATTTGCATCGTTGTGTATAAGTACTGCAACCTTGAGTTCATATGAATGAGTTCATTGTAAATTTGTGTATATTGAATGAATAATAATGAGAGGTACATCAAGATTATATAAGCTACATAATGGGCCGAATATACAATGGGACAATACTAATACTAATCTAATATTAATAGACTAACACTCCCCTGCAGTTTGAGCGGGAGGAGACCGAACACTCAAGCTGTCATGAAAATCAGAAAACAAGGCAGATAGTAACCCCTTGGTAAAAATATCAAGATATCATGAAACCGAGAAGGAACATGCAGAACTCGAACTTGACCAGTAGCAACCAAATCACGAACAAAATGAATATCAATCCCAATATGCTTGGTACGCTGATGTTGAACAGGGTTAGAAGATAAGTACACTGCACTCACATTGTTAGGTTCCCAAATATGCAACACAAGTAACAATAGAAGAGATAAGATGAAGAAGAGAGGCGGATGAACAATAACCAAACACACACACACGAGATGGTTACGCGTAGAGTATGAAGTGAAAGATAAATGAACAACCAACCCTCAAGTGAGGGTTATTACAAAGTATTTATAGGAGCTAGGGCAACACCCCTAGTTCCCATCTTTTTCCTTATTGGACTAGGCCTAGGCTTATGGGCCTTTTACATAAGCCTAAGGCTAATTACTAACATAAAGGCCATATTAAGCTAACTATTACATATAAATTACTAACACTTTAATTAAGGTTTAGGAGTGATTCCAACAATCTCCCCCTCAAGTGTTGGTGATGAATACAAACGGTGAAAGTGCTAATGTAATAGTAGCTTTGACGCCTTTCGACATTCTTCTTTCTTGTGAGAAGAATTGCCTTGATTTGAACATTCTCCCCAGTGTAGAGAAATTGTTTTCTTTAAACAGTTCTGCTTTGACGCCATCTTAATCTTTGTTCTTTGATCATTGTTCTTTGTGATGGTAGTGATAGTATGTTGTTGTTGTCTGCATCAAGTCCGCTTCAGTGCTTCGCTGCTCCAGGTTCCACGCCATTCTTCAACATGCTCATACGCTCTTTGACGTTGGATTTCAAGATCGATGAAGTTCTTTAAGTATTTAACTTTGTAGATTCTTTGGTTTGACGAAGAATCAATCCGACTTTTGTGTTGCTTTTAGTTAGAACTTCCATTAGTGATGATGTTGGCACGAGCATGTGAAGATTCTCGCGACGATCGTCCGCCTCGAGCTTCCATAAGAAGTAAACATAAGACAGGTTAGTAATAAGCGGATTCCGACACTTACAAGTTCGAACTTCGAGTGTTAACAAAGATAGTGTGAAAACACAACTCTAATTCTCACAAAGGCCGTTCCTGAACCGAGTCCCACAAGTGAGATAACGCGATGTACCGAAGTACATCTACGGTTCAGATGAGTCGCCGAGGTACACCGTAGCATCACCTCACGATCGTAGATTGTTTGAGACACACTAAGCGTAATCCATGGGAGTTACCGGTGACCTGTCGTATCGTTTGATGTTGACCCCGGCAGGAGTTTCCATTCAATCACCGAGGATCACAATTGTGAACCTCTCATAAATGTTCTCGATAGATTGCTAAGATCTGCGAAGGACTCGATAACGCACACCGATGTTCTTATTGTTGAACACCAAGTGATGAAATGTCAAGTGTACCTAAGAGATCTTTTGATGAATCTCGTGGCTCTAGACTCAATAGTGCGTTTTGGTTTTCCTGAGCGGAGACTAGGGAGAGAGTCTCCTTCTTCAATACCAACAATCTCTAAGAGAAAGCCGATAGTTTACGTAGGGTTTCCTGTGAGAATGAAACAAGCTTCTGTTGAGAGAAACTTGAGTGGCTAAGAAGGTTTAGTGCATGCGTCACTGGGTCCATGACGACTTTTAATCTTCAATATCGGCGTCATCAAGTGACAACCAGTAGCATATGAATTGAACCCGGTGTCTTCCCTAGGTTGAATAATTTGGAGGGCTATTTCTTTTCACCCTTTTCTTTGCATTTCTTTTTAATTCTTCAACTCTTTCTTTCTCCGATTCTCATTTTCTCCTTTTACAATCATACCTAAGGACTTCTAATTCTAACTATTGGTAGTGTCCTTGGGTAGATCCTCCTCCTCGGCGGATCATAGGACGGTTGTTCCTAACCTTAATCTCCTTATAACTCCATTGCCATAAAACCATTTTCAAGAAAATCTCTCGTAGTGTTTGTGAATGAAAAACATTTTGTACCACTGTGAGAGTTTTATCTTTTAGCATAAATACTCCCCCTCCACACGTGCTTAATAGTTAAGACAAAAATCTCACGTGAGAGAAGAGCGTGCACTTTTGAATTGATCGACTCTAGATAGACAATCCCCCATGAGACACGGTTACGTTGAATAGTTAAAGAGTTACATTGTCAGTTTTAGGTGACAACTAGCTCTAATAACTATCTTGAAGGTGTGGACAAACCTCGAAGGTTGTCAAACCCGTCAAAGATCATGTCTACCAGAATTCTCGAATGGTACATTCTACTCGACAAGTCCTTTGAGACACGCTACATCACTAGCGAACTAGCTTGAAATTATTACCCGTCCAGGACAAGTCTTTTCGAGTTACTAACAATTAAGATCTCGTCAATTCGTTGGTTAAGTCTATAGCACAAAGATTCATTTGCAGTTACACAACATATTTCTTATCACATAAATTTTCTCCCCCTAAAAAATGGCACATAAGTGTTATTTTTGAAGAAATGTTGAGAATAAATATGACCATTTTGAGTTTTGTAGGAAGATGACCACTGTGAACAATTTGTGAACAAAGTTTTAAAGTCAAATACTCTCCCTCAACAAGTGATATAAACGGTTGAGGTTTTGAAAATCATAAGGGAAGTACTTGTTCTTTTGAGCAAAACCTTAAAAGTGAAAGGTTTGATAGGTTTTACTCAAAAGTAAGAAGCTTTCGCTCCTTATCTAAGGATTGTGGCAATCAAGCGCACCACGTGGTCCTTTCTTGACAAGTACGGGTTGTACATCGTTATGTATGCACAAGCCATTGACATTTAAATCACACATCCAAAATATTATGAAAAAGAAGCAGTTCAAGGGTACCAGAAGTCCATCAATGTTTCCAGGAATGCGAACTAGGCATTGATAGCCAGCGAGAGCAATCCTGGGACGACCGCCTACAAAGCTTTCCAGTGTCCTGAAATGATCCCTTCGATACAACCTTTCATCAATCATGGTGATGATCCTCTTCACATCCCTTCTTTCCTTAGAACTCCATAGCTTTTTAGACCCAATTCCTTCATGAATATCCTTCAACCTATAAGCTAATCCGTCCCTAACCTTCTTCAATGTGTGATCCCAAAACTTCTGAAGATCGCTACACGTCATCAAGCGCCAGCGTAGTGTTTCACTAAGGTAAACCACTCAATGGTTTGTTGATGAGTGTGTATTGTGAAAGCCGGTTGATGTCGGGAAGATCTAGCCGATGTGGAGTGAAGTTGACACGGTCCGATATGATTCAACTGCGAATGGAGATCTTCTACACGTTCTTTGATGACTATGCGTCTGATGAAGATAAGCAAGGACTTGATGACTTCACGTTGTACTTCAATCGAAAATTGTCTCATGCGACCTGACTTTGGCAAGGTACATGTCTTCAATGTCGTTGAGAGACAAATTCTCAAAGTCCGCTTCAGAGAATGCATAATCTCTTTCGTCTTGCCTTTTGACCACAATATTCTTGAGAAAAGTGTAGTCCCATTTGGACGAAAGGTCAACATGTTTGATGGCAACGATATTCTTAGTATTGAACACCTCATGTTGAGACTTCAACCCGGCAGCGTAGTAGATTCTTCGGCGTTCGGCCAATAATGAATCCCATACATTGCATCACGGTCATACTCTTCCACATTGTTGGAGAACATGTGGTTAGCTTTTTCCTCGATGGCTATCGCTAGAGTATATGGCTGCCGAATGGAAGTGTCATGATGTAGCGTATTTCCTTGAACCATCGCCACCCCAAAGAAGAAATTCCAAGTCTTTGTTGAAGAAATATCTGAATGGAATCCTAGGCTGATCTGCTTGGCCAATTGTTGGCAGAGGTTTGGACCAGTCGGTGTAATATGGAGGATTGTCCCGTTTGGTGAAGTCGATGTTTGCTTCTGGGTTGAGCCAATCCATGTTGTTAGACATAGCTCATGCTATATTATCAAGGTGATACTCAACTTCTATAGCACTTTCCGAGCTGTCTTTTAGCAGTTGAAATGCTTGATTCTTGATTCGCTTCAACTCGGATTTCGTCATCTTTTTCACACGGAATTTTTCTTGCAGTAGTTTCGCATGCTCCAATGTACTAGATTCTGTAACCTCTTGACCTTCAGATGGGTAGGAGTGGAATCAACAAGCTTCGAGAACCATTCAAATTCAAGATCATCCTCGCCCGCCATGATAAGACGCCGGTCATAGGCTTTTTCTTCTTTTCTTTGGCCCTGGTTGAAGATTCGGTTTCTTAGTGTCGGAGAGATGGGTTGTTGTTGTGGCTCAGGGATTTCCTCATCGTCACCACCCGTATACTCAAAATGATCACCGGTTTTCTGAGTCTCGGGTGGTGTCTCGTAATCCGAGGTTTTTAGTTGAAGAGCGAGGAGGGATCTTTGTTGAGCCGGAGTCCTTTGGGGTGGAGGTGCATTGGTCTTGAATGGAGGATGATTCACCGACTTCTTCGCTTGGGCTCGTTATCCTTATCCCGATCTTTGTCTTCGCCGCCTCTTGAACGCTTAGGCCTTACGCTTCTTCTCTCAGTATGCCTGACCTGAGTTGGTATTCCAGCAATGCTTCAAACAATTTAGCTTCGTGGGAGGCAAACGCTTGCAGCGCTTCGACATTTAAGCTACTAGCCGGTTCACCAATTCATCATCTGAGAAGATTGTGAGTTCAACTGGATTGATGCTCAAATTCATTGGAGTTGATTTCATAGCTTGCTTGGCTAGATGTAAGAGATTCGGATAAAGTTGTTCGGTATACCTCCTTTGTCAGCTTTAGGAACGACCTCCATAAGGAACTTGTGAGAGTATCCTTTGATCATCTCGTCCATGCTCCCTTGAAGATCATCTTTCATGAGCTTCTAGACATACTCCCTTTCAACTTGCATCTTGTCTTTCTCATCATGAAGATATCGTTATCCGATCCGAGAAAATTCAACTTTTGTAGAGTATGTCTTTTTTCTCGACCGCTGACACTTTGACGATTCGAGTCTTTGCATGAGAGATCCAAGATGCAGCTTGGCTTCTTCACCGATCCGATGTGGATCTGGTTGTTCTTTTGATGGTGGTGGTGAAGAGTGAGAAGATGAATCGATGATGATGAGATGAGGAGACTCGGGTCCTTTGGTGGCTCGAAGTTTCTTCCTTTGAACGCGTGGCTATCTAGAAGAAACTTATCATACTCAACATCTTCTTCATTTCTAGACTTAGCTTTTCATCGCCTTTGGCTTTAGCCGCAGCCTTCTTCATCGCCTTTTTCCTTTCTAACTTCTCGGATTCTGGTTCTTTAATGTCAAATTCAATAGAATCTTCCACTCGCTTCTGTTTTTGCTCAAGAGTGGTGGCACCAGATCCCTTATCGGGTCGATTAACCGCATCGATTGGTGTGGGTTGAACTCCACCACTTGATCCTCCGGGGCCACCCATTTGGTCTTTAGCAAATTCTTTTGCAACGTGTTGGAGTCTTAGGAATTTGAACTTCTTCCCTGATGTTGCATCTTGTTGCTCTTCATCCGATTCTTCTTCTTCTTGTTGCTCAATGACCGAGTCTTCCCTTTGCCGTGTTCATCCGGTGGACTGGAGGTTTAGTTACCGTTGTAGTGTCATCTTTAGCAGCTTCGAGTAGAAAATCTCTTCATCCGATGCAGCTTCGAGTCCTCGCCAATAAGCTTTCTTTGCGGTTCAAGCTTAGGTACGGGAATAGGAACAACTTCCTTGGAAGGAACTTTCCTCTTAAGTAGAGGATTCCTCTTGGGAAACTTCCTCGACTCTCGCTTGCAACACTTCCTCCACTTCCTCTTTCGGTTTTCCGGTAGGTGTACCGTAAGATTTATCATCTAGAAAACCAACTTTGTTCTCTTCCACGCCTTTCGATACCTTTTGTAAGAGTTGAGCTGTTTGAGTTCGTCTAAAAGAAGGTGATCCGCAATACAAAGACCTTGTTTCTTGGTAGTTGACTCCTTAAATCGATGTTAGAGTGGGTTCACCAACATGTCATGGTTGTCGGAGTCATTGATTCTTTTGGGAATATCTGGGTTATACCCAAGTGCTCTCTGGATCAACAGTTTAGTGTATCTGATGTAAGGAATCTTTGAGCCAAGCTTTTGAGGAATGTCATCATGTCATCCCAAATCAGAGCTTCAACTTCGATGTGCTTCATGTTGATCAGAGCCCAAAAGATTTGCAATTGATGAGCTTGGGATGCTTATAACCGCCACGCGTAAATGGATTTAGTGATGATGATATAAAGGGTTCTCCAAGGCCGAGGGATGTTCTTGAGATCCACGTGAGAATGCTTAATGATAACCCCTGAAGCTTCGTCATACCCAATATTAATCAAGAATTGCAGAACCGTCTCTTCAAGAGGGTGCAGCAGAATTGGTGGTATGATGTCGAATGAGGAGAATGCCCTTAAGTCTCGCAGGAGTGATGGTGAGTTGCTTGTGATTGAGCGCCACCGCCACAAAGATTTTGACCTTTGACCATCTCGCATTGTATTCCGAATTGCGTATGTAGATCTCCGAACAGCGCGAGTTGGTGAGCATGTTCTCGATAGGGATGATTCTTCGAATATCCATCGCAATGAGACAAGAAGATTCCGAAGTGTGAGAGTTTCAAAGTCAACTCTGAGATTGTTCTTTCCAATCTTCATTGGATAGCCAAATGGGAAGATATCATCAATGGTGAGGACATTTGGTGCATCCACATTCATTTGAGCTTCCATGTCGTGATCCGAAACACATTTAGCCAAAAGAACCAACATATCGAAAGACATAATGTTAGTCAATAGAAGGTTTTATTGTCTACTTAATGAATGAGATATGTCAATGATTGTTACGAGTCCAAAGTCACTTGTTTGTTCAATAGTCCAATGTCGTCGAGAAAAGTTTCGTGAGTTAGTTAACTTTATGTTTTAAAGTTTATGTTATCACTTATTTTCCACAACATATTAAACGTTTAAGCTTATTAATGACATTTATTGGTTTCGTGACGTTATGATTTATTTATTTACAAGTATGCACGCGTAACAATTCATAATGAAGGTTTGATCAAGGCTTAGGCGTAGAAATGGTAGCTTATGCGTAGAAATGGTAGCTTATGCGTAAACAGGAGAAGTATACGCGTAGACGCAAGCTTATGCGTGGGATCCTACTTACGCCGTAAAGAAATATTACGCGTAGGAAAAGGGTAACCTTATGCGTAGAGCTTACGCGGTGCGATATAACACCTTACGTAAGGCTTACTCGTAAGAGTAGACCTTATCGCGTAGTGGTCATGTTCACGCATATCCTTCACGGGATACGCCGTAGTCCCTTGTAGAACCTTACGCGAACGCTACGCGTAGATTTCTCTTACGCATAACCTTCTACGCGTAAGGTGATCCTTATGCGTAGATTGTTAATGACCTTGATTATGAATTTTACGTAGCGCACCTGAAATAAATTCATCATAGCAACAATATTAACACATACATCCATTCTAAAACAGATCATGGTATGAAAACACATTAAGCAGCTTTACGCAGTAAGATTGTTTGGCAGTAGTCTTAAACCCTAGAGCTTAAGGATTACGCATATGAAATCTAACCATGTAAATTGCACCAAAATTATTCTGGGAAGTCTTAGAAGCCTATGAAGTTGTCTTATGCAAGTTTTAACATTAAACAAGTTATGAATAAAAAATGCCCAAATCGTATGAACAAGAACCCTAAATTTCAATTCTGTCATTTTGGGTGTTTCTGGGCAAGTTCTAGCTATGGATAGGTTCAATTCAACACAAAAGCAACCTCATACAACAATCCTTTTAACCTAAAACACTCTCATTTGAAAACACCCAAACCACGCATAAACCCTAGTTTTCCAGATTCAATCAATTCATGTTTCTAGGTAAGTTTTGAGGATAAAAATGGTATTGTTGATGTCTTTAACACATTTTGACACAATCGTTTTGACCACAAACACTCACCAATGATTAAGTGTTCTTACACTTACGTGTAAAACCCAAAAATCACATTATCTCAAGATTTAACCGTTGGATTTATGAAAAATTCAAAACCATTGTTTAAAAACGTGTTATAAACACGAAATCGCATTCTGATTGATGATCCAATAACCGGATTTGAAGAAGGATTTTTGTGCGTAGGATTGGTTTGGTATAAGTAATAAATGTGAAGTGATGAAGTTAGGTGAGGAGTTTTATTAAAATAACTTTTGGATTTTGACAGTTTTAGTCCCTCCACCTTTTCCATTTTCATCCAAAGCCTTTTAACTTCCATTTTGGTTACCAAACGAAGCATACTTAGAAATAACATTGATGACACTCCCTCTCGACTTAAGAAATAATGAAAGGTTAGAAATTTTAGTCCGAGGAGTGTCAGTGAACCAGAAATGTGACCACCATTTAAAGAAACAACCGGGATTAGGTAACATGCAAGTACAATGTTATTTTGAAACAGTTAAGAATTTATTTTCTCCTCCTCAACACTTGATCGATAAAATACTGAATTTTGAAAGATTAGAGTGTTGACGGAAGAAATGTACTTGCCATGTTAAAAGAAATATAGATAGAAGAATATTTTTGTTGTTTTATATGATTTTATATTTTTGTATTTTGTTTTTGATAAATATTTACAAAAGAGGTTTTGGTGTTTCACTGGTTTTTAAGAGTTCATCCAGTTCCTCTTGAGTCAAACACCGCATACCAATTCGGTGGACCAACTCATTAAACCTAGCGGGAGCTAAAGCTTTGGTGAGAAGATCTGCCAATTGGTATTCTGTACCCACAAAATATAATTCAACAAAGACTGCTCCACGTGGTCCTTGATGAAGTGATATCGAAGATCGATGTGCTTTGATTTTGAGTGTTGAACTGAGTTGCACGAGATCTCAATAGCACTCGATTGTCGCAGACATCGATTCATCAAATACGTAACCATAGTCTTTGAGTTGTGTTCTCATCCAAATGACTTGAGCACAACACGCCTACATGGCTACATATTCGCCGCCGGTTGAGGCGTGATGTACAATCCTCGCTTCGATTGCCATGCCACCATTTTATCACCAAGAAATTGTAGAGCTCCCAAGTACTTTTACGAAATCTAAGCATCCTACGCGGGTCGTGGTCTCAAAAGCTATTAGTTCAAAGCCAGAATCCTTCGGATACCGGATACCCAAATTAATGGTTCCCTTGATGTATCGGAGGATTCTTTTAGCCTCAGAGAGGTGGGTTTCAGTTGGTCGCAATTGATAACGGGATCAAAGATAAACGGCAAAGACAATATCAGTCTGGCTGGCCGTTAGATACATGAGAGACCCAATAATACTTTGGTATTTTGTAGGGTCAACCAATTTCCCATGCAAATCAGTGCCAAGCTTCTTGGTATGTGCCATTGGTGTGGCATAAGTATCACAAGTATTCATTCTGAATTTGTTCAGAATTTCAAGGGCATATTTGGACTGACTCAAGAAAATACCACGGGGTGATTGATGAACTTGTAGTCCTAGAAAGAATGTAAGTTCACCCATCATGGACATTTCAAAATGTTTCTTCATTAGTTTTGCAAAAGCGATTGAGTACTTTTTATGAGTTGATCCAAAAATGATGTCATCCACATAAATTTGAACAATTAAAATATGTTCCCCGTGATATTGTATGAAAAAATTTGGGTCGACCGAACCTTTGGTAAAATTATTGGTAATGAGGAAAGATGATAGCTTATCATACCATGCCCGAGGGGCTTGTTTGAGACCATACGAGCTTTGTTCGGCTTGTAGACATGGTTCGAAGCGGGATCAACGAATCCTTCCGGCCGGCCGACATAAACTTTTTCTTTCGTTGACCATTCGAAAAGCGCTTTGACGTCCATCCGAAAGACCGTGATGTTCATATGAGCCGCGAACGCCAAAATATCCGAACGACCTCAAGACGAGCAACCGAGCAAATGATTCTTCAAAGTCAATACCCTCTTCCTGTCTATAACCCTTAGCCACAGGGCGATGACTTGTTTCGATGACATTCCATTCAAAGATCCAATTTGTTCTTCCAAATCCATTTTAAACCAATGACGTAGACCCCTGTTGGTCTTTCAACCAGTTCCCATACTTCAAGACCTTTGAATTGGTTGAGTTCTTCTTGCATGGATTCAATCCAGTTATCTTTTGTTATTACATCCTTAATGTTTTGGGTTTGGTTGGCGACGGTGAGTGCATAAATGCAATGTTCACCGCTCAGTGTGAAGACGTTGTCTCGTAACGACCGGTTGATTCGGGTTTGCCAATAATATTTTCCAAAGGATGGTCTTTTGTCCATCTATGTGTAGAGGGTTGATGTTGGTATACATTATGCAGATTTTGAGGATTCAAATGGCTTGTAGATGATTCCGCGACATTCGGTGCAGCTTCAATAGCAAACGGGTTGAAGAACGCATTTGGATCAAAATCTGCAGGTGGGGGTACTTCATTAAGAACACCATCAGCCGGTTCATCATTGTTGGATGCGGTTTGTTCAACTGCTGTGTTGAGTCAACCGGTGGTGCATCTTCAACAAGTAGTTGTTGTAGCAGTGTATCGGTATTAGAGTATTATCGTGTTGAGTAGCCGAAACAAATGATACACCGAGCACGCTCATCAATATCGCCACCGAACAGGAGCAAATAGTCTTTCCATTTGTTAACGAGTAAGCTGAGGGCTTGTATCAGCTGATGATGGGGTTTGGGGGATGTTTAAGCGGTTGTGACCGGTTCCAAGCTTATACTCGTAAGCCATCTCAGTGAGTTCATCAAAATTAGCATGAATCGTTTCTATAACCTGCTTTGTCCGACGATTCCGTGATCCGTAACCTTTAGAATTCTCACAATATCCAATAAAGACTCCAATGTCAGCTTTGGCTTTGAACTTTCCAAAGTCATCATGATCATTACTCGGATAGCAAAGAGATCCAAAGACATGAAAGTGTTTGAGATTCGGTTTACGGTTGTGGAGAAGCTCAAATGGTGTTTTGTTGTGGCGTTTAGTAATCATTGAGCAATTCTGAGTGTAGCATGCAATTGAGACGACTTCACCCACAAGTAATCTGGAAGTTTAGCATTGATTAACATCGTTCGCAGCTTCCACTAACGCATCGGTTTTCAGGTCTTTCAACAACTCCGTTTGTTTCGTGTGCGGGCAATAGATGTTTGATGCTCAATTCCCACTTTCTCATAATATTCCCGAAGAGTTTGATTCACAATTTCAGTTCCTTTGTCGGGCTCAATTTGTCTAACGGTGTTCGGAGTGAATTTGAATTTTCGTGAGAAAGGTGATGATCATCTGTGGAGCTTGATCTTTACTTCAAGAAAATAAACCCAAGTCCATCTTGAGTAGTCATCAACAATTACCAAATGTAGCGCTTTGCCATTTATCGTCTCAGAGGCAGATCGGGCCACACAAATCCATGTGAAGAAGATGAAGCACATGCCGAGAGCTGTGTTCCACCTTTGAAGGAAAATGAGCACGAGTGCTTTTCCTTGTTCACAAGCCGAGCATAGGTTATCTTTAGAATACCGAATCTCGAGACCTTCAACAAGTTTGTGTCGAGCAAGGTTGGTGATGGTTTGAAAGTATAGATGTGAGAGACGCACTGCCATAGCCAAGATTTTGTAGATGTAGCCTTTGAGAGTAAACAAATGGGAGATGAAGCGATCATGTCTTGCATGGAGATAGTGTAGAGATTGGATGAGCGCTGGCCGACATAAGATCATTTCCTTGAAGATCACTTAATGAAACAAGTTTTCCCCGAAAGCTACTTCCAAGTCTCCATCACAAAATTGACCAACCGAGAATAGATTGTGACCGAGGCCTTCCACATAATAAACCCCGCTAATTTCGATGTTGCCATTGATGTAATCTCTGTAGCCCATGATAGCTGCGAAGTGATCATTCCCCGACCGACAAAGGCCAATGAACTTTGAAACAAAGTTTGATAAAGCTTTAAGGTTGCTCGTCATGTGTCGGGAACACCGCTATCAACAATCCAAAGGATGATCCTCAGATCACATGCATTAGAACTGAGGCATCTAATAATGATGGAATAGAAGTAGATGTGGAACCCGGTAAGTTAGAGGGTTCCAAAGCAGTTATAGTAGAAATACACACATCAATAACTTAAGGCATCCATTTAAATCCTAGTGTATTATGTATCCATTTCTGCCATCTCCAACTAGTCTTAGCTTTAGTCTTAGTGAATGCACTAGGTGGTACAACAATCCTTGGAGGTGATACTAGAACTACAAGGACATCAATGTGGTTCTTAGAATCTAAAGAGGACGGTCTACCAAGCACAGAGTTAGAAGCAGTAGTGGGCCTAGAGGTATTTCGGGTCTTAGGATTCCTTAAACGAGACAAGATAGCCTTAGCAACACATTTATCATGACAATCAGAACGCATACTTTTACGACAAACAACACAAGAAGCATCGATCAATATCAAAAGTACTAAAGGTTCAAGATTTGTTACAACACTTTTTCCATTACATTTGCCGACGCAATATCTAAAGTGGGTGCAACCGGAGTCTTATTCAAAGTCCTACGGTGTTCTTCTACTTCAACATTCTTTATTTGTCATTTCTTAGGTCGCAACTTCCTATTCTTCTTTGTAGTGCTCCTAGGTCGTGAAGTGCGGACATTTGGAAAAAGGCAACTAGTCCTGTTTCAAAGAGGAAGCACATTAGTAACTTATGTTTTGTCAGTAGGTATTCTGGGGACATGATTGCTAAGTGTTACTGTGCAATTCTCTTAATTATGCTGTTTGAACTTGTTCATACTTTCCTAACATTTCCTTTAACTTAGAGATAGTGTGCACCAAATTTTGATTTTCGAACGAGATTTACAAAGAAAATTCATGACTTCTTTGGTGTGTGCAAGATAATGATCAAGTTCGTTTGATGCTTCATCACGAGTCTGTTTGAGTAAATCAAATATGACACCATATTCCTTTTAACTTTTGCAAGTTCTTGTTCATATTTTGAGATTTGATACTTAAAAAGACACGCTTTGATCATCCAGCTTGCTCAACTTTAGGATCGTAGAATGTTTTGCACGCGAATGGCCGGTGAGTTTGTGTTGAAAATCAAGTTGTTGATCGTGAATATCTTTTTGACACCAATTAAGACGACGTATTGCATTTGAAAGCTCATTTGACAATCGTTTATTTTCAATTGTTAAAGACTCGATCTGATGCACCATATCAGTATTCACACCATTATCAACAGAATCATAATCAGCAGAGATATCATCAGAAATTAAGTTAACATGAAGATTATTTGCAGCTTATTTATGTGTGTTTGTTTCATTCACGGAGATGATTACATCTCAACTTCTCTATTTAAGGGGAGTTCGCTACGACTTTGTTTATTTTGTCATCATTAATATGACAAAATAAATACAAGAATGAAACAATGGGAATGAAGATTATCGTCATTGAAGATTGCTGAATTTCATGAAGATAGTTTTGTAATATCAAATAGGGGAAGATTGTTGGGCCATATACAATCATGTATATGTGATTAGAACTACACACAAAAATATACACGTCCCATATATTATTAGTTAGTTCATAGCTTCAAGGTTGAAAAACCCTATCACTATTAAGAGTGATCGTATTAATAATATTGAGGCTTAGTCTGATATTATTACTGTATTCTGCTATTCTTATTGTTCTCGTTCTTCTAGCCTTATGAGTAGATTCTGATACTCATTAAAGTTACATGTAGAATTCCACTTAGTAGTTTTGTATTTATACAAGATTGCTAAACCCTTTATAAGTTAAAGGTTAAAGATCCATATAACAACAACTGCTATCACTTGGGATCTACATGTGGTATCGATCGCCAAGGAAATTCTACATAAGAAGAACGAGTACGATCCAAATTGAAGTTTGCAGTGGATGGCCATTTTTTACACATCATCCAGTGATCCAAACAAGAAGGTAAAATTTTGTGTTAACTGTCATGATTCTTATCAAACCTTGCTTAAAGATCTTGAACTTAAAACGAAGTCATAGAGCGAATGACCAGGGCTGAGAAACTAGAATATTTATTTAATCTAGAAGAAGTTGAAGCTAAAGTTCTTGTTTATAAAGAGAATGACTAAGCTTGGATGAAAATTACAACCAACTAGAGTATCAATTAAACTCAGTGATTGGAAGTTAGGTTGTAAGATATCGTAGTTGAAAAGCTCACCAAGGAAAGGGATGATCTTTTACAAAAACTTTACTAGTCAATCTTGTGAATCTATGAAAAGTGAAAGTTTAGGTGAGAAGAATGATACACTAGAATCACCTACACAAACTGATAAGATTGATAGGAATAAGGTCAACATTGAAGATTGGGTTGAATGTGATGATAAAGTAGTTCCTGAAGGTTTTTCAAAGGTTAAAAAGAAAAAGAGCTTGAAGTCTGTGAAGTTTGTTGAACCTTTAGAAACCAAACCTGTTAAAAGTCACAAAAAGACTAATAAACACCCTAGGAACAACAACAATAGTCCTAGAGGTAATCAAAGAAACTGGAATGGGATGATAACTCAACAACTAGGGAAGAATTTTGAGTTTTAGAATAAAGCTTATGTTTCAGGAAGTTTTGATCATCTGCAAAGATACATGTAAACACAAGAAACCAGTTAGTGATCAAAAGCATGTATGGAACAACTCAAGGAGGATTCACCATAGAAATTTTTCAAGTGATTCTAAATATCCTCAACAAACAAGGTTTTTAACCCATCGCCAGCTGCTTACTCAACAAGGATTCAAACAAATTGATAGGCCTAAAAGTGACAAGATCGAGACTTTCTCAAAGTATCGATAGGTTATCCCGGCAAGCTAGGCCAAAAGAAAGTACCGCTAGGCCAAACTTAGAGGTTAGTGTTGTTAAGGCTTAGCGAGATGGGTTTGAAACCTAAACAAGAAGAATTCGATGTTTCTAAAAACAAGAATTCATCAAAGATCTTAACACGATATGATTATGTTGATGCTTATGGAAGATTCAAGTCTATTCCGCTTGGGACTTCAAAAGCATTAATTTTTAATGTATTGTATGCATAGCAATTCATAGAAAGTGGGTGATTGAGAATTGCTATGGTGTATGGTGTTAGTTAACATGAAGGTTTATGGTGTTTATTCAATGTAATGCTTCAAAGTACCGGCTGCACTTATCAAGTACCGGAGTGCAAGTTATGATTGGTCAAGTTTGCCGCAGAAACAATATTGAAATTTGATAGGGAAGACAAGATTTTGTGTCACTAATTAGAGATTAGTTAGTTGGGACGCTTTGTGTGCGTCATCGCTGACGTGGTTGACCGACATATCCCGAAAGTAATGCTGCTATCTTTGTACGATATTGGGTAACACATGGTTTGATTTCTCGGATGCTTTATGGTTATTATTTTTGAGAATTCAAGAGCAGTTAACATAAATTCTCGGGGAAGTGTATACAAGTT
The DNA here is from genome assembly GCA_910596185.1 of Chrysanthemum makinoi. Classification (NCBI taxonomy): domain Eukaryota; kingdom Viridiplantae; phylum Streptophyta; class Magnoliopsida; order Asterales; family Asteraceae; genus Chrysanthemum; species Chrysanthemum makinoi. Next base: position 68,300,359 of record OU343216.1, on the reverse strand, counting down.
GCTTATCTTCTTCACGTGTTCCCTATTCGATGATTACAAAAAAGGAAGAAGTTAACATGAAGATTATTTGTACTTATTTATGTGTGTTTGTTTCATTCACGGAGATGATTACATCTCAACTTCTCTATTTAAAGGAAGTTCGCATACCCACTTTGTTTATTTTGTCATCATTAATATGACAAAATAAATACAAGAATGAAACAATGGGAATGAAGATTATCGCCATTGAAGATTACGTTTGAATTTCATGAAGATAGTTTTGTAATATCAAATAGGGAAGATTGTGGGCCATATACAATCATGTATATGTGATTAGAACTACACACAAAAATATACACGCCCCATATATTATTAGTTAGTTCATAGCTTCAAGGTTGAAAAACCCTATCACTATTAAGAGTGATCGTATTAATAATATTGAGGCTTAGTCGATATTATTACTGTGTTCGCTATTCTTATTGTTCGTGTTCTTCTTAGCCTTACTGAGAGAGATTCCATACTATTAAAGTTACATGTGTAGAATTCCACTTAGTAGTTTTGTATTTATACAAGATTGCTAAACCCTTTATAAGTTAAAGGTTAAAGATCCATATAACAACAACTGTCTACTTAATTGGGATCTACATGTGGTATCACGCCAAGGGAAATTCTACATAAGAAGAACGAAAGTATGATCCAAAGTTGAAGTTTTGGTGCTGATGGCCATTTTTACACATCATCCAGTGATCCAAACAAGAAGGTAAAATTTTGTGTTAACTGTCATGATTCTTATCAAACCTTGCTTAAAGATCTTGAACTTGAAAAAACGAGTCATAGAACAAATTAGCCTGCAGAAACTAGAATATTTATTTAATCTAGAAGAAGTTGAAGCTAAAGTTCTTGTTTATAAAGAGAATATGAAGCTTGGGACAGAAAATTACAACCAACTAGAGTATCAATTAAAACTCAGTGATTGGAAGTTAGGTTGTAAGATATCAGAAGTTGAAAAGCTCACCAAGGAAAGGGATGATCTTTTACAAAAACTTGCTAGTCAATCTTGTGAATCTATGAAAAGTGAAAGTTTAGGTGAGAAGAATGATACACTAGAATCACCTACACAAACTGATAAGATTGATAGGAATAAGGTCAACATTGAAGATTGGGTTGAACGTGATGATAAAGTAGTTCCCTGAGGTTTTTCAAAGGTTAAAAGAAAAAAGAGCTTGAAGTCGTGAAGTTTGTTGAACCTTTAGAAACCAAACTCGTTAAAAAGTCACAAAAGACTAATAAAAACCCTAGGAACAACAACAATAGTCCTAGAGGTAATCAAAGAAACTGGAATGGGATGATAACTCAACAACTAGGGAAGAATTTTGAGTTTTAGAATAAAGCTGTTATGTTTGTGGAAGTTTTGATCATCTGCATAAAAGATACATGTAAACACAAGAAACCAGCTTAGTGATCAAAAGCGGTATGGAACAACTCAAGGAGGATTCACCATAGAAAATTTTCAAGTGATTCTAAATATCTCAACAAAGAGGTTTTTAACCCATCGCAGTTGCTTACTCAACAAGGATTCAAACAAATTGATAGGCCTAAAGTGACAAGATCGACTTTTCAAAGTAACTGATAGGTTATCCCGGCACCGCTAGGCCAAAAGAAAGTACCGCTAGGCCAAACTTAGAGGTTAGTGTTGTTAAGGCTTCAAATGAGATGGGTTTGGAAACTAAACAAGAAGAATTCGGTTTCCAAAACAAGAATTCATCAAAGATCTTAACACGATATGATTATGTTGATGCTTATGGAAGATTCAAGTCTATTCCCGCTTGGGACTTCAAAAAGCATTAATTTTAATGGGGTATTGTATGCATAGCAATTCATAGAAAGTGGGTGATTGAGAATTGCTATGGTGTATGGTGTTAGTTAACATGAAGGTTTATGGTGTTTTATTCAATGTATCGTTCAAGTACCGCTGCACTTATCAAGGCAATCGGAGTGCAAGTTATGATTGGTCTAAGTTTGTTTCGCTATAAACAATATTGAAATTTGATAGAAGACAAGAGATTTTGTGTCACTAATTAGAGATTAGTTAGTTGGGACGCGTTTGTGTACGCACTGCTCGCCAGGTTGACCGTATTGCCATATCTAAAGTATCAAGCTATCTTTGTACCATATTGGGTAACACATGGTTTGATTTCTCGGATGCTTTATGGTTATTATTTTTGAGAATTCAAGAGCCGGTTAACATAAATTTCGTGTGAAGTGTATACAAGTTGCTTATCTTCACAGGTTCCCTATTCGATGATTACAAAAAGGGGAAGAAGTTAACATGAAGATTATTTGCAGCTTATTTATGTGTGTTTGTTTCATTCACGGAGATGATTACATCTCAACTTCTCTATTTAAGGGGAAGTTGCCCAGTACGACTTTATTTTGTCATCATTAATATGACAAAATAAATACAAGAATGAAACAATGGGAATGAAGATTATCGTCATTGAAGATTGCTGAATTTCATGAAGATAGTTTTGTAATATCAAATAGGGGAAGATTGTTGGGCCATATACAATCATGTATATGTGATTAGAACTACACACAAAAATATACACGTCCCATATATTATTAGTTAGTTCATAGCTTCAAGGTTGAAAAACCCTATCACTATTAAGAGTGATCATATTAATAATATTGAGGCTTAACTGATATTATTAATGTGTTCTCTATTCTTATTGTTCGTTCTTCTTAGCCTTATGAGTAGATTCCGATACTCATTAAAGTTACAGGTAGAATTCCACTTAGTAGTTTTGTATTTATACAAGATTGCTAAACCCTTTATAAGTTAAAGGTTAAAGATCCATATAACAACAACTGCCTACTAATTGGGATCTACATGTGGTATCACGCCAAGGGAAATTCTACATGTAAGAAACGAAAGTACCGATCCAATGAAGTTTGCAGTGATGGCCATTTTTACACATCATCCAGGATCCAAACAAGAAGGTAAAATTTTGTGTTAATCGTCATGATTCTTATCAAACCTTGCTTAAAGATCTTGAACTTGAAAAAACGAGTCATAGAACAACTAGGGCTGAGAAACTAGAATATTTATTTAATCTAGAAGAAGTTGAAGCTAAAGTTCTTGTTTATAAAGAGAATGACGAAGCTTGGACAGAAAATTACAACCAACTAGAGTATCAATTAAAACTCAGTGATTGGAAGTTAGGGTAAGATAGGTTGAAAAGCTCACCAAGGAAAGGGATGATCTTTTACAAAAACTTGCTAGTCAATCTTGTGAATCTATGAAAAGTGAAAGTTTAGGTGAGAAGAATGATACACTAGAATCACCTACACAAACTGATAAGATTGATAGGAATAAGGTCAACATTGAAGATTGGGTTGAACGTGATGATAAAGTAGTTCTGAAGGTTGGTTTTCAAAGGTTAAAAAGAAAAAGAGCTTGAAGTCTGTGAAGTTTGTTGAACCTTTAGAAACCAAACCTGTTAAAAGTCACAAAAGACTAATAAAAACCCTAGGAACAACAACAATAGTCCTAGAGGTAATCAAAGAAACTGGAATGGGATGATAACTCAACAACTAGGGAAGAATTTTGAGTTTTAGAATAAAGCTTGCTATGTTTGTGGAAGTTTTGATCATCTGCGCATATACATGTAAACACAAGAAACCAGTTAGTGATCAAAAGCAGGTATGGAACAACTCAAGGAGGATTCACCATAGAAATTTTTCTAGTGATTCTAAATATCCTCAACAAAGAAGGTTTTAACCCATCGCCAGTGCTTACTCAACAAGGATTCAAACAAATTGATAGGCCTAAAGTGACAAGATCAGTACTTTCTCAAAGTAATCGATAGGTTATCCCGGTACCGCTAGGCCAAAAGAAATCTTGCTAGGCCAAACTTAGAGGTTAGTGTTGTTAAGGCTTCAGCGAGATGGGTTTGGAAACCTAAACAAGAAGAATTGATGTTTCAAAACAAGAATTCATCAAAGATCTTAACACGATATGATTATGTTGATGCTTATGGAAGATTCAAGTCTATTCTGGCTTGGGACTTCAAAAGCATTAATTTTTAATGTATTGTGTGCATAGCAATTCATAGAAAGTGGGTGATTGAGAATTGCTATGGTGTATGGTGTTAGTTAACATGAAGGTTTATGGTGTTTATTCAATGTAATCAAAGAAAGCACCGCTAGCACTTATCAAATCTGGAGTGCAAGTTATGATTGGTAAGTTTGTCTTGCAGAAACAATATTGAAATTTGATAGGGAAGACAAGCAGATTTTGTGTCACTAATTAGAGATTAGTTAGTTGGGACGTTTGTATGCGATCGTGTTGACCGACATATCCGAAAGTACGCTATCTTTGTACGCATATTGGGTAACACATGGTTTGATTTCTCGGATGCTTTATGGTTATTATTTTTGAGAATTCAAGAGCAGGTTAACATAAATTTCAGGGGAAGTGTATACAAGTTGCTTATCTTCACAGGTTCCCTATTCGATGATTACAAAAAGGGGAAGAAGTTAACATGAAGATTATTTGCGGCTTATTTATGTGTGTTTGTTTCATTCACGGAGATGATTACATCTCAACTTCTCTATTTAAGGGAAGTTAGTACATCGACTTTGTTTATTTTGTCATCATTAATATGACAAAATAAATACAAGAATGAAACAATGGGAATGAAGATTATCGTCATTGAAGATTGCTGAATTTCATGAAGATAGTTTTGTAATATCAAATAGGGGAAGATTGTTGGGCCATATACAATCATGTATATGTGATTTGATACAACAAAACTACATATGCTTCAATGAAGATAATTGAAGGACTTAATATGCATAATGGAGATTCTACAAGTCGATGGAGTATATGCAAAATACTTATCTTTATTAAAGATATCAGAGGATCTTGTATAGAAGATTACAGAAGATATTGTTTTACTTGTAGGTTAAGTTTGTAACCCTAGCACCTCTATTATATAAAGAGATGACAGGCACGTAGTTTAACATGTGATTAGAACTACACACAAAAATATACACGTCCCATATATTATTAGTTAGTTCATAGCTTCAAGGTTGAAAAACCCTATCATTATTAAGAGTGATCGTATTAATAATATTGAGGCTTAGTCGATATTATTATCGTGTTCTGCTATTCTTATTGTTCGTGTTCTTCTTAGCCTTACTGAGTAGATTCCGCATACTCATTAAAGTTACAGGTAGAATTCCACTTAGTAGTTTTGTATTTATACAAGATTGCTAAACCCTTTATAAGTTAAAGGTTAAAGATCCATATAACAACAACTGTCTACGAATTGGGATCTACAAAGATATGGCAAAGAATGTAATAACACAAAGATTATGGATATCAGCACAGATAACATCTTCCAAGAGTCGATCAACATATTTTCTCAACAGTTTCTTTTTACATTTAGTGTTTGAAATCGATGTTTCTGTTTTCTCGAAAACTATTTTCATGAGACCAAGTTCCTTGTGAAAATCCTTTTCCTAATATAGTGCATAATTTTTCAAAATTTTGACATGGGGTAAAATTCTTTTCTGAAGAATATCTCTATGTTCTCGCGCCATTGGCGAGGTAAAATGTTGAACTTTTATTTCAGAATGAAATTCAAACTCACGTTCCAAAATTTTGAGGTCAGATAAGAAAGTGTCAAAGTATTTGATAACGCGACAACTTTCGGCATTAGTTTTTACTTCACTAAGTGAAGGTAAAGGACCATTAATTTGTGCACCTTTTGGTTGAGGACTGACTTCAGAAACTGGTGTGATAACCAAAGGGATGTTAGAAGTATCTTGTTGTGTGACAAAAGTTACGGCTTTTGAATAGTTAAATGGTTTGTTGTAAACGACATTTTCCATTTTTGACCGACTCTTGTCATCAGCATCTAATTCTCCATCCGATTATATTCAACAACATCATAATAGAATCATCAATTCTATGTTCTTTGTAGACTTCAGGATTTGGTTTGAATGCTTTGGTTGAAAGCTTAGGTTTGTAATCAGCAAGATTCGGTCCATATCCATTTGGATTTGGTTTGAAAGAAAACTTTTGAATCGTTGTGATTGATTCACCATGTTTATAAACAACCATTTTAAACTCTTTGATTTTGTTTTGTAAGTCGACAATTTCCTCAAGATAGTCATCTATTCGTTTCGTTGAATACATTTTGTACTCAGAGAAGGCTTTTTGACAAGTTAACAACTCAACCTTGGCTTTTTGAGTTTCCAAAGTAAGAGCGTTAAGTTGTTGTTTATGTTCATGTTTCATTTGTTCTATTTGAGACAACAAAGCATTCTTCGAAGCGGCTAGATCACAAATCTGTCGTTCCAAATATTTTTCATTTTGGTGTGATTTGGTAAAAGCGGCTTCAAAACCTTTTTCACGGTTTTCTTGAGTTTTGAAAAAGTTGAGTTGTCGATTTAAGCATTCATTATCCTGGTTAACCAGTGCATTTTCTCTTTTAATTTCGTGCAAATTTTCAAACGAGAATGTTGGTCTTTAATTAAGGTCAAGAGCTCAGTTTCTCTGTCAGACAAAAGCTCATTTTGATCATCAAATATAACTACGGGATC
>OU343216.1:68242690-68293668 GCA_910596185.1 Chrysanthemum makinoi | reverse complement strand
ATTTCACTTACACATCAAACCATAACACAAAGTGTAGTATAAATGGAATTCTAGAGAGAAAGTTAGAGGTTTAGGGAACTTAGTGAGAGAAAGTGAAAGATATTATTATGAGCTCCAACTCTCTACCTTGGGAGGTAGAGAGTAGTTATAATCTTACATAAAAAAGCGCCACCTGGAGTACGTGGATCGGGCATCTGAGTGGGTAAAGACCGTCCAGTCCTCCCGCGGTGTTACTTAACTAAATACTACTTAACATAATAACTACGACTCTGAGCTTTCTAGCGATTACATATACTTGAGGTGACCGACTCTTTAATACTGGGAATTTCTAATTCCTAACAATCTCCCCCTAAAGGAGGTCACCTCAAACATATACTAAAATGACATTGAATACAATCGGATATTACATTAACAATTGATCTTGCATTCTTGATGTAGTACTTTGCTTAGGCTTCGTAGTCATTGATTCCACTCATTGCATGTTTGGTTAATCCAAGTGGAGGTCTTTTCTTGATCCGCGTGATAATAATGTTGAGCGACTTTTGAGATCATCGGTAATAGAAAATCTACGATACATCCATTGTGGTGTTGGTATTATGTGATGTTGTGACTTTCGGACCGACATGCTCACATTATGGATCATGATATCTTCTCATCAGAGTAGCGGAAGCTTTAGTTGATTCATGATATTGGCGGTAATGCGAAGCATGGAGTTAGAATATCGAGTCATTGATGCACTAATCATGATTTCTTTTGATATGAATGTGTTGAGTGAGCATGCGGCTATGGATTGACGCTTCATTACGATCGGTACGCAAGCGTCGGGGTGTACACGCATAAGAGTTAGCAATAAAGCCGAAGTGTCTTTGATCACTTTCGATGAATTGAATACCACGGCCCGCGGTTCCCGTTGATCGATTACAAGTACACTGTGATCGGGTATAATTCAGAATTTCCTTGTGAGTTGTTTGTTGCTCTAGAGCGTTCTCAAAGCGGAGCGTCTCAAAGAAGACAACGAATTGAGTGAACCGGCGATTTCGTCCTTGATTGATGAAAAGAGATTTGAAAAAAAATCGTGTATTGCTCAATAGAAATTGTTTTGCAATATACGAAGGTTTTAATGAAAATCAATTATCAATCATAAAACACCTTTTGATTTGAAAAATTAGTACACGGTCGACGTGCTAATGAAAAGAGTTTTAAAGCACAAAGACGGGTTTTTCAAAGGTATCCGTCAATCCATAACACGAACCGGGATTGATTCAAAAGAATGAATAAGCCCCATTGTTTACATTTAGGTTGTCACATGGTTGATCTATATAATAGATCTCACATGCCAACTACCAGGAGCTTGTTAGATGTTGGCTCGGAAGGCTTTCCATCTTCATTGAATATGTAAACACATCACTTTCGGATGTTACGGCAATACCACAAGGATAATTCGTAGGACTCAAGATATAATCTCTCTTTCCACATTGTGTGAAACAGAGAGTCTTCATTGAAAGTGTCCTAATGAGATTTATTGATGATCTCGTGGCTCTAGACTCAATTTGTGCATATTTGGATTCCTATATAGGAGACTAGGAGAGGTCTCCTCCTTCAATATCAACAATCTCTGAAAAGTAGATAGATAATGTCGGTTCCCGTGAGAATGAAACAAGTCCTTTTAAGAGGAACTTGAGTGGTTTGGAAAGTTGAAGTGCAGTCGTCCTTTGGGTCCATGGCGTCTTGTCTTCAATACCGATGTTACCATGGTAGCATATGAATTGAACCGGTTTTACCCTAAGGTTGAATAAATGGAGGGCTATTTGTTTTCACCCTTTTCTCATTCAATTCCTTTTAATTCTTCACCCCTTGATTGCTTACGAGACTTCATAGCAAGAACCTTGTTGGGTTTATTCGGTACTAGCTCGATCTTGATCCACTTTCTTCCCATATCTCATTTTTCTCCTTTTATCATCACACCTAAGAACTCTACACAAACTAGTGGATAGTCCACGGTAGATCCCTCCGTTACGGCGGATCATGGGAACACATACCTAACCTTATCGTCCTTATATCACCATACATAATGTAAAGTTGGTCGGTCTTTTGGTATTGTTCATCTGCCATAGGAACCAATTGAAAACCATTTGAAAATCAATCAAGATACTTATGATATATTATCAAAGCATTTTGTACCAGAATTGTTTTTGATATTTTTAGAACAAGAACTCCCCCTCAACATGTGCATCAAGTATTTGAAATATTTTGCACACGGAGGCAAGAGGAAAATTAACTTCTTTGATTACCATTTTCTAAAAGATATCAACATCACTTCCCTAATCAAATCAAGTAGATAAAGCATTTTGGGGAAGGATGAGATTTTCATGATTTTGCTCCCCTCTGATATGTGCCTAGAGATTTGAAAAGAGTTTTGCACATTAGGAAAAACTGCATTGAGATAAATGATCACGTTTCAAATCTTAGTGGTTTAAGATAGATGCTCCCCTTCAACATGTGCATGGAAAATTTGAAATCGTTTGTCACATGTGGGAGGAAACATACTAATCCTTATAAAACCATTTATCAATTATCGGTTTAAATCAATTTAAATCACACATTCTCCCCGATCACAATTATCAAATCATTTGAGATTTGTGATCTCTTATAGATTTAAATTGATTTTGAAAGCTTTTAAGGAGAAGTTTGTGACTTGATTATGGCGTTTTAGCGATAATGATCGGATTTAAACTTTAAACTCCATTGATAAAACATGCATGAATATCTTTTGAAAACAATTTAATGCCAAATAACTTTTTAATTTAAATGAAATCATTCTCCCCCTCAATCAATGACATAGGTTGTTGATTGAGAGATTGATATTTTGACAAATAAGTCAGATGATTATCAAAAATAGAGGCTGAGTTATTTTTCAAAGCATTAGTTTTCATGAGATAAATGTTTAAAGAATCGAGCATGGAATTTTGAAAACATGATAAAGTATGGCTTTCTTTCTTTTAAAAGCAGGTTCTTGCACGAAATGACAATAAACCATTTTTTCTCTTTCTCTCAAAAATATTTTTTTGATTTTTTGATTTTTTTTAAGAATTGAACAACATCTAAAGTCCGTGTCATTCTTTGAATGACATCACAAAGACGTAGATATTATGAACAGAAAAACATGACCAATTGAATTAATATTTTTATTTATATTTATTTTTGAAGATTTTTGAATTTTTCATATTTTTATGGATTTTGAAAATTTTATAATTTTCTATTTGATTTTTGAGAGTTTTATAATTTTGTATTTTGCTTTTCGAATAAGTATTTACAAGAGATAGATGAAGGAAACCTTTTACTCCTCGTCTTCCTCACGAAGGCGTTTGAGTGTTACGGTTGAAGGCTTTTCAAGCCAAGTCGTGGAAGAATAAACTCAAAGCGTTCTCTTGGAAGAGCTTTGGTGAAGATGTCGCTAAGCGATATTCGAGACCTCACAAAATAGAGTTCCACCACACCTTTTTCTACTTGTTCCCTGATGAAATGATGTCGAATGTCGATATGCTTTGCTCTTGAGTATTGAACGTTGTTGCATGAGAGAGCAATAGCACTTTATTATCCGCGATCAGAGAGGATTTTGTTGAATTGAAGCCATAGTCGGATAATTGAGATCTCATCCATAAGATTTGAGCACAACAGGATGACATGGCTATGTATTCAACCTCTGTAGAGGAAATAGAAGTACTCATTTGCTTCTTTGAAGACCAGATCACTAGCTTATCACCCAAAAGCGAGCACCTCGGGCGTGCTTGGCAGGTATCTTGACAACCTGCATGATCAGCATCTGCATAGGCCGTTAGTGACATACCGGTGTCCTTGGGGTACCATAGTCCCATATTGATGGTTCCTTGGAGATACCGAAAGACCCGTTTACTGCTTCAAGGTGCTTTTTAGTAGGCTTAGCACGGTATCTACACACATGCAAGCGGCCGAACAAGATATGCGGTCTACTAGCGGTGAGGTACATGAGGATCCAATCATACTCGATATTTCGTTTGGTCAATCATGATCCCTGAGTGGTCCTCATCTAGTTTGGTTCGATCTATCATGGGGGTGTCAGCGGTCACTTGAATCAAATCCAAATTTCTTTAAAATCTCATTTGCATATTTAGATTGATTTATAAAAATGCCTCAGGGACTTTTTGAAATTTGTAATCCCAAGAAAAATGACATTTGTCCCATCATTGACATTTGAAACTTTGAACTCATTTCATTTGAAAACGATCACATTCCATTGGGTGCATGGGGAAAAATAATATCATCAACATAAATTTGAACATGAGTTAAATGTTTGCACGACTTCACGGTGAACAATGTAGGATCAATTGCTCCTTTCTTTGAATCCGTTGATAGAAGAAACTTTGACGGTGTATCATACCATGCCCTTGGAGCTTGCTTTAAACCGTAAAGAGCCTTCTTGAGGCGATAAGCGTGAGTAGGATGCTCTTGATTCACAAATCCTTGGGTTGGGCGGCGTAGGCGACTTCTTTAAGATCTCCGTTCAATGCGTTTTCACATCCATCGATAGAACTACCATGTTCTTACTAGCGGCATTAGCGAGAAGATTACGATTGCCTCGATTAGAGCAAGCGAGAGCAAAAGATTCTTCAAATTCAATACCCTCCTCTTGGCGGTATCCTTTAGCAACTAATCGAGCCTTGTTCTTCAACACATCACCATGCTCATCAAGTTTCACTTTGAAGATCCATTTATGAGCTATAATCATAGCGGTATGGGCGGTACTAACTCCATACATCAAGTCGATCAAACTCATGAATTTCATCTTGCATGGCATTGAACCAACTATCTTCATTCATGGCGGTTTTAACATCTTTTGGTTCGATCTTAGATAGTTCGGAGTTGAAGAAGCACCATAAGGCATCGGTTGCAAGTTGTTTCGGGTTGATCTGGGCGAGAGGATTACCAATGATGTTGTCTAATGGATGATCGTGAGTCCATTTTCTGAGGTGTTCATGTGGCAGTTGTTGAGGGGCTGAGGTAGGCGAGTCGATGTCTCACGAAGAAGATGGTTACGATGATGATTCAGGAGTAGCAAATATGTTTTCAAATGGAGCATCTTCAGGGGTAGCAAAGGGATTAACTTCATCATTGATGCCAGAAACATTTCCATGATGTACATTTGAAGAATGATGATTTGTTGATGAGGCTGAAGGATCGGCGAGTGCTTCTTGACTTAAAGATATTGAGGCGAGGATTGACTTCATTCACGAGAATATGAGCATCCTCATTGTAGGGATCAACACCTCATTAGTAATTGAATCATAAATTCATCAAACATAGGATCAAACAATTTCTTTAAATCATCTTGAGATGGAGGTACATATGGAGTTTCTTGAGAAGAGTTTGGAACAAGGGATGAACCAATGGGGTTGTTTTGAAGTCTTGGTCTGGTGGGTGTCCAGGAGCCATTTGACCGTCGACTCATCAAGCGTAGCGTGAATGGTTTCCATGATATTTCGGGTTCTTTTGTTATAGATTCGGTATCCCTTTTGTTTGGTGCATATCCTACAAATACTCCAATGTCAGCTTTAGCCCTAAGTTTGCCTAAGTCTTGACCCTCATTGGTTGGATAATACAATGCACCAAACACCGCGAAGGAAGAGAGATTAGGTTTTCTGTTGTGGACAAGTTCATATGGTGTCTTTCCATGAGCGATTATGAATCGAGAGCGATTTTGTGTGTAGCATCGGTGGCAATAGCTTACGCGGAGAAACATTGGAACTTTGAGTAAATCGGCATTGTTCTAGCGGCTTCTACAAGAGTTGATTTAGATCTTTCAACTACACCGTTACGTTGAGGAGTTAGTGGAACACTTCTTTGATGGCTGATTCCAATGCTTTCATAGAATTCACTAAGTGGTTTGTTAACAAACTTCAGTTCCATTAATGCATGGGATAATTACGGCGGTTTTGTTAAGTCGAACACAAATTGTTTGATAAGTTTGATGATGATATGGGAGTTTCATCCTTTGTCCTTAGAACTTGACCAGGTGAATCTAGAGTAATCATCAACTATTACTAACACATATTTCTTCCCAAAGATATTCTGCACTCTCATTGGTCCACATAAATCCATATGATTTGTATGAAGAACTTACGTGGCGAGTTAGTAGGTTTGGGTTTATGGGCATACTTCTTGCTTTTCCCAATTGACATCTTTGAACAAAGATGATCCTTTTCATACTTTAGGGTAAAACCTACAACTAAGTCCTTTCTGGAGAGATCATTGATGGTGCCGAAGTTCAAGTGATTGAGGCGTCGATGCCATAACCATGACTTTGTTTAGAAGCCTTTGATAACAAGCAAGATTGGAGAAGACTTCATCATATCATCGATAGAGATGGTGTAAAGATTTGAACCACGAGTTCCTTTTAAAAATTCCTTGCCATTAAGATCTCTAACAAAGCGGTATGTTTTACGAAGGCTACTTCTAGATCGAATCACGAATTGACCAGCGAGAAACGATTATGACCCAAACCTTCCACATAGTAAACTCTAGAGATGACACTATCACCAACAACATAATCTCCATAACCCATAATAGCAACGAAATGATCATTACGAATCTAATAATCCCAATGAATTTGCTCACGAAGTTCATGAGCGCGACGGTCTCGGTCATATGCTTGGAGCGGCTGGAGTCCGGTACCACGAGCGATTTGAACGATCTGCGGTTGAACCGAGACAAGAATGGATAAGCTGGATAATTGGGATCCCCATGCAAGAATGGGTTCCACTTGGTTAATGTGATGGTGGAACACCCCGAGCGAAACATCCATATCAGTAGAAGCAATGGAATCATTGGGAATAGATGCAATCTTTGGGGTATGCGTATTTGACCTATTCAAAGTATGTTCACTTCTTAAGGGAATAGTTCTACCGGTAGGCATCCATTTTCTAGTGGGCATAATCTTAGCAGTTTGAGAACAAAGCTGATTATTCTTATGGCCAAAAGGTATCCAATAATAACCTATCTTTATAAAAGTTCTTCTGTGGGTTTCCTTGTTTTCTAACAATCTTTCGTTTTGCCTTTTTGCCTTATTTTGCGATTATTAGCATTAACAATTTTAACTGGACATTTGTGACATTAGACAAAGCATTCACACCACATTCATGATTAACAGCGAGAATTCAAGCGGACATCATTACAAGGTTTGCAAATAGTATCGAAATTGAATTAATTGATGCGCCTAAGGCTAATACTAGAATCAACACGATTCGTTTTATTCAACTCAAGCTTAAAGTTCCTAGATTGGTCTTCTACTCTCTTCCAATGCACATTCTTAGCTTGCAGGTCCTATCATTCCTTGTATTGTCTTGAGACTTTGACACCTTTCGCTTTAAAGTCCTTGATTACTCTGTAGAGGTAATGGGAACATTAGTTGGTTGATCTAGTTTTTGCATTCCTGAACTTGATGTGCAAGGATCTGAAGTACTAGAAGGCACATAGTGTATACTTAAGAAGCTGTGATTTGAGCTTTTGCGAGGCACACTAAAGTTCACTTTCTTAGCACTAACATATCGGAATCGAACTACTTGAAGGCACATTAGTGTTTCCTTTCTTAAGGCGGGCATAGAAGCAGTTTCTGCTTGGCACTAGGCATAGAACAAGGCATCCATGCCTTTGCACCTAAGGTTAAGGATTTGGGACATGTTGCAATTACACATTCTAGCAACTCTTGAGATCGTTTGGCCCGGAGGCAAGCAAACCTAATTTCACTATCAAGAGGTTTGTTAATGAAATCCTCTTCGACAATCTCACGGAGACATTCTAGACTATCCTTAAGGTGAGCACAGTATTCATGAAAGGCATGTTCATTATTCCTAAGATGTGGAGGAATATATTTAAGCATCACGATGTATTTCTGATCTAAGGGTGACTTTGAGACAACATTCTTATTGAAAACAAGTGGGTTTCCATTTCACGACTTCTCGATTCTCAATTTCCTTTTGTAAAGAGCGTTATTTTTTAGTTGTTTTGGTCACGGGTGACTTTTTTTGAATCATATAACTCTTTAAAATGTCGTTTAACTTTTTCATTTTCTTCTAGAAAACTCTCGTTTTCCTTTTGTAAGGCATCAACTAAGTTTTGAAGATGAAAAGTTTGAGAATTTCGAGAATCTAAAGGAGGAGGTTTGGGAGCTGTCATATTGTTAGTTTGACCCTTTAATTGAGAGATTTGGGCTTTCAACTTTACGATCGTGTTGCAGAGCTTGAATCTGTTCATCCGCGTTTGTTAATTTGAAAAGCGCATCAAACTCGGAGCATCGAGGATGTCTTGATATTTGAAGTTTTGACATTTTCTTTAAGATGTTGATATTTTAGTTGTTAATTAAAATGCTCAACTTCGGTTTAGAAAAATGTTTAACCAAATTGTCGTGATCATCGAGTTCAATTTTCTCGTTTAGTTTAGAATTAGTTTTTACAAGCTCAATGACACGATCATGGGAGACTTTGATTGCCACAGATAGTTCATGAAATTTGGAAGCATTAATAGAGCAATTTGAGCGGTGAAAAATATCTTGAGCAACACATTCATTAATAAGAGTCTCATTTAAGGTATGCAAGTTCTTCCTCTCAATCTCATTATATTTTAGTGCGCGCTCATAATCACTAACTTCAACTACCATTGCATCAAATTCCTTTTCCATTCCCTTGATATGAGTTTCTATCCTTTTTAAGACTCTCAAAGTGATCTTTTAGAAGTTTAAAGAAAGGCATGACCTCGGTTAAATAACATTCTTTCATTTGCTCAAAACCCCTTTCTCCTTCCGTTATACCGATTGGGTGATCCTTTTCTTGCAAGTTTTCTCAAAATCAACAAATAGTTGAAATATAACATATTGGCTAATTAAGGTCTTGCTTTTAGTGGCAATTGTTCTAGGAACAAGATGCATTGGTGTATTAGGAGGATACATAGTCGCTCTAGGCATTTCCATAGGGAGGTTTTGTTTCAACAATATTTTGACTTTACGCTTATCTAAATCCTTTTCGGAAAACTTGTTAGGAGTCAACAATATGCGAGGCTTAAACATGTTCAAGGAAATCCAGTTTTCCTTTTTGTAGTCATGGGGAGTGATAATTATTTTTTCTCTTTGCATTTAGGATCATCTAATTTTTTGTTCATCCTTTTCCTAGTGACTTCATCTGATTTCTTATCTTCCTCAGTGCACTCAACGCAACTAGGTTTCTGTCTAGGTTTAAGAATCTCATTGCCATCATAGATCACACTTTGAGCAGCTTTTGCTATCTTTCCGCATCTCGTGGTTGGGTTTATCTATAATGGGAACACTATGCTTATCGCTTAGAACTCTATGTTTAGTGACCATGTGAGCAGTCTCAATGGTGTTTCCTTGTATGTACAACTTGTTTTCAAGTTTGTTTTTCAAAGTTTTCCGATTAGAAAAATCTCTCAAGAGTTTTGATTCCTTTGCATTAAATTCTTGCTTAAGCATTTTCACATTTTCTTGAAGTTCTTGTTTTTGCTTAGCGGTTTTAGAAAGTTTTTCTTGCAAGGAATTTAATTCTTGTTTCAATACTTCTTTCTAAAATTACTTTTCTAATGGTATGCGCACTTGGTCATCCATTTCCTCGCCACGAGTGGTCAACTCAAATTTAGCACGTTGTGCATAAATAGCAACACGTTCTTTATAGGCATTTAGTTCGAAATTACGGAATCATCGTGGGCACATGCGCGGTATTCATCAAAAACATAGTCATTGTTGACCGCAGAAGATGCATCACTTGGTACAACTTCACTTTCACTTTGTTTCACATATTGATCATATGGGACAATATTGATATTACCCATATTTTCAACATTTGATTCAATAGTTTCAGTTGATTGTACTTTGTCATGCATCTTTTGCACATCAAGATCATCGATAGTTTTAATACCTCTGAGATGAGTTTGTCTTGGGATGGGCCAACTAGTGGTGAAGAAGAGACCTTGGGAGAAACCATTGGAGAAATGCTAGCCATAAAAATGTGTGTGCAGTAGGTCCATCATCCACATCAGAGTCGTATGCATCACAATCACGACTTGAAAGGCATTCTCGATGATTGTGACCTATCTCTGAATAGAACGCTCATCCACATCGCATCATAGGTCTTGGCATTGCCCTCGCCTAGAAACGAGCAATTCCTCTTCATCCAAAGCAGCACCATTGTCCCGAGCTTGTACACAAAGATCTTATCTCTCGGTAATCGGCAGATTCCGTGGACGCTTTGGAGATGTGCAGTTCCTTGCAATGTGTCCCTCACCACCACAGTTATAACATTTGATTAGCTTAGCTTGACCTTGGTTACCATTCCTTCCTCGATTTTGGTTGCCAACATAACCTCTACCAGCTCCACCTCTTCCCCATCATATCTTGTCTTTCCTCGAATCTGGTTGCACCACCTATCCTTCCATCTTTAAAAGGGCTTGATTGTGTGGGTTAGATGTCGCTCAGGTTGTTGTTGGTTTGTGGGAGAGAATTCAATATGTTTTGACTAATCGAAGAGCTAGTTGATTAATGAAGTTACCCACGCGGTGCATCAAGACGCTTGTTTGAACATAGGATCGGGAATGAGTTTGTGATTACCATTACCCAAGGGTATGACTTGTGATGCTTTGGTTGTGATATCGATGTTTGAGTAGAAGGTCTGAGTCATTAGACGAGCTTGTCTCTCCTCGTTGGTTTTGAAACCTGATTGAGAATCAATTTTTCAAACATAGCATGTCTCTCATTCTCAAGGAGGAAGGCATAGAGTTGCTCATAGTTTGTATTCTTCAATCCTTTAGTGAGCTTCACAGCGGTGACAAACTTGTGCCATTCGGGATTCATGTTGTTTACAAATTTTGAGTTCAGCTGAATGTTAGGCATAGTCATTCCGATGTTCCTCATGTCATTCACTAACTTATGAAATCTCACATAGTACTCATAGACACTCTCATCCGGTTTCATCTTGAAGTGTTCAAATTCGTCATAGAGTTGTGATTCTCTGTCTTCCATAGTTAATTCTCAACACGAGAGAAGCATCTTAACATTATCCCAAACGCCTTTGCATCGGTGTTATGATTGATCGCCTTGTAGATGTCTTTAGGAAGACCTTGAAGAACAATGTTTGAAGCCCCGATATCGATCGAATCTCTTTTTCTCCTTATCATCAAGCTCATCATACATTTTAGGTCGTCCATTCCGTAGAACAGAGTACCATCTTCATTAGTATCAAGTATGTCTCTAGTCGCCTCAACTCGATATGGTCCTTCATCAATGGATTTGAGAATGTTGACACCATATTCCTTTCCAAGGCAAGCATAATCGATTCGCTGAGCCCAAGAATCGTAGTCGGATTCATCAAGCATGGGTGGCGAGTATCCTAATCCCCTGCTGAACATCCTCTCTCGCTGGAGATGATAGTAGGAGCGTTGGTAGACATGTTAACAGATAATACGGATTTTATAACTCTATGATTAAACCGGGAAATAGATTCTTTCACGGGATTTTACTAAATCAAGAGAAAACCGTGAACAATCACCCAAGTCGCTAGAAGATAATGCACCAAGTCGCTAACACTTAATTCGCTACACCACTAAGTCGCTAGAGTCCCAAGTCGCTAGACAAATGCAAGTCGCTAAGTAGTAACTCGCTAAGCCTCAAGTCGCTAGCAAAATTTTGGCCGCAATTCGCTACTCAAGTCGCTAAAGATACAAGTCGCTAAAGAGCAACTCAACATGCACCAAGTCGCTACCAATTGTCGCTACCGTAGTGGAGAGTCCACTACTTGTATCTTGAAATCGCTAGATCTAAGTCGCTAGGTCTAAAATCAGAACTCGCTACAAATTTGTAAAGCAAGTTGCTACGAAGAAAGTAATCCGTGAGTTAAGTCGCTAGCAAGAAAAACCACATAAACATCACTTTTCAATCCAAAACAACCCAACCAAGATGATTCAAGCTTACCAAATGATAACCTACACACTTGTGATGATTCTAAACATAAAAGTACTAACAAAATCTAAACTTTAACACAAGAAATCAACCAAATGATGCCAAAACCACTAAACTTTTTCAAACTCAAAACCACCTAAAAACCACTAGAAATCCAAAGATGTGCAAGATATGATCTAACCATGGCTCTTGATACCAATTGTTGGATATTTGATTTCACTTACACATCAAACCATAACACAAAGTGGCGTATAAATGGAATTCTAGAGAGAGAAAGTTAGAGGTTTAGAGAACTTAGTGAGAGAAAGTGAAAGATATTATTATGAGCTCCAACTCTCTACCTTGGGAGGTAGAGAGTATTTATAGTCTTACGATAAAACGCCACACAAGCCGTGGATCAGGCATACAGTGGGTAAAGACCCGTCCGTCCTCCACGGTGTTACTTAACTAAATACTACTTAACACAAAAGAACTACGACTACGAGCTTTCTAACGATTACATATACTTGAGGTGACCGACTCTTTAATACCGGGAATTTCTAATTCCTAACACAGAACATGCTCTCACACTCTACTGCTGTTCCAGAGATCTACATTCAACAATTCTGGAATTCAATGCAAAGGATCAAAGGTCAAAGTGTGGATGACGCTTCAATCACAAACAAATCACCATCACACATGCAGATCTACTGGGCTGTCGTTCTAATTCCTGAAATCGAGCCAACCCGACTTCTATGCCACACTCTAAGAGCGGATTCACGAAATTCTGATTGATATTGGCTATGATGAAGCTTCAGGAATAATCACTAAGCACTCTCATGTGGATCTTAAGAACATTCCTCAACCGTGGAGAACCCTCTACATCATCATTACCAAATCGCCTCCTCGAGTCGTGATAGTGGCTATTAGCATCCCAAGCTCATAGAACTACAAATCTTCTGGTCATTAATCAACAATAAGGACATCGAAATTGAAGCCTTTGTATGGAAGATATGATGTCATTTCTCAAGAAACTTGGCTCAAAGATTCCTATGTCGATACACAAAATCATTGATCCAGAGAGCACTTGACTTCACCCTCGATATTCCCAAGAGGCTCATGACCCCGACAATCACGATATGTTGACTGAGCCTACCCTATCAATTAATCAAAGAATCGTCAACAAAGAAACAGTGGTGCTGTGTTACGACATTTCGACTAATGAAATCAAAAAGCTCGAGACATACAAAAGGTATCCGGTAGCAAGAAGAGAAGGCAAAGTTGGTCATCTCGATGAGAAGTCTTCTCGTACACCTATAAGGAAAACCGGTAAGAGGAAGTGCTACAAGCATTGAGAGTCGAGGATGTTCCCGTGAGGAATCCTCCACGAAAGGGGATAGTTCCCGCCAAGGAAGCCGTCCTATTCCCCGTATCTAAGCTCGAACCAGAAAGCTAACCTGACGAGGACTCGGAGGATACAAAGATCGATGAAGAGACTTTCTACTCAAACCGCCAAAGATGACACTACAATGGTATCTAAACCTCCTAGTCCTCCAAATCGACCATGGAAAAGGGAAGACTCCAGTACTTGTGCCTTACGAAGAAAGCTCGTTCAGATGAAAAGAGCAACCTGGCCGGATAAATCATACAGTGAAGAAGTTCAAATTCGTTAGACTTCAACACGTTGCACAACAATTTTCTCAAGAACAAATGGGTGGCCCCGGAGGGTCAAGTGGTGGAGCTCAACCTTCACCAGGTCCTGATGCGGTTAATCAACCCGATAAGGGATCTGGTGCCACCACTGAGAAGTTAGAGAATGATAAAGCTAATGAAGAAGTTGCAGCTAAAGATAAAGCTGATGATGAAACTAAGCCTGGAAATGATGAAGATGTTGATTATGAAACGTATCTTCTTGGACAAATTCCAAGACGATCTAAGGAGAAAACTTCTGAACCTCCTAAGGACCCGGAGTCTCCTCACATCTCATCTTCATCGGATTCATCTTCTCATTCCTCACCACCACCATCAAAAAGATCAACCAAATCAACATCTAAATAAGTGAAGAAGCCGAATTCGATCTTGGATTTCCATACTCATAAAAGAATTGTGAATGTCAAACATGTCGAAAGAAAGACGTGCTCTTCAAGAAAATGAATTTCATATTTCGATGAGGTGATCTTCATGATGAGCAAGACAAGATGCAAGTTGAAAGGGAGTATGTCCAGAAGCTCATGAAAGATGATCTTCAAGGGAAAATGGACGAGATGATCAAAGGATATGTTGGATCGATATACTTTAATCAAACTAACTTAACTAGCTTGTTAAGGTTTAATAACCTCGGATAAATCCTAAGTTATTAACAAAGAAACACCGAGCAATCTTTATCAAGTATGCGGAATTTACTTAACAAAGCTAAGAAGAATAACCTTTAATTATAAACTCTAAATCGCTTATTATGCATACTCTAATACAACTCTAAGATAATCGAACTTTTCTAAAACTCTAAACAACTTGTGAATTGTGAACTCTAAAACTCATAGACTCATACATCTAATGCCAATCTAGGAGTCCTTTTATAGGCTCAAGGATATCCTAGTCTGTTTACAATTTGTAACCTTGTACGACAAGTAATCTAAACATAGAATACAATATTTTCCATAAACTAATATAAAGCTTCTTTTGTTCTTGCAAAGATTTTGACTTCTAGATGCAAAGACTTTGACTTTGTCTTAGCAAGACTTTGACTCTTTGACTTTTTCTAGTACTTTGCAAACTACAAGATTTCATATCTTCAAGACTTTCATGTCTTCAAAGACTTTCATATCCCAACAATCCTCCCCTAACTTGAATTCTACTTGCTCGACTTCAAGTTCCTTTGTAAATATATCTTTAATGTACCTTCATCTTTAAGGACGATTGTTTCTTAGTCTTAGATTATATCTCAGTAGTGTACATCGTGTTTTGTCAAAGTATCTCTTAGAATTGTTCTTTTCTCAAAGATCTTCCAAGAAGCTCCATCTTTTCAAAGAACACAAAGAACATATGTCAATTTTAGATTAATTCAGCTTTAGGTTGCATACTATTCTCATCACTTCCGTGTGTTAACTCCCCGTGAGAGGTGAATCATTGAAAATTTAATGGATTTAGATCTCTTTACCAAAGCCATTATCTTTGGAGTAGCCAAATGTTTTGGTGTTTAAGACCATGGTACATTGATAACCATATGATTTTTTAGCAAATCATCGCCTATCAATGATTTGATTTGTCTTTACCAAAAGTCACTCTTTCGGACTATTTAGTTCTTCTATCTAATGGTGAACTAATTACCAATAATGGTTTTCCACTGCCTTTACCACAAGCCATTTTCTTGTGGGCTAGCCAACTCTTCACATTAACTGATATGGTGAGTTGATTACCATACAACTTATTAGCAAGTTGTCAACTAAAAATGGATTTGATATATCTTAACCAGAGCCGTTTGCTCATGGATTAGCCAATCCTTTTGTAACCATGGTGGATTTATTACCTATTGATGTTTCCATCTCAAAATCCATTTAATTCACTTAACCTTTGTTTCAAAATATTTGATATTTTAACAAAAAATTTCTTTCAAAAATCACTTAACCGTTTTAAAAGTCAGCAAGACTTTGATGAAAGTACTGTTTGATCACAGTACTTTGAATAAAGTAATCGATTTATCAAAATAAGTTATTCAATAAAATTCATACCGTTTACTCATCTTCTTCTGCAATAGTAGTCCAAAGTTGATAAATAGGTTGATAACCATGCAAGCACTTTCATTATCCTCTTCTACTTCCAATCCATGCTCTAGCATTCTTCTCATGAGCTCAACTGTGAGAGGATATCTTCTGTTTACAAACATGTGTATCATTTTACCATTCTCCAGTTCTAAAACATGAACTCCGTGACTCTTCAAAAATCTCCACTAACAATTTCCTAGTTTTCTTGATTTTTCCATATATCATCAGTGCTTTCCTCTTCTGTTTCCACATGGTTATAAGATCTCCAAGCAAAAACCGACCAATTCCTTCGATGGAATACCTCCAAAATAAGCTTTCACCACATTATATAGATAGAATAGATCCACTCTATCTATAATATGTAACAAATCCCATAGCCTATTGAAAACTTTGAAGCTTTCATCTTCTTTATGAAAAATCATATAATCTCCTTCTTTGGATTTCACAAAATTAAAAGCACTAATCGAGATCCTGCTCATCTTCATGTCGAATCTTCTTTTGAATAATCAAAATCTACCACTCTGAGATAATTTCTTAATTCATCTTTAGACTCGGACCTTAATTCAAATTTTTCTTTCTTTGAAAACTGCCTATTTGTAACTTCCAGCTTTTTCTTTTCTTTTTAAGCTTTTCTTCCTTTCAGCTTCAGTCCAAGAAGCTTCTTCTCTAAAATCTTTAATATCTGCAACACTCTTCTTATAAGCCTCTGTTTCAAAGATCATAGAGTCTTTTCATGTCAACATAGTTCACTGCAATCCTTTATACCCTCGACCTTCAAATAAGCCATCATAGCATTCCTGTCCTTAGCTAAATTAGGTCTTCTTTGCATATATCTAACAGAGTAGGTGATCAGAATCTGTTCATCAGCTTCAAAGATTTAATTGCTCTTGTAAGTTTTTAGCCGCTTCTCTACTTTGAACTTCTTCAGCTTCTTGAGCTGCTTGACAGCAGCCTTTTTGAGGGGCGTCTAATCAAATGTAGTATAGTGTGTGTTCCAAAGTATTGTAAGAAATCGCAAACTCGGGTCGCTCTTCCCAACGAGGTCGTGATGGTACTCAAAACACGGGTTTGTGATCGGGTGATTTGGATGAAAAAGAAATATGAGTGAGTGATTAAACTAAGGAAATTAAATTTATAAAAGACTTTAAAGTCATTTTAATTTATATTTAAAATCGCTTAACGATTAAAACCTAAAACGACGTTTAAATAAAATTACGTGAACGCATCGGAAATAAAACGTGAAAATAAAGAAGTAAAATACCTACGGATATGGAAAATACATTTTTACAATCCTAATGATGCAAGAAAATTATTGGAAATTTAAAACTAATTTTTTGGATTTTTCTTGATTTAATTTGAATTAAAAACTAATTTTAAATATTTAAAATAGACTTAAAATACTAAAAATCAGGAAAATAAGCTAGAAAATTACAAAAATATTTTTCAAAAATCTTAAATGACTAAAAAGAATTTTAGAAACTGGAATCACATTTTTTGAATTTTTATGAATTTATTATGAATTTAATACTATTGAAAACTAATAAAAATGCTAGAAAATACTAATTAAGCCGAGAAAAATCTGGAAAAATACTTTTTATCACTTTTCGATTTTTCTAAAACTAGGAAAATTGAAATTGTGTTTTTCTCAATATTTTCTCAATTATTTGGATTAAATGCTAATTAAAAATGCTAGAAAATGACATAAAATGCATAAAAATAGTAAATGAACAAGGAAAAATATGAAAACTTCCAACAACGATAAAATAATATCGAGAACCCGTGAAAAATACAATGAAACTATTTTGGAGCACAAGAACAATGATTTGGGCGCACAACTAATGAAATAAGCACATGTAAATAAGCTAAAATCTAACCATAAGCTACTATAAGCTACATTAGCCTTAATCTAACCTAAATTATGCTAATGCAACTGAATGGGACCCTAAAAGCACAGGCTAGAAGCGTTATAGCTATAAAAAAAGTTCTATCAAACTTATGTCAAACGGCCCTTATGCATCTACTTTAAGCCTACATTAAGCTAGCAAGAAAAAATCACAAAAATTAACTAAAATGACTAGGCAAGAGACAACCAACCAAAGAGCTTATATCCGAATTTCAACTAATTTGGACTCAGATTGAAGGAATGAAAATCAAAACTATAACCTATTCGAACATTATTTGGAATTTTTGACTTTTATTGAAACTTTGAAATCTGACTTTTTCCAGCTTTGATCACTCCTAATTCACTATAAATGATGTTATCAAATGTAAAATGGACTAGATAAGCTAACCTATATATTTCTATCACTATATGTAAGCTAACACAAGCCTTATACTAACTGTTATGCAACATACTTAAACCAAACCATGATTTTGACTTTTATTCAAATGACTAATGCATTCTATGTTATAACTAACCTATATAAGACTAATATGAGCTATATGGACTAGTACTAACCTATGAAACAAACTTGAACTCAGTAGGATCCACTAAACCAGACACTCCTTAATATCTTTGAAAACATAATTTTAAAAGCTTATGCCTAAAACAAATATGACTAATACTTAAAAATGAACTTAAAATGACTGGATTACCACTTCTAAACAGAAATTTCAGACTTAAGAACACAGTTGACTTTCGTTGACCCGTTTTGACTTTCATTGACATTTTTGGAAATTTAAGCAATTAGACAGGAAAACCTTTTCAAATACTTAAACTAACTTAGGTTGTCTTCAACATACTCAATTAAGCAATTATGAGAGCTTGAAATGAAGAAACTGGTTAAAACCATTTTGGCGGAAGAACAAGAAGAACAATTAAAGCATGAAACTTGCAATTGATTATTGGAAACTATTGAATTAACATAAAAGTGACTTGCTCATTACAGAAAACTTAAAACCCAGCTAAAATTACAATGATAGATGAAAACGATTAAGGTAGAAAAAAAAACGGTCTAAAGACAATGACAAACTGCTCTTCTTGGCTTCTTTTTCTTTTATAACCCTCACCAGTTGTCTCTCTCCCTCTTCTGACCATTGGATTGGTTCACTTGATCTCAGCCCTTCATTCCATTTTTTGGCGCCAAAAAGATTGCAAACAGGTTGACTTATGAGAGGCAGGGGAGAGAAGCATTAATTGAAGTTTTGGAGGGTTGTGTTTGGATGGGAGAAGAGGTAAGGTGGATGGAGAGTTGAGTGTTGCAGGGTGGTTTTGCAGAGGGTGGTTGAAGATAGTGGTTTGAGGAGGGAAAACGGGCGTGGAAAGGTGAAGTCAAACCAAGTCCGCCCGTGTGAGTGGTATTAAACGGGAAGGGTTAAAACGATGGGGTTCAAATGGGGAGGGTTCAAGGTGCTAGGTAGGGTTCAAGGTTCAAGGGTAGTGGGGGTCAAAGGAGTTGGGCTTGGGCCCGTGTGATGTTTAGGTGATTTGGATTTTGGGTTATGTTTTGGATCCGGTTGTAGTGTTTGGTATTAACACAAGGACTAATTTTGCAATTCCACCAAACTTGAGGGACCAAATCTGTAATTTTCCAAAGTTAATCAAGGACTAATTATGACAAGATTAATTTTCCCAAGGACCAAAAATGATAATTTTCAAATTAAAAATGTCCCGGGTAATTTCTCAATCTTGAAAATTCCAAGGACTCAAGTTGTCATTTTGCAAAACTAGACTTTATAAGGCTAAATTTGACAACTTAAAAATTCTTGAGGGCCTTTTATGAAAAATTACATGTTTTGAATAACCAGGGACTAGATTTTTACAATTATTGAATAAAATACAGTCTAAATATTTTTTCTGCTTTTGAGACTTTTCAAAGTGTTTTTGACTGCTTTTGCAGCAAGTGTATGAACAAAAATGATGAGTATTTACACACTCATCAATCCCACACACTAAAACATTGCTAGTCCCTAGCAATCTTTTGAGAAAACTTAATGGATTTGAATCTCTTTACCAAAAGCCATTACTTCTCGAGTAGCCAAATGTTTTAGTTCAAGTAAGAACTATGGTACACCGATAACCATATGATTTTGAGCAAATCACCAGCTTTCAACGCTTTTGATTTGTCTTTACCGTAATCCGCTTGCTTCGGACTAGCCAACTCTTAGATAAAATATCTTTGGTGAGCCGATTACCAATTATGGCTTTCCAACTGCCTTTACCACAAGCCATAAACTTGCGGGCTAGCCAACTCTTCACTTTTAAGGATATGGTGAGCCGAATACCATACAATTTTGGGCAAATTGCAAGCCGTCAACGGATTTGAGATATCTTTACCAAGAGCCGTTTGCTCCTGGATTAGCCAATCCTTATGTTGGTTAGACATGGCGGATCGATAACCATATGCCGAGTAAGTGCAAAACACTTACTCTAAAAAAAATTTGGCCAAAATGGGGAATTGGGTGGTATAATACATGATAAAATTTGTGAGAATTCCCCCCACACTAGAAATGAATATTGCCCTCAATATTCAAAGTACCGGCTGCATTATGCCAAAACCGAACGTAAAAGGGAAATACTACGGCCATTATTTGAATTTTTTTTTTTAGAAAACTTATATACAACAAATGGGCAACTCCCCACACTAGGTGGTAGAAAGTAGAAAGAAGTCGAAATATGGGTGAAAACCCATATAGTGTGCTACTGTTTTTGTTCCTCGAGTCGCTAGCTTGACTCGACCCGCATTCATTGGTTCATGGGGAAGCAAAGTGGAAGAAACAATCTCCATCGGACTTTCATTCAAGATGTTTGGACAAACATTTGAAGCACGTGAAAGTTCCGCACCGATGAGATATATTCCCGCTCAAGATAATGGTACATGGAAATGCCGAGATCAAAGATAATGTCTTCATTCCCGAAGGAGTGAAGAACAGTGAGAAGTGACGTAATATATGAAGAAAAGAAAGAAAATCATGATAAAAATCATGACTAACTCTTCATCCTCAATAGGAGAATTCATAGTTTCATGAATCTCATCAGTTAAGCTCGCTTGATCAAGACAAATTATGGGTGTGTCTAGATCAAAGTAGAAATTATCATACTCCGGCGGAGATATGATATGAGTGAGTTCACTGGCGAACTCCTCAAAAGTAAATGATTCATGATCGGGGAGAGAATTATGAGAATGAGAAGTGGTAATGCCACTAATCTTCTCTCCCATATTATCAAAACAGAAGGCTTTCATTTCCGAAATAGAATCATCGGAAAGAATGTCACTATCCTTAATGGGGATAGGAGATGAAATAGGCTTTTCATTAAAAGCCTCGATTCTAGAAATTAGAAGATTAACATTCAATAATGTAAGACGAAGAGCTTCGTCTTGGATTATTTCTTCATCATTCTTCTCCTGTGACAAGCTCAAGGTAATTCCCCACATAACTTATGTCTCCACAAGATAACGAATCGTCATCATTAGAATCGGAGAACATCTCAACATGATCTTTTGGGAAGACAAGAAGGGTAGGGATATCACACAAATGCTCGAGAATTCCCTGTGACTCTCTTGGGATTGGGACAAGGTTCTCGACACTAAACTTTATGAATTCGTCCTGCCTTTTCACGAACAAAGGTCAAGATGCTCATCCCCCATAATAAGAGAGTGAGTGTGAATCTCGGGTGTGATAACAACAGATTGAGGGAGTTGAGAAATATTATCTTTAAAAGGATAAAAACTCTCCTCGTCATCATCATACATAGTCTGCCTTAAGAATTGGGAACGCTTTGAGCCGCATGCTCTAAGACCAATAATTCTTCCCTAGAATTACGAGCCTCTCGTTCTTCGGCTAGCAATTCTCCCATGGTATTTTCACCACTCACTTGATTCTTAAAGTCACGAATCATATCATCAAGTGTTTTCATTGCGGTTTCAAAATCTTGGGAGATTTCTTGAGACAACCGCTCAGGTGGAGTTTGAACCGTATGGTGCTGTGGAGGTTGGAAATTGTCAAAACCGGAAGTATAATAATTTTGATTCCACGGTTGACATTGAAGATTATTGGTATGTGCTAAAACACATACATTTTCATCATCAAAATAGACCCAAAATAACCAAGAAAGAGCCGTTTATTGCTAATATTTGTGGTTTTCTTGAGTTTGTGCTTGTGCAGGTACGGATATGTAAAAACACGTAAAAAGGAACCAAATCGACGTGAACCGAGCACGAGAGATTAAGAGAGCTTAAGCTGAGCCGGAAGGTCAAAATTATGCATTTATGAAGATTTCTAATCACTGAGGATGATTTGTGAAGATTTGATCAAAGTTTGATGAAGTGGCAGAAATGGCCCCTCAACTTTGAGAATTGGCAGAAATGGCCCTTGAAGATTCAGAAAGTTGCAAAATCAGTCCCTAGATTATTTATGATTGACAAGAATGGTCCTTGGAGGATATTTTCAGAAGTACACCTTTGGTCCCTCAAAATACTGGATGTACATGTTTGGTCCCTATGGTTACAAATCTATTATCACTAATAGTCCAAGTCATTGTCCAAGTCCATTAACCAAACAAAAGGCCCAATCCAACAAAACATAACCCGGCCCCTTTGATTACCCGTCCCCCTATTATTAATCCCCAACCCGAATCCACTCACTTTACCCACTCATTACCCAGTCAACCAAGATACCTGGCCAAACATTTTAAACAACAATAAAATATAAACGCCTTCCAACAGGGCACCTCCTTCTTCCTCCCAAACACCTCCACCTCCCAAACACACCTCCTCGCACTAGAATCTATCTAGAAACCCTTTCCCAACCGACTTGTCGATTGATGCCCACGTGGACAAACCAAGCTCTCCCATTGGCTTAGACACCTCACATGGACAAATGGTGCACTCTGATTGGATATGGTGACCAAGGGATGAATGTGTGGCTGCTAATGAGCTTCTAGGTTCTTCTCAAGGGATCCCAAGGCCTCTCCTAGCTCGGATATATAAAGACCTCTCATCACAATAGATTTCTTGTCCAATTCCTTAAGTCTTAGAGGAATTTTGACCTCTTTATTTCCTGTCACTTTTACATGTTTAATGATTGTAATTTCAGTTTTCAATTTGTAAACTCATTTTTATTAATGCAAATCTCCTTTTCCTTTAAATTCCTTGTCAAGTCAGATTTGAGATCAAGTTTTACTGTTACATAAGTTCTATTGTATGAGTCTTAAGCTCATATAAGCTTATCTAGGCTTATGTAAGCTTCCCTTTACCTTACTTGTCTAATTTCAACATTTTGCAAAAAAGTCAAAATAAGTCAAACTTAGAAGTCAATTGAGTTTTGGGTAAATCTCTGGTGTTAATCTGTGTTAATGGTTAAGTCTGATGTTAGTTTACTCATTTTGATTCAGTAACATGTTCATTTAATCAGGCCATAGTTTAGTTTCTAAATAAGCTTGATAAAGGAGTGTTTGGATTGCTTTGTTAAACTGCTTTAGAGGCTAGAATAATGGGTTAGATCAATTGCTTTAGGCTTGTTTTAGATATTTACTGTCATATCTGTCTTTGTTTATTTGTCATTTGAGCTCTAAGTCAATAATCATTTTACCACTGCTCAGATGCTTTTAACTGTTGAAAACAGTTTTTGAAATCATCTCACATAGGTTTAGAAGTGGTTTATCTAGCTTGCTTTAGTCTCATCACATCATATTTCACCTTAATCAGTTCTACATTTGATTTTAAAACTCATTATGGTCAAACTTTAATCTGCTCTTAAAAGTCAAATGGTGTCAAATGCCTGTTTTATGCAGAAATTGAAGCATCTGCACCATATTCATTTCAAGTAGATAGGGTCTGAATCTTGGTCCATTTGTAGTTCTCCAGGTGGTCTTCTAGACCCTTTATCTGTTTTGCCTTTAAGCTTGTCTGATAAGCTCATAAATAAGCTCAAACATAGTATCTGTCTTACTGTTCTGTGCAGCAGCCTACTGTCCCTTTTGGTCACTTTTGTTTTGCTCTCTAGCTTCCTTAATACTAGTCCTTATTTGCTGAAAATTGGTACACATGTTCTCTGGTTGGTGGTCTTGAGTCCCTCACTGTTAGTTTTCACTTTAGCTTATTGGATAAGCAGTTGTATGTGCTTAAACAGTAGGGTCATTTCCTGTTTTGCTTATTAGTTCAGTTGTCTTTAATCTTAGGTATTATGCTTATTAGGTGTTAGGAGTAGGTGCTTTAAGATGCCTTAGAGTAGTTTCAGTATAGCCTAGCTTATATAATCAGTTGGTTCATTATTTTGCTTGTTAGCTTATTTAAAAGTGCTTATTCCATTCTAGTTACACTACAGCTTCAGATTCTCCCACATAGGCCCTTGTTTTTCTATTTTTCTCAGCTTTAGAATAATATTTTAGGATTTCCCTGCAATTTTCATAATTTTTGGTCAATGTTTAGTATTTTTCATTATTTAATTCAGTTTTTAATCATTTTTAAATAGCTTTAATTGCAATTAATTGAGAAAAAGTTCCAAAAAATATTTTTTCAATTTTCCCAGTTTAAGATAAATATAAAAAGCATAAAAAATATTTTTCCTTATTTTTCTCCTTTTATTTGGTATTTTCATAATTTAAATTAGATTTAAATAGATTTAAATTCATAGAAAATAGGAAATTAATCAGAAAATTAAAAAAATAGTTTAGAAAAGTCTCTTATGTTATTTTAGATTTTTAGAAAGTAATTTCATAATTTTCCCCTTTGTTTTGATAATTTTTAGATAATTAGTTTTATTTTTGAAATTAATAATTAGTTTTTAATTAAAATAAAATCAAGAAAATTCCAAAAAAATTAGTTTTAATTCATAAATAGTTTTCTAATATCATTTTTAGAATAAAAGTATTTTAGGTTATTTTTAGGAGTTAGAATAGTCGTACTTGCTTTTTATTCGCGTTTCGTTTAAATTCCGTATGTACGTTTTAATGTAGATTTGCGTAGTTTGCCCTAATTCTTAGGATTTCCCATAGATTTTAGTTCCCTATGCTTTCCTTATCCCGTAGTTTAGATAATATCATATTATCCTCTTTTCTCATTCAAATCCCGATATTCGTGACGTGAGTTGGAAATTCTATTCAACCCTCGTCGGAACGATCTCTGCTCAAACCTAACACGCTTGAGTTACCCGTGATACTACACTTTTTATTATTGATCGTGTCCCAGCCGCTTTAAGCTTCTTACGGTTAGTCATTCACAAGTGGCTAGCTTGTGTGAGTTAAGAGTTTGACGCTGCTTCCGCAACGTAATCAAATTTTACCACGCCGGAGGTTGTGTCACGACAATATCGCTTGAGGTTTGACGATTAGTGACTCGAGATCCTTCATTCGTGAAGTTACTATTTTTCTATAAAAATAAAAAGTAAAAAATATTTTCCTTTTTCTTTTGTATATATATATATCGATTAAATACAAAAGATTTTCTTTGTTTTTGCTAATAAATAGAAGACACCAATTATATAACATTCTCAACGGAGGTGTTATCATTATAAGTTCCTGAACTAAAGATCAAAAACTTGCCTTTGTGTCGCTAGAATTGATTTACTTCTATCGATAAACAAACTGCGGGGTGGGTATAAGGACGGCCGACATTAAATTCGGCCGTAAAGAAGCTGGTTTTAATAAGCTTCGCACACCTACAAAGCTTCTCCGCCGCTTGGCGCTTTGTCTTGTAGAGGTGATTTATTCACTTGGGATTATTGGTTTAAGTTCACTGTGTTTTCGAATACCGCTCTCTTTTAATTGACTTGGTTTTGTGCATGCGACTCGCTTCTCAATCACGACGTAGACGCCATCGAGAATAGACGCATTCGAAGTTACGCATCATCGCTGAAGAACCCGCTGCATGGCGCATAATTCGAACGATGAACGAAGTTACTTCAAGCTCCCGTAGACGGCTACGGTGATGCTATCGTACTTCCACCACTTGATACCGAGAATTTTGAACTAAAAACGAACTTAATTCAATTAGTTTCAAATAAACCTTTTTGTGGTTTAGATCATGAGGAGCCCCACGCACACCTCCGCTGGTTTAATCAAGTTGCTTCTACGATAAACTTTCGGCGCCACTCATGAGTCAATTAAATTGAGATTGTTTCCATTTTCCCTTGAGGGGCACCTGACTTGGCTCAAAAAAGAACCCCCTCAATCAATTACAACATGGGAAGATCTTTCTAAAAAGTTTGTGAATCAA
Source organism: Chrysanthemum makinoi (assembly GCA_910596185.1). Lineage (NCBI taxonomy): Eukaryota > Viridiplantae > Streptophyta > Magnoliopsida > Asterales > Asteraceae > Chrysanthemum > Chrysanthemum makinoi. Next base: position 68,267,782 of record OU343216.1, on the reverse strand, counting down.
TTCTTTCCTCCTTCGAAAATTACAATGTTACGAAATCAAATCATTAATTTTCAACAAAAATTCAACGAGAGTTTTGGAGAAGCATGGGATAGATTCAAGGAACTTTACTTAAAATGCCCGAATCACGGTTTTACCGATCTTCATCGATTGATACGCTCTATAATGCTCTTACTCCATCCGATCAAGATTCACTTAACGCGGCCGCCGGTGGTAATATCTTGAGTCGTATGCCCGCCGATATTAGAACGATTATCGAAAATAAGTCAAAAGTTTCTTCGTCTAGGAACCGTCCGGTTGTTTCTAAGATCACTACTAATGATAATTACTGTTTGAAAAGTGAGTTGTGGGTCGACCGATGCTATTAATTCTATGATGAGAGTTTAAGATTCATAACCAACTGGCCAAAGCCGCTATCGAAACATGTGTTATTTGCGGTGGTCCTCATCCGTATTATAATTGTCAAGCCACCGATGGCGATCTCCGAAATGCTTCCGTAGCTTCTGCTAATCCGGTTCAAAATCCGAACCAAGGATACCGTGCCAACCAAATGGGACCACCCGGTTTTGCACCCGCTCCTCAACAAAACCAAAACCGTTATCGTAACCAATCTTACAATCAAAACCGATGAGCTAATCTTAATCATGGTAATCAAAACTACCAAGCTCCTCCAAATTTCAAGTTTATCAACAAACACCTCCTCCTCAACAACAATATCAATCACCTCACCAAGCTATTTCAAACAATGAGTTTCTGTCTTACATGAAGAGTTCTGATAGCATCATTAAAAATTTGCAAACTCAAATTAACGGCATTAGGAATGATTTCAAAAGAGATATGGAAGTTACGAATAACAAACAGATGAGAGAAATTAGGGATATGATGGCTAGTTACTTTCAAGCCAATCAACCTTCTACTTTTTATTCTCAACCCTCGGGTTCCTGCTCTCTTCCCGAGTAATATTCCTAACCCGAGAGGTGACATGAAAGCTATCACTACCCAAGTGGTGTTGTTACGATGGACCCACGTTGCCCTACCACTATTTCTTCTTCTCCGCCCTGTGTGGTAGACCGTGAGATCGGTGACAAAGGACCCAGTGCTTCCTACTAATAAGGGGAGTATCGAGAATGTCCAACCCACGGTTGTCCCAACGCCCGAGCCCAAGGATGCCCTCATGCCTGAAAAGAATAACTCAAAACAACACTGCATCTCGCCAAGAATGAATGATCAAAAGCAACGTGAACAAGCAAATCTTCAAATGGAAAATTCTTTCGATATTTCAAGATCTTCACTTCGAAATTAGCTTCGCGGATGCTCTTTTTCTCATGCCTAAGTTTGTTTCGACACTAAAAGGAATGTTAAGTAACAAAGAGAAAATTGTTGATTTGGCAAAAACGTCTTTGAATGAGAATTGTTCGGCGTTTATTCTCAAGAAACTTCCCGAAAAGTTAGGTGACCCCGCAAGTTTCTCATTCCGCGGTGATTTTCAAGGAATTATTCAAGGTTCCGCCTGGCCGATCTTGGCGCGAGTATCAATTTGATGCCGAAATCAATTTACGATAAACTTTCATTGCCTCCACTTACCCCGACATGTATGACCCGAAAGCTAGCCGATCAACTACGACAACACCAATCGGTATAGCCGAGGATGTTTTTGTCAAAGTAGGGAAGTTCGATTTCCCCGCGGATTTTGTTGTCGTTGATTTCGATGTCGATCCTCGGTGCCCCTTATTCTCTGAAGATGCTTCTAAGGACGGGCCATGCATTGATTGATGTGTATGAAGGAGAAATCACTTTAATAGTTGGAAAAGAAGCCGCCACGCTTAACGCTAACCATACTTCTAAATCTTTACCAAACAATATGATGTGGCCAAAATTAGTAATACCGAGGTGACAAAGGACCCGGAATTCCTACAATAACGAAGTACTAAAACGCCCAACCTCCGGCTGTTCAAAAAGTTGTGCCTAAGACATCAAGATTTGATCTTTCACGTTTCACGGTTAAGAGTTTGTCTACGATACGGCTTTGAACAAAAGAAGGAGACTACAACGGTTGTGGTGGAAAATGCTAGCTCTAAGAGCACACCACTTGTCCTACCTCCACTTTCTGTGTATCGGATTGATTTTGTTCCCAAAAACACTGAGTTTTCTTTGAGTGGCAATCCCACTCCTTCATCTTCTTCTAATATCTCTTCCCATACTCAATATGAGGAAGATGATTCTATCATGAAAGAAATTGAGGCTTATTTGCAAAGTGATTCAGCCACCGAAATTGATAACGCCGACATCGATATCGGGGAGATATTCGCTTGATTGAACAAATGCTTTACTTGAGATTCTCAAAAGTTATTCAAGAAGTCAAGCCGTCTTTTAATCCTTCGGAGCCCGAGCTCAAGGATTCTTCCATTGATTTACTTCTCGAGGAGTTCGCCGATGAACTCGCTCACATGGATCCTCTTCCACCGGGAAGTGAGGATGATATCTTTGATTTTAGAGCCGACTTACGCGAAATTGAATACTTGTTATATCAAGATCCGTCGATTTACTTTGAGAAGTTCACCGATGAACTTGCTCCCACCAACTCGATTCTTTCCGAGAATGAAGAAGAATATGATGATCCGTTTTTCCCAAAGAAAGATAAGGAAGTTAAGATTTCAACTGATGAGCTTGTTGATTCGAGAGGTCCCACACTATTTTTATCCGAGAGTGATTCCTTTCTCGTGAGGATTTTCACGTGGATGATACTTTGATTTCGCTCTTCTCGAGGACAAGATTTTCAATCCCGATACTCTTCAAGAGTACATTCTTATCACCAAAGTTATTCGGAAAAAGGATCCTATCTTGGATGCCTTCATTGTTGAACCTTTGAAATACACCTTTCTGTACCATGGACTCCCTTCTCCTTTGGAGTATTCTCTTATTGATCCTTCATCCCTTCGTCCGCTCGCAAAACCGCCGGATGATGGATCATTCTTTCATATCCCTTATGTGCTGATGCCCGACACTTTCTTTCCCACCCAACCCACCCAGTCTCATTCTTTCAGGAATGAGGACACCGCTTTTGATCCCGTATCTCTACCACTTTCTTCCCCAAGGACAAATGAATTGGGACGAGTCAAGCTAGCACTCGCTTAAGAAAAATAGTAGCGCGTGGGAGGCACCCCATGCTTATCCATCTATCTTCTTTCTATTTTCTAATAAGTGACGCGAAGGGGTCCGCCTCTTCGATTTCTCGTGTTTGGTTGTTTGTGATTTTGTGTGTAGGATGTTCCCGATATGAAGACTCTCGTGCTCAAAGTTTATCATTTCTCCACTCGAGTTTCATGATCGATGCTGATGGAAATCCGATATCCTAAATCTTATCGACTAACGTCTATCTTTGAGCATACTTAATAAACGGCTTTTAGATTTTCGTGATACCCTTGCTTTAAACAGTGAGGACAATGTTTCGCTCGCTGGGTAGGGTAATCTTCGATTTGATTTGACCGACTTGCTTATTTTTCGTCGTGTTTTCTCGTCAGAACCCCGTTTTTCCTTAGAAAATGAAAAATTGTGCAAAAATGAGCAAAATTTAAAAATTTTTGTAAGCTTTTGTTAAGTCTTTTTGATTGAAAAGTTGGCTAGTCTCTTAGATAAGAAGCTATAAAATGCGAATTCTAGCTCACAAGGCCAAGATTTTGCAAGTTTCCCTAAGTGATTTTAAATACGCATGACTTGATTTCATTAGACGAAGCATTTGCTAAGTTAATATATGTTTTGACACCTTGTTGACTTTCCGATGGTGAGAGTAGGAACGAATTCTCTGACTTGACTGGCTGTTGAGCCCTAGCTTGTTCCCTTAACCATAGATAATCTAAAAATTATCGGCTAAGCATCTTCGGATCTCATTATTTGGGATTTTAAATTTGCAGAGATCGAGAAATGATAGAGTTACTTATGAGTTTAGATGCTAAGCGTGGAGTAGTTGGTTCTCTTTAGAGCCCATCGAAGGTACTTATGGCTTTTGTTCCCACAAAATTGTTTCACCCCATATCTGTCTAATAATAATTAGAGATGTCAAGTTTTTGGCGATAGTTAGTTCTTTATCTTCTTAAAAGAATCTTTGTTTTAAAAATTGGGTACACATCAAGGATCCGTAATAAGTAATAAGTAATAAGTGATATGTGATATGTAATAAGTAAAGTTGTGAGTCATGCTGGTCGAGATCGGACCCTTGGATCTTTAGCCAGATTGAGTGAGGTCTTAGCCTAGCCACCGATCCTCATTTCATGAAGCCTATAGTCTTGGAATTACCCCGTGAAGCTCCGTGGTTCATAGCTCATACACGTAAAAGTCTAAGTGAATAAAAATGAATGTTGAAAAAAAAAAAAAAAAATGCAAAATGAAGTATAAGTGAATAAAATTCTTTGATGTGGACCTCATTTTTACGACAATGGTTCTCGAGAGAAGGCGGATAACTAATTATCGACTTAGCTTTGTATCTTTATCGGAATAATTCTTATCGAAATGAGAACTTGAAGAAATTCATTTCTCACAAAAATAAAAAAATCTAGAGGAAAATAGGAAAATGGGAACAAAAGGTAATTACACAAGTAACTTCCATAGGTAGTGTTAGCATCTAGAGTCGTATGTAACAATGATTTCGGTTTTACGCTTAGTTTGGGGCTTGTGAAAAATCAGGGACGATGTATTCTATCCGTATGGTCACTTCACGCTGTGTTGTGTTTTCTACTCCGTGATCCTAACGTGTCGCTTGAAAAATGTTTGAGTTATTGATCGACATGAAAGTTCAACAAACCGTCATTCATAATCGGAATGTGCTTAACCGTAATATCTATATATGTGAATTAAAAAGGTAAACGGGGCGTTTTTAGAATTAAGGCTTTCTTATTCTCTTTTGAGGAATCTTGCTACTTCTTCATAGGTTTAGTAGAAAGAGATTGAAATCCTTGGTTTTAGAAGCGTGAGTTGATTGCGTGAGGACACTTAATGGTTTCGTCTGGGGTATTTTGGTATGTGCTAAAACACATACCTTTTCATCATCAAAATAGACCCAAAATAACCAAGAAAGAGCCGTTTATTGCTAATATTTGCTGTATTCTTGAGTTTGTGCTGCAGTGTGTACGGATATGTAAAAACACGCGAAAAAGGAACCAAATCGACGAACCGAGCACGAGATTAAGAGAGCTTGGCCGTTGTTTTAAGGTCAAAATTATGCATTTATGAAGATTTCTAATCACTGAGGATGATTTGTGAAGATTTGATCAAAGTTTGATGAAGTGGCAGAAATGGCCCCTCAACTTTGAGAATTGGCAGAAATGGCCCTTGAAGATTCAGAAAGTTGCAAAATCAGTCCCTAGATTATTTATGATTGACAAGAATGGTCCTTGGAGGATATTTTCAGAAGTACACCTTTGGTCCCTCAAAAATACGGATGTACATGTTTGGTCCCTATGGTTACAAATCTATTATCACTAATAGTCCAAGTCATTGTCCAAGTCCATTAACCAAACAAAATGCCCAATCCAACAAAACATAACCCGGCCCCTTTGATTACCCGTCCCCCTATTATTAATCCCCAACCCGAATCCACTCACTTTACCCGACTCATTACCCAGGTCAACCAAGATACCCGGTCAAACATTTTAAACAACAATAAAATAAGTAAACGCGCCCCAAACAGGGCACCTCCTTCTTCCTCCCAAACACCTCCAATTCCCCTCCCAAACACACCTCCTCGTACTAGAATCTATCTAGAAACCCTTTCCCAGCTGACTTGTCAGGATTGATGCCCACGTGGACAAACCAAGCTCTCCCATTGGCTTAGACACCTCACATGGACAAATGGTGCACTCTGATTGGATATGGTGACCAAGGGATGAATGTGTGGCTGCTAATGAGCTTCTAGGTTCTTCTCAAGGGATCCCAAGGCCTCTCCTAGCTCGGATATATAAAGACCTCTCATCACAATAGATTTCTTGTCCAATTCCTTAAGTCTTAGAGGAATTTTGACCTCTTTATTTCCTGTCACTTTTACATGTTTAATGATTGTAATTTCAGTTTTCAATTTGTAAACTCATTTTTATTAATGCAAATCTCCTTTTCCTTTAAATTCCTTGTCAAGTCAGATTTGAGATCAAGTTTTACTGTTACATAAGTTCTATTGTATGAGTCTTAAGCTCATATAAGCTTATCTAGGCTTATGTAAGCTTCCCTTTACCTTACTTGTCTAATTTCAACATTTTGCAAAAAAGTCAAAATAAGTCAAACTTAGAAGTCAATTGAGTTTTGGGTAAATCTCTGGTGTTAATCTGTGTTAATGGTTAAGTCTGATGTTAGTTTACTCATTTTGATTCAGTAACATGTTCATTTAATCAGTTTTCATAGTTTAGTTTCTAAATAAGCTTGATAAAGGAGTGTTTGGATTGCTTTGTTAAACTGCTTTAGAGGCTAGAATAATGGGTTAGATCAATTGCTTTAGGCTTGTTTTAGATATTTACTGTCATATCTGTCTTTGTTTATTTGTCATTTGAGCTCTAAGTCAATAATCATTTTACCACTGTCTTGTATGCTTTTAACTGTTGAAAACAGTTTTTGAAATCATCTCACATAGGTTTAGAAGTGGTTTATCTATCTTGCTTTAGTCTCATCACATCATATTTCACCTTAATCAGTTCTACATTTGATTTTAAAACTCATTATGGTCAAACTTTAATGTGTTCTTAAAAAGTCAAATGGTGTCAAATGCCTGTTTTATGCAGAAATTGAAGCATCTGCACAATGTTCATTTCAAGTAGATAGGGTCTGAATCTTGGTCCATTTGTAGTTCTCCAGGTGGTCTTCAAGACCCTTTATCTGTTTTGCCTTTAAGCTTGTCTGATAAGCTCATAAATAAGCTTAAACATAGTATCTGTCTTACTGTTCTGTGCAGCAGCCTACTGTCCCTTTTGGTCACTTTTGTTTTGCTCTCTAGCTTCCTTAATACTAGTCCTTATTTGCTGAAAATTGGTACACATGTTCTCTGGTTGGTGGTCTTGAGTCCCTCACTGTTAGTTTTCACTTTAGCTTATTGGATAAGCAGTTGTATGTGCTTAAACAGTAGGGTAATTTCCTGTTTTGCTTATTAGTTCAGTTGTCTTTAATCTTAGGTATTATGCTTATTAGGTGTTAGGAGTAGGTGCTTTAAGATGCCTTAGAGTAGTTTCAGTATAGCCTAGCTTATATAATCAGTTGGTTCATTATTTTGCTTGTTAGCTTATTTAAAAGTGCTTATTCCATTCTAGTTACACTAGCTTCGATTCTCCCACATAGGCCCTTGTTTTTCTATTTTTCTCAGCTTTAGAATAATATTTTAGGATTTCCCTGCAATTTTCATAATTTTTGGTCAATGTTTAGTATTTTTCATTATTTAATTCAGTTTTTAATCATTTTTAAATAGCTTTAATTGCAATTAATTGAGAAAAAGTTCCAAAAAATATTTTTTCAATTTTCCCAGTTTAAGATAAATATAAAAAGCATAAAAAATATTTTTCCTTATTTTTCTCCTTTTATTTGGTATTTTTCATAATTTAAATTAGATTTAAATAGATTTAAATTCATAGAAAATAGGAAATTAATCAGAAAATTAAAAAAATAGTTTAGAAAAGTCTCTTATGTTATTTTAGATTTTTAGAAAGTAATTTCATAATTTTCCCCTTTGTTTTGATAATTTTTAGATAATTAGTTTTATTTTTGAAATTAATAATTAGTTTTTAATTAAAATAAAATCAAGAAAATTCCAAAAAAATTAGTTTTAATTCATAAATAGTTTTCTAATATCATTTTTAGAATAAAAGTATTTTAGGTTATTTTTAGGAGTTAGAATAGTCGTACTTGCTTTTTATTCGCTTCGCTTAAATTCGTGATGTACGCTTTTAATGTAGATTTGCGTAGTTTGCCCTAATTCTTAGGATTTCCCATAGATTTTAGTTCCCTATGCTTTCCTTATCCCGTAGTTTAGATAATATCATATTATCCTCTTTTCTCATTCAAATCCCGATATTCGTGACGTGAGTTGGAAATTCCATTCAACCCTCGTTCGGAACGATCTCGGTGCTCAAACCTAACACGTTTGAGTTACCCGTATACTACACTTTTTATTATTGATCAGTGTCCGAGCCGTTTTAAGCTTCTTACGGTTAGTCATTCACAAGTGGCTAGCTTGTGTGAGTTAAGCTTGACGTTGCTTCTGGCACAGAATCAATTATCGTGAGGACCTCCATAATTCTCACAACAGTAAAACTGTTGAGTCTGGACTGGTGAATTATATGGATACTGGTCATAACCAAAGTTCTCGAGCATCACCGAAAACTGCTCATAGACAAACGTGTTTCCGGATTCACACTCAAATCCTTGGTGAGGACCTCCACAAAATTCACAACAGTTATGTTGATTATATAAAGATAAGTCGGCCTGGTGGGTAATTGGAAAAGTTTGAGGAGTCGTTAAATGAGTTAGGATCATAATCAAATGAATTCCTTGAACCACAAAACAAACAACTCCCCGCTCGAATATCATACTACCACATCAGACATAACGCATACCCAAATGACATGGTGAAGCAAAAAGAGGCTCACCACACCCGACACAAGGAATAAACGATTCCATTTGAGAGTTATGAGATGGAATCGGTTCATTCAAAGAATCAACAAAACCAAAATGGTGATCCGAATGACTATCAAGTCTCGAAGAACATTTTGAAAAACCGAGGTGAGACAAGTGGTGTGCTCGAGAGCTAGCAATTTCCACCTCTTCCGCTATGGTTTCCGGTGCCTCGTTCTTGAGAAACGTGAAGATTAGGCAAGTCATTCTTGCTAGTCACCTGCCTAAATTCTCGCATGATTGCTTTTAACCAGAATTGTGAAAGTTTATGATCAATTTTAGACGGCTTAGGAGCAATTGAGGGGTTAGATCTTTGGATAACCGTAGGTTGGAAGTATTTAGCACTTCCATTATCGAGGGAAGTACCGGTCCTTTGTCCCCCGCTCGCTCCATTTCCCTACGCTAATTAATGGATCATCACGAACAACACGAATTCTTGACATTTGTGATAAAGTATGAAGTTTTTCAACTTCGCTCCGAATTCGTCGTAGTCGAGAGATTCCATGAGAATAGAAGAAGTTAGAATCAAATGGATAGAGGGTAAATGGATAAAGAATCAAAAAAGGTAAGAGGGTAAAGATGAATATTTTTGGGTTTTGATTTTATAATATAATAAGAAAACAAGAGAACATTAACAAGGATGGTAAATATACAATGGATGTATATCCAGGATCACTAATCTGCAAACCGTTTCAACACGCACACAACCTCCCGCAAGGCGCCAATTTGACAGCAAATTTCTTTTGAGGGGCCTAATCAAATGTAGTATAGTGTGTGTTCCAAAGTATTGTAGAAGAAACTGCAAACCTGGGTCGTTCTTCCCAACGAGGCTGTGATGGTACTCAAAACACGGGTTTGTGATCGGGTGATTTGGACAGAAAAAGGAATATGAGTGAGTGATTAAACTAAGGAAATTAAATCTATAAAAGACTTTGAAGTCATTTTAATTATATATTTAAAATCGTTTAACGATTAAAACCTAAAACGTACGTTTAAATAAAATTACGTGAACGCACGTAAATAAAACGTGAAAATAAAGAAGTAAAATACCTACGGATATGGAAAATACATTTTACAATCCTAATGATGCAAGAAAATTATTGGAAATTTAAAACTAATTTTTTTTTTATTTTTCTTGATTTAATTTGAATTAAAAACTAATTTTAAATATTTAAAATAGACTTAAAATACTAAAAATCAGGAAAATAAGCTAGAAAATTACAAAACTATTTTTCAAAAATCTTAAATGACTAAAAAGAATTTTAGAAACTGAATCACATTTTTTGAATTTTATGAATTTATTATGAATTTAATACTATTGAAAACTAATAAAAATGCTAGAAAATACTAATTAAGCTGAGAAAAATCTATAAAAATACTTTTTATCACTTTTTGATTTTTCTAAAACTAGGAAAATTGAAATTGTGTTTTTCTGAACGCTTTTCTCAATTATTTGGATTAAATGCTAATTAAAAATGCTAGAAAATGACATAAAGTGCAGAAAAATAGTAAATGAACAAAGGAAAAATATGAAAACTTCCAAATCGATAAAATAATACTGAGAACCCATGAAAAATAACAGAAACTATTTTGGAGCACAAGAACAATGATTTGGGTGCACAACTAATGAAATAAGCACATGTAAATAAGCTAAAATCTAACCATAAGCTACTATAAGCTACATTAGCCTTAATCTAACCTAAATTATGCTAATGCAACTGAATGGGACCCTAAAAGCACAGGCTAGAAGCGCTATAGCTATAAAACGGTTCTATCAAACTTATGTCAAACGGCCCTTATGCATCTACTTTAAGCCTACATTAAGCTAGCAAGAAAAAATCACAAAAATTAACTAAAATGACCAGCAAGAGACAACCAACTAAAGAGCTTATATCCAGAATTTCAACTAATTTGGACCTATATTAAAGGAATGAAAAATCAAAACTATAACCTATTCGAACATTATTTAGAATTTTTGACTTTTATTGAAACTTTGAAATCTGACTTTTTCCAGCTTTGATCACTCCTAATTCACTATAAATGATGTTATCAGATGTAAAATGGACTAGATAAGCTAACCTATATATTTCTATCACTATATGTAAGCTAACACAAGCCTTATACTAACTGTTATGCAACATACTTAAACCAAACCATGGTTTTGACTTTTATTCAAATGACTAATGCATTCTATGTTATAACTAACCTATATAAGACTAATATGAACTATATGGACTAGTACTAACCTATGAAACAAACTTGAACTCAGTAGGATCCACTAAACCAGACACTCCTTAATATCTTTGAAAACAGAATTTTAAAAGCTTATGCCTAAAACAAATATGACTAATACTTAAAAATGAACTTAAAATGACTGGATTACCACTTCTAAAAGAAATTTGGACTTAAGAACACAGTTGACTTTTGTTGACCCGTATTGACTTTCATTGACTTTTTTGGAAATTTAAGCAATTAGACAGGAAAACCTTTTCAAATACTTAAATTTACTTAGGTTGTCTTCAACATACTCAATTAAGCAATTATGAGAGCTTGAAATGAAGGAACTGGTTAAAACCATTTTTGGCGGGAAGAACAAGAAGAACAATTAAAGCATGAAACATGCAATTGATTACTGGAAACTATTGAATTAACATAAAAGTGACTTGCTCATTACAGAAAACTTAAAACCCAAATTTAAAATTACAATGATAGATGAAAAACGATTAAGCAGAAAAATAAAAATGGTCTAAAGACAATGACAACCGTTCTTCTTGGCTTTTTTTTTTATAACCCTCACCGCTTGTCTCTCTCCTCTTCTGACCATTGGATTGGTTCACTTGATCTTAGCCCTTCATTCCATTTTTTTGGCGCCAAAAGATTGCAAATGTGGTTGACTTATGAGAGGCAGGGGAGAGAAGCATTAATTGAAGTTTTGGAGGGTTGTGTTTGGATGGGAGAAGAGGTAAGGTGGATGGAGAGTTGAGTGTTGCAGGGTGGTTTTGCAGAGGGTGGTTGAAGATAGTGGTTTGAGGAGGGAAAACGTAGGCGTGGGAAAGGTGAAGTCAAACCAAGTTTGACCGGGTGAGTGGTATTAAACGGGAAGGGTTAAAACGAGGGGTTCAAATGGGGAGGGTTCAAGGTGCTAGGTAGGGTTCAAGGTTCAAGGGTAGTGGGGGTCAAAGGAGTTGGGCTTGGGCCTGTGTGATGTTTAGGCAGATTTGGATTTTGGGTTATGTTTTGGATCCGGTTGTAGTGTTTGGTATTAACACAAGGACTAATTTTGCAATTCCACCAAACTTGAGGGACCAAATCTGTAATTTTCCAAAGTTAATCAAGGACTAATTATGACAAGATTAATTTTCCCAAGGACCAAAAATGATAATTTTCAAATTAAAAATGTCCCGGGTAATTTCGTCAATCTTTAAAATTCCAAGGACTCAAGTTGTCATTTTGCAAAACTAGACTTTATAAGGCTAAATTTGACAACTTAAAAATTCCTGGGGGCCTTTTATGAAAAATTACATGTTTTGAATAACTGGGGACTAGATTTTTACAATTATTGAATAAAACACAGCCTAAATATTTTTCTGCCTTTTTGAGACTTTTCAAAGTGTTTTTGACTGCTTTTGCAAAGCAGAAGGAACAAAATGATGAGTATTTACACACTCATCAATCCCCCATACTAAAACATTGCTAGTCCCTAGCAATCTTTTGAGAAAACTTAATGGATTTGAATCTCTTTACCAAAAGCCATTACTTCTGGAGTAGCCAAATGTTTCAGCTCAAGTAAGAACTATGGTACACTGATAACCATGTGATTTTGAGCAAATCACCAAATTTTCAACGGTTTTGATTTGTCTTTACCGTAAGCCGCTTGCTTCTGGACTAGCCAACTCTTAGATAAAATATCTTTGGTGAGCTGATTACCAATTATGGCTTTCCAACTGCCTTTACCACAAGCCATAAACTTTCAGGCTAGCCAACTCTTCACTTTTAAGGATATGGTGAGTCGAATACCATAAAATTTTGGGCAAATTGCAAGCCATCAACGGATTTGAGATATCTTTACCAAGAGCCGCTTGTTCCGGATTAGCCAATCCTTTTGTTTGTTATACATGGCGGATCGATAACCTATATGCCGAAAGTAAGTGCAAAACACTTACTCCAAAAAAAAAATTTGGCCAAAAATGGGGGAATTGAGTGGTATAATACATGATAAAATTCGTGAGAATTCCCCCCCACACTAGAAATGAATATTGCCCTCAATATTCAAAGTACCGGCTGTTATGCCGAAACTGAGAACGTAAAAGGGAAATACTACGGCCATTATTTGAATTTTTTTTATAGAAAACTTATATACAACAGCGGGGGGCAACTCCCCCACACTAGGGTGGTAGAAAGTAGAAAGAAGTCAGAAATATGGGTGAAAACCCATATAGTGTGCTACTGTTTTTGTTCCTCGAGTCGCTAGCTTGACTCGACCCCGCATTCATTGGTTCATGGGGAAGCAAAGTGGTAGAAACAATCTCCATCGGACTTTCATTCAAGATGTTTGGACAAACATTTGAAGCACGTGAAAGTTCCAGACCGATGAGATATATTCCCGGCTCAAGATAATGGTACATGGAAATGCCGGGATCAAAGATAATGTCTTCATTCCCCAAGGAGTGAAGAACAGGAGAAGTGACAGAATATATGAAGAAAAGAAAGAAAATCATGATAAAAATCATGACTAACTCTTCATCCTCAATAGCAGAATTCATAGTTTCATGAATCTCATCAGTTAAGCTTCGCTTGATCAAGACATATTATGGGTGTGTCTAGATCAAAGTAGAAATTATCATACTCCGACGGAGATATGATATGAGTGAGTTCACTGGCGAACTCCTCAAAAGTAAATGATTCATGATCAAGGAGAGAATTATGAGAATGAGAAGTGGTACGCCACCAATTTTTCTCTCCCATATTATCAAAACAAGGCTTTCATTTCAAATAGAATCATCGGAAAGAATGTCACTATCCTTAATGGGGATAGGAGATGAAATAGGCTTTTCATTAAAAGCCTCGATTCTAGAAATTAGAAGATTAACATTCAATAATGTAAGACGAAGAGCTTCGTCTTGGATTATTTCTTCATCATTTCTTCTCCTAAGTCGACAAGCTCGTAAGGTAATTCCCCCACATAACTTATGTCTCCACAAGATAACGAATCGTCATCATTAGAATCGGAGAACATCTCAACATGATCTTTTGGGAAGACAAGAGGTGTAGGGATATCACACAAATGCTCGAGAATTCCCTCGTGACTCTCTGGGATTGGGACAAGGTTCTCGACACTAGACTTTATGAATTGGGTCCTGCCTTTCGGAACAGGTCAAGATGCTCATCCCCCATAATAAGAGAGTGAGTGTGAATCTCGGTGTGATAACAAGATTGAGGGAGTTGAGAAATATTATCTTTAAAAGGATAAAAACTCTCCTCGTCATCATCATACATAGCTGCCTTTAAGAATTGGGAACGCCTTTAGAGTCGCATGCTCTAAGACCAATAATTCTTCCCTAGAATTGCGAGCCTCTCGTTCTTCGGCTAGCAATTCTCCCATGGTATTTTCACCACTCACTTGATTCTTAAAGTCACGAATCATATCATCAAGTGTTTTCATTGCTGTTTCAAAATCTTGGGAAATTTCTTGAGACAACGGCTCAGGTGGAGTTTGAACCGTATGGTGCTGTGGAGGTTAGAAATTGTCAAAACCTAAGTATAATAATTTTGATTCCACGGTTGACATTGAAAATTATCGTGAGGACCTCCATAATTCTCACAACAAGAAACTCGTTGAGTCCGGACTGGTGAATTATATGGATATTGGTCATAACCAAAGTTCTGAGCATCACCGGAAAACTGCTCATAGACAAACGTGTTTCCGGATTGACACTCAAATCCTTGGTGAGGACCACCACAAAATTCACAATGCTATGTTGATTATATGAAGATAAGTCGGGCTGTGGTGGGTAATTGGAAAAGTTTGAAGGGTCGTTAAATGAGTTCGGATTAGGATCATAATCAAATGAATTCCTCGAACCACAAAACAAACAACTCCCGCTACAAATATCATTACCACACTGAACACGCATACCAAATGACATGGTGAAGCAAAAAGAGGCTCACCACACCCGACACAAGGAATAAACGATTCCATTTGAGAGTTATGAGATGGAATCGGTTCATTCAAAGAATCAACAAAACCAAAATGGTGATCCGAATGACTATCAAGTCTCGAAGAACATTTTGAAAAATCCGGAGGTTGGACAAGTGGTGTGCTCTGAGAGCTAGCAATTTCCACCTCTTCCAAGTTATGGTCTCCGGTTCTGGTTCTTGAGAAACGTGAAGATTAGGCAAGTCATTCTTGCTAGTCACTGGTCTAAATTCTGCATGATTGCTTTTAATCGTAGAATTGTGAAAGTTTAGGATCAATTTTAGACGGCTTAGGAGCAATTGAGGGGTTAGATCTTTGGATAACCGTAGGTTGGAAGTATTTAGCACTTCCATTATCGAGGGAAGTACCGGTCCTTTGTCCCCCAGCTCGCTCCATTTCTACGCAGTAATTAATGGATCATCACGAACAACACGAATTCTTGACATTTGTGATAAAGTATGCAGTTTTTCAACTTCGCTCCGCAATTCGTCGAGTCGAGAGATTCCATGAGAATAGAAGAAGTTAGAATCAAATGGATAGAGGGTAAAGGATAAAGAATCAAAAAGGGTAAGAGGGTAAAGATGAATATTTTTGGGTTTTGATTTTATAATATAATAAGAAAACAAGAGAACATTAACAAGGATGGTAAATATACAATGGATGTATATCCGTGGATCACTAATCAGAAACCGTTTCAACACGCACACAACCTCCCCGCAAGCGCCAATTTGAAGCAGCCTTTTTGAGGGGCGTCTAATCAAATGTAGTATAGTGTGTGTTCCAAAGTATTTCAGAAGAAACTGCAAAACCTGGTCGTTCTTCCCAACTGGAGGTCGTGATGGTACTCAAAACACGGGTTTGTGATCGGGTGATTTGGACAGAAAAAGGAATATGAGTGAGTGATTAAACTAAGGAAATTAAATCTATAAAAGACTTTGAAGTCATTTTAATTATATATTTAAAATCGTTTAACGATTAAAACCTAAAACGACGCTTAAATAAAATTACGTAAGCGTATCTGAAATAAAACGTGAAAATAAAGAAGTAAAATACCTACGGATATGGAAAATACATTTTTACAATCCTAATGATGCAAGAAAATTATTGGAAATTTAAAACTAATTTTTTTTTTATTTTTCTTGATTTAATTTGAATTAAAAACTAATTTTAAATATTTAAAATAGACTTAAAATACTAAAAATCAGGAAAATAAGCTAGAAAATTACAAAACTATTTTTCAAAAATCTTAAATGACTAAAAAGAATTTTAGAAACTGGAATCACATTTTTTTGAATTTTTATGAATTTATTATGAATTTAATACTATTGAAAACTAATAAAAATGCTAGAAAATACTAATTAAGCTGAGAAAAATCTAGAAAAATACTTTTTATCACTTTTGATTTTCTAAAACTAGGAAAATTGAAATTGTGTTTTTCTCAACGTTTTCCTCAATTATTTGGATTAAATGCTAATTAAAAATGCTAGAAAAAGACATAAAGTGCAGAAAAATAGTAAATGAACAGTGAAAAATATTAAAACTTCCAAATGACGATAAAATAATATCGAGAACCCGTGAAAAATAACAGTAAACTATTTTGGAGCACAAGAACAATGATTTAAGCACAACTAATGAAATAAGCACATGTAAATAAGCTAAAATCTAACCATAAGCTACTATAAGCTACATTAGCCTTAATCTAACCTAAATTATGCTAATGCAACTGAATGGGACCCTAAAAGCCTGTGCTAGAAGCGTTATAGCTATAAAACAGGTTCTATCAAACTTATGTCAAACGGCCCTTATGCATCTACTTTAAGCCTACATTAAGCTAGCAAGAAAAAATCACAAAAATTAACTAAAATGACCAGGCAAGAGACAACCAACTAAAGAGCTTATATCCAGAATTTCAACTAATTTGGACCTATATTAAAGGAATGAAAAATCAAAACTATAACCTATTCGAACATTATTTGGAATTTTTGACTTTTATTGAAACTTTGAAATCGACTTTTTCCACCTTTGATCACTCCTAATTCACTATAAATGATGTTATCAGATGTAAAATGGACTAGATAAGCTAACCTATATATTTCTATCACTATATGTAAGCTAACACAAGCCTTATACTAACTGTTATGCAACATACTTAAACCAAAACCATGATTTTGACTTTTATTCAAATGACTAATGCATTCTATGTTATAACTAACCTATATAAGACTAATATGAACTATATGGACTAGTACTAACCTATGAAACAAACTTGAACTGAGGATCCACTAAACCAGGTACACTCCTTAATATCTTTGAAAATGTAATTTTAAAAGCTTATGCCTAAAACAAATATGACTAATACTTAAAAATGAACTTAAAATGACCGATTACCACTTCTAAACAGAAATTTCAGACTTAAGAACACAGTTGACTTTTGTTGACCCGTATTGACTTTCATTGATTCTTTTGGAAATTTAAGCAATTAGACAGGAAAACCTTTTCAAATACTTAAATTTACTTAGGTTGTCTTCAACATACTCAATTAAGCAATTATGAGAGCTTGAAATGAAGGAACTGGTTAAAACCATTTTTAGGGAAGAACAAGAAGAACAATTAAAGCATGAAACATGCAATTGATTACTGGAAACTATTGAATTAACATAAAAGTGACTTGCTCATTACAGAAAACTTAAAACCCAGCTAAAATTACAATGATAGATGAAAACGATTAAGGTAAAAATAAAACGGTCTAAAGACAATGACGACCTGTTTCTTCTTGGCTTCTTTTTTCTTTTATAACCCTCACAGGTTGTCTCTCTCCCTCTTCTGACCATTGGATTGGTTCACTTGATCTCAGCCCTTCATTCCATTTTTTGGCGCCAAAAGATTGCAACTGTGGTTGACTTATGAGAGGCAGGGGAGAGAAGCATTAATTGAAGTTTTGGAGGGTTGTGTTTGGATGGGAGAAGAGGTAAGGTGGATGGAGAGTTGAGTGTTGCAGGGTGGTTTTGCAGAGGGTGGTTGAAGATAGTGGTTTGAGGAGGGAAAACGTGAATGGGAAAGGTGAAGTCAAACCAAGTTTGATCGGGTGAGTGGTATTAAATCAGCGGTTAAAACGAGGGGTTCAAATGGGGAGGGTTCAAGGTGCTAGGTAGGGTTCAAGGTTCAAGGGTAGTGGGGGTCAAAGGAGTTGGGCTTGGGCCTGTGTGATGTTTAGGCAGATTTGGATTTTGGGTTATGTTTTGGATCCGGTTGTAGTGTTTGGTATTAACACAAGGACTAATTTTGCAATTCCACCAAACTTGAGGGACCAAATCTGTAATTTTCCAAAGTTAATCAAGGACTAATTAAGACAAGATTAATTTTCCCAAGGACCAAAAATGATAATTTTCAAATTAAAATGTCCCGGTAATTTCATCAATCTTTAAAATTCCAAGGACTCAAGTTGTCATTTTGCAAAACTAGACTTTATAAGGCTAAATTTGACAACTTAAAAATTCCTGAGGGCCTTTTATGAAAAATTACATGTTTTGAATAACCATGGACTAGATTTTTACAATTATTGAATAAAACACAGTCTAAATATTTTTTGTCTTTTTGAGACTGTTTAAAGTGTTTTTGACTGCTTTTTAAAGCAGTCTGAAGGAATAAAAAATGATGAGTATTTACACACTCATCAATCCCCCATACTAAAACATTGCTAGTCCCTAGCAATCTTTTGAGAAAACTTAATGGATTTGAATCTCTTTACCAAAAGCCATTACTTTTGGAGTAGCCAAATGTTTCCCAGCCAAGTAAGAACTATGGTACACGATAACCATATGATTTTGAGCAAATCACCGACTTTCAATTTGATTTGTCTTTACCGAAGCCGTTTCTACGGACTAGCCAACTCTTAGATAAAATATCTTTGGTGAGCTGATTACCAATTATGGCTTTCCAACTGCCTTTACCACAAGCCATAAACTTGAGGGCTAGCCAACTCTTCACTTTTAAGGATATGGTGAGTCGAATACCATAAAATTTTGGGCAAATTGCAAGCCATCAACGGATTTGAGATATCTTTACCAAGAGCCGTTTGCTCCTGGATTAGCCAATCCTTTTGTTTGTTATACATGGCGGACTGATAACCATATGCCGTAAGTAAGTGCAAAACACTTACCCAAAAAATTTGGCCAAAAAATGGGGAATTGGGTGGTATAATACATGATAAAATTTGTGAGAATTCCTCCCCACACTAGAAATGAATATTGCCCTCAATATTCAAAGTACCGGCTGTTATTCAAACTGAGAACGAAAAGGAAATACTACGGCCATTATTTGAATTTTTTTTTAGAAAACTTATATACAACAAAGGGCAACTCCCCACACTAGGGTGGTAGAAAGTAGAAAGAAGTCGTAAATATGGGTGAAAACCCATATAGTGTGCTACTGTTTTTGTTCCTCGAGTCGCTAGCTTGACTCGACACCGCATTCATTGGTTCATGGGGAAGCAAAGTGGAAGAAACAATCTCCATCGGACTTTCATTCAAGATGTTTGGACAAACATTTGAAGCGCGTGAAAGTTCGGACGATGAGATATAATCCCGGCTCAAGATAATGGTACATGAAAATGCCAGGATCAAAGATAATGTCTTCATTCCCGAAGGAGTGAAGAATGAGCGAGAAGTGACAGAATATATGAAGAAAAGAAAGAAAATCATGATAAAAATCATGACTAACTCTTCATCCTCAATAGGAGAATTCATAGTTTCATGAATCTCATCAATTAAGCTCGCTTGATCAAGACATATTATGGGTGTGTCTAGATCAAAGTAAAAATTATCATACTCCCATGGAGATATGATATGAGTGAGTTCATGGCGAACTCCTCAAAAGTAAATGATTCATGATCGGAGAGAATTATGAGAATGAGAAGTGGTACTGCCACTAATCTTCTCTCCCATATTATCAAAACAGAAGGCTTTCATTTCCGGAATAGAATCATCGGAAAGAATGTCACTATCCTTAATGGGGATAGGAGATGAAATAGGGTTTTCATTAAAAGCCTCGATTCTAGAAATGAGAAGATTAACATTCAATAATGTAAGACGAAGAGCTTCTTCTTGGATTATTTCTTCATCATTCTCTTCTCCTAGGCTCACAAGCTCGGAAGGTAATTTCCCCACATAACTTATGTCTCCACAAGATAACGATAATGTCATCATTAGAATCGGAGAACATCTCAACATGATCTTTTGGGAAGACAAGAGGGGTAGGGATATCACACAAATGATCGAGAATTCCCTGTGACTCTCTTGGGATTGGGACAAGGTTCTTGACACTAGACTTTATGAATTCGTCGGTTCCTTTTGAGAGCAGTGTCAAGATGCTCATCCCCCATAATAAGAGAGTGAGTGTGAATCTCGGGTATGATAACAACAGACTGAGGGAGTTTAGAAATATTATCTTTAAAAGGATAAAAACTCTCCTCGTCATCATCATTATACAGCTGCCTTAAGAAATTGGGGGCGCTTAGAGCGCATGCTCTAAGACCAATAATTCTTCCCTAAAATTGCGAGCCTCTCGTTCTTGGCTAGCAATTCTCCCATGGTCTTTTCACCACTCACTTGATTCTTAAAGTCACGAATCATATCATCAAGTGTTTTCATTGCGGTTTCAAAATCTTGGGAAATTTCTTGAGACAACGGCTCAGGTGGAGTTTGAACCGTATAATGCTGTGGAGGTTGGAAATTGTCAAAACCGGAAGTATAATAATTTTGATTCCACGGTTGACATTGAAGATTATCGTGAGGACCTCCATAATTCTCACAACAAAAAACTGTTGAGTCCGGACGGTGAATTATATGGATATTGGTCATAACCAAAGTTCGAGCATCACCTAAGACTGTTCATAGACAAACGTGTTTCCGGATTCACACTCAAATCCTTGGTGAGGACCTCCACAAAATTCACAACAGTTATGTTGATTATCTGAAGATAAGTCGGGCCGTGGTGGGTAATGGAAAAGTTTGAGGGTCGTTAAATGAGTTCGGATTAGGATCATAATCAAATGAATTCCTCGAACCACAAAACAAACAACTCCCGTTCTGAATATCATTACCACACTGTACACGCTATTACACGGCGACATGGTGAACCAAAAAGAGGCTCACCACACCCGCCACAAGGAATAAACGATTCCATTTGAGAGTTATGAGAAGGAATCGGTTCATTCAAAGAATCAACAAAACCAAAATGGTGATCCGAATGACTATCAAGTCTCGAAGAACATTTTGAAAAATCCGGAGGTGGGACAATTGGTGTGCTCTGAGAGCTAGCAATTTCCACCTCTTCTGTTATGGTCTCCGGTGCCTCGGTTCTTGAGAAAGCGTGAAGATTAGGCAAGTCATTCTTGCTAGTCACGGTCTAAATTCTCGCATGATTGCTTTTAAAGCGAATTGTGAAAGTTTAGGATCAATTTTAGGCGGCTTAGGAGCAATGAGGGTTAGATCTTTGGATAACCGTAGGTTGGACGATATTTAGCACTTCCATTATCGGAGAGTACACTGGTCCTTTGTCCCCGGTTTCTCGTTCCATTTCCCTACGCAAATTAATGGATCATCGAACAACAGCAATTCTTGACATTTGTGATAAAGTATGAAGTTTTCAACTTAGTTCCAGAATAAATAGTAGTCGAGATTCCATGAGAATAAAAGAAGTTAGAATCAAATGGATAGAGGGTAAAGGGATAAAGAATCAAAAAGGGTAAGAGGGTAAAGATGAATATTTTTGGGTTTTGATTTTATAATATAATAAGAAAACAAGAGAACATTAACAAGGATGGTAAATATACAATGGATGTATATCCAGGATCACTAATCTGCAAACCGTTTCAACACGCACACAACCTCCCACAGGCGCCAATTTGACAGTTACCTTTTTGAGGGCGTCTAATCAAATGTAGTATAGTGTGTGTTCCAAAGTATTGTAGAAGCGCAAACTAAACGGGTCGTTCTTCCCAACGAGGTTGTGATGGTACTCAAAACACGGGTTTGTGATCGGGTGATTTGGACAGAAAAAGGAATATGAGTGAGTGAGTGATTAAACTAAGGAAATTAAATCTAATAAAGACTTTGAAGTCATTTTAATTCTATATTTAAAATCGTTTAACGATTAAAACCTAAAACGTACGTTTAAAGAAAATTACGTGAACGCACTGAAATAAAACGTGAAAATAAAGAAGTAAAATACCTACCATATGGAAAATACATTTTACAATCCTAATGATGCAAGAAAATTATTGGAAATTTAAAACTAATTTTTTTGGATTCTCTTGATTTAATTTGAATTAAAAACTAATTTTAAATATTTAAAATAGACTTAAAATACTAAAAATCAGGAAAATAAGCTAGAAAATTACAAAACTATTTTTAAAAAATCTTAAATAACTAAAAAGAATTTTAGAAACTGGAATCACATTTTTTTGAATTTTTATGAGAGGCAGGGGAGAGAAGCATTAATTGAAGTTTTGGAGGGTTGTGTTTGGATGGGAGAAGAGGTAAGGTGGATGGAGAGTTGAGTGTTGCAGGGTGGTTTTGCAGAGGGTGGTTGAAGATAGTGGTTTGAGGAGGGAAAACGTGGGCGTGGGAAAGGTGAAGTCAAACCAAGTTTGACCGGGTGAGTGGTATTAAACGGGGAAGGGTTAAAAGCGAGGGGGTTCAAATGGGGAGGGTTCAAGGTGCTAGGTAGGGTTCAAGGTTCAAGGGTAGTGGGGGTCAAAGGAGTTGGGCTTGGGCACGTGTGATGTTTAGGCGATTTGGATTTTGGGTTATGTTTTGGATCCGGTTGTAGTGTTTGGTATTAACACAAGGACTAATTTTGCAATTCCACCAAACTTGAGGGACCAAATCTGTAATTTTCCAAAGTTAATTAAGGACTAATTATGACAAGATTAATTTTCCCAAGGACCAAAAATGATAATTTTCAAATTAAAAATGTCCCGGGTAATTTCGTCAATCTTTAAAATTCCAAGGACTCAAGTTGTCATTTTGCAAAACTAGACTTTATAAGGCTAAATTTGACAACTTAAAAATTTCTGAGGGCCTTTTATGAAAAATTACATGTTTTGAATAACCGGGGACTAGATTTTTACAATTATTGAATAAAACACAGTCTAAATATTTTTTCTGTCTTTTTGAGACTTTTCAAAGTGTTTTTGACTGTTTTTGCAGTGCAGAAGGAACAAAAATGATGAGTATTTACACACTCATCACTGCTCTATCTTTAGCATCTAATTCTTCTTGAAGCTTTCTAGCAGCAGCTTCATTCCTAGCAACTTCAATTTCTCTAATTTCTGCTAAAGTAAGTTTCTTCTTCTTTACTTCTACTAGAACACCTTTCCCTTTATCCTTAGGATCGATTGTAGGTTGAGAAGTTCTTTGTTGTTCATCTTCTTGTACTTCTCGAATAGTAACACCACCTCTAGGTTGAGATAAATCTTCTAGAATTGTAGCAATGAACTCATCATTAATCAGTACCTTCAGGTTCTTTCTCCTTCTCAATATCTTCTTTCAAATTTTCTTTGTGTAAATTCCTCCCCAAATTGACAGAAGATTGTTGATGAACCTTTTAGCGTTTACTTTTTGAGACGCTTTTCGCCTTCTTCTTTGATTTAACCCAGATACTAAATTCTTGAACTAATGGCCACACAAAAGCCTTGAGCCTTCTAAACTTAGCTTTAATTTCTTTATCTGTTTGGCTTGAACCTCAGTAGTATTTTTCAACTTAACCAACTCCCTTGTCAAAACATAGTTATCCAATGTGATTTCATCGGGGAGGATGGTATGTGAATCCTCTCCTTGAATAGGTGAATGATCCTCGATTGAGAAATAGGAGCAGGACCCTCGTGGAGATGGAGAAGGTGAAAGCGCAACATCTTCTTGAAGTTCAGTACTTGGAGAAGCGGTGCCCAGAGATGCAGTACCTTCTTTGATACTGACTTGTAGAGAAGCGATGCGTCAGGATCAAGTTACTTGCAGTCTGGTACAACCGGTAGCTTCATCGACTTGATGTCGGCTATAACAACTGAACAACTTCCATCATAGAGGTAGTTGGGAGTATCTTGACCCCGAATAAAGCACTCCTTTTGCCATAAAGGTAAAATCTTGATTGTTGAACAACCACATGCAATAAATCGTAGGTTTTGGCATATCGTGAGTTGCTTGTTTAAGAAAACATGTATAAACCTTGGGTACATTAGCCAAGTAGATCCATGTGAGATATGCGATAGCATTGCATCCAAGATATTAGCCGTGAGAAGTTAAAACTCTATCTAGCTATGACCATGGGCAGATGCTATATTTGACCTCCCCAAGAGGTACTCTTAGCACTTATGCAATGGAGCAACACATGACCCAAAAACTTCCAATGCGGACAAAATAGTTGTTTTCAGAAGCGTTTGTTCATTCAAAGATCCTTCATAACCAATATGTCGAAAAGTATCCCATATCAACTGCCTATCAAACCTTATAGCCCCATCTGCATCATTGAACAATAAATCTTCTCGGATGGAAGCTTCATAATCTTAAGTTCTTCCGATGCTTGTTGATCTAATATAATATTCATCATTCTCCATATTATCTCTAGCATTAGCCCAAAATTCTTGAATCCAAGGTTCAATTATATCTGGCTCCACTAAAAGAGCATAAGCGATAGGCGAACCAAGTAAGATAATCAATTATATCATGAAAGAGTATATTACGTAGGTCTTATCCAAATTAGCGACCATATTATGCTTGAAACGGTGGGGCGATTTGCCATCGTTGATTATGTAAGCACAAAAGAGTTGTAATCGAATAAAATGAATATGATGAGAGAAAGATGGAAAAGATTCTAATGTATCAAGATGAGAGGAAAATCGGAAGAGTAGGTATTTATAGGTGAGATTTGAAAATCTGACCTAAAATAACATTGTTATCGTTAGCATTAATTATCCCTCAAGATAACCGTTGGACGTACTTTAATAAGACAAACAGTACTTCCACGTAAGCAGTACTTTCCCAAGCAGTACTTTCACGAAAAACGGTACTTTTCCAATTTCTTCAGTATAAATGAAATATTCATAACTATCCTCCCCTCAAGCAATACTTAGGACTATACAAATACTAAACAGTCCTCCCCTTAAATGTAGCTTACTAACTAATATACTCCAAAACATCTGACAGAAACTTCTTGTCTCATGTCATGCTAACAGAACAACCACCATCCTCAATCAAATGATC
>OU343216.1:68220429-68242590 GCA_910596185.1 Chrysanthemum makinoi | reverse complement strand
AATGGAATTCACAGGGATTGACTGTCATAGCATCACAATCACAGTTATATTGAGCGACCTAAAGTGTCGTTTGAAAAGAACATCGTTTGATTTAATAAAACAATCAGAGTTTACAAATTAGGTCCCAAATGTAAATCAACTTGTGCGGAAATAAGTTTGTTACAATTCAAACGATGTTTTAAAGTGTAAGCCCAAGTGAGGCAGCGTCGTCATCCGCGACTCCATGATGTGTCCAAATGCATGCCATGAAGTGAATGCCTTAGATACCTGAGATAAAACATGCTAAAAGTGTCAACACAAAGGTTGAGTGAGTTCATAGAGTTTGTTTTGAAATGAAAAGCCCTTTCAAAATGGTTTATGCGGCAAAGGCATTGTAAATCCACTCAGTTCAAGTTCGCCCATACAAAACTTGCAACCTGTGTGTTCACAACCCATTGCCAGAATGTGTATAGTTTATGTTCCAAACATATGATGTCAAATGAATTCACAAAATAGTGCATGGCTCAATGTATCGAAATCGTTTATGCAGCAAAGGCATTGAGAATCCACTCAGTTCAAGTCCATGCATAAAACTTGCAACACTGTGTTCACAACCCATTGCCGAAATGTATATATAGTTTATGTTCAAATGAATATGAGTGTTGTTCAAATCGTTCCAAGACCATTAGTCCATGAATATACCAAGACCATTAGCTCAATGAATATACCAAGACCATTAGCTCAATGAATATACCAAGACCATTAGCTCAATGAATATACCAAGACCATTAGACCAATGAATATACCAAGACCATTAGCTCAATGAATATACCAAGACCATTAGACCAATGAATATATGATATAGAAGTTCTAAGTATGGCAATAAGGTTACTTCGCATGACTAAACATTCAGTTCGGTTAAACATATGATTTGCAAATAGTCATGAATGTAATAAAAATAGTCGAGCATGTATCTCCCCCAAACAGTTATGAAAGCATTAAAACAAGAAAAGTGGGGCTATGGAACTCACTTGGATAAACTGGAATAATGGCAAAAGTGAGTACACCGAGGTTTAAAGTGATCGTTAACGGGACCTATTACGAATGATTTGATATGTCATGAGTTGCAATGTAATGTTATGCATGCACTTCATATGTTATTTATACCATTTACGGGTTTTGAAAATATTACTCGTCGTCGAAAAATACTCTTTTGACGTCTTGACCCTTCAAAAATGACCTTACATGTTTTTACGTCAAAATGTCATCCTATAATGGTTTTATAATGATTTTGATGAAATTTCCACTTTTAGTCAAAAACAATGTCGAGGAATTTTCTTGAAATTAACAAAAATGGCTTCGGAAAAATAGTCGTTAAAGCGATTATGCGTCGATCGTTAGAGAACGAACTCAACGGTTTTGGAAAGTTTGCATCGATATCTAAGTTTGATTCAGGAGTTTTCGTCCAAAAGGTCTCGATCATAAAGATATTAGGGGTTAAAGTTGGTGATTTTGGCTAATTGTGTGCAGAAAATAAGTTTCGGCCAAGTTTGAACATCCGTAAATAATTCACTATGACTCCGCTTGACAAACGGCTTTCGTTTTGAAAAATATGGCCGATGAACTTGATTTTACTAGAAGACATTTCGTTCCAAAAAGTTTTGCATCATGGTTAAAACAACGCAAACATGGTCGTTACATTTAGTGAAATACTTGTAACGTAAAATAATATAGATTTTTGAGAAAATAATATTTACGGCAACTTTATGAAAATGGCCATATCTTTGTCGTTTTAAATCCGTTTTCTACGTAATATATGTCCTTAGCTTCGTTATCAGTAAACTAATATATTTTTGAGAAGTCGAAATAATTTGTGAAGCTTAAGGCTAGTTTTTGACCCGAACAAGTAAAAACAGCAAAGCTGAATTTTCGAAAATAATACGTTTAGTCGTCAAACTTTAAAATCCATAACTTCTTCGTTATAAGTCCGTTTTATTCGTTCAAGCGGCCCGCATTCGTTTTAAAGTATATTTTCTAAATATCAAGGCCAAAAGTCGTACCAACAGTAGGTTTTTCAGAAATTCGAAACAAGGACAGAACATAAAATATAGTTATCGAAAATAGTTTTTCTCGGACAAAACCTATTCTAATCCCTTCAATCAACTCCAAAACTAATCTAATCCTACCATACACCTTCTTAGGGTGTCATGGGTTCCTAATCACCATCAAGACCAAAGAATACCATGGGAATAATTATAGGATGACCAATATGTATATATAACTTAAAAATCATGAAATAAATGGTATAAATCACATAACTTGCATACTATCTCCAAAAATGAAAAGGAAACATGAAAATGATAAAACAAGCTTACAAGTGATTATGATGAGGTGAAAGTAACAAGGATTAAACTTAAATACCCTTGGTTTTTATTTCAAAACCATATAAAGAGTATAAACTAGATTGTATTAACACTTGAGCTTGCAAAATTTTTGATCCCTTGCTCCCCTTGAAGTGGCGGTTTTGTAATGAGGAAGAAGGAGAGAAAAGTTATTTTGCTACTAGTGAATTATTAGAAGTGAAAAATGAAATGAGATGAAGATCTTTGAGTCTCAATCTATACTATCACATTTCTACCAACTCATTAAATGAAATCCTCCATAGGGCGGTTTTCATGGGATGATTGTCTCAAAATATCTTTTTTTTTTTTTTTAGATGCAACTTGTATATATTTGTTTGAGTAAAATGTGCAAATACTTGACAAAGTATAAGTAATTGGTAAGTAAAGTGTAGAAAATGTACAAATAAGTTTTTATTAAGTCAAAATAGAATGTAATGAGATGATAAAAATTGTAAAATACATTCCTTGTGAAAATTGAGTGATAAAATAATTATCGTATAATTTTAAGAAAAAGCAGTAATAATTTAATTTTAACGATTTAAGTACCAAATAAATTTGAAACACTAGGAAAACTAAAAATATAGTTTTTATAATCTAAAGGTAAGTTTAAAATACCTGGGATCATTTTTGAAAGTAACGGATTAAATATTTAAAATAATAACTCACGCGATAAAAATTATTAAATAAAAATTACGCGTTGAAGGTAAAATGAAATGTCGTGAATGTACTAATGAGATGCAAATGATGTCCATGAAATGTAGACTAATCATAGTCCATATGAAATGTACGTGATGTCATGATCATGAATTAGCCGCTAAACCTTCAAGGTTACGCGAATTTGAAACAAGTAAACCAAGTTTACTATAAATGTTGAAATGATGAGACATGAATCGTTAATAGAAATGACACAGTACGGATTGTCACATTCGCCCATCAAAAAGAATTCAGCCCCGAATTCAATCGTTGTTAGGTCTAACGGGTTTAGGGTTTGATGTGGCAAACTTTCCCATTCTCGAGCAAAACCCTCAAAAGACTTTTTGGTAACCGATTTTTACTTACTCCCACAACTCATCAAACAAGAACTGTCATACGATTAGGCTAAATCGGTTTAGGTAACAACTTGTTTCTAGCTCGATCTTTGCATCTCATCAAACAAGAACATCCGCGGATCAAACTGGAAACAAGTGGTTTGAAGAAAATCTTTTGAAAATTTGGCTCGATTACCGAATTGCTTACACATATAAGCCTACTACTCCCTTCATTGCATGATTCTTCCTGAATTAGACATAGGTGATCAGGCTATGTATAATTTAGGAGTAACTATGCAATGCTTGGACTAATCGACTCATATGTTTGTTTGGTGTTGAGTCAACTGATGTTAAAATTGTGATGAACATCGAGGAGAGAAGACATGGAGAAGTGTCGTTAAAATGATAGTTAAAGTAAAAAGAATTACAATCCTCGTAAATGATATCAATCGAAGGAAATAAAGTACGATAGATGAGAATATTTTACAACGAGTAGTTGCAAAAAGTAGTACATCGTTAAGTTATAAAGTTTCGGATACGATGGAAGACATAAAATTAGTACAACATAGTACATAAGGAGAAATAAGGTGTTAGTTTCGAACTTCTTCGGTCTTCCGCGTCGTTGATACCTTGACGAGCTCCTAACATATATACATTCCCATGAGCACCTTCGACTTGTTGACCTTGGTTTTGAGGACATTGATTCTGATAGTGTCCTTGCTCCCCATCATAACATGTAACCATGGCCTTGCCTCTACAATTCTGGCAAGGTGTCCTTGTTGACACTTGTAGCACTTAGCGGGACAAAGACCGTGTGATGATACTTACATCGATTACATAGTGGGTAGGTTCGGCATAACCTCTCCTTCTATTGGTGCGGCAACATATACCATCCGGTTCTTGCCCTCTTTTCTGTTGTTGATGATGGTTAGTGTTGTGGTTGTGGTTGTTGTTGTTATAATCTCCTTGGTCGTCTTCCCATTTCCTTTTGTTGTTGTTGAGTTGGTTATCGCCGTTGTTGTTGTTGTTGTTTTGGTTATTGTAGTAGTTGGTGCAGTTGTTGGGGTTGTTGTTGTTTTGGTTGGTGTTTGTGTACTTGCCTCTCTTCACTACCTGGGCCATGAGCTTTTGAGTCAATCGAATATCTTCCTCAATCGTTTCTTGGTCGGAAGAAGTCACATCACCTTGAATAATTCGGGAAGTCCATCATGAAAGCCTCGGTAGCTTCTCATTATCCGAAACCATAGATGGACATAACACGGCCAATTCTTGGAATCTCCGAATGTAAGTGTCAATATCATACCCAATAGTTTCTAGTTCATAGAACTCCGTCTCCAACTTTTTCACTTCCGTTCGAGGACAAAACTTCTTAGTCACCAAACTCTTGAATTGCTCCCAAGTAAGCTTGAAAGCATTCTCCATTCCAATCGGTTGAGCATATGAATTCCACCAAGACAATGCTCCATCAAGTAAAGTACTCGTAGCAAATTTGACCTTACTATCATCCGGACAATTACAAAGCAAAAACAGTTCCAACTTTTCAAACCATCGTACCATGGCTGTAGCTCCTTGTCCCTCTAAACTTGGTGGGTTCGCCACTTTTGAAATCTTTGTACGAACATTTCTTAACTCCGGATCCTCCTGCATACCATGCAGTGGCTAGTCTAGCGGCAGCTGGCCGTGAGTGGCCTCGGCAACGGCAGCGGCAGCCGCGTTTCCCTTTCGACTCTTAGAGCATTAGCAATGCTATCATTCACTAACTTCTGAATGGCCGCTTGGGTCATTTCAGTGTAGCTTTCTTGGTGCCATATCTTCTTCAAAACAAGAGAAAATGTGAGACGTAGCAAAATCCGATGTTAATAATAAGCGTTCTAAAGAGATGTGATAAGAGCGATAAGTTTGAAGTTATTTTTCAAAATGATCGACGGGTTCCGAAAAGATGGGTTATGAGGTGTTGTAAGTGCTTCAATGTATGATGGTTTAGAGACTTAATGTGTGAATAAAGTGTAACTCGACATGTTAGTGGTGAAACGAAGGAGTGAGAGCGACTTCGTCCTATTTAAACGTTTATCTCGGCATTCGTCGTTATCGATGATGAATGGTGATATAAAAATTGTGATAGGGAATGACAAGGAATTCTCCACGTTAGAGTATGGGGAAAGATAATGGGATGGGCATTTAAGGGCATCCATGTGACAATCGATGTGAAATGAAAGTGAATAACTCGAAAAATGTACATAATGACGCATGTAAGTGAACATGTACTTGTGATGAAATGATGAGATGCTATGATAATGTAGTTATAGTCTAGGGTCAATGATGCAACCTAGTTATCTATAACTGAAGCTCGATCTGTCACACCCCCAAATTACTGTTTTGCAGCGGAATGGAATTCACGGGGATTGGTGTCATAGCATCACAATCACAGTTATATTGAGCGACCTAAAGTGTCGTTTGAAAAGAACATCGTTTGATTTAATAAAACAATCAGAGTTTACAAATTAGGTCCCAAATGTAAATCAACTTGTGCGGAAATAAGTTTGTTACAATTCAAACGATGTTTTAAAGTACGTAAAGCCCAAGTGAGACGCGTCGTCATCACGACTCCATGATGTGTCCAAATGCATGCCATGAAGTGAATGCCTTAGATACACGAGATAAAGACATGCTAAAAGTGTCAACACAAAGGTTGAGTGAGTTCATAGAGTTTGTTTTGAAATGAAAAGCCCTTTCAAAATCGTTTATGCAGCAAAGGCATTGTAAATCCACTCAGTTCAAGTTCCGCCCATACAAAACTTGCAACCTGTGTGTTCACAACCCATTGCCAGAATGTGTATAGTTTATGTTCCAAACATATGATGTCAAATGAATTCACAAAATAGTGCATGGCTCAATGTATCGAAATCGTTTATGCCGCAAAGGCATTGTAAATCCACTCATTCCAAGTTCCGCCCATACAAAACTTGCAACCTGTGTGTTCACAACCCATTGCCGAAATGTATATATAGTTTATGTTCAAATGAATATGAGTGTTGTTCAAATCGTTCCAAGACCATTAGTCCATGAATATACCAAGACCATTAGCTCAATGAATATACCAAGACCATTAGCTCAATGAATATACCAATACCATTAGCTCAATGATATACCAGACCATAGACCAATGAATATACAAGACCATTAGCAATGAATATACCAAGACCATTAGACCAATGAATATATGATATAGAAGTTCTAAGTATGGCAATAAGGTTACTTCGCATGACTAAACATTCAGTTCGGTTAAACATATGATTTGCAAATAGTCATGAATGTAATAAAAATAGTCGAGCATGTATCTTCCCCAAAACAGTTATGAAAGCATTAAAACAAGAAAAGTGGGGCTATGGAACTCACTTGGTAACTGGAATAATGGCAAAAGTGAGTACACCGAGGTTTAAGTGATCGTTAACCGGGACCTATTACGAATGATTTGATATGTCATGAGTTGCAATGTAATGTTATGCATGCACTTCGTATGTTATTTATACCATTTACGGGGTTTGAAAATATTACTCTCGTCGAAAATACTCTTTTGGCGTCTTGACCCTTCAAAAATGACCTTACATGTTTTTACGTCAAAATGTCATCCTATAATGGTTTTATAATGATTTTGGTGAAATTTCCACTTTTAGTCGTAAAACAATGTCGACGGAATTTTCTTGAAATTAACAAAAATGGCTCCGGAAAAATAGTCGTAAAACGGTGTACGTCGATCGTTAGAGAACGAACTCAACGGTTTTGGAAAGTTTGCATCGATATCTAGAAGTTTCAGTTCAGGAGTTTTCGTCCAAAAGGTATCGATCATAAAGATATTAGGGGTTAAAGTTGGTGATTTTGGCTAATTGTGTGCAGAAAATAAGTTTCGGCCAAGTTTGAACATCCGTAAATAATTACTATGTCAACCCGACAAACACTTTCTTTTGAAAAATATGGCGATGAACTTGATTTTACTAGAACATTTCGTTCCAAAAAGTTTACATCATGGTTAAAAACGACGCAAACATGGTCGTTCTGACTAGTGAAATACTTGTAGCGTAAAATAATATAGATTTTGAGAAAATAATATTTACGGCAACTTTATGAAAACGGCCATATCTTTGTCGTTTTAAATCCGTTTTCTTCGTAATATATGTCCTTAGCTTCGTATCGAAGTAAACTAATATATTTTTGAGAAGTCGAAATAATTTGTGAAGCTTAAGGCTAGTTTTTGACCCGAACAAGTAAAAGCACAAGCTGAATTTAGAAAATAATACGTTTGTCGTCAAACTTTAAAATCCATAACTTCTTCGTTATAAGTCCGTTTTATTCCGTTCAAGCGGCCACGGATTCGTTTTAAAGTATACTTTCTAAATATCAAGGCCAAAAGTCGGTACCAACAGTAGGTTTTCCAGAAATTCGAAACAAAAACAGAACATAAAATATAGTTATCGAAAATAGTTTTTCTCGGACAAAACCTATTCTAATTCCTTCAAATCAACTCCAAAACTATTCTAATCCTACCATACACCTTCTTAGGGTGTCATGGGTTCCTAATCACCATCAAGACCAAAGAATACCATGGGAATAATTATAGGATGACCAATATGTATATATAACTTAAAAATCATGAAATAAATGGTATAAATCACATAACTTGCATACTATCTCCAAAAATGAAAAGGAAACATGAAAATGATAAAACAAACACAAGTGATTATGATGAGGTGAAAGTAACAAGGATTAAACTTAAATACCCTTGGTTTTTATTTCAAAACCATATAAAGAGTATAAACTAGATTGTATTAACACTTGAGCTTGCAAAATCTTTTGATTTCTTGCTCCTTTGAAGTGGCGGTTTTGTAATGAGGAAGAAGGAGAAAAGTTATTTTTTGCTACTAGTGAATTATTAGAAGTGAAAAATGAAATGAGATGAAGATCTTTGAGTCTAAATCTATACTATCACATTTCTACCAACTCATTAAATGAAATCCCTCCATAGGGCCGGTTTTCATGGGATGATTGTCTCAAAATATCTTTTTTTTTTTTTTAGATGCAACATATATTTGTTTTGAGTAAAATGTGCAAATACTTGACAAAGTATAAGTAATTGGTAAGTAAAGTGTAGAAAATGTACAAATAAGTTTTTACTAAGTCAAAATAGAATGTAATGAGATGATAAAAATTGTAAAAATACATTTCTTGTGAAAATTGAGTGATAAAATAATTATCGTATAATTTTTAAGAAAACGTCGTAATAATTTAATTTAACGATTTAAGTACCAAATAAATTTGAAACACTAGGAAAACTAAAAATATAGTTTTTATGAACTAAATGTAAATTTAAAAATACCTCGGGATCATTTTTGAAAGTAACGGATTAAATATTTAAAATAATAACTCACGCGATAAAAATTATTAAATAAAAATTACGCGTTGAAGGTAAAATGAAATGTCGTGAATGTACTAATGAGATGCAAATGATGTCCATGAAATGTAGACTAATCATAGTCCATATGAAATGTACGTGATGTCATGATCATGAATTCGCCGCTAAACCTTCAAGGTTACGCGAATTTGAAACAAGTAAACCAAGTTTACTATAAATGTTGAAAGAATGAGACATGAATCGGTAATAGAAATGACCTGAAAGTACAGATTGTCACATTCTTCAAGATCCTTGTTCGAGCTTATTATCAAAAACGAAGACTTGGAAATCTAGTTATTGTTGGGTGACTTTTTCCTTTTCTTTTACCACTTGGGGGAATTGGGCTCTTACCACCACATAATAACTATCACTTTAAGGAGTTACGTTGTAGTGCTCAGTGTCACATTCAGTTGTGGATTTTCAAGAGGTGATGTACGTCTTATACTTGATGGTTGGTTGGATGAAGAGTATAGAGTACTTAGAGATTAAATGGAGGATGAACTCGGCAGCTCTTTGTTACATATGTGCAAGTTTAAGTCATGAGTTAGTTTTTACTTGGTCAAATTCATCATATTAGGTTTTCTCCATCAGGCTGTCACGACAAAGCCTCTTGAATGATAATGGGGTGATTACAAGTTTTGCCAAGAGATGATGAAAGAGAGATTATTGACTTTTGAGCACTTGATTCAAGGCTCAAGTACTCTAAAGAAAAGAAAAGTGTATGTTGATGCGGCACATCTTACGAAGAAGAAATCTTCTCAATTATGACCATTCTCATCAACATGCTTCAGCTTTTTCCATAAACTCAAACATCAAGTGAACCGGACTCACGGATTGATTGTTTTCTCATTCCACTTGCTCAATTATAATGACGATGGCGACATCATGTGCTACCTTTGAAGGGAAGTGTGAAGAGACTACATTATGAAGATATTCACTTGCTTAATCAAGAATGGCATCTCCGTATGCAATTATTGAGGGGGAGAAGAAGTGTGATAATTTTGCATGGTTGATTGACATATGAGAATATATGGTCATACCGCTCCAAACTCATGTAAGAACCGAGCTTCTTCTTATCGGGTCATTTCTACATGGAGTTTCTTCTAAGAGCTGTTGGTTGACATCTTCACGGTGGGATTGATTAATGACAAAGTGCTTCGATTCTTGAGAATTTGATTTCCTTAATGAACATCTTTACGTTCTTGTTTGATTGGGAAGGATTTGAGTTAAGGGGATTTGCTATTTGTATGTTAACGGGAATGCATTTGGTGAGTTGAAGATGTTGAATTTCTATTCCCTAATTGGACAATCTTGAAGAAGGTCGAGTCTAAAGTCGGTTCTACATTTTCTGCATGTTAGGAGACTAAAGACGAGTTGCATTTAACGATCTAAAGACTTCTTCTTAATTCAAGCATTCATCATAAAGATTGTCGGTTTAGGGGACATCACTAATTGGGGGAGAGTGAAATGTTATATTTAATCCCCAATTAGACTTGCTCACATTCTACTTCAGCAAGTTGATTCTCACAAAGATTTTGTGGTCTTCTCAAAAAGATTTCAAGTATTTGGGCTTACAATGTGTTGCTGATTCTGAAGTATCAAAACCAGCAAGGGGGAAGGAGACAAGCATCTAAACGCGAGTAAACTTGATGAACTTAATTCTTCTAAGTGATTGAAGATATCTCGGGAAGACGAATTTCATGACCTGAGACTTCAAGGTTTACTCATCAAGGCTTTTATTATTATTCCAACTCGTGGAAGTGATGTTAGAAAGTTTCTAAAAGATAAAAGAGGTACACAAGTATGACATATTGAGATAAATGTATAACATGAGGAGGTGTTATCGATTCTTTGGGTGAATGTGTGTACCTCAGGTTCTTGAGCTTCATACACGATCATCAGGGGAAGAAAATTGTTTAGCACAAACATTGGGGAGGTGTTTTCATTCCGGCTTGATGTGTATTCGGAGACGAGCATTATACAAAATTTGCATCAATTCATCTACTTGGGGAAGTGGTCTCTTGACAACCTTTTGGTATGGATCACTTGACGAGTTAGAGTGTAAAGGAATTTGAAGAGGTATTCAAATGTGGGATGATATGTTTCTTTGTTCTTCTTCTTGATGATATAACCCGAATGGAGAATCTCAATTATCTTTCTTAAAAGGAGCTGATGGGATTTATGATAATGGTGTGCTTCTCTTACTTTTGGCTAAGGCAAGCTTGAAATAGAGCTTTGAATCTGCTCATCTAATGGATCTTCGGTTTGGGGGGAAGCTGCCAAAGTCTCTCTTTCTCAAAGGCTCATGTTCTATCTTCTACTCTGGAGTCTCGGAAGCTTTGGTGGTGAATGTTTAATAGATGATGACTTCTATCTTCTACAACGGGGCTGTTCGATATCCTTATCTCGGTACTTGTATCATCATCTTTCTTAAACTATATCATCTACTCTCTCTGTAAATAGTTATCAAAAAACCAAATACAAAAATATAAAACCAACAAAAGGAAAATAGAAAAATATAAAATCAACAAAAACCCATAAAAATCAGAAAATTTGAAAAAGACCAAAAATATATGTTTTCTCAAGACATGTCTTCTGATATCGATAACATCTGCGGTCTTAGAAATGTCATTCAACAATGGCACGGGACCATAGATGAAGTTCGAGCAGAAGGTGTAAATATTTCTTTTCAAAAAATGTCACAAATCAAATGGCTTGCAGTTATTTCAAACTGTGTCCCGAGCTTAAACTATGGTTTGCTATTATTTCAGATAGCAACCCGCCCTTCAAGAAAGGAAAGTGATGCGCTAAACCAATTTTCAAATATTTCGTGCACTTATCCTAAAACGAAATGAGGAAAGCATGTCAAAGGACTGCTGTTCCTAATCAAATATTTTTCCTTCTAAAAATTCTTCAGAAAAATATTTGCGTTTACAAAAATGGTGGTAAATGAGTTGCTTGTAAATCAATCAGATTCAGAGTTTTTTCGTAAAAAATTGAAAACTCAATCAATGACTTGACTTTTAAACTTTTCAGAAAAATAAGTCATTGATTGAGGGGGAGAATGTTTTCAAATCTATATCATCTAACGAGCTCATCTAGTTATCCTAAATGCTTAACTGAAAAATGATGTTAACCTACGTTAAAGAACTAGGTGCCTAGGATATTATTGTTAGGATTAGATGATTAGAGTTTGATAAACACATTATTCCCATGCTTTACATGATTTGATTGATATGTTGAATTGACTTTTATTAGTCGATTGTTGTTTGGGTGATGTCGACCACCATATATCTGTTTGTGTGTCCACTAACGTATGAAGATATCATGGTTCATAAGAATGTTCCCGATCCGGATCCCACAAATGAAGATGATTGGATGCCGAAAGGAAAGGGTAACTATATCTTGGGTTGACAAATGAAGAAATTGAGCTTAATTTGACTTCTATAGAGAGTTGACATGAAAAAATGCAACGTAAGAGGTATCCTTTGCATCGGCAGATGGTTTTCTTCATCATCAAATGAAGAAAGCGAGCTTAATTTGACCTCAGTTGGCATGAAAAATGCAACGTAAGAAGTCTCCTTGCTTCTTGAGATGGTTTCTTCAAACCTCCGGCAACAACAACATAAGCAGCTCAACCACCTAACCTATCTTTGTGTAGGATAATTGTGATGATACCATTTTTTAAACAATTTTTAAAATAATATTGTTTTGAAAAATGGAAAAATATTGGTTTTGAAAATAAACTAAACTCAAATTTTGAAATTAGGACTTCATTTTAAACATAAGTCCTCAATCACGACTCGGTCATTAATTGAGGGGAAGTGATTCAAACTTAAGTATTTTCAAACGATATTTCTTCATAAAAGTCCGTTTGTACGAATTAATGTGGTGATCTAAAGATTTAATGTTATGTCATGGTATGATTTTCTTTAAAACACAAAGATCGTTGAAAATGAAATTTTTTCTGTTCTTGTTTGATTGTGAAATTGTTTTATTTTACTTAAAGATCTCTTATAAAACTATCATACCTGACACTAACAATCTTTAATGTCGAAATTGGTCCATTTCAGTCATTTTTCAAAAATTAAATCAAGCCACGTCTTTCCTCAAAATTTTCTAAATGATTTAAATCAATTGGAATCACAAATCTCAAATGGTTTGAAAATTTTGATCGGGGGAGAGATCGTGATTTAAATCTCAATTTTGTTTAAATGGAATTGGTTTTAGTCCTTTAAAGGCACTCCTGCCTCCAGGTGCCAAACGATTTGAAATATACAATGCACATGTTGAGGAGGAGCATTTATCCAAAAACAAGATGAGAATTTAAACCAGGCCACATTTTCTCCCATATTTTCTAAACCTTATTAAATCACTTGGGATCCAAAATCTCAAAGGGTTTGATATTTTTGATCGGGGGATTTAATAATGAAATTTGATAAATGATGATGATTTTATTCAAAAGTGCATATTGCTCTCCCATATGTGCTAAACTCTTTCCCGTATTCTCGAAGCACATATTGAGGGGGAGCATTTTAAAAAATAAACTTTCAAGGTACAAAGATTTCTATGGCAACATAAAGTACCTTGAGTGATTTTCTAAATGGTTTCTTAATGGCTTTTGTAATCGTGGATGTACTTCAAAAGATCTCTTTCCTCTATGTGATAAAATGATTTCAAATATCCTATGCACATATTGAGGGGGAGAATTTACCAAGAAATTCAAATGGCTTTTTCTAAGGAAATTGTGATCAAGAAATTATTTCAAAGAACTCTTGCCTCCATGTGCTAAACAATTTCAAAATCATATGCACATGTTGAGGGGGAGCATTTCTAAATGATCAAAATTAAGGTACAAAATGCTTTGATTTTATATGACAAGTACCTTGATTGATTTTCCAAATGATTTTTCAATTGGTTTCAAGATGAAAAGAACAATACCAAAAGACCGACCAATTTACTTTATGCACGGTGTTATAAGGATGGTTAGGTTAGGTATTCGTTCCCACGATCCGCCAGAACCGGAGGGATCTACCCAGGGACAATCCACTAGATAGTGTAGAGTCCTTAGGTATTATGAAAAAAGGAGAAAAGTGAGAAATGGGAAGAGTGCGGACTGAGACTGAGCTAGTACTGGAATAAACCCAACAAGGTTCTAGTTATGAAGTCTCGGTAAGCACTGAAGGGGTTGAAGAATGAAAAAGAATTGAATGTGAAAAAGGTGAAAAGAAATAGCCCTCCAATAATTCAACCTTAGAGCAGAAACCGGGTTCAATTCATATGCTATTGGTGGTTACCAAGGTAACACTAGTATTGAAGACAAGACGTCATGGACCCAGTGACGCACTGCACTACAACTTCCCAAGCTACTCAAGTTCCTCTTAAAAGGGCTTGTTTCATTCTCACGGGGAACCTACATAATCTATCGACTTTCTCTTAGAGATTGTTGATATTGAAGAAGGAGACCCTCTCCCTAGTCTCCGGCATAGGAAACCAAATGTGCACAATTGAGTCTAGAGCCAAGAGATTATCCACAAAATCTCATTAGGACACAAAATTAATGAAGACTTGCTGTTTCACACAATGTGGAAAGTAAGAATATATTAAGAGTCCTACGCATTATCCTTGTGGTATTGCCAGAACATCCGAGTGATATGTTAAATATTCACGATGAAGATGGAAATCCTTCTAGAGCCAACATCAAACAAGCTCTTGGTGGGTGACATGTGAGATCTTTCCAAAAGATCAAGCTTGTGACAACTGGATAGAAACGATGGGGCGATTCATTCTTGAATCAACCTTGGTCTAGGAAATGAATTGACGAATACTTTTGGAAAAACCGTTTGATGTGCAAATCTTCTTTTCTCTAGCACATCGAATGTGTATTCATTTTCAAACACAAAAAGTATCTCTGATTGAAAAAATACTTTTGGAAAAATCGCTCGATGTGCAAATCTCTTCTATCTCTAGCACATCGAATGTGTACTCTTTTCAAATACAAAAAGTATTTTTTATTGAAAATTGATCTTTCTTATAAAACCCTCGTCGTATTGCAAAACTCTTTCTTCTAAGCAATACGCGATTGTTTTCAAATCAATCTTTCGTCAATCAGTGAATCTCAATTTGCTGGTTCACTCACTCCGTGTTGTCTTCTTTGAGACGTTCCGGTTTGAGAACAGCTAGAACAACTGCGAAACCCTGTCAAGGAGATTCTTCGGAATTATACCTGATCACAGGAAGTACTTGTACTGATCAATGGGGAACCGTGGGCCGTGTACCTCAATTCAACGAAAGTGATCAAAGACACTTTCGTGTGTTTTATTGCTAACTATTGTTTGCAGGTACATCTGGACG
This sequence comes from Chrysanthemum makinoi, assembly GCA_910596185.1. Lineage (NCBI taxonomy): Eukaryota > Viridiplantae > Streptophyta > Magnoliopsida > Asterales > Asteraceae > Chrysanthemum > Chrysanthemum makinoi. Next base: position 68,227,381 of record OU343216.1, on the reverse strand, counting down.
GTTGCGGTGATCGAAATGATAAGTCAATCCAAAGCCGCATGCTCACAACATTCACACTTAATTGAAGAAATCATGACTAGTGCATATCTACATAACACTGCTCTGATATTTTTATACTATGTTTACTGCTACGCTGCGCAAATATCATGAACCAGTAAAGCTTCCGCTACTCTGATGGAAAGATGTCATGATCCTGAAAGTGTGAGCATGTCGGTCCAAAAGTCACAACATCACATGATGGCAACACAACAAAGGGTGATCCAGAGATTTACTGTGGCTGATGATCTCAAAGAAAGCTTGAAGATCATTAAGATGTGGATCAGATCAAAGACCTCCACTTAAAGTACAAAGTAATCGGACTTTGAAGAATCACTGCTAATGCACAAAGATGCAGATGTTGAAGAATTGAAGTCTACGAGCTCAGAACTAAAGACAAAGATAGAATGCTAGGATGCAAAATGTATTTCATGGGGTGACCTCCCTTAGGGGGAGATTGTTAGGAATTGGAAATTCCATGTTAAAGTGTCGGTCACCCCAATTATGTTCTAGCATATGTTAGCTCGTAGACGTTTCGTTATTTACGTTATTTAGTAGTTAATTAGTTAGTTTGTAGCGTAGTTTAGTTTAGTGTAACACCGTGGAGGAAGGACGAGTCTTTACCCACTGTATGCCTGATCCACAGCCCGACAGGAGGGCGTATCATTTGTAACTATAATTACCCCTTCCATCCTTGGAAGGGGTGGTGCTTTCTCATAATCTAACCTTGCATTTTGTATTACAAGTCTCTACCAAGAACACCCTCTCATCTCTTTTTCTCTCTAAAGCATGGCATACTTGTTTTATCATCATCCAAGGCCACCCGAATCATCAAACAACATAATATTTACGATCCTTCACAATACCATGGGTTGTGATTTTTACCCATCCTAATAAACTATTACAATAAATGATTTATTACAACAATTTGTATTTAAATGGCTATATGTAAATTCTTTACAAAAATAACATGTATCCTTATAATTGTACTTAAGACAACATTATATTTGTTATCAACAAAAAACAAAGAGATCATGAAAATATTAATAAAACGTTTTTACGGTTTATTTGTATTAACAATCTCCCCCTTTTTGTTGATGACAAAACATAATGTTATGATGAGTAAAATTTAAGAATAGATGTATGTTTTGAAAGCCCCTAAGTTTTACCGCTTCTCCCCCTTTTTGTCAAAACAAAAAGTTAACCCATCGAAGAAATAAAATGTGGAAAATTAGTCCACGTATCGCTTACTCCCCCTTGACGGTAGCTCCCCCTAGTTTGGGGCGTCAAGTGAAGGAAAATAAAAATCATACAAAGAGAAATGTTAGTAACATGCTTAGGTAATCTTGTGATTGACGAGAATCAAGATTGGGAGCCAAGGTATGTAAACAAGGCCTTGTAATAAAATAACAAAGTGTAGTGGTATTTATGCCACATACAAGCATGTAAAAATAAGAACAAGTCTTGTTCTTGAAAATGACTCAAAAAGAAAAAAATACTAAAAATAGAAAGTAGTAATAATGATTCCTTCCATGCTTGCATAAGATTATGGATGGAGGTTTTGATGAGTAATGGTATTGATGCGATCAAGGATGAGGTTGAGTATGAATCGCATTTCTTCCCTAACTTCTATTGCAATTTCCCTAGTGGATTGGCAATGTTCACAATGTAAGTGATGTGGGTAATGAGTGCGGAAGTTTTCCAGATTGTTTTGATTTGTGAGTTGCGGAAGATGTGGTGGAAAAATAGGAAAATACGGATCAAAGTCCGAAATGTTTGGAAGTGGTGGTAAAAAAGAACCTAGGTGTTCTTGTAGCTTAATGGGAGCTAAGGGTGGTGATGTTTCAAGATCATTGAAAATTGTGTTTGGAGAAGTGGGAGGTGTCAAAAAGGCTATTTCTTTTTGTTTTGGTTGTTGAGATCTTGTTGGAGTCTTAAGTGTTGGGAATTCTACTAAGTAAGAATTATGCTGAAGTTACTGCTGAAGTCTTGTGGAATCTGCTGAAGAAGTAATTCTGCTGAAGTACAAAACCGTGTAGTTGGTTTCTGCGGAGATAGATATTCCGCGTATTTTATAGTTAGTTAGGATATGCATGAGCTTTATTAGGAAGTGATAATGTATATCTTATTTAGTTTTATGTTTATAGGTTTCTTGGGAAACGGTTTAGGGTTCCTTGTGTATAAAAGGAACACATTAGTATGAATGATACATAGATTGAAAAACAAGTTTTAGTATTATTCAAAGATCCATAGAGGATCAAAGTATTCTTAGTTATTTGTGTTGCTACTTGTGTTTGATCTCCGCTTAAGAATACAAGTATTAGAGACTTTCTATTAGTGTGTTTGTGATTACATAAGCATTACTAACGATTCACGAGCGCTCAAAGATCTATCAAGGTCTTAGTTTCAACAAGTGGTTTCAGAGCCTCGGGAGAGTCTCTGTGATACTAAGAACAATCTTTTCTTTACACCCTCACAACCAAAACAACCTTCACCATGCCTGGATCAGAGGATGAAATTAAAGTTACCAATAACCAAAACAACACATCTCTGCAACAACTCAGTCTCACAAACAGCAATGCAAAGTTCCCATATCTAAAGAAGGAGGAGTATGATTTGTGGGCTATGAAGATGTAGAATTGGATCTCCAACATTGATTGGAATCTTTGGGAAGTTGTAAAGAAGGGTAACAGTTTGAAGAGGCATATCACAGATCCTGATGGTAAGGTTACCATCGTTGGTCCCAAAACTTCTGAAAAGATCCTGGCTGTTCAGAGAGAGAACAAAGTTAGAACTATTCTCCTTCAGGCTATACCTGAGGATCACTTGGGTAACTTTCACTACATGCAGGATGCTAAGGAAATATGGATGGCTATCAAGGCTAGGTTTGGTGGGAATGAGGAGTCAAGGAGAATGAGGGAAATCAATCTTTGAAACAACAATTTCAAGAATTCCAAATCTCGAAGAAGAAGGTATCCATAAGGGGTATGCAGGTTCCATAAGATTTTGAGTCAATTGAATCATTTGAAGGCAAGGCGGATAATGATTGCAATTCAAAGTTCTTACGATCTTTACCTTCATCATGGTTGCAAGTAAGCATTGCACTCAAAGCTAAGGGTGGGCTAGATATGCTCACTTTTGATGAACTATACAACAGACTTAAATCTCTTGAGCCTGATGTCATAAGCCCTTTTCGTTCATCCACTCCTAGTCACACAACATTTGTTAGGGCCTCCTCAAATAAGATGACTTATGCTCCAAGTCCAGTTTCCTCAACATCATCATCCTACAGTACCACTCCATCAAATTCTCAACCTAAATCTAGTGGTGTATTGGAAGATGTACTTCACTCTTTTGTTGCTGATTATGACACTCAGCAGCAACTAGCTTTTGAGGATCTTGAACAGGTGGATCCACTTGATATGGAATAAATGAACTTGAAGTGGCAACTGGCTATGCTCTCTATGAACATCAAGAAGTTTGAGAGTAAGTCTGGAAGAAAGTTTGGTTTCCAGGGAAGAGATCCAGCAAGATTTGACAGAAGGAAAGTCAAGTGCTATACTTGTGGTCAGATAGGTCACTTCTCAAGAGAATGCAAGGATAGGAAGGTTGGTGATGAGGTTAGGTATTCTACCTATCAGAAGAATCAAGTGGAAACTGGAAATTCCAAAGTTGGATCCTCAACTGCTATGGTCACTCTGGATGACCATGTCAACTAGAGGGTGCATGAGCCTGATAATGATGATGCTCCTGGTTATGAGAATATTGGATTGTTGGCAAGCTGTACTTCAGAGGATCGACATGATTAAGTTACCTTAATGGGCATCTCTCAGGTACATAATTGTGTTTTTGGTTGTAGTGAAAGATATAATGAACTTAAGGAAGCCTATGATGAATTGAAACCTAAATATAATGAATGTTATGTCGAAGTTGAGGCTTATAAACTGGCTTTAAAAACATTAGAAAGACAAAAGGTTTGGTTTCAAAAGAATCAACTGGCTTATGATGAAAAGATAAGGGTGTTAGAAAGTGATTTAGAATGTGCTAAAATTGATTTAAAATGAACGGAGAAAGAAAAGGCTGATGTAGTTTCTGAAAACCAAGTGCTAAAAGAGAAACTAGATGTCGAAGTAGCTAGGCATAAAGAATGGTTATTATCTGGTAACAAATTAGATGGTCATATCTATGCTAGTCAAAATCCCAATACTGCAATAGGATTAGGTTTTAAGAAGTATGTAGGGTTAGAAGCTAGGGATGACTCACGTAAATCTACACCAGTAGGATTAGCTAATTTTGTAAAAGACGGAAAATTACATGCTGTCCCTGGACCTATTAGAGGAGAACATATGCCCATTGACCTTTCCATCATAGTTGACTTTGATGGATCACACCATCTTTATGGCAAAAAGTCAAGAGACTTGCCAGACCCTGATTCTTCATCTACTGACTTTGTCTCTTGTTGTGACAGTGACAAGTCCTCTGACCAAGGGTTTACTTCTTCTACCAGGTGTGATTCAAATGAAAAGTCAGACCTTCCCAAGACCTCTCCCAAGCCTACACCTAAGACTACTTACAAGTTTGTTAGAGTTGCTACTGAGGAATCAACTTCCAAGACAGTTTCCTCTGAAGACTTGTCGTTTAATTCTTTGCAAAATAATGTCTTTCATTCTGTTAAAAACAATTCTGTTAATGTTTGTGGTTTGAATACTTTTGCATGTAATAGAACATCTTTCACTTTGAATAAATCTTCTAAAAAGAAGACATGTTTTATGCGTGGAAGTAAATTTCATTTGATTAAGGATTGTAATTTTCATGAGCAAAGAATGGGTGTATGTGCTAGTCAAAAGAAACCTAGACCAATGTGGAAAAATGTTAATGATATACCATCCTTTATTCCTCAAGCAACTCTTAATAAACATACTCCATTTCCTTGGAGAAGATCTGTTGCTAGACCATATGTGAGACCAACTAGTTCATATTTTTAAAATGGTTATTGGCCTGGATGTGTTGACTCAATATATGATGGGAAGGGATATGGGGATACTGCTGTGAAGCCCTCAGCAGGTTGTTTTAGGACTAAAAAGGTACCTAATTTTCAATGGAGGTCCAAGAACAATAGTGGATCTTTTACATCTACATGTCCTAAATCCTATGATCCACAAGGCAGGCTCAAGTCAGTAATGACTTGAGTCTCCATAGTGTACTGATATTTTGTATATATTTGGTGTTGTTGTTGTAGGATCATCCCCTGAGGAGTAAGGATGTTGGCATTGTGGATAGTGGTTGTTCCAGAAGCATGTCAGGAAACAAAGAGAAGATGCATGATTTTGTACCCATAGAAGGAGGAGGCAGTGTGACTTTTGGTGGAGGAGATGGTAGAATCACAGGGAAAGGCACCATTAGAACACCTCATTTGGATTTTGAGAATGTGTACTATGTAAAGGAACTGCAACATTTCAACTTGTTCTCAGTATCACAAATTTGTGACACCAAGAACAAAGTATTATTTTGTGAGAATGTATGTTTTGTGCTCTCTAAATACTTTACACTTCCAGAAGATACATCCATTCTGCTGAGAGTTCCTAAAAGCCATAATTTATACACATTCAATTTGAATGATGTTCAACCAGAAGGTGATCTCACATGTTTGGTGGCTAAAGCATCCTTGGATGAGTCTACAAAATGGCATAGAAGGATGGCTCATGTGAACTTCAAGACCATTAACAAGCTTTCTAAACTGGGTCTTGTTGAAGGACTTCCCTCCAAAGTCTTCACCAATGAACATAATTGTGTTGCCTGCAACAAAGAAAAGCAACACAAAGCCTCATACAAAGCCATTACAGCTGTGAGCATTATCTCAGAACCTCTTCAGTTGCTACATATGGATCTCTTTGGTCCAACACAAGTTAGGAGTATTGATCACAAGTATTTTTGCCTGGTAATCACTGATGACTATAGCAGGTTCTGTTGGGTATTCTTTTTAAGGACCAAAGATGAAACTTCTTAAGTGTTAAAAGAGTTCATTACCCTTGTTGAAAACCAGTTGAACAAAAAGGTTAAAGGAATTCGGTGTGATAATGGGACAGAGTTCAAAAATGCTGTATTAATAGAACTCTGTAAGTCTAAAGGGATAAAAAGGGACTATAGCACTCCAAGAACCCAACAACAAAATGGGGTAGCTGAAAGAAAGAATAGGACCTTAATAGAGGCAGCAAGATCCATGTTTGCAGACTCTAAATTACCCACTATGTTCTGGACTGAAGCAGTTAGTACGGCTTGCTATGTACTAAGCAGGGTCTCCATTACTTGACCTCATTTTAAGACACCTTATGAACTTCTCACTGGGAAAGTTCCTGCTATACATTACCTCAAACCGTTTGGATGTCAAGTGACAATTTTGAACACCAGTGATCCATTGGGTAAATTTGATGAGAAATCTTATGAGGGGTATATTGTGGGTTATTCGGCTCATAGTAAGGCTTACAGGGTATATAATTTGAATGCTAGAAAGATTGAGGAGACACTTAACCTGAGGTATCTAGAAGATAAGCCCAATGTGCAAGGTCAAGGTCATGTTTGGTCCTTTGATTTGGATTACTTAACTGATTACTTGGGCTATACTCGACATGTGGCTAACCAATCTACAGGTTCTCAAGAGTCTCCCACTGACAATGCAGGTACCGTGGATGATGACTCAGAGAGTGAGTCTGATCATGATGAACAACCAATTCTTGTACCTTCCTTCTCTCCTAACCATTTTTCAGGTGATCATTCTAAGGAGCATGAAGATGAGTCACACTATGCAGAGGATCTTGCTAGGCTCAAGAAGCAAGAGTATGCAGCCAATCTTGAAGCTAAAAGGCTTGGTGGGGAGATTGCAAGAGAAGTAGTCAGTGGAAACCTTGATTCTCCTGAA
>OU343216.1:68175670-68220329 GCA_910596185.1 Chrysanthemum makinoi | reverse complement strand
TCATCGATTATACGACCTAGGCATTCTTCCCAAATGGCACTTGATTTGATTCTTTGGAATCCTTCACTAATGCCTTTGACACAATGTTTGACACCGTTCACTAATGCCTTCGTCTTGACACCTTTAGCATTCTTCACTAATGCTTTGACATGGACGATAAGCACCTTTCACTAATGCTTTCATCTTGACACTTTCGGCATCCTTCACTAATGCCTTCAACCCAACATCTATGGAGAAAGAAAGAACTATCAACAAGAGAACCTTAGTTGTCTTGATGATGACCTAGCTTATGGCAACTCATGGACTTGAGCTTGCTCGTCTTCAAGAAGTGGTGATCTCGCATTTAAGAGGGACCTAGAGAATCACACAAAACAAAAGACAAACTACATAGATCACTTGGATCTGAGGTTAGAGGGTTATAATACTTGGGGAAGTATGTGTGTAAAGTGATAAGTAGAAAGGAAGAAATGGCTCTCTATTTATAGAGGAATTTCTATTAGTTCCCGGATCCCGCGGATCCCTCCCACAAGGGATCCGGCTAGCACAAAGCCAGGGATTCGTGGAACGCTCCTCTTTGCCCATGGGTATTTTTGGTTATGGGTCATGGGTCATGGGTTATGGGTTGATCCATGGTTTTCTTCTAGATACAATGTATCTCAAGGATACAATGAACTTGGTTAAGTGGTATATATAAACCATGGGTTATGGGTCAATACCATTTGCTAGTTTTTACCCATTTAGTATATACTTGTTTTACCCATTTTAGTATATACTTGTTTTTACCCATTTTAGTATACTTAGTTTAAGTATATGTTAACCAAATATTTAAACACTAGATGTTGTACATATGTATCTAAATCATAAAATCACTTATACTTGTTTTAGTGTTTTATGTAAATACGTAAGTGTGTTAGGAAACTATTGACTCAAACTATTTACGTATTTTATTTGTTTCGTTAAAATGATTTTACGTTTGTTATCGACAAAACATTAGAAGATCGTAAAATATAAATAAACGTTTTTACGGCTTATTTGTATTAACAATCTCCCCCTTTTTGTTGATGACAAAACATAAAAAAAACTAAAATTCATAGCAAATTTGAATTAGTAGTTTTTACTTTCTTTTCCCCCTTTTTGTCGAAACAAAAAGTGTTAAAAGAAACTAACACAATTTTTATAAGAAAAATATGTAAAAGAAAATGTAAAGAGAGCAAGTGACGGAAATGGTACTCGTCTTAACTCCCCCTTGACGAGTCCATCCCTTTGAGAGGGCGTCAAGGACATAACGTAAAATAAACTAATTGTGTTTGCAAATATGTTTGTAAATGGTTCGTCTAAATGACGACAACGTGCTCCCCCTTGAAGATTGCAAAGTTGCAGCGGGTGTCATGAAGTATACTCCAAAATTGGATTAAGTTGCAAATGTTTTTGCAATATCGTTTGACACAAAGCTCCCCTAGCTTTATGGTGTCAAAATCTTCATGTATATTTAGAAAATCTACAAAGTAAAGGTTAGAAAAACAAGAGTATAGTGCATAATTTCCTGCAAATAAAACTCAAGTTAGTAGAAATTTGTGCTTCTGTACCACGAATCCCACGGTTCCCTTCTTGGAGGGATCCGTCTAGGCATTTTGGAGGGATCCGGCCATCTGGTGACAGTTTCTTCAGCAATGAAGATGTGTCAAACAATGCTAATAAAGAGATGATATATGTGTGAAATAACAAGCACAACGCACAAAGTAATCATAGCATATAAATATTCATTCGATAAAACAAGAGATAACCAAACAAATCTCTAAAACTAAGAGAATGAACTAGGACATACAAGTACCACTTAATACTAACTAGTTGCTAGAATTAAAATGCAACAATGTGCTTGAGTCTAGGGATGAGTGGACTTGATGATTTGATCCAACTTTGCAAGAAGATGAATAAACATGAAATGTATCTCATTTCGTGCTTCTTGATCAAGTCCTTGAGTGTTTAGACAATTTGGACAATTATTGTCTTGGTTTGGACCCGGAGGAAAATAGATATTTTGAGGAGGTTCTATGTGTGATTGTGGGTATTCATTTTGAGAAGTAGGATGAGGTTCTAAAAATGAGGGTGGTAATGGAACTTCTTCCATATGATCAAGATTATTCCTTGTCTCCCATGATGGGCTAGTTGGTGTTGTTGGTGGTTCCCTATTCAATGAAAAGGTTGGTGAATGGGAGTTTCTTGGTGGTGAATGAAACAATGAGTAGATGTTTGGGTGAGGGAGAGGCTCATTCAAGGAGTGTAGTCCATGCTCAATGAATGATGGTTTTGATGGCTTGCTAGAACTAGTTAAGTTTGGTTTTGAGCTAGAGGATCATTTCTTTAGTCCGAAAGGTTTGATGCTAATACTTGCGGTTCTCTTAGCCTTTGTTGGATGAGTTTGATGAGATGGGGTTCTAGTATCATTATCTCTAATGGGAGATGTTTCGGTGGAAGAGATTTCATGGATCATTTGACCCTTTCTTTTGGATGATCCTAAGGTTGAGGAGTTGTTGCTAAGAGTCTTAGTCATGGTGATGATGATGCTAATGTGAGCTTCTAATTGCTGATTTTTGAAAGGTGAGTGAGGATGGTGCCTTAAACCTAAGGTTGTTTGGTTTATAAAGGATAATTTCAATTAGGAAATTAAATTCTTGGGCACTTAGAGGACTAAGCATGCTCTTAAGGTTTTGATCAGCTCTAGGAGGATAATAAATGAATGCTAAAAGTGGTTAGAGAACCAAAAGATGACTTAGAATTGAATATGGAAGCTGATTGAGGCTTTCTGCACTACGATCCCGCGGATCCCTCTCAGCGAGGATCCGTCGGTTAAATACCAGGGATCCGTACGTCAGACAGGCGGTTTTAGGTGAAATGATTATGCTTTTTTAAAGTTTATTATCAATGGATTCCGAGGTTTTGACTTAATTTTAAAGTCTTTAGCTGTTGGATATCTCAAATCTTCAACCATAATAAGTGATGGTGCTTAATGATGGTTTTGGGCAAGAAAATTGACTTTGGGTAGTCTAACTATATGTTTGACAAGGATATCATTTAATTTGATATGGAGAAATGGTGGTAACCAGTCCTAGAAGTCAGATGATGTCCTAAGAGGAATTTACTAAAATCTTTAAAAATAAAAAGAAATGAAAAACTATTTTTGAGCCTAATTTTGAGTCAAAGATGATTGAGATCAATTTGCTAAAATTGAATGATAGACCAAACTAAGTGCTATCAAATGTGATAGATAATGTGTGAGTGTTGGAGTGGAATTATGGTGAGTTTTGACTAGTTGATAAATCAAAAATATTTCGAAAATATATTCTAGTTAAGCTATGGATGAGAGTGAGGTTATCAACTATTTGAGGAAGACTTAGTTGGCTCTAGTATCTTATGTTTGACTCGTGTGAGGTGATCTAGTAGACTATTTTGATGTAGGCAAATCTGTATTGCTTATCAGATGCTACAGATCCCACGGTTCCTTCGGGGAGGGATCCGCTAGTTCAAATGCCGGGATCCGCCTACTACAGATCGAAGGCTTTCAGCAAATGTGTAACTTTGCACTTCTTAGTAAATGCTTCTCCTAGTTGTTTCTATGGGGACTAAATGCAGGAACACAACTACTATAATGTATAGCAAAGTAGGAAGAGCTAAAATTCATAGAATGAGTGACGACGACCACTCAAAGGGTCGTAAAATCTCATTTTTCAAATACCTAAGTTAGAGTTGTTTAGTGCCAAGATATAGCGATACCTGCATACTACGAGCATAGTTTAAAGTGTTACAAACCATTGTTTGAAATTGTTCATCATACACTTGGGTCCTAAGACCTTACCTCTCTTCTCCTTCCCATCTCGTCTTCACCCGTCCTCCATTCTACTTCTTTTTCTTCAAGAAGTTGGCAAAGCACTTGAAGATTCCCTTGGTTTGTTGCCATTCGGGTGATGCACCAGGAACATCCGACAATTGGTTGATACACTCCAAGGGGTCGAGTTCGGTATTTCCGAGTGGGTTGCTACTTCCTTCACCTTATCTTGGTCTCTCTCTTTCTTCCGAGGAATCCGTGGGTGGGTTCGGCCTCTTGCCATCTACCATAAACCTCGTGGTTCTTCCCTCGGTCAATGGTACCATAACCTTGTTGCAAAAACTATGGTCATAGGTTTGTGGATAAGGATCTAATGCAAAGATGAATTTAGCAAGACGGGTTAGGAGCATTGCATACGGGAGCACCATCTTGTCCATGCTTCTTACACTTGCCATTCTCTTGACCATGTAGTAGGCAATGTTGAAGCAAGTCTCGGTCACTAAACAATAGATCATGAAGCTTAGACATGCGTTGGGGTGATCCTTGTTTCCTACTAGACACACCACATTCTCCCTTATCACATCTTCCCATTTTCTATACAACGGGTACATCTCCGAGAGCTCCATTTGGAAAGGATCCCTATAGATCACTTTCGACTTCCTAGTAACCCTTGATGGGGATGCTCTTGGCATAAACACGGTGTCCCTTACCGTGGTTGCTTCCGGGATTGTTGCGTGATAAATGTCGTGATGATCAACCATAGAGTGTATCTCCTCCAACGACCACTCATTAGAATACATGCAAACACCATCATATGGAACCCCTATTATTCTTCCAAGCTCCTCAAGTGAAAGAGTGTACTCATGTTCATTTATGGTGAATTCAATTGAGATGGACCCATCATCATTTCTAATTATACCCATAGTCTTGTAGAACTCAAGCACAAAGACCAGGCAAATTTGCTCGTTTATATCCAATAAACAATCAAACCCAATAGTTCCAAATACTTCCCTCATGTCGGTATTTGCAAGAAATGATGGATCAACAACTCTACCTTCATGAAAGTGTCTCCTTTCAAGCAACTTAAAGGCTTTCCTATAGTCCGGACTTAATCCATTTTTCCTATGGTACATGGGTATGTAGTGAGCGGTGTCTTGGTAATCTTGTTGCTTGTTGCTTGGCATGATGTTCCTAAACAACACAACCACAATGTGTTGTTAATTGTGAATAGTAACCTAGAGGGTTTGATCACAATTTTTCTCTCATCATCTTTGTTAAGTTCAAGAAATGTGTTTAATTTGTATTAACAATGTTAATTCTTTGATTTAGATTATCTTAGAAAACAATGTGGTGACAAATTATGGTAAACCCATTTGAACCCAACTCTTAAAGATGAAGAAATTGTAATCTTAGAAATCAAGGAATTAAATTAACAATGTAGCGAAGATTGTACTTACACAAGTGATTGTTAAACTTGAGAGGAATGATCAAATTGCTCCTATAAACAGTACATGAGTTTTTGTTCGTGAGTCTTTGAGGTGAGTATAATTGTGGAACATCTACAGTGATCATTTTTGAGCATATACTGTCTTCTGTTGCACGGATCCCGCAGATCCCTCTCATTTGGGATCCGACTAGTATAAACGAAGGGATCCGGCATGATAACAAAAGTCAGCTCAAACATTCCTTGATAACTTTGGTTTGGGAGTTCTAAAACGCCTAGTGTTTTAATTTTAAGGCTTTAAAACTTGTGGTTTGTGGTTTTGAAGATTTAATACTATTCCTATTAGACGAGGTTCCCTTTTTAAGAATTAGTCATAATTCTTGGGAAGCTTTTCAAACATTATAATAAAATCCCATTTTATCATAATATAAGAAGTTTCACATGGATATTTATTGATATAGATGAAGTGTCAATAAATCCTTTGTGATGACTAATGATTGAGGTTATCGAATAACCAAGAAATCATTATTACGAGTTGGTAATGTAGTCTATGCAAATTAGTCGAAGAATACTATTTTGATGATGACTATAATATGAATAACTACTTGAACAATTACTAATGAATCATACAACTAAGATTTTAATAATAAAAATAAAAGTAAGTAATTAACGATCATACCTTTGCTAAATATTCTTCTTAAGAAAAGAAGTATTTAGATGTTTTTGTGATCTTCTTGGAATCTCCAGATTTATGTTGTCAGAGTACTAAACATTCTATTTGCGAAAAGAAATATTTAGATAGATTCTTTATGATCTTGGTAACTCCAAATCCAAGTATGGATAATGCTTAACAAAAGAAATGTTAGAGCATTCTATCATTGTCCAACAAAATGATTTGAAAGAAAATATGACCTTAAAAAAATCCTTCTTTGTAGTTTTCAAACATACATGGATCGTATCAAGTCTTTAAAGTACAACATACTTAAAGAAACTTGGTAACGAAGCTCTGATGCCAATTGTGGAAAACTAGAAGGGGGGGGGGGGGGTTGAATAGTTTTACCAATTTAAAAATCTCTTTTAAATATTTAGATCGACTTATGTCAATCTATTTGGTTGTTTTATGTTGGACGTTGATAGATAGATATATAAACGTGTAATGAAAGATAACGAGTAAGAAGCACATCACCACGACACAAGTATTTATAGTGGTTCGGCTACAAGGACACCTTCTTTGCCCTACTCCACTCCCCGAGTCACCCACTCGAGAGTTCGTAAGCACTACACCAAATCCTTGTGGCGGAGAAGCCTTCACAACGTTGCTTAACCTTTTTCCGGTACAAAGCTAAATACCGAGTTCCTTCACACCAAGGCGAACCACACCTAACACAACGTCGCCTACCCTTTATACGGTGCTAGGCTAACTACCGAGTTCTTTCACACCAAGGAGAACTAATCCTATCACAACGTCGCCTACCCTTTATTAGGTACTAGGCTAAGCACCTAGTTCCATTACTATGGAGGAACTACTACCCTTCACAACACAACACCTAATGTCAAGGAGATCCACTCCTTGTTACAATACCATCAAGGATATCACCATCCTTGGAAATAAACAAATACTTATATGTATAACGATGCACCTCATCGATTATACGACCTAGGCATTCTTCCCAAATGCCACTTGATTTGATTCTTCGGCATCCTTCACTAATGCCTTTGACACAACGTTTGGAACCCTTCACTAATGCCTTCGTCTTGACACCTTTAGCATTCTTCAATAATGCTTTGACATGGACGATAAGCACCTTTCACTAATGCTTTCATCTTGACACTTTCGGCATCCTTCACTAATGCCTTCAACCCAAAATCTATGGAGAAAGAAAGAACTATCAACAAGAGAACCTTAGTTGTCTTGATGATGACGAAGCATGGCAACTCATGGACTTGAGCTTGCTCGTATTCAAGAAGTGGTGATCTCGTCTTTAAGAGGAACATAGAGAATCACACAAAAACAAAAGACAAACTACATAGATCACTTGGATCTGAGGTTAGAGGGTTATAATACTTGGGGAAGTATGTGTGTAAAGTGATAAGTAGAAAGGAAGAAATGACTCTCTATTTATAGAGGAATTTCTCTACTGTTCCCCGGATCCCGCGGATCCCTCCCACAAGGGATCCAGCTAGCACAAAGCCAGGGATCCGTGGAACGCTCCTCTTTGCCCATGGGTATTTTTGGTTATGGGTCATGGGTCATGGGTTATGGGTTGATCCATGGTTTTCTTTCTAGATACATTGTATCTCAAGGATACAATGAACTTGTTTAAGTGGTATATATAAAGCCATGGGTTATGGGTCAATACCATTTGCTAGTTTTTACCCATTTAGTATATACTTGTTTTTACCCATTTTAGTATATACTTGTTTTACCCATTTTAGTATACTTAGTTTAAGTATATGTTAACCCAATATGTAAACACTAGTTGTTGTACATATGTATCTAAATCATAAAATCACTTATACTTGTTTAAGTGTTTTATGTAAATACGTAAGTGTGTTAGGAAACTATTGACTCAAACTATTTACGTATTTTATTTGTTTCGTTAAAATGATTTTACGTTTGTTATCGACAAAACATTAGAAGATCGTAAAATATAAATAAACGTTTTTACGGCTTATTTGTTTTAACAGGGACCACCCGGTTTTGCACCCGTTCCTCAACAAAACCAAAACCGTTATCAAAACCAATCTTACAATCAAAACCGAGGAGCTAATCTCAATCATGGTAATCAAAACTACCAAGCTCCTCCACCTCAAGTTTACCAACAATCTCCTCAACAACCTTATCAATCACCTCATGAAGTTGCTCCGAATTACAAGTTTAAAAGATACGTCAAGAGTACTAATAACACCATTCAAACGATGCAAAGTCAAATCAACATCTTGAGCAATAAGATTGATTCTACAAGTAATAAGCAAATGAATGAAATGAGGAATATGTTGGATAGTTACTTTCAGAGAAATCAACCTTCTAACTCTTTTTCTCAACCCTCGGGTTCTGGTACTCTTCCAAGAAACACGATTCCAAACCCAAAAGGAGAAATGAAATCTATTACCATTCGAGATGATGGGCCCTCGATGTCTACGCCCTCTACGGTGAGGAGTGTAACACGAGAGACCGAGGCGACAAAGGACCCAGTATTTCCTAATGATAATGGAAGTACCAAATACGTCCATCCTCTGGTAGCCCAAGTTCCTTTTATCTCCGTTAAAATGCCAAATTCTAATCTTTCACCGTGCAATTCTATTCAATCACGGTTTGACAAAATGTAAGTTATTCCCGGAGTAAAATTCAAACTTACAACTGATATGATCAAAGCTGCTGAAATGATTTATGAAGAGAAATTGGAGAAAATTTCAAAGATATCACTTGAGCCTAAACCATCCAATTCTTCCTCGAACCAAGCTCCCGAGAAGCTTGGTGATCCCCGGGAAATTTCTCCTTCCTTGCTCTTTAAATGATATCGAGGTGTGTACTGCCCTGACCGATTCGGGTGCAAGCATAAGCCTCATGCCTCTTGCAATATATCAGAAGCTTGGATTGAAGAATCTTATACCAACTCGTATGACTATTGAATTAGCTAATCGAACAATTGCTCACACGGTTGGGGTAGTCAACGATGTTATGGTACGAGTGGATAAATTCCATTTTCCCGTAGATTTCGCTGTAGTTAATGTAGAGGTTGACGCCCGAGTCCCTCTTACTCTAGGAAGACCCTTTTTGAGAACCGCAAAAGTCCTAGTGGATCACTACGAATGTAACATATTGGATTTCACAAACACATCAAACCATGATCACAAGAGGCGTACACAATGATGTTTTAGAGAGAGAAATAGTTAGAGGTTTGGGAACTTAGTGAGAGAAAGTGAAAATCTTATTATGAGCTCCAACTCTCTACCTTGGGAGGTAGAGAGTATTTATAGTCTTACACAAATCGCCACCTACGGGCTGTGGATCAGGCATACAGTGAGTAAAGACCCGTCCGTCCTCCACGGTGTTGCTTAACTAAACACTACATTAGCAGTAAATAACTACGACTACGAGCTTTCTAACGATTACATATACTTAAGGTGACCGACACATTAACAACAGGATTTACTAAATCCTAACAATCTCCCCCTAAGGGAGGTCACCTCAAATTACAATGAATACAAACAGATATTACATTAGATTGTTCTTGGATTCTTGATTAAGTTATTTGCTTAGTAGCTCGTAGTCTATGATTCTTCATGTTCCACATGTTTGGATAATTCTAGTGGAGGTCTTTAACTGATCCACGTGATAATGAGTTTTGAGCCAGCTTTGAGATCATCAGCTATCATAAATCTCTGACTCATCCTTTGTCGTGTAGGTATTATGTGATGTTGTGACATTTGGACGGACATGCTCACATTCTGGATCATGATTTCTTCTCATCAGAGTAGCGGAAGCTTTCGTTGTTTCATGATATTGGCAGCAGCGTAGCAGAAGCATGGAATGAGAATATCAGAGTCATTGATGCACTAATCATGATTTCTTTGAAATGAATGTGATGTGTGAGCATGCGGCTATGGATTGACCTCTCCATTTTGATCAGCTGCAAACGTCAGGTGTACCTGCATACAACAGTTAGCAATAAAACATACGAAAGTGTCTTTGACCACTTTCGTTGAATTGAGGTACACGGCCCACGGTTCCCCGTTGATCAGTACAAGTACTGCCTGTGATCAGGTATACTTCCGAAGAATTTCCTTGACAGGGTTTCGCCGCTGCTCTAGTTGTTCTCAAACCGGAATGTCTCAAAGAAGACAACACGGAGTGAGTGAACCAGTGAATTGAGATTCACTGATTGATGAAAAAGATTTGAAAAACAATCGTGTACTGCTCAATAAAGTGTTTTTGCAATACAACGAAGGTTTTAAGAAAAATCAATTATCAATCATAAACACATTTTAATTTTTTGAAACATGAATACACAGTCGATGTGTGATGAGTGTGTAAATACTCATCATTTTTGGTTAAATCTGAACTGCAAAACGTTTAAAAATGCTCAGAAATGCATCAAAATACTGAAAATATCTCAAAATTGCATTTTATATGTTTCAGATGCAAAATGTTTAAAATCGGATGAAAAATGAGCTAAGTTTGCATAATTGGCAGTTTCAGTCCCCCAAGTTTCATAAGTTGTCAGAAATAGTCCCTGAGCACATAATTTCAAAAGAAAAATCACCAAAGGTCCTTTTAAAATCATAAGTTGTCAAAATTAGTCCTTTGGTGAAAAATATCAAAAGTTTTGAGAAATTACAAATTTGGTCCTTCAAGTTTAAAAATTGGCAAAAATGGTCCTTGGAAATTTGAAAATGTCAAGTTTGGTCCTTGTACTATTGGAGCTTGTCACTTTTGGTCCCTTGGAACAACTTAGACAAAATGGCAGAATTGGTCCTTGTATTTTCAGAATTTGCATAACAAGTCCTTGTTATTAATACCCTTTATATCATTTTGGACCCTATCAAAACCATTTGGACCCTGCCTTTTACCCCTTGACCCCCTGTCATTTTGGACCCCCGTCAATATATTAAGCCAGTCAAACCCATAAGTCAAACAAACACCCCCGCGCCTTTTTCTCTTCTCCTTCACCCACCACTGTCTGCAACACTCAACCTCCCTCCATCACTCCTTCACCCCCCTTGTCCCCTCCACCTCAACACAAAACAAGAAACATTAAATACTTACCTTCCCCTTTCACTCAATCCTTCCACCTGGCTAAAACCACTTTCCCGCCAAAAAGTGATCAAATGGCTAAAAGCTTCTCAACTGATCCAATGGCCAAGATGAATGGTGGGATGTGCTCAGAAACAAGTGGCAAGATATTTCACATATAAAAAAAAGATGAAAGAGAAGCAAAAAAAAGAGTAGAATTTAGTTTAAAATTTCCTTAATGTCGTTTTTTTATCAATGTCTTAGTTTAGCTTAAAATCTGTAATCTTTTGTTTCTATGATCCAAACTCAAGTTATTTTATCATTGTAATCTGTTTTTAAGAATCAATTTCAAAGTTTAGCTAAAATTTATGTTCTTGTGTTTACTGTTGAAAAATCTAATTCCATGTTATTATATGCAAGCTTCTAGTGACTTATTTTGGAACTCAAATAAGCTCATTTAAGCTTATTAAAGCTTTTAGTGAACTCTTAAAGCAGATTCAACCAAGTTTGGTGCTTGGTCAACAAAAGTCAAACTAAGACTCAATGGGACTTGGTTTTGGAATTTGGGTGATGCAGAGCATTGGATGGGGTGAAATAGACTAGGTTAGAGTAGGAATGGTTCTGGTTTTAAGCTGCAAAACAAGCTGGACTCTTGTGAGTATCTGTCTCATTGTCATTTTCATTTCAGTTTGCAACTTGTGTTTGTATCTGTATCTTTGGTTAAGATTGGTTTTTACATGCTTATTTAGTGGTAATTAGAGTATTTAGACTTAGTTTCATCAATAGTGCAAGTTGGATCAGTGGTTATCTCATTTTATTTGCATATTAGTGATTTTAAGTGTTGTTTGGATCAGTGGTTAATCTGTGGTTAAGGTTAGTGCAGTGGTTAAAACTTGTTGTTTTAAGCTTGTGTAACTTTATTATACTCATATCTATCTTTATATTGCATCTGCAACCCACCCAAGTCAAAAATTACATTGAACCTGTTTTAACTTCAAACCTGTTGAAATTTTACAAGATCAAAATCTTGTTTTGTGTTTGTAATACATAGATATAACTTGCATTAAGTTTATTTCAGTATAATACATCAATTTCAGTCCTTAAATCAGTTGCAAAGTTCACTAGAGTCAACATTTCATTTCTACTTCAAAAGTCAAAATTTGAAAAAGTCATTTTGGGCCTAACTAGGGTGATTTTTCATGAGCTCATTTCTGGGTCAAATCCAGTGAAATTGTGGGTTTAAGAAGTTCATCTGGTCTATTTTCTTATTATCAATTTTGTAGATTTTTGTCAATTTTTTATAAGCTCTAAATGAGCTTGTCAATTGGGGCTTATTTGCCCTGTGCAACTGACTCAGTTAACACTGAGTCTGCACAGGGTCTTGCAAGGCTTGTTAAAAGCTCAATAGAGCTCATCAAGGTCTGTTCTTTGGTTTGGAAGTAGTCACCCAGGTCTAGTTGAGGTTCCCACTTCTGTTTTCTAGTTTCCAGCTTATTTAAGTGCTTATTCTTTAGCTTAAAAGTGGCCCCCAAGTCTGATTTTTAGCACTTAAGCCAAATCATCTTAATCTTTGTAATTTGCAATTCATTGGTTTAGAGTAGTTGTTATAAGTTGCTTTTGAGTTCTTTTAGCACTTTATAGCTTCTGTGCAAGTTTGGTGCTTATTTGTGACTTTTGGCTTTTCTCAAGTGCTTATTTATAAGCAGTTTCCACATCAGTTTCATATTCCCACACATAACCCACTGTTTTTCTAATTTTCCTAGATTCATAATATTATTTTAGGCTTATCTTGAATTTTTCGGATTTTTCCAAGTCAGTTTGCTATTTTTCCCTATTTAAATTAGTTTTTAAATCTTTTTAAATAGCTTTTAATACAATTAATTCAGAAAAGTTTCAAAAAAATAATTTTTCATTTTTCTTAGGTTAAGATAAATATAAAAAGTAAAAAAAAAATATTTTTCCAGATTTTTCTTAGTTAAATTTGTATTTTTAAGCAATTTAAGTAGTTTTAAACAGTTTTTAATTCCTAGAAAATACAAAAATATTCAGAAAAATACAAAAATAGTTTTGAAAATTCTCTTTTGTTATTTTAGATTTTTCCAAGTCATAATTTCATTTTTCTAGCTTTATTTCATATTTTCTTGTATTTTAGGTTATTATTAAATAGTTAAAAATAGTTTTTAATTAATAATAATTAGATAAATAGTTTTAAAAATAATTTTCTTTTTCTAAAATTTTTCTCTTATCATTAGGTTTGTAAAAATATCATTTTCATATTTGTAGGCTTTTTCCTTCTTTATTTTCACATTTTATTTAGTACGTTCACGTAATTTTATTTAAACGTAAGTTTTAGGTTTTAAACGTTCATCAATTTTAAAAATAGTGATAGCGTTTATTTAATATATTTTAACTTTTTAATTTTCTTAATTTGTATTTAAGTCGCTGTAATTTATAAATTTTTTCTTTAGGTATAATTTCCAATCAAATCCTTACTGATCACTATCCTTAGTGATCATTCTATCGTCTGAAAGTGTTTACACACCATTGAGTCTCCGTGGGACTTAACGACCCGGGAATTCATTATATTCTCCTGATCTTAATTGCATTTGTGTCTAAGCTATTTTAAGTTTCTTACGGTCGGCCATTCACAAGTGGTCGGCTTGAGTGAGAAAACTTGACGGTTTTGCACCAACCAATGTGCTAGAGAAAAGAGTTTTAAGCACAACGACCGGTTTTTTCAAAGGTATCCGTCAATCCATAACCTGAACCAGGATTGAATCATAATTATGACTCGCCTCATTGTTTTTGTTTAGTTGTCACATGGTTGATCTAATGGATAGATCTCACATGCCACCCACCAGGAGCTTGTTTGATGTTGGCTCCAGAAGGCTTTCCATCTTAATTGTGGATATGTTTGCATATCACTCAGATGTTCTGGCAATACCACAAGGATAATGCGTAGGACTCATAAGATATAATCTCTCTTTCCACATTGTGTGAAACAGAGAGTCTTCATAGATAGTGTCCTAATGAGATTTATTTGATGATCTCGTGGCTCTAGACTCAATAGTGCACATTTGGTTCCTATGCCGGAGACTAGGGAGAGGGTCTCCTTCTTCAATATCAACGATCTCTAAGAGAAAGTCGATAGATTATGTTGGTTCCCCGTGAGAATGAAACAAGCCCTTTTAAGAGGAACTTGAGTAGCTTGGGAAGTTTAGTGCAGTGCGTCACTGGGTCCATGACGTCTTGTCTTCAATACCAGTGTTACCTTGGTAACCACTAGTAGCATATGAATTGAACCCGGTTTATGCCCTAAGGTTGAATTATTGGAGGGCTATTTCTTTTCACCCTTTTCTCGTTTCATTTCTTTTTCATTCTTCAACCCCTTCAGTGCTTACCGAGACTTCATAACTAGAACCTTGTTTGGTTTATTCCAATACTAGCTCTGTCTCAGTCCGCACTCTTCCCATTTTCTCATTTTTCTCCTTTTTTCAATATTCCTAAGGACTCTACACTATCTAGTGGATTGTCCCTGGGAAGATCCCTTCGGTTCTGGCGGATCAGGGGAACAAATACATAACCTTATCATCCTTATATCACCATTCATAAAGTAAATTTGGTCGGTCTATTTGGTATTGTTCATCTGCCATTGGAACCAATTGAAAACCATTTGAAAATCAATCCAGATACTTGTGATATATTATCAAAGCATTTTGTACCTGAATTGTTTTTGATATTTTTTAGAAACAAAGCTCCCCCTCAACATGTGCATCATGTCTTTGAAATCGTTTTGGCACACGGAGGCAAGAGGAAGAATTAACTTCTTTGATTACCATTTTCTAAATGATATCAACATCACTTCCCTGATCAAATCAAGTAGATAAAGCATATTTGGGAAGTGTTGGGAATTATGTGAAGTATGGTTACTGCCGAAGTGAATCTGCTGAAGTAGTGTGGATTCTACCGAAGACATAATTCTGCTGAAGATTAGTTTGTTTCTGCGGAAGTTATTATTCCGTGTTTAGTTTATTTAGTTTGGATATACATGAGCTTTATTAGGAAGTGATTGTGTATATCTTATTTAGTTTTATGTTTATACGTTTCTTGGGAAACGGTTTAGGGTTTTGTTTAGGGTTCCTTGTCTATAAAAGGAACACAATAGAATGAATTATGTACGTGTGCTTAAACAAGTTATTAATATAACGATCCATAGAGGATCAAAGAAGTTCTTAGTTATCTGTGTTTTATACTTGTGTTTATATTCCGCTACAGAATACAAGTTGTAGAGATTTTCTTTTAGTTTGTTTGTGATTACACAAGCGATACTAACGATCTACGAAGCTCAAGATCTGTCAAGGTCTTCTAGTTTTCAACAAGTGGTATCAGAGCCTCGTGAGAGTCTCTACGATACTAAGGACAGGTTTTTCTAAACACCTATACAACCAAAACAAAAACTCATCATGCCTGGTTCAGACGTTGATGTTGAACTCACCAACAACCAAAACTCCACCCATCTGCAGCAACTAAGTCTCTCTAATAGCAATGCTAAATTTCCTTATCTGAAAAGGGAAGAGTATGATCTTTGGGCGATGAAGATGCAAAACTGGATCTCTGTAGCCACCTGTAAAATTTCACTATCATCAACTTTCATATTAATAAACTAGATTGCTTATCAAAACTTATTTGAGCTAAGTTGAGCATTTTAGCATGTACGTTTCATTTTATTGCATAAAAATTTATGCAACTCCGAGTAGTCTTATTTAAACATGCCGATAATTACTGATAGCCAGATCAGTCTCACAAGAAATTTTCTTGTCTTACGAGCCGCACGCGTACCGACACTCAATTAGTTATGGCTAAAGTCGAATAAACATTTTTTTTATGAATTAGAATTAATATTTTTATTTATTTATTTTTACCCGTATAAAAACGTGCTCTAAATTATATATTACATGTTTTTGTCAAAAACGTCAAACCGGGACACCACGACACACATTTAAGCTCAATCGGGACACGAAATACAAAACGTAATATCAAAATAACCTTCTCCCCTCCTAATCTTATTTTTGTCGCCTAATACACATCATCAAACCACATGAATAACTTGCAACAATAATCAAAGTAACTTTACTTCTTAATATATGGACATTTACACTAAATGGGCTCACTACCTATTACCCATTAGTCCTTTTGACAAAAAGGTTTCCCTCCCTTTGTGCTTGCATACCAACGCCTCCACACACACTTCCCCAGCTTTATATTCTCTTTCAAATGAAAAGGGAGCATGCCTTGGTAAGTGAAAAGAGTATTAAGAGGTCTCACTTTATACACATTCTTACTATTACCCAAGAAACTAGTTTTACCTATTAGTAATATGGCTTGAACAAGATTCCATCTTTGCTCCTTATAATCGAACATACACACCCTTTTTGCCTCACATTTCCTTCCTAAATTCTCATAAGAAATTACAAGTAATCAAGAGTTTGGAGCTTTGGGAAAGTCTTGGGTAAAAATATTGGATAAACAAGCTAGCATTTGGAGTTTGGGTTATAAAATCTTGGGTTCTTGTTTCTTCTTGGTCGACACAAACACATCCCCACTGTAAGGATTTTTTTTTGGTCTCATTTAGCATGTGTTTCCATTGAGTTTTCTTATGAGTACAAACATGTTTATGCTTAATGTTTAACTAGACAATGAGTTCTTTAAAAACCTTCCTTGCACGACATGTATATACACGTTAGATATACATGCAAAGATAACTAAGATTTGCGTTTAAAAACTTGTGTGGAAATCTTGAACTTGTAAACATCTCGAAAAATATAAGCTAGTGCTTATTTGTTTGCTTATTCGACACCATTATGACTTGAGACTATGTTGAGTTTTTCGAACTAAAAACGACTAAGAAAACATGGATCTAAAGTTTACTTAAGTATTGGCTCGTCTTGGAAAAGTCTTCCTATTAGCTTAACTAAAGCTTATTTTCGATTTTCAAGTGCTTTATTATTTATCCTTGGACCTAAGTTTCATGCGTATAAACACCAACCATTTTTATTGCTCAAGTGAAAGTTGATATATATATGTTCACTGTGAAAGTTTGTAAAGGGAAACCACTAAGTCAAAACTAGTATATATATATACCAACTGTTTCATTAGTAAAACACAAAAGATGAGTTGGTCTATTGGTTTGGGCGCTGTCCTTTGGTTGTAGGGATACAGTGTTCGAGCCTTGTGCTCATCACTTTTTTTTTTTTTTTGTTGTTGATTTTCTAATATTTTGAGTTATTAAGAGTTATTTGTTCCCAACTAAGTTAATACAAAACATATTTAATTGGGTAAGTTATGATATCAAATATATTGACATGAGTTATTTTTCCAACACTTGATTAATAAGGGAAAACTAATAATTACGGGCGAGTCATGCCCGACTTTTATTAAAAATAATATACTTAGTCTGTTTTCACAAAATTAATTAAATTACGAAAACTAGATATTAAATATAACATAAACTTTTTGAACTTATCACTCCCAAATTTAGTATAGTATATATATACATATATGAATAATTATAGTAGAATACTAACACTTATATTATAAATACTTGACGTAAATATTTATTATTTGCCGACGCCGTATAAACCCCACAAACACTTTATTTGTGAACATTTTTCCGTACTTAGTCATTCGGTTACTTTCAAACCGAGGACTTTTTCGTCATGACTATTTTTCATATAATTATATACGTGAGCACTTTTCCTAGAGCCAAAACTTACAAACGTTTCGAAACTTGTCTAAACTTAACCATTGCCACACAAGCGATAATAAACACAAAACTCTTGAGAATGCCTCAACCGTTTTCAATACACTAAATCATGAATGAAAACAATAAACTAAGACTTGCCATACTAACTATAGGTCACGTGACGGTACTTCGTGCTCATACTACTTGACTTTACACTACTCGGATTCTGTTTGCTAAGGTGAGTTCATAGCCTCGCTTTTACTTGTTCTTCAAACCCCGCGAGGGAGATGCATGCTATAAACTAGAACACAAGTCTTTTCTCAAACTGTATGCTTGCCTGATCATTATTATTATAGCCTAAGTTGCCTGCCATAAGTCCCTTACATCATGAACCATTAATCACTTGCGGGTGAACGCGAATATTGTGGATAGTACTATGGGAATTAACGACCCCGACTCGGTTATCGGAAATAATCGGGGCGCACCATATTTGGTTAACTATGGAATTGGCAATTCCATCTCTGAGGGCAATATTATTACTTACACCAGTAATTAGGTGTATGCAGTTAGTTTGGTGTCATGAGCTTAGCGCATAATAATAATCTATGTTTTCCATGGTGATTGTATTCGAAGCAATTATCATCTTTACTTGTGTTCAACTAATTATTTAAACCTATAAATATCACTCAACATTTTTGTGTTGATCTTTTTAAGCATGCTCATCTCAGGTACAAATTAGAATATCATGAAGGTGTGGAGTGGACGTCATGGGACGCTAGAAGTGGTGTTATTTGCAATTAAAGTTATCATTTTCGTAAACGTTTAGACTATCTTTTATGTAATTTCAAACATGTGGTATTCCCTTTTGTGTTTCCAAAACACTGAGATTTATGAAATGGTAACAACTTTTTATTTAAAACATCTCTTTAGAGTCGTTTTCTGTAACTTATGACTATGATCCTCTAAGTAATACCCCAAATAGTCTTCCGCTGTCACTTTGTGATTTTGGGGGTGTTACAGATTGGCATCAGAGCCTAGGTTATAGAGAACCAAAACAATTTGGACTATAACCACGTTTTCAAATGGACCATTTTACACCACCACTTCACGTCCTCCGCGCCTACTTCGTACCGATTGCACATACGAGATTCGTTTGGCGGATAATACATGACTAGTAAAACTTTGCATGATAAAACTGATAATGCTAGCTTTCATTTAGTTAGGCATTTATATTTGCGTGGCAGATTATGCGCGACTAACTAAATCTTATTTACTGCATGACTTTATTTAATTATGAATGCATATTTTCTTTTGGGTTGTTACAGTACCATGTCGTCCGCTACTCACCCTATCGACCTGACCTCCGACACCGAGATGGAGGATGCTATGTCCTCTGCCCCTGCTCCCTTGGCACCGGCTCTCATCACACCTGTGTCCTCTGAGACTGAGCCCTTCGAGGAGGGTGAAGTCGTTGCCACCCCACTTGCTTTGACCATACCTGAGCGTTTGCCTGTTTTTGGTCCCCCCACTTATGACCGATATTTGGAGTCACAGCAGTGGCTATCACCTTCTGATGTTATGTCACAGACACCCTCACCTGCTGATTCTGTATCTTCTACTTCTCGCCCATCATCACTACCTGTTCGCCGAAGGCGAAGGCGAGCTAGGGTTCTCAAACCCTACGAGCCTGCGCCATTCGGCCAGCCATTCCGTTACCGTAAGAAGGGTGCTACATTCATACATACCACTCGGAAACGAGTGAGGGCACCCATAACTTTTGTTCCACCATCTGACATACCATCATCCTCTACTTTTCCACCATCAGCTGCACCTGCACCACCACTCATACCTGTTTCACCACTACCACCACCTACCACATTCATTTATCAGACCACCACTGTACCGGTTTCATCCTCATCCCGTGCACCATCACCCTTGGTGACGCACACTGAGCCGGTGACATCTCTTGGGAAGAGAGCCCGTCTCTCACCCGCATATTCGGACCCATAGTACCAGGCTATGTTTGGTACCTCTGAGCCGAGAGCCCGTAAGAGGGTCGATGCTAGACGTTGGTCTTACATAATGCCGCTCATTAGTCGATGGAGGTCGGAGGAGGGTGCACCTAGCGCTGTGGAGCTTGGGGAGCATCGGTTTGCTGCGGCTGAGACTCTTCCGGTTACGGGAGAACCCCTTCATCATACCATTCCATTGATAGCTGCCCGAGTTCTGCGAGTTGAGGATCAGCTTGAGGATGTTGTGGCATTCGTTGATGAGGTTCCGTTGGTACGTATCGAGAACATTGAGGATGAGGTTGGAGAGCTCCTTAAAGGGAGGAGTACGATGGAGAGAGTGCTTGATAGGATTGGTGCCCAGAGTGAGAGAGCTAGTGGAGCAGTTACAGTGTTGGAGAGGAGGATGGAGTCAGATAGATTAGGACTGCTGGACAGAGCTGAGATGTTGGAGGGAGTTGTGCGACGACAGTCGGAGAGGATGACTATCATGGAGACTCGTGCTACTGCTTTGGAGCAGAGATTGGAGGCACGAGATAGAGAGGTGGATGACCTAGCAGAGCTAGTCCGTAACCTGCAGCGCCGATTGAGGAGCACACCTGACAGCCTCTAGATCGATGGTTCATCTATTTAGTTTTCTAGTACTTTAGCCTGCCGCATGTGGCACTAATAGAGGCTTTGTATTCGCATGTTTTGTTAAACTATCGAACAAGCTATTGGTGTGACATTGTATGGTTATTGTATCACTATGTATGGATGATAGACCTATGACATTATGGTTGTCGTTTCTTTATGTTCTTATGTATGGTGATCTTTCTTATTTATCGGTTTGTGTGAATCGAAATGATCATTTATATATATATTCTCTTGTGTGGTTCTAACATGTTATGATTCTTCTTATGATGATTATACTCTATTGATATAATGTGATGATCTTGACTATTATGAAATCATTTTTTTTATAATAATTCACAATTATGTTGAATGATTCTGAAATCTGAGTGTATGTCTTTAGAAAAATGGCAAGAACAAGAACTACCCCTACCTCTACTGGAACTCCCGAGATGACCCCTGAAGCAATTCGGAGGTTGGTTACCAATGAAATTGGTGCTGCTTTTGCTGCAAGACCTGCTGAGGCGGTTCGAACAAATGAAGCCCCAAATCAAGCCAACCGGAATGAAACTGTGGTGAATCGCAAATGTGGATACAAGGAGTTCATGAATTGCAAACCTACCTTCTTCAAGGGAACTGAAGGCGCTGTTGGCCTTATTCATTGGTTCGAAAGATCTGAAACTGTGTTTCTTCTAAGCGATTGCTCGGAAGATTGCAAGGTGAAATTTGCTACTGGTACTTTACTAGAGGATGCATTGTCTTGGTGGAAAGCTCATGCCCAACCTATTGGCATGGAAGAAGCTTACAAAACCACTTGGACTGAACTGAAGCAATTAATGATGAAGCAATACTGTCCAAGGACCGAGATCAAGAAACTGGAAGATGAGTTCTATCATCTGGCTGCTAAGGGCAATGATCTCAAAACCTACTTCAAGCGCTTCCAAGAATTGAAAGCTCTATGCCCCTCCATGGTTTCTGATGATGTCAAGTTACTGGAAAACCTCATTGGGGGATTACCCCGAAGCATTGAGGGAAATGTTACTGCATCAAAGCCCAAGACTGTGGAAGAAGTGATCACAATTTCCTACCAACTCATGGATCAAGTCCTGAAATATGGATCCGTGCAAGGCAATACCGACAACAAAAGGAAATTCGATGACCGTCGAGGCAACACTTCCAACAACTACCACCACAACAACTCTTTCCATAACCGTAACAACAACAACCAAGGCCGCAACAATCACAATTAACACCGCAACAACAATCCCAACCCATACCACCAAAACCGAAACAACCACCACAATCAACAAAACCGTAGGCAAGAAGTTGCGCGGGCTTATGCTGCTACCCCCGCTACTGGAAGAGGCTACGCTGGACCACACCCTTTGTGCACTCGATGCAACCTGCATCATGTGGGACGTTGTACTATTAAGTGTGGAAAGTGTAACAAGGTGGGCCATACCCACAAGGATTGCTGAAGCCCTGCTACTGGGAGTAACCTTCAACCCATTGGTATAACTTGCTTTGGATGTGGAGAAGCTGGGCATGTCAAGAGTAGATGCCCAAAGCTGTACGGGAACAACAACAACAACAACAACAACAACAACCCTGCTAGAGCAAGAGCTTATGTGCTAAGAGATGGAGATGCACAAGAAAACCCGGACGTCGTTACGGGTACGTTTTCACTCAACCATCATTTAGCTAAAGTGTTATTTGATTCTGGAGCCGACAAAAGCTTTGTGTCCTCTAAGTTTGCACCTTTGTTAAAAGTTACCCCAACTACCCTAGATACCACTTATGAAGTAAAACTAGCCAATGGAAAAATAGTAGGAACTAACACTGTCCTTCGAGGTTGCAACCTATCCTTATCAAATCACCCATTCAATATAGACCTTATGCCTATTCAACTTGGTAGCTTCGATGCTGTCATTGGCATGGATTGGCTATCCAAGAATCGTGCAAGAATCATCTGTGACGAGAAAGTCGTTCACCTTCCTCTCGATGGCGAAACTCTAATCATTCGGGGTGATCGTAGTAAAACCCGATTGAATATCATCTCGTGCGTTAAGACTGCAAAGTACATAGAAAAAGGATGCCACATTTTTCTAGCACAAGTAACTGAGAAGAAGAAAGCGGATGAGAAACAACTAAAAGATGTCCCCGTGGCTAGGGACTTTCCCGAAGTATTTCCTGAAGACTTGCCTGGCCTTCCTCCGATTCGGCAAGTAGAATTCCAAATTGAGTTAGTACCGGGATCGGCACCCGTGGCACGAGCACCTTATAGATTGGCACCCTTCGAACTACAAGAATTGTCTGACCAACTACAAGAACTGTCCGAAAAAGGATTCATTCGACCGAGTTCTTCGCCTTGGGGAGCTCCGGTCTTATTTGTCAAGAAGAAGGACGGATCTTTTCGTATGTGTATCGATTACCGTGAGCTGAACAAGCTAACAGTGAAGAATCGATATCCATTGCCTAGAATTGATGATTTGTTTGACCAACTGCAAGGGTCAAGCGTCTACTCCAAGATTGATTTGAGATCTGGGTACCACCAACTGAGAGTTAGGGAAGAAGATATTCCAAAAACTGCTTTTCGAACACGATACGGCCACTATGAGTTCCAAGTGATGCCATTTGGTTTGACAAATGCACCGGCGGTATTTATGGACCTAATGAACCGAGTGTGCAAACCTTACTTGGACAAATTTGTTATTGTGTTTATCGATGACATTCTCATCTACTCCCGCAACAAGGAAGAACATACGGAACACTTGAAAGCCATTCTGGAACTACTCAAGAAAGAAGAACTGTATGCTAAGTTTTCCAAGTGCGACTTCTGGATTCAAAAAGTTCAATTCCTTGGTCACGTGATAGATAGTAATGGTCTTCACGTTGATCCTGCAAAAATCGAAGCTGTCAAAGATTGGTCATCCCCCTACTACCCCTACCGAGATACGCCAATTTTTAGGTCTCGCTGGTTATTATCGAAGATTTATTGAAGGATTCTCAAAAATCGCTAAACCTCTAACGGAGCTAACCCAGAAAAAGAAAAATTTTGACTGGGGTGAAGAACAAGAGTTAGCCTTTCAACTCTTGAAACAAAAGCTTTGTGAAGCTCCTATCTTAGCCTTACTCGATGGAGTAGAAGATTTTGTGGTCTACTGTGATGCATCACACCTAGGGTTAGGTGCAATATTGATGCAAAGGAACAAGGTGATCGCTTATGCTTCACGACAACTCAAAACTCACGAAAAGAACTACACTACCCATGACTTGGAATTAGGAGCCGTGGTTTTCGCTCTCAAAATATGGAGACATTACCTATATAGGACCAAGTGTACGGTGTTTACCGACCATAAAAGTCTCCAACACATTCTGGATCAAAAGGAGTTAAACATGCGACAACGCCGATGGCTAGAGTTGCTTAGTGATTACGACTGTGAAATCCGTTATCACCCGGGAAAAGCAAATGTCGTGGCTGATGCTCTTAGTCGAAAGGATCGACCTAAACCTTTTCGAGTAAGATCTTTGGGAATGACAATTAAGTCACCCCTTCCATCAAAAATCCTTGAAGCTCAAGCTGGAGCTCTCAAACCTGAAAACCGTCCCAACGAGAGAATCTTTGGAATGCCGGAAAACGAGAATGGTTTTGCGCAAAGATCGGATGGAACCTTATGTTTCGGCGATAGAAGTTGGATACCACTTTATGGAGGAATACGGGAACTCATTATGCATGAGTCTCACAAGTCTAAATATTCCATTCACCCGGGATCCGACAAAATGTACCAAGATCTCAAGAAGCTTTATTGGTGGCCAAACATGAAGGCTGAGATTGCAACGTATGTCGGGAAATGTCTTACATGTTCCCGAGTCAAAGCTGAATGTCAAAAGCCCTCCGGATTGTTAACTCAACCCGAACTCCCCGTTTGGAAATGGGAAAGAATCACCATGGATTTCATAACCAAACTGCCAAAGACTGCTAGAGGTTACGATACCATTTGGGTTATCATCGATCGCCTTACCAAATCCGCTCATTTCTTACCCATCAAGGAAAATGACGAAATGGAAACCCTTGCTCAACTATACCTAAAGGAAATTGTATCACGACATGGAGTGCCAATTTCCATCATTTCTGATCGTGACAGTCGTTTTACTTCACACTTCTGGAAATCTCTTCAAAAGGCTTTAGGCACTCGTTTGGATATGAGTACCGCATATCATCCTCAAACCGATGGCCAAAGCGAAAGGACTATCCAAACCTTGGAAGACATGCTCCGAGCATGTGTGATTGATTTTGGAAAAGGTTGGGATAAACACTTACCTTTGGCGGAATTCTCCTACAACAATAGTTACCACGCTAGCATCAAGGCAGCCCCATTCGAGGCACTTTATGGTCGAAAGTGTCGATCGCCCGTTTGTTGGGCCGAGGTTGGAGATGCCCAACTCACTGGACCTGAGCTTGTCCAAGAAACAACCGAGAAGATTGTACAAATTCGTCAACGACTTCAAGCTGCTAGAGATCGACAAAAGAGTTACGCCGATGTTAGAAGGAAACCCATGGAATTTCAAGTTGGTGATCGAGTTATGTTGAAAGTATCACCTTGGAAAGGAAAGGTTCGATTTGGAAAACGAGGAAAGTTACACCCCCAATACATTGGCCCTTTCAAGATTCTCGAAAGAATCGGCCCGGTTGCTTACAAACTTGATCTCCCGGAAGAACTTAGTAGAGTGCACCATACCTTTCACGTCTCAAACCTGAAGAAATGCTTGTCGGATGAATCTCTTGTCGTTTCACTAAAAGAGATTAAACTCGATGACAAGCTCAACTTTGTCGAAGAACCAATCGAAATCATGGATAGGGAAGTCAAGCGACTTAAGCAAAGTCGCATTCCTATCGTCAAGATTAGATGGAACTCCAAGAGAGGACCGGAGTACACGTGGGAACGCGAGGACACCATGCGTGTTAAGTACCCGCATCTATTTGCAAACTCAACTCCGACGATCACCATAAACTAAAAATTCCGCGGACGGAATTCTCTTAAGGGGTTAGTACTGTAGCCACCTGTAAAATTTCACTATCATCAACTTTCATATTAATAAACTAGATTGCTTATCAAAACTTATTTGAGCTAAGTTGAGCATTTTAGCATGTACGTTTCATTTTATTGCATAAAAATTTATGCAACTCCGAGTAGTCTTATTTAAACATGCCGATAATTACTGATAGCCAGATCAGTCTCACAAGAAATTTTCTTGTCTTACGAGCCGCACGCGTACCGACACTCAATTAGTTATGGCTAAAGTTGAATAAACATTTTTTTTATGAATTAGAATTAATATTTTTATTTATTTATTTTTACCCGTATAAAAACGTGCTCTAAATTATATATTACATGTTTTTGTCAAAAACGTCAAACCGGGACACCACGACACACATTTAAGCTCAATCGGGACACGAAATACAAAACGTAATATCAAAATAACCTTCTCCCCTCCTAATCTTATTTTTGTCGCCTAATACACATCATCAAACCACATGAATAACTTGCAACAATAATCAAAGTAACTTTACTTCTTAATATATGGACATTTACACTAAATGGGCTCACTACCTATTACCCATTAGTCCTTTTGACAAAAAGGTTTCCCTCCCTTTGTGCTTGCATACCAACGCCTCCACACACACTTCCCCAGCTTTATATTCTCTTTCAAATGAAAAGGGAGCATGCCTTGGTAAGTGAAAAGAGTATTAAGAGGTCTCACTTTATACACATTCTTACTATTACCCAAGAAACTAGTTTTACCTATTAGTAATATGGCTTGAACAAGATTCCATCTTTGCTCCTTATAATCGAACATACACACCCTTTTTGCCTTACATTTCCTTCCTAAATTCTCATAAGAAATTACAAGTAATCAAGAGTTTGGAGCTTTGGGAAAGTCTTGGGTAAAAATATTGGATAAACAAGCTAGCATTTGGAGTTTGGGTTATAAAATCTTGGGTTCTTGTTTCTTCTTGGTCGACACAAACACATCCCCACTGTAAGGATTTTTTTTGGTCTCATTTAGCATGTGTTTCCATTGAGTTTTCTTATGAGTACAAACATGTTTATGCTTAATGTTTAACTAGACAATGAGTTCTTTAAAAACCTTCCTTGCACGACATGTATATACACGTTAGATATACATGCAAAGATAACTAAGATTTGCGTTTAAAAACTTGTGTGGAAATCTTGAACTTGTAAACATCTCGAAAAATATAAGCTAGTGCTTATTTGTTTGCTTATTCGACACCATTATGACTTGAGACTATGTTGAGTTTTTCGAACTAAAAACGACTAAGAAAACATGGATCTAAAGTTTACTTAAGTATTGGCTCGTCTTGGAAAAGTCTTCCTATTAGCTTAACTAAAGCTTATTTTCGATTTTCAAGTGCTTTATTTTTATCCTTGGACCTAAGTTTCATGCGTATAAACACCAACCATTTTTATTGCTCAAGTGAAAGTTGATATATATATGTTCACTGTGAAAGTTTGTAAAGGGAAACCACTAAGTCAAAACTAGTATATATATATACCAACTGTTTCATTAGTAAAACACAAAAGATGAGTTGGTCTATTGGTTTGGGCGTTGTCCTTTGGTTGTAGGGATACAGTGTTCGAGCCTTGTGCTCATCACTTTCTTTTTTTTTGTTGTTGTTGATTTTCTAATATTTTGAGTTATTAAGAGTTATTTGTTCCCAACTAAGTTAATACAAAACATATTTAATTGGGTAAGTTATGATATCAAATATATTGACATGAGTTATTTTTCCAACACTTGATTAATAAGGGAAAACTAATAATTACGGGCGAGTCATGCCCGACTTTTATTAAAAATAATATACTTAGTCTGTTTTCACAAAATTAATTAAATTACAAAAACTAGATATTAAATATAACATAAACTTTTTGAACTTATCACTCCCAAATTTAGTATAGTATATATATACATATATGAATAATTATAGTAGAATACTAACACTTATATTATAAATACTTGACGTAAATATTTATTATTTGCCGACGCCGTATAAACCCACAAACACTTTATTTGTGAACATTTTTCCGTACTTAGTCATTCGGTTACTTTCAAACCGAGGACTTTTTCGTCATGACTATTTTTCATATAATTATATACGTGAGCACTTTTCCTAGAGCCAAAACTTACAAACGTTTCGAAACTTGTCTAAACTTAACCATTGCCACACAAGCGATAATAAACACAAAACTCTTGAGAATGCCTCAACCGTTTTCAATACACTAAATCATGAATGAAAACAATAAACTAAGACTTGCCATACTAACTATAGGTCGCGTGACGGTACTTCGTGCTCATACTACTTGACTTTACACTACTCGGATTCTGTTTGCTAAGGTGAGTTCATAGCCTCGCTTTTACTTGTTCTTCAAACCCCGCGAGGGAGATGCATGCTATAAACTAGAACACAAGTCTTTTCTCAAACTGTATGCTTGCCTGATCATTATTATTATAGCCTAAGTTGCCTGCCATAAGTCCCTTACATCATGAACCATTAATCACTTGCGGGTGAACGCGAATATTGTGGATAGTACTATGGGAATTAACGACCCCGACTCGGTTATCGGAAATAATCGGGGCGCACCATATTTGGTTAACTATGGAATTGGCAATTCCATCTCTGAGGGCAATATTATTACTTACACCAGTAATTAGGTGTATGCAGTTAGTTTGGTGTCATGAGCTTAGCGCATAATAATAATCTATGTTTTCCATGGTGATTGTATTCGAAGCAATTATCATCTTTACTTGTGTTCAACTAATTATTTAAACCTATGAATATCACTCAACATTTTTGTGTTGATCTTTTTAAGCATGCTCATCTCAGGTACAAATTAGAATATCATGAAGGTGTGGAGTGGACGTCATGGGACGCTAGAAGTGGTGTTATTTGCAATTAAAGTTATCATTTTCGTAAACGTTTAGACTATCTTTTATGTAATTTCAAACATGTGGTATTCCCTTTTGTGTTTCCAAAACACTGAGATTTATGAAATGGTAACAACTTTTTATTTAAAACGTCTCTTTAGAGTCGTTTTCTATAACTTATGACTATGATCCTCTAAGTAATACCCCAAATAGTCTTCCGCTGTCACTTTGTGATTTTGGGGGTGTTACAGATTGGCATCAGAGCCTAGGTTATAGAGAACCAAAACAATTTGGACTATAACCACGTTTTCAAATGGACCATTTTACACCACCACTTCACGTCCTCCACGCCTACTTCGTACCGATTGCACATACGAGATTCGTTTGGCGGATAATACATGACTAGTAAAACTTTGCATGATAAAACTGATAATGCTAGCTTTCATTTAGTTAGGCATTTATATTTGCGTGGCAGATTATGCGCGACTAACTAAATCTTATTTACTGCATGACTTTATTTAATTATGAATGCATATTTTCTTTTGGGTTGTTACAGTACCATGTCGTCCGCTACTCACCCTATCGACCTGACCTCCGACACCGAGATGGAGGATGCTATGTCCTCTGCCCCTGCTCCCTTGGCACCGGCACTCATCACACCTGTGTCCTCTGAGACTGAGCCCTTCGAGGAGGGTGAAGTCGTTGCCACCCCACTTGCTTTGACCATACCTGAGCGTTTGCCTGTTTTTGGTCCCCCCACTTATGACAGATATCTGGAGTCACAGCAGTGGCTATCACCCTCTGACGTTATGTCCCAGACACCCTCACCTGCTGATTCTGTATCTTCTACTCCTCGCCCATCATCACTACCTGTTCGCCGAAGGCGAAGGCGAGCTAGGGTTCTCAAACCCTACGAGCCTGCGCCATTCGGCCAGCCATTCCGTTACCGTAAGAAGGGTGCTACCTTCATACATACCACTCGGAAACGAGTGAGGGCACCCATCACTTTTGTTCCACCATCTGACATACCATCATCCTCTGCTTTTCCACCATCAGCTGCACCTGCACCACCACTCATACCTGTTTCACCACTACCACCACCTACCACATTCATTTATCAGACCACCACTGTACCGGTTTCATCCTGGAACTATGACGTATGTTCCTCCCAAAACTGCTGAAGAGTTACTGGCAGTTCAGAGAGAAACCAAGGTTAAAACCATTCTTCTTCAAGCTATTCCTGAGGATCACTTGAGTGATTTTCACTTCATGCAAGATGCCAAGGACATATGGTTAGCAATTAAGGCTAAGTTCGGTGGGAATGAGGAGTCTAGGAGAATGAGAAAGTCCATGCTTAGACAACAGTTTCAAGACTTTCAAATCACTTAAGAGGAAGGAATTCATAAGGGCTATGACAAGTTTCACAAGATTTTAAGTCAGTTAAATCAGCTGCAGGCAAAGCCAGATAATGATGACTGTAATTCTAAGTTCTTGAGGTCTTTACCTCAATCCTGGCTACAAGTGAGCATTGCTTTAAAAGCAAAAGGTGGATTGGATATGCTCACTTTTGATGAGCTGTATAAGAAACTTAAAGCTCTTGAACATGATGTAAGAAGTCCTTATAGATCATCATCTACTTCCAGTCACACAGCATTCATTGGAGCTTCTACCCCCAAGATGAGTCATGGTCCAAGTCCAACTTACTCATCATCATCTTACACTACCACTCCATCAAGTTCTAAATCTGGAGGTATCATGGAAGATGTGCTTGGATCCTTCTTTGCGGATGATGAGTGTCTAAATACTCATCATTTTTGTACCATTTAAACTGCAAAAACATCTGAAAACACTCAGAAATGCATCAAAATGATAAAAATATCACAAATAAGTGTTTTATGTGTTTTAAATGCAAAAATATCAAAATCTGGTGAAAAACGTATCAAGTTTGCATAATTGGCAGTTTTAGTCCCCCAAGTTTCAAAAGTTGTCAAAAACAGTCCCTGGTAAATCAAAATAAAGAAAAATATCATTTCAAGTCCCTAGGGATTCATGAGTTGTCAAAATTGGTCCTTAAAATCAAAAATTTCAAAATTACAACTTTAGTCCCTCAAGTTTTGAAAATGTCAAAAATAGTCCTTGGAAGGTTGAAAATTTCTATTTTAGTCCTTGTACTATTGAAGTTTGTCATTTTTGGTCCCTTGAAACAACTTTGTGAAATTGGCAAAAATGGTCCTTCAAATTTCAGAAATTGCAAGTTTAGTCCTTATATTAAAAACCAAGCCTTGACCCTTTGGATATTTCTGATCCCCTGCCAATATCCCTTTGGACCCCCTTCCTTTTTGACCCCCTTCATTTTTAAACCCACAGTTTGAATAAAAAACCGCCCTCACGGGTTCCCTCTCCATCATCATCACCTACACCTGCCTGCAACTCCTACTCACACTCCATCATCATCACATTCCTACCCTCCAAACACCCCAAGCCAAGATGCATTAAATGCTTCCTTCCCTGTCCAAGCTATCAGAACCCACTGGCATATATACACTTTCCCGCCAAAAATTGATCAATGGCCAATATAACCTCAACTGATCCAATGGCTGAGATTATGAGTGGGAATTGATCAGAGGAGAGAGAAAAGACATTTGGTGTATAAATAAAGGAAGAAGAGAAGCAAGAAGAGTAGTACTTAGTTTTATTTTCAAAATGTATGTCGTTTTAAGCTTTTTATGTCTTAAATAGATTCTAAATTGTAATTTCCAGCTTAAGTGTATCAAACTAAGCTATTTCATTGTATTAAAACCATTTTCAAGCATCAATTCAAGTTGCATTATCATTTCATGTTTACATGTTTACTGTTGCAAATTCCAGTTTCAAATTCTTATGTCCAAGCTTCAAATAGCTTATTTTTAAGCTCAAATTAGCTTATTAAGGCTCCTTATAGCTTTTGGTAAGCTTATCACTTAATTTCAAGCAATTTTGATATCTGGTCAACGAAAGTCAAACTGGGCTCAAATGGAAATGGAAATGAATGTGGGTTGATGCAGAGCATGGATTTGGGTTGATATTGAGTTAGGTTATGGTTTAGAATAGGGTAGTGATCCTTGTATTCTTTGGCAAGCCACAGTGGCTAGGACCAAATGTAAGTCATTTTAAAGATTCATTGCATAATCTGTATCTGTGGTTTAGATTAGTTTCTATCTGTTGATTAAGTTGTTATTAGATCAGTTAGATTCAGTTTAAATGTCTGCACAAGCTAGTTCAGTAGTGGGCTTCGTTTAAATTGCAAATCAGTCATATAAGTGTTGTTTGGATTGCACAGCAAAACTGTGTTTGAGGTTTGTTCAGTAGTTAAGACTTGTTGTTTTAGGCTTGTGTAGCTCAATTGTACTCATTATAGTCATAACATTGTGTCTGCACACTCTCAAAGTCAAAATCATCAAGAAACTGTCTTAATTTCTTAACTGTTGGAGCTTTTGAAAATCAAAAGCTTGAATTATGTTTAGAAATCAGTAGAGTAACTTAATTTAGCTTTACTTTAGCTTAAAACATCATATTCAGTTGGCAAATTAAGATCAAAGTTCATTAAAGTCAAAATCTTAAAATCTGCTTCAAAAGTCAAAAGTGAAAAAACCAGTTTTGACCCAACCTAAGTTGATTTTTAATTGATTCATTTCTGGGTCAAATTCATTATAACTTTGGGTTTATAAACTTCAGTTGGTCTAGTTTCTTAATATAATTTTAGTTGAATTTTAGTAATTTTCTAAAAGCTCCAAATGAGCTTGTCAATTTGGTCAAATATGCCCTGTGACAGGGCATAGTCACAGTGCAGTTTTCATAAGTTCTTGCAGAGCTTGTCAAAAGCTCATAAGAGCTTGTCCAGGGCTCACATTTGGTTTACAAGCACCTAGCCAGGTCTAGTTTAGGTTCCAATATCTGGTTTTGATTTCCAGCTTATTGGGTAGCTTATTCTTAAGCTACAAAGTAGTAGGCTAAAACTGTTTTTAGCACTTGATTTAAAAACATCAAATCTTTGTAGTCATCATTTTAGAAGTTTAGGATAGAGGTAATTAGTTGATTTTGAGTGTTTTTAGCATATTATAGGTTCTGTGTTAGTTTGGTGCTTATTTGTGGCTTTTGGCTTATCTTGAGTGCTTATTTATAAGCAATCTCCATTGCAGCCTCATATTCCTTCACACAAGCCCCTATTTTTATATTTTTCTCAGATTCAAAATATTATTTTAGACTTTTCTTGAAATTTTCATATTTTTCCAGTACTGTTTGGTATTTTTCTTCATTTAAATCAGTTTTTAGTACTTTTTAAATAGCTTTTAATCCAATTAATTCAGAAAAGTTTCAAAAAAATAAGTTTTCAATTTTCCTAGGTTTAGATAAATATAAAAAGTAAAAAAAAAAAAATTTCCAGATTTTTCATAGTTTAATTTGTAATTTTTAGCAATTTAATTAGTTTTAAATAGTTTTAATTCATAGAAAATAGAAAAATAATCAGAAAAATATAAAATTAGTTTTGAAAATTCTCTTTAGTTATTTTAGATTTTTCCAAGTCATAATTTCATTTTTCTAGCTTTATTTCATATTTTCTTGTATTTTAGGCTATTATTTAATAGTTAAAAATAGTTTTTAATTAATAATAATTAGATAAATAGTTTTAAAAATAATTTTCTTTTTCTAAAAATTTTCTCTTATCATTAGGATTGTAAAAATGTCATTTTCATATTTTTAGGATTTATATTGCTTCAGTTTCACATTTTCTTTTGTACGTCACGTAGTTTTAATTTAAGTTTTATAAAAGAAAATCAAAAACATCATTTTGCAAATAGTGATAGCGTTTATTTAATATAGTTTATCTTTTTAATTTTCTTTAATTTGCATTTAAGCCCTGTAATTTGTAAACTTTTTCTTTAGGTTTAATCAATCACAATCCTTTTCCCATTCAAATTCTCTCGATCACTATTCGTTTGATTATTCTCGCACAGCTCGTTGGGACATAACGACCTGGGGAAACACTATACTCTCCTGATCTTCATTGCATTGGTGTCTGAACTGTTTTAAGTTTCTTACGGTTAGCCATTCACAAGTGGCTAGCTTGTGTGAGATAACTTGACGGTTTAGCACGAATAAGCGGATTATGATCCTCAGCAGGAACTGGCATATGAGGATTTAGATCAGGTGGATCCACTGGAGATGGAAGAGATGAAGCTGAAGTGGCAGGTGGCTATGTTGTCCATGGATATCAAGAATTTTGAGCGCAAAGCTGGCAGAAGGTTTGGATTCCAAGGAAGAGATCCAACGAGGTTTGACAAAAGGAAGGTCAAGTGCTTCACTTGTCAACAGATGGGTCACTTCTCCAGAGAGTGCAAAGACAGGAAAGCTGGTGATGAGACGAGATACTCTACTTATCAGCAGAATCAGAGGGAGTCTGGAACTTCAAAGGGATCAGCAGCTTTGGTCACTCTTGACAGCAATGTGGACTGGAAGCATCATGAGCAGGATAATGATGGTCCCGATAATGTTGGTTTGATTGCAAGCTGTACTTCAGAGGATAGGCATGATCAGATTGCCCTGATGGGCATCTCTCAGGTACAAAATTGTTTGTTTGGTTGTAGTGAACGTTATAATGAACTCAAAGAAGCTTATGATATTTTGAAACCTAAATATAATGAATGCTTTGTAGAAGTTGAAGCTTATAAACAGGCTTTAAAAACACTAGAAAGACAAAAGGTTTGGTTTCAGAAGAATCAAATAGCTTATGATGAGAAAATAAGTGTGTTAGAAAGGGATCTTACTAATGCAAAAAATGAGTTAACATATTCTGAGAAGTTACGAGCAGATGTAGTGTCAGAAAATCTAGAGCTGAAGGTGAAACTAGATGAGGAAATTGCTAGGCATAACGAATGGTTATTAAATGGAAAAAAGTTAGCTAGTCATTTATATGGTAGTCAAGCTCCTAATTCTGGGATAGGTTTAGGCTTTAAGAAATATGTAGGATTAGAAGCTAGAGATGACACACGTAAATCCACACCAGCAGGCTTAGCTAATTATGTTAAAGAAGGTGACCTACATGCTGTACGTGGATCTATTAGAGGAATACCTATGCCTGTTGACCTTACCCTTACTGATGACTTTGATGGATCACATCATCTCTATGGCAAAAAGTCAAATGACTTGCCAGACCATGATACTTCTTCTAATGACTTTGTCTCTTGTGTTAACAGTGACAAGTCCTC
Source organism: Chrysanthemum makinoi (assembly GCA_910596185.1). Taxonomy (NCBI): domain Eukaryota; kingdom Viridiplantae; phylum Streptophyta; class Magnoliopsida; order Asterales; family Asteraceae; genus Chrysanthemum; species Chrysanthemum makinoi. Next base: position 68,185,770 of record OU343216.1, on the reverse strand, counting down.
CGAGCAAGGTCTACAGAGTGTGATTCAAATGACAAGTCTGACCTTCCCAAGTCTACACCCCTGCCTGCACCCAAGACTACCAATAAGCATGTCAGAGTTGCTGCCAAGGAATCATCTTCCAAGACAGTTGCCTCTAAAGACTTGCTTTTTAATTCTTTGCATAATAATACTGTTAAAAACAATTCTTTTCATGGTTTTGGTTTGAATACTTCTGCTTGTACTAGAACATCTTTTGGTTTGAATAAATCTTCTAAACAGAAGACATGTTTTGTGTGTAGAAGTAAATTTCATTTAATTAAGGATTGTGATTTTCATGAGCAAAGAATGAATAGGTGTGGTGATTCTAGGACATCTAGACCAATGTGGACCAATGTTAATGCTATACCCCTTATGTTCCACAAGCAACTAAGTCTCCTTTTCCTTGGAGAAGACCAGTTGCAAGACCATATGTACAACCAACAAGTTCATACTTTAAGAATGGTTATTGGCCTGGATATGTTGACTCAATGACTGCGGACAGGGAACTGGGATACTGCTGTCAAGTCCTCAGTAGGTTGTTCTTGGAATAAAAAAGGACCTAAATGTCAATGGAAACCCAAGAACAATAGTGGATCCTATACATCTGCATGGCATAATTCATATGATCCACAAAGGCGGTTCAAGTCAGCAATGACTTGAGCCTCAATAGTGTACTAATATTTTGTATATTTTGTTGTTGTAGAATCATCCTCTTAAGCATAAAGATGTTGGCATTGTTGATAGTGGGTGTTCAAGAAGCATGTCAGGAAACAGGGATATGATGCATAACTTTGTATCAATTGAAGGAGGAGGCAATGTAACCTTTGGAGGAAGTGATGGAAGGATTACTGGGAAAGGGACCATCAGAACACCTCAACTGGACTTTGAGAATGTATACTATGTCAAGGAACTACAACACTTCAATTTGTTCTCAGTCTCACAAATCTGTGACACCAAGAACAAAGTACTCTTCACAGAGGATGAATGTCTTGTGTTATCTAAAGACTTCAAACTCCCAGAAGAAACTTCAATTCTGCTGAAAGTTCCTCGGAATCACAATCTTTATACATTCAACTTAACTAATGTTAATCCAGAAGGTGACTTAACTTGTTTGGTGGCTAAAGCCTCCTTGGATGAGTCTACCAAATGGCATAGGAGGATGGCCCATGTCAACTTCAAGACCATTAACAAGCTCTCTAAATTGGGTCTTGTTGAAGGTCTACCTTCCAAAGTCTTCACTAATGATCATAACTGTGTTGCCTGCAACAAAGGAAAGCAACACAGAGCCTCATACAAAGTTGTGACTGCTGTGAGCATTATTTCTGAACCTCTTTAGTTGCTTCATATGGATCTGTTTGGTCCAACTCAAGTAAGAAGCATTGATCAAAAGTATTTTTGTCTAGTGATCACTGATGGTTATAGAAAATTTTGTTGGGTATTCTTTCTACGGACCAAAGATGAAACATCTCCAGTGCTGAAAGACTTTATTACCCTTATTGAGAATCAGTTGAACAAAAAGGTTAAAGGAATTCGGTGTGATAATGGGACAGAGTTCAAGAATGCAATACTTATAGAACTCTTTAGGTCAAAAGGGATAAAAAGGGACTATAGCACTCCAAGAACCCCTCAACAAAATGGGGTGGCAGAAAGAAAACATAGGACCTTAATAGAGGCTGTAAGATCAATGCTGGCAGACTCTAAACTACCCACCATATTTTGGACTGAAGCTGTTGGCACAGCTTGTTATGTGCTGAATAGAGTGTCCATTACTAGACCACACTTCAAAACACCATATGAACTTCTCTATGGGAAAGTTCCTACTATTCATTACCTTAAACCTTTTGGGTGTCAAGTGACTATTCTGAATATAAGTGATCCATTGGGCAAATTTGATGAAAAGACTGATGATGGTTATATTGTGGGATATTCAGCTCATAGTAAGGCGTACAGAGTTTACAATTTATCTGTTAAGAAGATAGAGGAGACATTGAACCTGAGGTTTTTAGAAGCCAAGCCTAATGTTCAAGGACAGGGTCATGTTTGGTCTTTTGACCTTGATTACTTAACTGATTATTTGGGTTATTCTAGACATATGGCTAACCAACAAGCAGATACTCAAGAGTCTCCAACTAACAGTGCAGATACCCTGGATGCTGATTCTGACAGTGAGTTTGAAGATGATGAACAACCCATTGTAGTGCCTTCTTTCTCCCCTAACAATTTTTCAGGTGACACTTCTAAAGTTACTTCTGATGAGAGTGAAGACGAGTCCAATTATGCAGAGGATCTTGCTAGGCTGAAGAAACAAGAGTATGCAGCTAATCTAGATGCTGAGAGGAATGCTGAGGAGAGTGCAAGTGAAACAATAAGTGGATACCTCAATTCTACTGAAAGTGATCCTGTTTCTCCTATCATCACCAATTCTGCTGAAGGCTATGCTGTTTCTACTCCCATTTCTACTAGAGTGTCCACAGACTTTGGAGATCCTTATACTCGTTTTCCAAGACCCTCAGATCTTGGTAATCATCAACCCAAAGCTGGAATCTTCACCTCACCTTCTTATGACACTGATTTTGAACCTACTATGACTAATCTTGATACTTCCATTGAAGTCAACACCACTGCTACTAAAAGGATTCACAATACTCATCCACAGTCAAATATTATTGGTGATCCTAATGCACCTGTTAGAACACGAGGTACGGTGGCAAGTTCTAAATATGGTCAAGTGGCTTTTATCTCTTATGTCTCAAATCAGCAAAGAGACAATCACACAGACTATGAACATTGTCTGTTTGCTTGTTTTCTTTCTTAAGTGGAACCAACCAGTGTTACTCAGGCTCTTGAAGATTCAAGTTGGCTTGAGGCAATGCAGGAAGAGATGCAACAATTTCAAAATCAGCAAGTTTGGATATTGGTACCACTACCAGATGGCAAGTATGCAATTGGTACTAAATGGATTTTGAAGAATAAGAGAGATGCAAGAGGTGTTGTTATTAAAAACAAAGCAAGATTGGTTGCTCAAGGTTATAGACAAGAGGAGGGGATTGATTATGATGAAGTGTTTGCACCTGTGGCTAGAGTTGAGGCCATACGGATTTTCTTGGCTTATGCATCCTACATGGGATTTATGGTATATCAAATGGATGTTAAAGGCGCCTTCCTATATGGTGAAATAGAAGAGGAGGTTTATGTCACTCAACCTAAAGGATTTGAAGATCCTGATCATCCAACTCATGTTTACAAGGTAGTCAAAGCTCTCTATGGACTACATCAGGCACCACGAGCTTGGTATGCTAGGCTTTCATCGTTTCTGCTGAAGCATGGATATCGAAGAGGTGCCATAGATAAAACACTTTTCCTGAAGAAGAATTCCACATATATTATTCTTGTGCAAGTGTATGTGGATGACATTATTTTTGGATCCACAAAGGAAGATTGGTGCAGGGAGTTTGAGGAGCTAATGAAGGGAGAATTTCAGATGAGTGCCATGGGAGAAATGACTTTCTTTTTGGGTCTCCAAGTTCAGCAGAAACCTGATGGTATCTTTATCATTCAGGATAAATATGTGAGGGACATCTTAAAGAAGTTTGGTATGGAGAGTGTCAGGACTGCCACTACACCTTATGAAGCTCCAAAGTCAAAGATCAACAATGAAATAGATCCACCAGTGAATGTACATCTTTACAGATCTATGATTGGTTCTTTGATGTATTTAACAGCTTCACGGCCTGATATTACTTTTGCTGTGAGTGTTTGCTCTCGACATCAAGTTACTCCACTCACTTCCCATCTCAATGCTGTTAAAAAGATCTTTAAGTACCTCAAAGGCCAACCTCATTTAGGCCTTTGGTATCCAAAAGAATCTCCATTTAAGCTGGAAGCATATAGTGATAGTGACTATGCTGGTGCAAATCTAGATAGACGGTCCACTACTGGAGGTTGCCAATTCCTTGGAAAGAGATTGATTTCTTGGCAATGCAAGAAACAGACTATTGTGGCTACCTCATCTACTGAAGCAGAGTACGTTGTGCGCAAATTGCTGTGGACAAGTTCTTTGGATTCAAAATCAATTGTTGGATTATGGGTATAATTTCATGAACACAACAATTTTTATTGATAATCAAAGTACCATATGCATTGTTAAAATCCGCTTTTTCACAATCGAACAAAACATATTGAAATCGTGGCACCATTTTATAAGAGATGCATATGACAAACATTTGATCAAAGTGGTTAAAATACACACTGATGATAATGTGGCAGATTTGTTAACAAAGGCGTTTGATGGACCAAGGTTTCAACACCTAGTGGTCCATATTGGTATGCTTAACCCTTAACTGCAAAGTTTAAGGGGAGGCATAGGCCTCAGGGGAGGCATATGCCTCAGGGGAGGATTTGTGTATACTTTTCATTGTTTTATGTAAATTTGTTTTGTTTTGATTTATGATTCTGTTCTCTAACACTAACCAGCTAATGTAATGATAGTTTGTTTGTCCTTGTTTGGTTTGTGTGTTTTTTTGTGTTTGTTATGATTTGCAGATTGGTTATTCAGTTGGAATTTACCATGGTTGTTAAGTTGGAATGTGGTCAAGAAAGCTCTAAAACTTGTTTCTACTGAATTCAAAGTGCTGAAGTGAGTTATTTGTTTCTCTACGAAGACAAAGTACTGACGTTACAATGTTCATTCAAGAGAAGTACTGAAGCAAATTGTTCATTCATTCATTCGAGAAACAGTTTACAGCTTACAGCTTACAGAGTACAATCAACATCAAATGCAACTACAAGGAAAGAGCTTTACATGATCTACTAATCCAAATCTAGTTCATATCATCTATTCCAACATCTAACAGGCTGTTGGATATGCATGATTGCTCACATCTTTCACACTAGATGTTGGATATGCATTTATCAGGACTTGCATGACCGGTACGACGAAGAAGCTAAGGATCAAAATGGGAAGGATGGATTGATGAAAACGATGATGATGACGATGACCACACATGATGATGAAGAAAAATAAAGTTTCCTGTGTGCTTCATCTATAGATTTCAACCAAAATGCAACCCATCCACTATCCTAAAGCATTTCCTCTATACGATATGTGATGATGCACCATGATATGAAGCAGGAAGTGCTAGAACCACCTCTCTATTCTTAGGGAGTGGCGGATTTCTAGCACGTGGCCTTCGTTGAGGCTGAGGTGCTGGAGGTTGGGAGTAAGATGTTCTCTCCTTACAGAGTCATCGAATCATCAACGGCAATGGAAGACACATTCACAACAGCAAGAACAGGTTCTTTCACTCTCTTTGAAGTTGCTTCTTCATCTGAGTCTTCATAAGGTGATACATAAGAAATTATGGATGAGTTGTCTTCATCATCGCCTGGATTGCTTGACAAATAATTCTTCTTCCACCTTCAAGACGCTTATGGAGGATGTATTGTCATCTGATGAAAGGGTGATTGGGGAGGATCTACTCATGGTTAGTTGTGGTTAATTTTGAAGCATTGATGCAATTAGGGTTTGTGATGTTATTTGGGATTTTTGATGAAGAGTTATGTGTGCATTGGGATTGTTTTATAGACATTTTCAAGACTTAATGAGATTTAATGCGTGTGGGTGAAACAATAAAAAGATATTTACTGAAGCTTCATGAATACGTGATCTATTTCTGCTGATTAGTATTCTTCAGCGGAATGGCTAGTGTTTCTACCGAAGTTGAATGGTACATTGGGTAAAAGTAGAAGTACACGTCAGCACTGGTCAACTCTTGACCAAAATTGGGAAATTACTACTTATTCTCTGTTTGCATATCTTCGTCTCAAATTAAAAGTTTCCCTCATTGCTCACATTCAAAACATTTCCCCTTGTGTGAATCATTGCCCTAACTTTCAATATTTATCATGGCACTTCAATTCAAGCATGATCATAATAAAGTCGCTTTTCTGGGAATAGCGAAGGGTGATGAGTTGTATAGACCGATGATTGAATTTTTACAGAGGTCAAAGATTCATTATGCTTTAACACATTCTCCGAATGCAATATATGAATCATTGGTTACTCAGTTTTGGGCATCGGCTACAAAGAGGAGTGATACTGAGATTGTAGCTATTGTTGACGGAACAGAGCATGTGGTGACAGAAGAGCTGATAAGAAGACAACTTTGTTTGGATGATGCAAATGGGGTTTATCATTCTAATGCGGTGGATATTCTTGCTGGATTAAGAGCTATTGGATATCAGGGTGAAAGGACTGATATGGTGAAGAATCAGTTGTCTCCTATGTGGAGATTTTTGGTTCACACCTTGCTTCAATGTATGAGCAATAAATCTGGAGGATGGGATCAATTTTCTACACAGCTGGGATGTGGTATTGTTTGTCTTTCTCGGGTTTTGACTTATAATTTCTCTAAGTATATTTTGATAATATGGTTGAAAATATAGATAGGAAAAAGCATAAGTTTTTGATGTACCCTAGGTTTCTTCAGATAATTTTAGACATTACCACACAAGCCCAAGCCTTTTATCCCATAGGAGCTTTAACTGCTAAACTATTTGCTTCAATGAGAACTAAGTATAAGGGGGCACATCATCCTTTGCTAGCGGCTATGTTGCTTAAGGGCAATGCATCTGCTGAAGAAGGAAATGTTGTTGGTTCTCCACCTTCTACTACTCTTGCTGCTGATGGGAATCCATTAGTGACAATGGATGAAGGCCCTTCTAATACTGCTGAAACCCATTTTGTTGCTCTTGAACAACATTTGTCCACTCCTTCACCTAGACCTAGTCCACCATCTACACAGGTTCCATGATGAGTTGATTTGAGACTGACTTTAATAGATTGCCAACTCCTAGTCCTATTAGAGATCCAGTTGATGATAATGTTTCTTTCATAGAGCATGTTGATGTTTCTTCTGAAAGGCCCAATGATGCTCCCATTCCCACAGAGCACTGCGGGTGGAGCCGAGGACCCTATTACACTTACATCTTTATATGCTTTAGTGAACAGGTATGGAGCTGAGATCACCGATCTCAAAAAGGATCCAGCGAGACTAAATCTAAGTTTGGTGGTGAGATTGTAGATTTGAAAAGAAAGGTTAAGGACTTGGAAATACAACCGAAAAGAAAAGAAAAAGGAGACTGGAGGTTTCTTCTGATGAGGAGGATGTAAATGCTCAGTTTGAGTCACTTGATATGTTGGCTAATGTGGCTCAAGAATCTAATGTCTCTATTTCAAAGGTTGGTACATCTGTGCAGCAAAAGGAGCCAATTTTGTTTACTAGACGAAGGAGAAAGCAACGCGTGCATAAGGATACAGTTCAAAGTGTTTCAACTACTGAAGAACATGTTGTTGCGGATACTCCTTTGATGGACATTGTGGTACGATGTTCAAACTTCAAATGTGCTATCTGAATCTTTTTCTCAAGTTTTTCTTGTCGGAAGGAAGTTTTATTTGAATCCGTAAGTAGATGTATTTTCTACACCTATTGAATATTTCTCTACACATGTTTCTTCTGAAGCAAATATGGACGATACTTCTGAAGTTCGTTATGGATACTCCTTCAACTGATGCTATTTTTGAATCTACTGATAAAGGGAAAGGAGTAATGGTTGATACTGAGCTTGGTCCATCTAGTCAAGTGAACAGAAAGGTTAGCCCAACAGCGGTGTTAGATGAATGTGCAAATTTGAAGAAAAGTGTGAATTGGCTAAACAGATTGAAACTGAGTCTATTTCTAAATTGACTCCTGAGAGACAAAAAGAATTAGATGGATTGGCTACTCAGATGCCTGCTGAAACGGGACCTGTGTATACTCAGCAAGCTGTTTCTAATCCTTCCATTGCTCAAAGTATTTTGGGAGCCGACTTTAATAGTGATGATTTTGTGGCTCGATGATGGCTCTGGACTACAAAAGAAACAAGAAGCTATGGCAAAGAGGAAAGCTATGCAAACTCAAAAGATCATGACTAAGAAAATGAGAGCACAATCTGCAGCTCCAACAAAAGATTATATGCGGAAAGTAGTGAAATATCAGAGTTACTCTCTCTATAACTCTGGTATGACCATGAAGCAGGTTAAGGCTTTATCTGATGACGAGTTAATCAGCTTGTTATAATAAGATTATGAAGTTTACTTCATCTCGTCCTACTTCTACATCTACTTTGAAAAGAATTGCTGATGTTTCAGATGCTCCTAAATCCAAAAGACCAAGGATAGTTGAAATTGTAGATTCGTTTGAGGATCCTGTTTCAAAGTCAAGTACTTTGTTGTTGCTTCTGCAAGTATCTACTAAAGCTATTCCTTCCGTATCTCATGAAGCTATTTCTTCAGTTGTTAAAGTTCAATCAGCTGAACCTTGTGTTGCTTCATCCGAATATCATCTTCTGCCTGCAGTACCAGAGTTGATCCTATTGATAAAGTTGGACCGAGTCGGGTTGTCAAGCTCAATTACGGCACTAAATCTAAAAAGGCCGAGCAGAAGAGAGTGAGAAGATGATGCCTTACGTGGTGGTGTTTTAAAGCCGAATGATTCTATTTCTTTCACACAAATTAAAGATGTTATCAAGAACCTATACCATCTTCGACATTTATCTACCGTAGGAAGAAGAAAAGAATGGCTAGAAAACGACCGTTCTTTCTGGAGATTGTGAAATCACGAGGCACATACATCTACGGTTAAGGAATCTTCAAGGGTTAGTTCTTTGGATCTTAATGCTGCTGATTCAACATTTATTAAAGAGGGATCTTCGATGTTTTTACTGAAGGGTCTCATGATGTTTTGGTAAATTGGTCATTGCAAAAGGATGAGTTGAATGTGATTCACCGATTGGATCAAACGACCATGGAATTTAATTTTTAAAGGAGATCTTGTATCCGTGGATAGGGCAGACTTAGTTACGCTATATACTCTTGTAAATAAGTACTACCATTCTACTGCACCTAAGGGTTATGGTTTATATTTATTGGGTGATCTTCATGTTTTGTTTGATTCAACATCTCCCAATGGTAAAGGATACTTTATTTGGAAGAACTCTCATTTATGGCGTGTTACATCTTGGAGATTTTATCCTCTGCCTCGTGCATGTAGTTGGACGAAGGGTGGTATTACTATCTGCATGTTTGCTGAGAAAACGTATCCATTATCTGTGAAACTTATGGAAAGAATGCTTCTTCAGAAGTTGGAAGTTCCTCCAGATCCTGTTGGCAATGATCTTTTGCATGCTGAACAATGTGTCGGTGTTATTAAGAATCAGCTTATGGCACATAGAAGTTCCTCATGATTTTGGTATTTTGTAATTTGTATGATTTGTAATTTTTGTTTCTTTGTTTTATTCTTAGTTCAAAAAAAAAAAATGTTTTGTGTTTACTAACTTTTATTGCAGGTTTGTTGTATATTATTGATGGTTATTAACTCACCAGATATACCTTGTGTATGTCAAAGAGTTCGCTAGTCCAAAGGGTATAGCTTTGGTAAAGACACATCAAATATGTTGATAGCTGTAATGGTTTGCTCAAAATCATAGGGTTTGCAACCACCTATGCTTAATTGCTGAGTGTTGTATGGTTCTCAATTCACCATGATTTATTCCTTTTTGGAATCCAAGAATTGACTAGCCCACATGTATATGGCTTGTGGTAAAGGCAGTGGAATTCCATATTTGGTAATCAGTTCACCAATTTTAAGAATTGACTAGTCCTGAGCAAACGGCTACAGGTAAAGACATATCAAATCGCTTCTATGGTTGCTGATTTGCCACTAAATTAGATGGTTATCAGTGTACCATAGTTTTCGAACGTAAACATTTGGCTACTCCAAAGAGTGATGGCTATTGGGTAAAGAGACATCAACTCCATTATTTTCAATGATTCACCTCTCACAGGAGTAAAACACCGATGTGATGAGAATAGTTTGAAACTTATTTGAGACATGTTAGCATTTGTTGCGGCAAAGATATGGAGTTTTCAGAGTTTCTTCATCCGAGAGATGATTTTGTTTGATTCTTGTCTGATGATGTTGGAAGTACAATCCTCTAGTGCTATACAGGTTTGAGATCTATCAAGAAACTGGAAACTTAATTCC
>OU343216.1:68102792-68175570 GCA_910596185.1 Chrysanthemum makinoi | reverse complement strand
CCGGGAGGTGTGCTGCGTACTACGAATTTGAAGCATCAGTGATTGTTGAATATACACCCATTGTATATTTACCATCCTTGTTCATATTTTCTTATTATTATTATATAAAACAAAACGGTTCCCGAAAACATTTTAAAATCAGTTTTCAACAAACACCAAAACCCAAAAAGATTTTCTTTCTTATATTTCCAAAATGTTTATCCAAAAATCCAAAAATATCCATCTTTACCCTCTCACATCTTTGATTCTTCATCCCAACCCCTCTGTAAACCTTTGATTCTTTCCTATGTCGTATCCACACCATTTTGGTTGCCAATGGTGTGGTGGTCCTCATAATGGTGGGAATTGTCCCGGCTGTAGCATTGTAGAATCAGGAGATGGGTCTGTCTATAACCAAGCTCCCTATCCTTACCATGACACATCTGATTCATTCTACCAACCACCACATCATGAGATATTGACATATCTGTGTGAGTTTTGTGGAGGTCCTCACCAAGGATTTGAGTGTCAATCCGGAAACGCGTTTGTCTATGAACAGTTTTCTGGTAACACTCAGGACTTTGAAAATTACCAAATTCCATATTATTCACATGTCCAGCCACAAAAATCATTTTGTTGTGAGTACTGTGGAGGTCCACACTTCAGCTCGGATTGTCAAACGGGGAATACATTTCCTTGTGACAATTTTGAAATATCATTTCAAGACCAACCTCCACAGTACCAAATGATTCAAGCAACTCCTCATGAAACTACGACAGACCTTCTACTGAAGAGTCTGGAGTTATTAAAAGAACTTAAGGAGGAATCGGCTATGTCGTTTCAAAACTCTCGTGAGGAATCTATGGCAGAATTACTTGCAAAAGAACGAGATGCTAGAAACGAAAAGAGTATGGAGGAATTACTTGTCGAAGAACAAGCAGCTAAAACACGTGCTATATTCCGCAGTGCTGCTCTTCTCGATGAGGATGATGATGATGAAGTTACCCTTGATATTCGTCAATTTTGTGCGGGTTCATCAAGTTCATCAGTTGAAATTCCTTCCATGAAAAATCAAGGAGAAAAGACTATGATGGAATTACTAGCAGAAGAACAAATGGAAAGTGTAAAACATATGTATGCTAGTCCTTCTCAACTCCCTCAGTCTGTTGTTATCACATCCGATATTCCCACTCACTCTCTAAACATGGGGGATGAGCATCTTGACACTGTTCCTGAAAAGGAATCAGACGAATTCATAAAGTCTAGTGTTGAGAACCTTGTCCCAATCCAGGGAGAGTCACAGGGAACTTCGAGCATATGTGTGATTCCCTTTCCCTCTTGAGTGTTCAAAAGATCATTTTGAAACTTTCTCCGATCTTAGCGACGATTGTGCTTCCTATGGAAACATCGAGTATGTTGAGGCATCACTCCCACAGTCTGATCCTCTTCTTGAGGAGTTCACCGATGAACTCACTCACATCAGTCCACTTTCATCTGAAAGTGACGATGGTCTCTTTGATTTCGAAGCCGATCTGGGAGAGATTGAAAGTCTCCCTTATAATGATCGTTCACCCACTTCTTATCCCAACATTCCAATAGAGAATATTGATCACTTTGTTCCTGAAGCATTCAAAACAACTCTCACTAATCCTCTATTTGAATTCGACTCTGAATTCACTTTAATTTCTGAGAATCCACTCTTTGATACTCAGATTGAGGATAGTGATGAGTCTACAGTGGAACAAGAATTCACAGATTTACATCTTGTGATTGATTCTCTTCACGAGGAGTTCGCCGGTGAACTCACTCATATCATATCTCCGCCGGAGTATGATAACTTCCACTTTGATCATGACACACCCGGGATTTGTCTTGATCACGTGAGCTTAAATGATGAGATTCATAATACTGAAATTATGGATTCTTCTATGGATGAAGATGAGTTAGTCATGATTTTCATCATGACTTTCTTTCTTTTCTTCACCTATCCCGTGACTTCTTCTCTTCTTCACTCATTCGGGAGTGAAGATACCATCTTTGACCCCGGCATTTCCATGTACCATTTGTGAGCCGAGTCTGTCTATGTATATCTCGTCGGTGTGGAACTTTTGCGTGCTTCAAATGTTTATACAAACATTTTTAATGAAAGTCCGATGGAGATTGTCTCTTCCACTCTGCTTCCCCATGAACCAATTAATTCGGGGTCGAGTCAAGCTAGCGACTCGGTAATCAAAAACAGTAGTTAAACATGGGTTTTCACCCGTGTGTACCACCCTAGTGTGGGGGAGTTGCCCCCCGCTGTTGTATATAAGTTTTCATCAAAAAAAAATGGCCGTAGTATTTCCCTTTTACGTTCTATGTTTCGGCATAACCGCCGGTACTTTGAATATTGAGGGCAATATTCATTTCTAGTGTGGGGGGGAATTCTCACGAATTTTATCATGTAATTATATCACCAATTCCCCCATTTTTGGCCAATTTTTTTTTTGGAGTAAGTGTTTTGCACTTACTCAGCTTAGGGTTATCAGTCCGCCATGTCTAATAAACAAAAGGATTGGCTAATCCAGGAGCAAACGGCTCTTGGTAAAGATATCTCAAATCCGTTGACGGCTTGCAATTTGCCCAAAATTATATGGTGTTCAGCTCACCATATCTTTAATTAGTGAAGAGTTGGCTAGCCCGCAAGTTTATGGCTTGTGGTAAAGGCAGTTGGAAAACCATAATTGGTAATCGACTCACCAAAGATATTTTATCTAAGAGTTGGCTAGTCCAGAAGCAAACGGCTTCCGGTAAAGACAAATCAAATCCGTTGGAAGCTGGTGATTTGCTCAAAATCATATGGTTATCAGTGTACCAAGGTTCTTACTTGAACTGAAATAATTGGCTACTCCAGAAGTAATGGCTTTTGGTAAAGAGATTCAAATCCATTAAGTTTTCTCAAAAGATTGCTAGGGACTAGCAATGTTTTAGTATGGGGGATTGATGAGTGTGTAAATACTCATTATTTCTTTCACATTTAAACCTCAAATACAGTCAAAAACACTTTAAAAAGTCTCAAAATGCATCAAATATCATTGGACTGTGTTTTTATAAGTCTCAAGGGCAAAAGTACTGAAAACAAATGAAAAAACAAACAAAAATTGCATAATTGGCATTTTCAGTCCCTGAACTTTCAAAGATTGGCAAATCTAGTCCCTGGAATCCAAAAATGTGGAGTTTTATCATTCAAGGTCCCTGAAATATTCTAAGTTGTCAAAAATGGTCCTTGAATGAATCTTTGGGCAAATGGCAGAAAAGGTCCTTAAACTTTTGGAAAGTGTCAAAAATGGTCCTTGTTTTCTTTTAAAGATGAAAAATGGCATTTATAGTCCTTGTATTATTGGAGATTGGCAGGTTTAGTCCTTGGGATAATTTTGGAAAGTTGGCGAGTTTAATCCTTGAAGAATTTGAAAACTACAAAAATGGTCCTTGTGTATTAATCCTAAAAACCAAACCGAACCTTATTTACCCCAAGCCCAAAACATAAAAACCCAACACCAAAACCAAACCCGCCACTTGTTTTCCCTCCTTTCCTCCAATACCACCTTCTCCATCACCCACTCCCCTGCAAATTCTCACCCAACACTCCACCTTCCCTACCCTTTACTCACTCCAAACACAAGCCTCCAAAACTTCAATTAATACTTTCCCCTGTCCCAAAGTAACCCAGGACCCATGTGCACAAGTTTTGGCGCCAAAACGTGACTCAACGGTTAAGATCAAAAGAACCCAATCCTGTGGCCAAGAATGAAGGGATACACTTGTAGAGACTTATAAAAGAGAAAAGAAGACTGAAGATAAAGCTGTCCCAGTTTTAGACCATTTCTTAGAGTAATTTTTAAAATCGTTTTTCAAATTTCATGTAAAAGTTTGTTGGGTTTTGTAATTTCTGTATTGTACAAGTGAATTTAGTTATAATTGAAGTGTTTTCATTAATCAATTCCAAGTTTACAGCTTCCATTTACTTTCCCGCCAAAACTGTTCTTGATCCTTTTTCATGTTATAAGCTATTTTAATCGTTCTAATAAGCTCCTTTTTACTCATTAAAGCTATTGCAAGTGTTTTAGAAGAGTTTTCTGTCCTTAATGCAAGAATTTCAATCAGGTCAATAAAAGTCAACCTGAACAGTGCTGATAAGCTGTTTTGGAGCATAAGCTGTTGTGGATAGCTTAATTTGGGTTCTAGCTTGTTTTTGACAAGCTAGGAATTGTTTCTGAGCCCTTGGTACTGTTCTGTAAGCCATATTAGTGTAAGCAGTTTTCATTTTTTTTGCATAAATTTCCATACCACTGTAGCATAGCTTATTTTAGCTTATTTTAGTAATTTTATGCTTATTGTTAGTTTATAATTGTATTAGATCAGTTTCATCAGTTTTATATAGCCGTTGCTTTATTTTCTTGAAAAACTCATAAAAATAGCCATAAATCAGTTTAGCTTATTAAGTGCTTATTTTGTTTTAGAAAATGCTTATTCAGTGGTAATATTGTAGGTTAAATCTAAAGTAATCAAAGTTGTGATTTGGATTTGAGATTTTAGAGTAATTAGGATCTAATCTGTTTATCACTAGTGTTTGGAATTAGGCTGCAAATCTGTGTTTGAGGTTAGTTTAGTGATTGAACTCAGTTACTTTAGTCTCAATAGGTCATAACTCAGTCATATTAATCTTCAAATTGCATCTCAAATCAGTAGAAGTCAAATCTCACCTAGACCTGCTCTAAATTCCATTTCAGCTTGAATCAGTTGTGGAAAACTTGCATATAGGTTTAGAATTAGTTAATCTAGCTTATTTCAGTTTTATTTTGTCTTAAAACATCATTCACATTCCATTTCATAAGCTCACAAGTTCAATAAAGTCAAATTTCTAAAACTGTTTTCAAAAGTCAAAAAGTGAAAAAGTGGTTTTTGCAAAAGTTTATGGAATTTTCATTGATTCAATTTTGGTTCAAATTAAGTGATATTTTGGGATTAGCTAGTTCAGTTGGTCTATTTTTGAAAACTGATTTTGTGGAATTTTAGAAGACCTCTATAAGCTCTGAATTAGATGTGCAAACAGCTAGATATTGTCCTGTGCACACTCAGCATACACTGAGTTGTGTACGTGCAACTTGCAGGTCCTCTCCAAGCTTCATTATAGCTTCTCTAAGGCTAAAATTTGGTACAACTGATCTTTGGTTGGTGATCTACAGCTAGGTATTTTTAGTTTATTTTTGTGATTTTTCTAGATAGCTTAATATAGTGCTTAAAGTAGGGCCTTAGAGGCCGTTTGGCATATAGTTATTAAAATCTGGTCGCGAGTTTTTTTTCTGTAGCTTGTGCTTTTTACTTCCCAATCAGTTGCATTAGCTCATTTTAGGTTAGATTTAGGCTTTAGTAGCTTATGGTAGCTTATAGTTAGCTTTTAGCTTATTTCAAGTGCTTATTTAAACTGCTTATTTGCCCAATTCAGCTTATTAGTGGGCTTATTTAACTTTTTATATTTTTCCCAGGCTTAGAATAATATTTTAGATTTTCCTGTAAAGTCTCATAATTTTTACTGTTCATTTGTTATTTTTCTTAATTTTAATTAGTTTAAATTAGTTTTTAATAATTATTTAAAAAGTCTAAAAAATATATTTTCAGTTTTAAAATAAGTTTTATAATATTTTAGATTTTTCTAAGTCATAATTTCACTTTTCTAGCTTTATTTCATATTTTCTTATATTTTAGGGTATTATTAAATAGTTAAAAGTAGTTTTTAATTAATAATAATTAAATAAATAGTCATAAAAATATATTTATTTTTCCAATAATTTTCTTGCATCATTAGGATTGTAAAAATGTATTTTCCATATCCGTAGGTATTTTACTTCTTTATTTTCACGTTTTATTTTGTACGTTACGTAATTTTATTTAAACGTACGTTTTAGGTTTTAATCGTTAATCGTTTTTAAATATAGAATTAAAATGACTTCAAAGTCTTTATTAGATTTAATTTCCTTAGTGTAAAATCAATCAGAACCTTTTCTTGTTCAATATTCACCCGATCACAGATTCGTTGTATTACAGTTTTCACACCTCGTTGGGACTTAACGACCTGAGGTAAAACTATACTCCTCCAGATCTTCATTGCATTGGTTTTAGACTGTTTTAATTTTATTACGGTTGACCATTCACAAGTGGTTGACTTGTGTGATAAACTAGACCGTTTGGAGCGAATCAAATTTTGGCGCCGCTGCCGGGGAGGTGTGCTGCGTACTACGAATTTGAAGCATCAGTGATTGTTGAATATACACCCATTGTATATTTACCATCCTTGTTCATATTTTCTTATTATTATTATATAAAAACAAAACGGTTCCCGAAAACATTTTAAAATCAGTTTTCAACAAACACAAAAACCCAAAAAGATTTTCTTTCTTATATTTACAAAATGTTTATCCAAAAATCCAAAAATATCCATCTTTACCCTCTCACATCTTTGATTCTTCATCCCAACCCCTCTGTAAACCTTTGATTCTTTCCTATGTCGTATCCACACCATTTTGGTTGCCAATGGTGTGGTGGTCCTCATAATGGTGGGAATTGTCCCGGCTGTAGCATTGTAGAATCAGGAGATGGGTCTGTCTATAACCAAGCTCCCTATCCTTACCATGACACATCTGATTCATTCTACCAACCACCACATCATGAGATATTGACATATCTGTGTGAGTTTTGTGGAGGTCCTCACCAAGGATTTGAGTGTCAATCCGGAAACGCGTTTGTCTATGAACAGTTTTCTGGTAACACTCAGGACTTTGAAAATTACCAAATTCCATATTATTCACATGTCCAGCCACAACAATCATTTTGTTGTGAGTACTGTGGAGGTCCACACGTCAGCTCGGATTGTCAAACGGGGAATACATTTCCTTGTGACAATTTTGACACATCATTTCAAGACCAACCTCCACAGTACCAAATGATTCAAGCAACTCCTCATGAAACTACGACAGACCTTCTACTGAAGAGTCTGGAGTTATTAAAAGAACTTAAGGAGGAATCGGCTATGTCGTTTCAAAACTCTCGTGAGGAATCTATGGCAGAATTACTTGCAAAAGAACGAGATGCTAGAAACGAAAAGAGTATGGAGGAATTACTTGTCGAAGAACAAGCAGCTAAAACACGTGCTATATTCCGCAGTGCTGCTCTTCTCGATGAGGATGATGATGATGAAGTTACCCTTGATATTCGTCAATTTTGTACGGGTTCATCAAGTTCATCAGTTGAAATTCCTTCCATGAAAAATCAGGGAGAAAAGACTATGATGGAATTACTAGCAGAAGAACAAATGGAAAGTGTAAAACATATGTATGCTAGTCCTTCTCAACTCCCTCAGTCTGTTGTTATCACACCTGATATTCCCACTCACTCTCTAAACATGGGGGATGAGCATCTTGACACTGTTCCTGAAAAGGAATCGGACAAATTCATAAAGTCTAGTGTTGAGAACCTTGTCCCAATCCCGAGCGAGTCACAGGGAACTTCTGAGCATATGTGTGATTCTCTTTCCCCTCTTGAGTGTTCAAAAGATCATTTTGAAACTTTCTCTGATCTTAGCGACGATTGTGCTTCCTATGGAAACATCGAGTATGTTGAGGCATCACTCCCACAGTCTGATCCTCTTCTTGAGGAGTTCACCGATGAACTCACTCACATCAGTCCACTTTCATCAGAAAGTGACGATGGTCTCTTTGATTTCGAAGCCGATCTGGGAGAGATTGAAAGTCTCCCTTATAATGATCGTTCACCCACTTCTTATCCCAACAGTCCAATAGAGAATATTGATCACTTTGTTCCTGAAGCATTCAAAACAACTCTCACTAATCCTCTATTTGAATTCGACTCTGAATTCACTTTAATTTCTGAGAATCCACTCTTTGATACTCAGATTGAGGATAGTGATGAGTCTACAGTGGAACAAGAATTCACAGATTTACATCTTGTGATTGATTCTCTTTACGAGGAGTTCTCCGGTGAACTCACTCATATCATATCTCCGCCGGAGTATGATAACTTCCACTTTGATCATGACACACCTGGGATTTGTCTTGATCACGTGAGCTTAAATGATGAGATTCATAATACTGAAATTATGGATTCTTCTATGGATGAAGATGAGTTAGTCATGATTTTCATCATGACTTTCTTTCTTTTCTTCACCTATCCCGTGACTTCTTCTCTTCTTCACTCATTCGGGAGTGAAGATACCATCTTTGACCCCGGCATTTCCATGTACCATTTGTGAGCCGAGTCTGTCTATGTATATCTCGTCGGTGTGGAACTTTTGCGTGCTTCAAATGTTTATACAAACATTTTTAATGAAAGTTCGATGGAGATTGTTCTTCCACTCTGCTTCCCCATGAACAAATTAATTCGGGGTCGAGTCAAGCTAGCGACTCGGTAATCAAAAACAGTAGTTAAACATGGGTTTTCACCCGTGTGTACCACCCTAGTGTGGGGGAGTTGCCCCCCGCTGTTGTATATAAGTTTTCATCCAAAAAAAAATGGCCGTAGTATTTCCCTTTTACGTTCTATGTTTCGGCATAACCGCCGGTACTTTGAATATTGAGGGCAATATTCATTTCTAGTGTGGGGGGGGAATTCTCACGAATTTTATCATGTAATTATATCACCCAATTCCCCCATTTTTGGCCAATTTTTTTTTTGGAGTAAGTGTTTTGCACTTACTCAGCTTAGGGTTATCAGTCCGCCATGTCTAATAAACAAAAGGATTGGCTAATCCAGGAGCAAACGGCTCTTGGTAAAGATATCTCAAATCCGTTGACGGCTTGCAATTCGCCCAAAATTGTATGGTGTTCAGCTCACCATATCTTTAATTAGTGAAGAGTTGGCTAGCCCGCAAGTTTATGGCTTGTGGTAAAGGCAGTTGGAAAACCATAATTGGTAATCGACTCACCAAAGATATTTTATCTAAGAGTTGGCTAGTCCAGAAGCAAACGGCTTCTGGTAAAGACAAATCAAATCCGTTGGAAGCTGGTGATTTGCTCAAAATCATATGGTTATCAGTGTACCAAGGTTCTTACTTGAACTGAAATAATTGGCTACTCCAGAAGTAATGGCTTTTGGTAAAGAGATTCAAATCCATTAAGTTTTCTCAAAAGATTGCTAGGGACTAGCAATGTTTTAGTGTGGGGGATTGATGAGTGTGTAAATACTCATCATTTCTTTCACATTTAAACCTCAAATACAGTCAAAAACACTTTAAAAAGT
Organism: Chrysanthemum makinoi; assembly: GCA_910596185.1. Classification (NCBI taxonomy): domain Eukaryota; kingdom Viridiplantae; phylum Streptophyta; class Magnoliopsida; order Asterales; family Asteraceae; genus Chrysanthemum; species Chrysanthemum makinoi. Next base: position 68,166,300 of record OU343216.1, on the reverse strand, counting down.
CTCAAAATGCATCAAATATCATTGGACTGTGTTTTTATAAGTCTCAAGGGCAAAAGTACTGAAAACAAATGAAAAAACAAACAAAAATTGCATAATTGGCATTTTCAGTCCCTGAACTTTCAAAGATTGGCAAATCTAGTCCCTGGAATCCAAAAATGTGGAGTTTTATCATTCAAGGTCCCTGAAATATTCTAAGTTGTCAAAAATGGTCCTTGAATGAATCTTTGGGCAAATGGCTGAAAAGGTCCTTAAACTTTTGGAAAGTGTCAAAAATGGTCCTTGTTTTCTTTTAAAGATGAAAAATGGCATTTATAGTCCTTGTATTATTGGAGATTGGCAGGTTTAGTCCTTGGGATAATTTTGGAAAGTTGGCGAGTTTAATCCTTGAAGAATTTGAAAACTACAAAAATGGTCCTTGTGTATTAATCCTAAAAACCAAACCGAACCTTATTTACCCCAAGCCCAAAACATAAAAACCCAACACCAAAACCAAACCCGCCACTTGTTTTCCCTCCTTTCCTCCAATACCACCATCTCCTTCACCCACTCCTGCAAATTCTCACCCAACACTCCACCTTCCCTACCCTTTACCCACTCCAAACACAAGCCTCCAAAACTTCAATTAATACTTTCCCCTGTCCCAAAGTAACCCAGGACCCATGTGCACAAGTTTTGGCGCCAAAACGTGACTCAACGGTTAAGATCAAAAGAACCCAATCCTGTGGCCAAGAATGAAGGGATACACTTGTAGAGACTTATAAAAGAGAAAAGAAGACTGAAGATAAAGCTGTCCCCAGTTTAGACCATTTCTTAGAGTAATTTTTAAAATCGTTTTTCAAATTTCATGTAAAAGTTTGTTGGGTTTTGTAATTTCTGTATTGTACAAGTGAATTTAGTTATAATTGAAGTGTTTTCATTAATCAATTCCAAGTTTACAGCTTCCATTTACTTTCCCGCCAAAACTGTTCTTGATCCTTTTTCATGTTATAAGCTATTTTAATCGTTCTAATAAGCTCCTTTTTACTCATTAAAGCTATTGCAAGTGTTTTAGAAGAGTTTTCTGTCCTTAATGCAAGAATTTCAATCAGGTCAATAAAAGTCAACCTGAACAGTCTTTGATAAGCTGTTTTGGAGCATAAGCTGTTGTGGATAGCTTAATTTGGGTTCTAGCTTGTTTTTGACAAGCTAGGAATTGTTTCTGAGCCCTTGGTACTGTTCTGTAAGCCAGATTAGTGTAAGCAGTTTTAATTTTTTTTGCATAAATTTCCATACCACTGTAGCATAGCTTATTTTAGCTTATTTTAGTAATTTTATGCTTATTGTTAGTTTATAATTGTATTAGATCAGTTTCATCAGTTTTATATAGCCGTTGCTTTATTTTCTTGAAAAACTCATAAAAATAGCCATAAATCAGTTTAGCTTATTAAGTGCTTATTTTGTTTTAGAAAATGCTTATTCAGTGGTAATATTGTAGGTTAAATCTAAAGTAATCAAAGTTGTGATTTGGATTTGAGATTTTAGAGTAATTAGGATCTAATCTGTTTATCACTAGTGTTTGGAATTAGGTTGCAAATCTGTGTTTGAGGTTAGTTTAGTGATTGAACTCAGTTACTTTAGTCTCAATAGGTCATAACTCAGTCATATTAATCTTCAAATTGCATCTCAAATCAGTAGAAGTCAAATCTCACCTAGACCTGCTCTAAATTCCATTTCAGCTTGAATCAGTTGTGGAAAACTTGCATATAGGTTTAGAATTAGTTAATCTAGCTTATTTCAGTTTTATTTTGTCTTAAAACATCATTCACATTCCATTTCATAAGCTCACAAGTTCAATAAAGTCAAATTTCTAAAACTGTTTTCAATAGTCAAAAAGTGAAAAAGTGGTTTTTGCAAAAGTTTATGGAATTTTCATTGATTCAATTTTGGTTCAAATTAAGTGATATTTTGGGATTAGCTAGTTCAGTTGGTCTATTTTTGAAAACTGATTTTTGTGGAATTTTAGAAGACCTCTATAAGCTCTGAATTAGCTGTGCAAACAGCTAGATATTGTCCTGTGCACACTCAGCATACACTGAGTTGTGTACGTGCAACTTGCAGGTCCTCTCCAAGCTTCATTATAGCTTCTCTAAGGCTAAAATTTGGTACAACTGATCTTTGGTTGGTGATCTACAGCTAGGTATTTTTAGTTTATTTTTGTGATTTTTCTAGATAGCTTAATATAGTGCTTAAAGTAGGGCCTTAGAGGCCGTTTGGCATATAGTTATTAAAATCTGGTCGCGAGTTTTTTTTTCTGTAGCTTGTGCTTTTTACTTCCCAATCAGTTGCATTAGCTCATTTTAGGTTAGATTTAGGCTTTAGTAGCTTATGGTAGCTTATAGTTAGCTTTTAGCTTATTTCAAGTGCTTATTTAAACTGCTTATTTGCCCAATTCAGCTTATTAGTGGGCTTATTTAACTTTTTATATTTTCCCAGGCTTAGAATAATATTTTAGATTTTCCTGTAAAGTCTCATAATTTTTACTGTTCATTTGTTATTTTTCTTAATTTTAATTAGTTTAAATTAGTTTTTAATTAATAATAATTATTTAAAAAGTCTAAAAAATATATATTCAGTTTTAAAATAACTTTTATAATATTTTAGATTTTTCTAAGTCATAATTTCACTTTTCTAGCTTTATTTCATATTTTCTTATATTTTAGGGTATTATTAAATAGTTAAAAATAGTTTTTAATTAATAATAATTAAATAAATAGTCATAAAAATAATTTTATTTTTCCAATAATTTTCTTGCATCATTAGGATTGTAAAAATGTATTTTCCATATCCGTAGGTATTTTACTTCTTTATTTTCACGTTTTATTTCGTACGTTACGTAATTTTATTTAAACGTACGTTTTAGGTTTTAATCGTTAATCGTTTTTAAATATAGAATTAAAATGAATTCAAAGTCTTTATTAGATTTAATTTCCTTAGTGTAAAATCAATCAGAACCTTTTCCTGTTCAATATTCACCCGATCACAGATTCGTTGTATTACAGTTTTCACACCTCGTTGGGACTTAACGACCTGAGGTAAAACTATACTCCTCCAGATCTTCATTGCATTGGTTTTAGACTATTTTAATTTTATTACGGTTGACCATTCACAAGTGGTTGACTTGTGTGATAAACTTGACGGTTTGGACCCAATCACTTAGCAATAAGTGCCAATGGATTATGATTCTTTGCCAATTTTTCTTTCCTGACTTCATTCACTTCAGCTTGGTTTTGTTTCAGAAAATCGTTGAGTTGATCAAAGTTCACCTGATGTAAGTCTTTTGTTTGGTTGACAATAGTGACATATCGTCCCCATTCTTCTGGAAGATTATTCAGGAACTTGATGTTTTGAACGATTGTTCTGGGTGCCAACTTGTTTCTGATAAGCTCATTCATCAAAGTGCAAAACCTTCCATAGTAGGATACAATGGATTCTCCTGGTGTAGATGTAAACTTTTCCCATTCAGTTAGCAGCTTGTTCTCCATGTCTTGTTTACCAATTTCTGTTCCATAACATAGTCGTCTAACACGTTCCCACATATCGAAAGCAGTTTCACAACTGTCTACAGCAGCAAAAATGTCTATTGGTAAACCCAGTTGGACAATATGAATTGCCATGTCATCTGCATCGACTTGTTTCTGATCGTCTTCAGTGTATTCTGATTCAGTTTGAAGATGAGAGGATGGTGGGATGGGAGGTATTGCATCAGCATTTCCAGGGACATGGACTTGTCGAGGCTTGAAGGGTCCATCCTGAATGGATTTAATCATGAGTTTCCCATTAGGTTTGGTCTTGATGTAGCGGAGCATTCGACTTGTCCATTGAAGATAACCACCTTTTGCCAACATAGGAGGTCGGTTTTCGGCACCGGCTGCATGAATGTCTTGTTGAGTTGCCATTGATGAAGGTATGATATGATAAAGTTGATGTAGGATCGATTCAACGATAAAGGAGTTGTGGTTGATGAAGATTAAGCTCGGTTGAGGTTTTTCTGAAAGTCGTACTCGTAACCTTGGTTCTTAGTCGAAAAAATTTTCGCCCAAAATTTGAAATTCACTTTAAAAATCAATTCTAAGGTCGTATGAAAAATTTGAGTTAAGACAATTTTGACGCCAAATTTGACCCGAAAATTTTGAATTTAGGCCCAAAAATTTGAATTTTTGACCAAAATTTTCACAGTTAAACCAAAATTTGAATCTCGCGTAAAAATTGAACGTTTAGTCTCCTCAAAAATTTATGCTTAGGCGTAGACTTAGAGAGAAGGAGTTACGAGTAGAATTGGTGCTTAGGCGTAGGATCTTATGCGTAGGATCTTTATGCGTAGGATTCTTATGCGTAGAAAGTATCTTACGGGTAACCTTAGGCTTATGCGTAGACAAAAAAACTTAGTCGTAAAACCTTACGCGTAAGTGTAATCTTATGCGTAGAGTTCTACTCGTAAGAGTTTATGCTTATGCGTAAACTTAGGTTAAAAACCAAAAATCCTTTACACTGTCACAGCGTAAGGGATATCCACAAGTCGAAGTGTTCCACACACTTATCCAAGTGAGGGAAGCACTGAGTAACCGTTATAGCTCGAAGATTCTTCACCAAAAAGTTATGAGTAGGACCTTATGCGTAGTTGACTTTCTTACGAGTAGAACTAGGGTTTTGACCTACTCGTAAAAAATTTCCAACGATTCAAACGATTTCTCTTGCACAGATATCCTTAAAAACACTCGAATAACCCAAAAATGTTGACCTTTTTCACCCAAAGTGCTTAGAAAAGTTACGAGTAGAAATGACCAAAGAACCAGATACGAGTTTAAAACTTAACCAAAACGCGTAAATCTTCGAACTTTTTGCAAAAAACTGAAACTTTAGCACCAAATAAACCTTAAACCGCAAGAATCTTGAATTTTTAAGTGCAAAAATTAAAGCTTTAAGCGTGACAACTTTTATAACGAAGCTACGCGTATAGTACCAACCTTCAAAACAAACACAAACACTCCTAAACCATTGTTAGGCGATTGATACCAATTGTTATGACCTTAGATATATCAACCTTATCACAAATACCCACTTAACGAACACAAGTATACCTCGTTAAACCAACACTTTATGCGTAAATAATAGGAAAGGAAAAGATGAAGAACTTGGTGACTTGAATATGAATTCGTGTATGTTAGAGAGATAGAGAGAAGAAAGATGAAAACAATAAGTTGTTATATTGCTTCAAAGGAAAACACACACACACACACTCAAGCACACCCCTCAAATGACATACTTGAGGGGTATTTATAGTAAGAGAGATATGCCCTAAGGCTTGGCCATGGGCTGTGAGATGGGCTTGGACATGGATTGGGTTACATGAACTTATACAAGGCTAACTTAACTAAACGTCTAACCATTTAGCTTAGCCCAATCCATGAGCCCTTTGACTATTCTAGCATGATATCTAACACACGTTACAAAGTTCCTAAATGTGAATGACCATCACTTCTAATAAAAACTATAAGTTACTAAAGCCTAGAATGCAACAATGTGCTTGAGTCTAAGGATGAGTGGACTTGTTGATTTGGTCCAATCTTTCAAGAAGATGATTAAACATGAAATGCAACTCATTTCGTACTTCTTGAACAAGTCCTTGGGTGATTAGACAATTAGAGAAATTATTGTCTTGATTTGGAACCGGAGGAAAATGGATGTTTTGAGGAGGCTCTACGAATGATGGTGGGGTTTCATTAAGAGAAGTAGGGTGAGGTTCTACTAAGAATGAGGGTGGTGGTAATGGATATTCCTCCATATGATCAAGTCCTTGGTGGTTCCTTGTTTCCAATGATGGAGTAGTCGGTGTTGTAGGTGGTTCCCTATTTAACGAGAAAGTTGGTGAGTTGGAGGTTCTCGGTGGTGAATGCTCTAATGAATAGAGATTTGGGTGAGGAAGAGGCTCGTTGAATGAGTGTAATCCATGCTCTAGGAATGAGGGCTCAGACAGTTTGCTAGAGCTAGCTATATTTGGTTTTGAACTAAATGACCCTTTTTCTAGCCCAAAAGGTTTGATGCTAATTCTTGCGGTTCTCTTAGCAATTGTTGAATGGGTTTGTTGAGGTGAAATTCTAGCATTGTTATCTCTTACGAGAGATGATTCGGTGGATGAAATCTCATGAATCATGTGACCCTTTCTTTTGGATGAGCCTTTAGTTGAAGAGTTGTTGCTAAGTGCTTTGGTCATGGTGATGGTAAGGATGCAATATAAGCTTCTAACTACTGATTTTTAAGAGCTAGGTAAGAGTGATGATTTAACCTTAAGAGTGTTTGGTTTATAAAGGATAATTTTGAATTAGGGAATTAAATTCTTGACCACTAAGAGGATTAAGCATGCACTTAGAATATTGTTAAGCTCTAGAAATACATTAAATGGTAACTAAAAGTGGTTAGATAACCAAAAGGTGGCTTAAATTAGAAGAGGAAAGCTGATTAAAGTCTTTCTGCAAACACGGATCCCTCTCACCAGGGATCCGTCTGGTTATATACCAGGGATCCGTCTGTCAGACAGATACTTAATGAGATGAATATGCTTTTTGTAAGGTTTAGTACCTATGTATCTTGAGGTTTTGACTTTCCTTTGATGTCTTGAGTGGTGGATGTCTTAAATGCTCAACCATTAGGGGTGAGGGTGCTTAATGATGGTTTTTGGAGTTAAAAGTGGACTTTAGATAGTCTAACTAAGTGCTTGAGAAGAATACCATTTGATTTGATATGAAAAGTGGTGGTAATTAGTCCTAGAAGTCAGATGATGGCTCAGTAAAAATTTAATAAAATCTCAAAAAAATAAAGAAAAATGAAAAACTAGTTTTGAGCTTATTTTTGAGTTAAAAGTGACTAAACTCAATTTGCTAAAATTGATGGACATATCAAACTAAGTGTTATATGATGTGAGAAGTAATGTGTGAGCGTTTGAGCGGAAATGTGGTAAGTTTTGATGAGTTGATAAATCAAAAACACTTTAAAATAGATTCTAGGTAAGCTATGGGTGAGTGTGAAGCTTTCAAATGCATAAGGAATAGTTAGTTGGTTCTAAGGTCTTATGTTTGACTAGTGTGAGGTGATCTAGTGAGTTGTGTTTTATGTAAGGAGGTCTGTATTGCTCATCTGTGGTCACGGATCCCACGGTTCCCTTTTGGGAGGGATCCGGCTAGTTATATTGCTGGGATCCGCCTACTGCAGATCAGAAAGCTTTCAGCAAATGTGCAATTTTGCACTCTTAGCAAAATGCCTCTCCTAGTTGTTTTTACAAATACTAAATGCACGAACACATCAGGTATAATGCATAGAAAATGTGGGGAAACTAAAGGCACCTAAAGATGAGTGACGACGACTACTTGAAGAAGTCGTAAGATCTCATCCTACACGTTCCTAATTTACGATTGTTCAATGCCAAGTTATGGCAATAGCTACATACCACATCCTACACTACATCAGTATTTGTTTAGATGTTACAACCAATTGTTTCAAATTGTTTTCAAAAATTAAGGTCCTATGACCTTACCTTACTTCTCCACCACTTCCCGTCTTCACCCCTCCTCCACTCTTTATCACACCATCTCTACTTATTTTTCTTCAAGAAGTTGGAGAAGCACTTGAAGATTTCCTTGGTTTGTTGCCATTCTCGTGATGGGTTAGGAACGTCCGGCAAATGATTGATGTAATCCAAGGGGTCGAGATCGGTATTTTCGAGTGGGTTGCTACTTCACCTTCTCTTTGCCTTTCCCGTTCATCCGAGGAATCCGTGGGTGGGTGAGGCCTCTTGACTTCCACCATAAACCTTGTAGTTCTACCATCGGTCAATAACACCATAACTTTGTTGCAAAAGCTATGATCATAGGATTGCGGAGAAGGATCTAATGCAAAGATGAATTTTGCAAGACGGGTTAGGAGCATTGCGTACGGGGGCACCATTTTGTCCATGATTTTTACACTTGCCATTCTCTTAATCATGTAGTAAGCAAGGTTGAAGCGAGTCTCGGTCACTAGGCAATAGATCATGAAACTTAGGCATGCGTTGGGGTGATCCTTGTTTCCTACTAGGCGCAACACATTCTCCCTCACCACAACTTCCCATTTCCTATACAATGCGTACATCTCGGAGAGCTCCATTTAGAAAGGATCCCTATAGATCACTTTCGAATTCCTAGTGACCCTCGATGGGGATGCTCTTGGCATGAAAACGGTGTCCCTCACCGTGGTTGCTTCCGAGATTAACATGTGGTAGATTTCATGATTATCAACCATAGTGTGTATCTCTTCCAAAGACCACTCATTGGAAAACATGCAAACACCTTGATATGGAACCCCTACTATTCTTCCAAACTCCACAAGCGAAAGAGTATACTCATGCTCATTTATGATGAAGACAATTGAGATGGACCCATCATCATTTCTAACTATCCTCATTGTCTTGTAGAACTCGAGTATGAAAACCGGGCAAATTTGTTCGTTTATGTCCAATAAACAATCAAAGCCAATGGTTCCAAACACTTTTCTTATGTCGGTGTTAGCAAGAAATGATGGTTCTACTACACGACCTTCATGAAAAAGTCTCTTTTCGAGCATTTTAAAGGCTTTCCTATCTTCCGGGCTAAGTCCATCTTTTCTATGGTACATTGGTATGTAATGAGCGGTATCTTGATAGTCTTGTTGTCGGTTACTTGGCATGATTGTTCCTAAACAACACAACCACAATGTGGTGTTAGTTGTGAATAGTAGCCTAAAGGGTTTGATCACAATTTTGCTCAAATCATTTTTATTGAATTCAAGAAATGAGTTTAATTTGTATTAACAATGTTAATTCTTTGATTTGGATTATCTTAGAAAACAATGTGGTAACAAATTATGATAAACCCATTTGAACCCAACTTCTAAAAATGAAGAAATTGTAATCCTAGAAATCAAGGAATTAAATTAACAATGTAGTGAAGATTATACTTACACAAGAGATTGTTATGCTTGAAGGAAATGATCAAATTGCTCCTGTGAACAGTAACTGGGTTTTTGTTCGTGAGTCTTTGAAGGGAAAGTGATTGTGGAACTTCCACAGTGATCATTACTAACTTATGTTGTCTTTTGTTGCACGGATCCCACGGATCCCTCTCATTAGGGATCCAGCTAGTTCAAGCATAAGGATCCGGCTTGACAGCAAAAAAATCAGTTTAAGCAATCCTTGATAACTTTGGTTTGGGAGTTCTAAAAACGCCTAGAGTTTGGTGTTTAAGCTCTATAACTTATGGTTTGAGGTTTTGACGTTTTAATACTAATCCTATTTGACGAGATTCCCTTTTTATGAATTAGTCACAATTCTTGGGAGGTTTTTCAATGATTATGATAAAATCCCATTTTATCATAATACAAGAAATTTCACATGGATATTTATTGACATAGATGAAGTGTCAATAATCCTTTTGTGATAAATAATGATTGAAGTTATCGTATAACCGAGATATCATTATTACAGATTAGTAGTGTAGTCTATACAAATCAATCGAAGAATACTATTCTTGATGATGGCTTTAATATAGATAACTACTCAAGTAATTACTAAAATAGATTAATTATACAACTAAGATTTTAACAGTAATAAAAAAAATGTAAATTATTAATGATCATACCTTTGCTAAATATTCTTTTTGAGGGAAGAAGTATTTAGAGAAAATGCTTTGTGATCTTCTTGGAATCTCCAGATCCATGTGTGAGAAAAACAATGCTAAACATTCTTTTCACGAAAAGAAATATTTAGATAGTTTCTTCATGATCTTCTTGGTATGCCCAAATCCAAGTATGGAGAATTCTTAACAAGGAAAGTATTAGAACATTCTATCATTGTCCAACAATAAACACTATAATGATTTTTAAAACATGACTTGAAAAATCCTTTTTTGTAGTTTTCAAACATACACGGATCGTATCAAGTTTTTAAAGTACAACATACTCTAAGAAACTTGGTAACGAAGCTCTGATGCCAATTGTGGAAAACTAGAAGGGGGGGTTGAATAGTTTTGCCAATTAAAAATTCGTTTTAAAACATTTAGATCAACTTATGTCAATGTATTTAGATGTGTATGTTGGACGTTGATAGATAGATATATAAAAGTGTAATGAAAGATAAAGAGTAAGAAGCACATAACCACGACACGAGTATTTATAGTGGTTCGGCTACAAGGACACCTTCCTTGCCCTACTCCACTCCCCGAGTCACCTACTCGAGAGTTCGTAATCACTACACGACACCAACTCCTTATGGCGGAGAAGCATTCACAACGTCGTCTACTCTTTTTCCGGTACTAGGCTAACCACCGGGTTCTTTTAACCAAGGTGAACCACACCTACCACAACTTCGCCTACCCTTTATTCGGTACTAGGCTAAGTACCAAGTTCCATTACAATGGAGGAACTACTACCCAACACTACACAACACCTAATCCCAAAGGAGACCAACTCCTTATTACAACAACATCAAGGATATCAACATCCTTGGAAACAAACTATCACTATATGTATAACGATGCACCTCATCGATTATACGACCTTGGCGTTCTTCACTAATGCCACTTGATTTGATTTCTAGACATCCTTCACCAATGACCTTGACACAACGCTTGGCACCTTTCACTAATGCATTCGTCTTGATACCTTTAGCATTCTTCACTAATGCTCTTGACACGGACGTTAAGCATCTTTTACTAATGCTTTCGTCTTGACTCTTTCGGCATCCTTCACTAATGCCTTCGACACAACACTTCTATGGAGGAAGAAAGAACTATCAACAAGAGAACCTCAGTAGTCTTGATGATGACGAAGCATGGCAACTCATGGACTTGAGCTTGCTCGACTTCAAGAAGTGGTGATATCGCCTTTAAGAGGAACCTAGAGAATCACACAAAAACAAAAGATAAAGTACATAGAAAGATCCCTTAGAATCAGTGGTTAGAGAGTTACAATACTTGGGGAAAGTATGTGTGAGAGTCACAAACCAAAAGGAGGAAATGGCTCACTATTTATAGAGGAGAAACTACTACTGTTCCACAGATCCCACGGATCCCTCCCTCAAGGGATCCGTCTAGTGTAAAACTAGGGATCCGTGGGACGCTCCTCTTTGCCCATGGGTATTTTGGTTGTGGGTCATGGGTCATGGGTTATGGGTTGATCCACGGGTATTTCTTTAGATACAATGTATCTAATGAGTGCAATGCACCTAGTCAAATGGGTATGGGTCAATACTATGGGTTGTAGTTTTTACCCATTTATAATACATACTAGTTATGTATATATTTGCCCAATATGTAAACACTAGTTGTTGTACATATGTATTACTAAATCATAAAATCACTTACTTGTCTTAGTGTTTTATGTGAAAACGTAATTGTGTTAGAGAACTATTGGCTCAAACTATTTACGTATTTTAATTTTTTTGTTAAAATGATTTTACGTTTGTTATCGACAAAACATTAGAAGATCGTAAAATATAAATAAACGTTTTTACGACTTATTTGTATAAACATATTTTAATTTTCGATGAGCTACATATTTTAAATTATTACACTCGGCCTCATTGCTGATGTTTTTTATATGTGTGAGAGATATGAAATGGTTTGTGTGTATTTATATAGTAGATGCGGTTATATGTTTTTAATAATCATTATTGATAATAATAATGATTTTTAGCAATTACACGTTGCTAATAATGGCCTTTGAAAATTGTATTTAATTTAATGAGATGTATTGAATTATAAGCCTTCATTTTATAGTAAATGTGTAAGTTTATTTTTTTAAGACTTTCTTTTTAGGAACGACCCAAATGCATTATAATGTAGTTAAGATTAAGATTTAGAACCCCCTGTCTTAATTTTTTTAAGAATTATATATATAGATTTTAAGCAAATACAACTACTTAAACTACATGTACAAGTAATTTATGCATAAACACCTACACATATTGACTGGTCAACATTTGTAATTAATGCCATATTTAAAACACCCATTTGATAAAATGTATAATTAATAAAACACAATGTACGAACTATATGAAGCACAAATACAACTAAAAAAACACCATTCAACACATACAATTAATACACTATTTAATTAACCCCTCAAACAAAATATACAACCATTTAACCAAAATGTACAATCTAAACAAGCTACTAAGCCAAGCACTTAAAAATACAGCCATTAGGCTGCCCGCAGTGGTCGGTCAACCGGTTCGTTCGCTGTTGCGCCGACCGGGTCGCCGCCATTGCAGCATGAGGGTCGAATTGGGTCGGTCGGCTCCAAAATTGACGAAAGGTGATTGTGCTGAAGGAAAGAATCAAGATTTTGTTTGTGGTAGCTAGGGGTGAGCAGGAAACGCACTGCGATCCGTAAATGGCAAAATCCGCACCGCAAAAACTGATCAACAACAAAAACCGACGGTGCGGTTCTTGAAAATAGAAAATTGTATTTTGCGGTACGGGTTGGGTTTTCACCGAAAAACCGCACCGCACCACTCCTCCATATTCAAATATATATATTTGTTTATTTTCTAGAATAACACACTAAAGTTTAGACTAAAATACACCGTTGGTCCCTAAACTTGTACTTGCGCATCACATTGGGACAAACTTGGGCGTTTTCATCGCTGGAGGTCCAAAACATGGGTTTTATACTCTAGACAAGTCCCTTGACCAGGATTGCCAAAGTCAACATGAATTTTCTTGGTTTACATCGAGGGTATAATAGACCATTCACAATTTTAACATGCCATAGTTAAAATCTAACCCAATCTTGATCATGAAGAGGTACTATTCCAGCTAGTTTGATTTCTAACACAGTTGGCCCTGAGCTTTGTACAGTTGCTGGTGCTCACACTTTCACAAGCCCAGCCAAGCTAGTATCCACCATTGTATATTTCATTAATCGTGTTTGGCATGTGACTCAACTTGTCCTGGTCAGGTTCTCAGATTCAAGGAATTGTTGCTACATCAGATGGAAGAAACACCAAAGATTGCTTAGGGGCATAGTTTGTAGGTTGCCCAGAGTGCCAACCTTTTGCCAAAAGCCGAGGTTACAACCCTTCCCAGTGTTAGTCGCACTTATTATTCGGCCCGTATAGCTAGTCAATAATGGGTTCAGCCCATCTCTCGTCACATGAATTTATACACCTACTGTATTCATTATATTTATAGAGTATACGGGAATGATAATAAGTACTCCCAACACCCAGAAGAACTTGTGTAGAAAACTAGAAGGGGGGTTGAATAGTTTACCAATTAAAAACTTTGTTTTGAAACTTATTGAAAGATCAATTGATATTGATCTTAGATATGTTAATGAAATATGCAAGCAATATGTAAAGAGTAAATAAGGAAAGATACGATCAAACCACAACAAGTTGTTTATAGTGGTTCGGTCTACAAGGACTCTTTTTCCTTGCCCAACTCCACTCCCTGAGTCTCACACTCGAGAGTTTAACTTCACTAGTCAACAAGCTCCTTTCACCGGCGGAGAAAACCTTTACACTTCGCTTACACTATTTTTGACACTAAGCTAGATGTCGAGTTCTTTCCAAGGGTACAACCACTCCCACACACAATGTATTTTGAGGACTAAAATACTAACCACTCACACTCATAAGATTATGATGGTTTAATACAACAATGAAGTATGAATCAACACAAGATCATACAACACTAAACAAACAAGGCTTCCAACTTCTCGTTTGAAGCTTGAATGTGACTTGATCTTCTTTGCTACAAAAGAGATCACTAATATGATATGAAACTGAGTTAGAAAGGTTAGAGAGAAGATATGTAAGAGAGTATGATAGAAAGGGATGAAAAACTACTTAGTTTGGCTTTGCTATTTATAGCCAAAACCAACAGCAACATCCACGGACCGCGGACCCCTTAAAGGGTTCCGCCCATTGTGGATTTTGGTGCCGCCAGGTCTGACAGCAAGATATCAAGATCTTGCCAAAGTCAACCATATCTATGTAAGATTGTGTAAGATATGAAGAGTACAAATCTACACAAAATATCTAATGAAATCTTCCAATGATTTCCATGATGCATCACATGATGTCATATGTTGTATTTCTATTTTTAGAAATATGCAAGTACTTAAGTAGTGTTTGGTTTTAAAAACCTAACACATTCTAAAACTACTATCATACATAATGATTAGAGTCATATTAAGATATGACTAATCACAAATGTAAATGCTTGAATGATGAAGATATTGTTTGAGAAAGCTTGTTTTAATATCTATTAAACTTGACAAGCTTTAAGCTTTTATACAAATTAAATTTACTTTTGTCGTTAACAAAACTTAGGTAAAGATCAAAAATATAAATAATGTTTAATGACGATATTTGTATTAACAATCTCTCCCTTTTTGTTGAGGACAAAATATAAATTTTATTTTTATAAAAGATACAAAGTTTGTGCAAGAGTTATAAAAATATTAGTTTTAGAACTTGAAAAGAAAATGATAATGCAAAGTGTATGATGTTTGACTTTTTCAGAAACTCAAAGTATTCACTAGTTAATGCATGATGTTGACTTTTTCAGAAAAGTCAAGTATTACCAATGAAGTATCATGTTTGACTTTTTCAGAAAGTCAATGTATGCAGTTTGACTTTTTCAGAAAAGTCAAATATAAACAAGTTCTATATTTTCTCCCTCTTTTTGTCTCAACAAAAAGAAGAGGCGATGCGGAATGTAATGAGCCCGAGCCATTATCTCCCCCTTGATCAAAGCTCCCCCTAAATTGGGTGCTTAATGGGAAGATACATGGATTGTGAAAATAAAGCTACAAAAAAAAATGTTAGTAATAATGATCATTCACAAGCATTTCCAAACACTATGTAAAGGCACCAACAATATAAAGAACACCATACATTAGTTAAAATTTTTCATGAATAAAGATCATGAAAAGAGAACACAATGATGTGTTTTAGTACAAGAAAAAGAAAATAATCCTAAGAAAAGAAAAAACTTAGAAATGCTAAACTATGACCATTCTAATGAGATGGTGGATGAGAAAGAGCGTTGAGGCGCTCAAGGATATGATTGAGGATGAACCTCATTTCCTCTTGGAAGTCATGGACCATAACCCGGGTCCTATCAACGGTTTGGGCCGTTTGCTCACAAGTTGAGCAACCATACCTAGGGGGTAGTATGTTTGGGGAGGTTGTGGTGGTGGAATGGTAGATGTGTTGGTGTTGGTGGGGATGTTTGGGGTGGTCATGATGGAGGCTAGCAAAGCATTTTGCATTTGTATAGTCTCACTAAGGTGAGAATCCACCATGCCTTTGAATTGGTGGAGGTTGTGGAGTTCCGCTTGAATCTCCTCTCTTGTGGGATTAGCATCCCACATGCACTCCTCAATGTCCTCTAAGATAGGGGACATTGATGTGGGGAGTGATTGGTCCCCATACAAAGGACCATGGATGTCTTTGTAGATGGGGTGGAAGAGAAGAGGTTTTGGCCCTAATGGGGCGTTTGGGTCAAAAGATGACCGAGGTGACTCATGAGCAATCCGCTCAATTGTGCCAAAGGATGGCAATGGTGGTGGATGATTTGGCCTAGGAGGCAAGTCATCCAAGTCCTCCAAGAAAGGATTTGGTGAAGTTGGTGGTGTGGAAAATAACTCCATAGGAATGAGAGTTGGAGACTTTGGTGGTGAAGATGGTGAGGGTGTTTTGGAAGTTTGGATGGGTGCCGGTGGAGGTTGTGACAACTCGTATTTTCAGGTCATATTTCAAAACATTACTCATGCTTCATCATTTATCATTTATCGTAAACTAGATTTACGAGCATCAAATTCACGTAACCGTAATGGTTTAGCTGTGAATTCATATATAATCATAAAGGACATTTCATATGGACTAAGTTTAGTCTACATATCATTATCATCATATTAGTTCATTCATGGTTTCGCATTTTACATCAACCGTATAATTTCATATTAAATAAACGTTATCGCGTAATTAATTATTTTGAACAATTGATCCATTACTTTCAAAAATTATTCCAATATATTTTTATACTCATATTAAGTTTATAAAAATAATATTATGAGTTTACCCAGTGTTTTAAATTTATTTTGTATCTAAATTGTTATATTTATATAATTACGACGTTTTTCTTAAAAACTACACGATAATTATTATTTGACTCAAATTTTGCAAGAAATGTATTTTTATAATTTTTATGACCTTAATATATTTTATCTTGACCTGTTAAAAGTTATTTTTATCTAACGCTACCCTAAATACTCAAATGTGTATTTAACTTACCACATATCCTCAATTTACTTACATGTTATTACTCTTGTACATAATTAAAAAAAAAACATAACAAAGAGGTGACTAACACCCCTTGTCGACACAAGGGGTGAGTCATGTGTGTGACTTGCCTAAATATCTCATCTAGTAAAAGTATTATACAATTAAACAAACACATACTCAAACATAATATCAAGGTGAAAACATATTTTGCTTCCTCTCTTCTCTCCAAAACCGGCAACCACATAGACCAAGAAGGATTTCATAAAAATTTTCAAGACAAGGTTTTTAACACTCTAGTATCACTTGTTATTAAGGTTTTGAAATAAAAACCTTGAGTGATTAGGAAAAATCCATTGTCCATAAACCTCATCAAGTTACTAGTAAGCATCCATATTCATGTTTTTATTTCATATTCATTGTTATGGTCATTTCATTTCATTTGAGAAAACATGCAAGTCTCATGAGGTTTATACCACTTTTTCTTTGATTTTAAGAGTTATATATATATTTGACATCCTATAATTACTCCTTGTTATAAATCACTCTTGGTGATGTCTAGGAACCCATGACACCCTAAGAAGGTGTATGGTAGGATTAGAATAGCTTCGGAGTTGTTTTGAACGGGTTAGAATAGGTTTGGCGCGAGAAAAACTCATTTCGACAAGTTTGCAAAAGGGTCTGTCCTTATTTTTGAAATCTGGAAAATTCGACAGTAAGTAAAACTTTTTGGCCTAGATATTTAGAAAATACACTTTAAAACGAAAACGTGGCCGCTTGAACGGATTAAAACGGAGCTATAACGAAGAAGTTATGAATTTTTCAAGTTGGCGACGAAAACTATAATTTTCTGGAAATTTCAGCATGTTATATTTATTTTGTACGTGTCAAAAATGGAACTTAGGCTTTATAAATTATGTCGACTTATCAAAAATACATTAGTATACTTTGATACAAAGCTAAGGACCTATAAAACGTAGAAAACGGATTTGTAATGATCAAATTATACACGTTTACAAAAGTTGTTGTAACTTTATTATATAAGGAAAAACTATTAAATTTCTAATAGGCAAGTATTACGGCAACAAGTTGGAGGACGTTTTTAACAATGATGTAGAACTTTTTATAAAGTGATGTCTTCTAGTAAAACTGAGTTTGCCAAGTATATTTTCCAAAATGTCCGACCGTTTGATTAGCGGAGTTGTAATGAATTAATTACGTTAACTCAAAAATTTACCGAAAACCATCCTTAAACTATATTTTGGGACACAAGTACCATACTTAACCTATATTTTTCTTTATGTTCGAGACCTCTAGGATGGAAACTCATGTAATAAAACTTTGAGATAATGATACAAGCTTCCCAAAACCATTGAGTACGTTTCCTAATACTCGATGTGCCTTATTTTACGACTAGCTTTTTAGAGGCCGTTTTGTCACTTTCATGAATATTTCAACGACATTATTTTACGATGAAAAGTTATAATTTCTTAATAAATCACTAAATGATTATCGTCGGATATCATTTCAACGTAAATACAAGTGGAGTAATTTAGAAATGGTCAAGACGTTAAAAGATTATTTTTCGACGAAAAGTATTATTTTCAAAAATTCATAAGTGGTATAGATATCATCCGAATTGCATGCATAACATTACATCATAACTTATTACGTATCATATCATTCATAATAGGTCAAGTTTTGAGATTCACGCTACATTTCAGTGTACACACTTTTGTCATCGCATCAATTCATCAAGTGAGTTTTCATAGCCCCGTTGTATACGTTTATACTTATTTTCAAACCTACGGGGGAGAATACATTGCACATCATTTTTATTACGATACCAAGTATATCAAATTCATTACATTGCTTAAGTTACCTCATGCCAATTGAATGTCCCCATTATATAACATGAACCGTTAATTTCATAGAAGCGAGGGTGAGTGGATAGATCTATCGAGGGTGACTCCTCCATCCGGGTTGGTGGATTCCAACTGCTTAAACGGATGCATTTCATTTAATATCATTATTTGAGTTGTTTGGCAAACACTCTGTTGGGGCGGACATCATGATCAGTCTAGTTTCGGTGTCATGGACTTATAGCAATTGTAACATTTTTATGTGGCATGTTTGTCATATATGGTCTATACTTGTGTGGTCGTATAAATTATTTTTCATAAACCTATGATTTCTCACCAACCTTTGTGTTGACCGTTTTAGCAATGTATTTTCAGGTAATTAGACATTCGCATCATGGCACGAGTAAGGAACCCTCATAGAGTCGCGGCGTCGACTTGTTTCATTGTATATTATGGCATTTTCAAAACATCGTTTGGACTTGTAATAAACTTATTTTCCGCAAACTTTATCAACTTTTGGGACCTATCTTGTAACTCTGTATGTTTTATAAATATCAAACGATGTGTTTCTAAAATGACACTTTAGGTCGTTCAATATAACTGTGATTGTGATGCTATGACAGTCAATCCCCAGGAATTCCATTCCGCTGCAAAATAGGTAATTTGGGGGTGTGACAGATTGGCATCAGAGCTTCATTATAGAGAACTAGGTTGCATCATTGACCCTAGACTATAACTACATCATCATAGCATCTCATCATTTCATCATAAGTGCATGTTCACTTTACACGCGGATTCATAGACATTTTATTCGAGTTATTTACTTTTATTTTACATCGGTTGTCACAGAGATGTCTTGATTCGACACTATCCCTATATCATCGACACGAACATGGAGGATGTCTCATCCCACACCAACATGAACGATGCCTTATCACACACTGTAGTTTTATCTTCTATTGGCTCTACTTCAGACTTACCACTTATAGTGACTGACACTGAGACCGAACCCTTTGAGGAGGGCGAAGTCGTACCTACACCACCTGTTAGCCCTACACATAGCCCGATTCATCCACCATCACCACTTTTATCATCATCATCTTCATCATACTATCTTAGGGAGCCTATACCTACATTGGACTTGCCGCTCAAAAAGCGTGCACGTTTTGACATCCCTGCATCATCCTCTACAGAGCCCGAACCACCAGCTAGGTTCGAGATAGGAGAGAGCTCAAAGGCTGCTGCTGCTAGACAGCCTTCCACTGAGACACTAGGGGCACGTATTGATAGCCAACAGGTTCAGATTGATAGGATGTTAGGACAGTTGGAGGAACTATCGTTGGATCGAGTGGAGACCATTGAGGAGGAGGTTGAAGGCCTCGTGACAGGTAGAGTTTCGATTGATATGGCTCACCAGGGTTTAGAGTCTAGACAGTTAAAACGGGGACATATTGTTGAGTTGAGGCGGAGATGCCGAGTTATATGACGAGCGAGATGGCACAGGGCGAACTTCGGGCTCGGGGAGTTGGCATTAGCCCGTGAGAGCATGGTTACCGCACAGGGTCAGATTAGCGAGTTGAGGGGTTTGGTTGCTAGTTTGGTTACACAGGTTCGAGATCTACAGGATCGAGATCTACAGGATCGAGCTGGCGGAGCACCAGGAGGTGCCTAGTGTAGACTTTTATCATGTATAGTTTTTATTTACTATTATCCTAGTCACAAGGTATGTGACATAGTTTAAAGAACTTGTTGTCTTTTGGTTGTTGTACAAACAAAATATCAAGTATTGACTCAACTATGTAGGAATGGTTTTACTATCTATGATATCGGTCCATGAAGGCCGAAATTTTCATGTATATTATCCACGTGTGTTGTGATTATATTTGTGATATTTCGTGGTTGTTCCGTTGTGATTTCATTTATATTATGCATGTTGTGGTTGTGGATATATATGTGTAATGTTTGTTTCTACTTACGAGTTCTCATAATTGTTTCATCTTATGGTTTTGAAGAGCAATGGCGCCAAAGAAAGCCACACCTGAATTGACACAAGCTGCTATGCAGAAGTATGTGAACGATAGCATAGCCGAGGCATTAAGGACTGAGAGAGCATCGGTGGCTGCTGCTGAGGCTGCATGCAACGCCGAGGCGCTAGACATGCTTCTTGCTGCAGCATTGCAGGAGGGTCCGGAGTTAGAAGTTGTGCGTATAAGGATTTTAAAAGTGGAGATCCCTTTAAGTTTAAGGGTTGAAGGGGCAACTGCCATGGTTAGATGGTTCGAGAAAATGGAATCCGTGTTTTTGTTATGTAATTGCCCGGAGGATAGCAAGGTTAAGTTTGCTACAAGTACACTACTTGATGGGGCAATGTCGTGGTGGAATTCGTATGCTCAACCAATGGGAATGGAGAATGTGTACAAGCTCACTTGGGAGCAATTCAAAAGGTTGATAACGAGGAAGTATTGTCCGCGTACGGAGGTGAAGAAGTTGGAGACCGAATTCTATGAACTTGTAACTATTGGGTACAATATTGATACTTACATTCGAAGGTTCCAAGAATTGAAGGTTGCCAGGGGCGTTATGCCCATCTATGGTTTCGATAATGAAAAAGCTATGGAGGCTTTTATTGGGGACTTCCCGTGTTGTTCAAGGAGACGTAATTTCTTTTGATCCGCAAACGATTGAGGAATCCATTCGAGTGACTTAAAAGCTCATGGCGCAAGTAGTGAAGAGAAGCAACATCGCCAACACCAACCTAAACAACAACAATACCAACAACCGCTCCAATTTCAACAATAACCGAAACAACTACACTAACTTACAATAACAACAACAAGCGTGGAAGTGGGACAACAACAGAGGTGGAAATGTTACTCAACAACCACCTAAGAGACAAGAGGTTGCAAAGGCCTATGTTGCAGGTCCAAAGGAGAAAAGGGGTACACGGGGATTTTGCCTAAGTGTGAGATGTGTTCTAGTCATCACAAGCCGGACGTTGTCTCGATCCATGAGAATTAAGAAAGTGGGACATCAAACTAGGGAATGCAAGATACCGCCTACGGGGAAATCAAAACCACCTGACATGTTTTGTTTGGAGAAGGGACACTACAAGAGTGAGTGTCCAAAGGGAAGGAACCAAGGAAACAAGAATCAAGGCAGAATGGCACAAGGAAGAGCCTATGTCATGGGAGGTGGAGAAGCTAGGGAGGACCGAATGTCGCTACGGGTACGTTCCTTATCAATAATCGTTATGCATCAGTTTTATTTGATTAGGCGTTTTATAAGAGTTTTGTGTCCACTATATTTGCACCTTTACTCAATATCAAACCAACCACATTAGACACATCATACAACATTGAATTAGCTAATGGTAACTTAATTAGCACCGACACCATTGTCCGTGGTTGTACACTCATTTTCTAAATCATCCCTTCAATATAGACCTTATGCCCGTAGAACTAGGTAGTTTCGACGTCATCATTAGTAAGGATTGGTTATCCAAACATCGTGCAAGAATCATTTGTGATGAAAAGTTGTTCATCTTCCTTACAACGGCGAAACTTTGATCATTCGTGGGGAAAGAAGTGGAACTAGACTCAAAGTATATATCATGCATCAAGACGGAGAAGTACATAAAGAAAGGTTGTTTTGCTTTCTTAGCACATATAAACGAGAAGAAGTCGGAGGAGAAGCGACTTGAGGATGTACCGATTGCTCGAGAATTTCTGGAAGTCTTTCCCGAAGACTTGCCGTGACTCCCCCGGGCACGTCAAGTAGAATTTCATATTGATTTAGTGCCCCTGCACACCAATTGCGCGAGCATCTTACCGATTAGCACCATCAGAAATGCAAGAGTTGTCTAATCAGTTGCAAGAACTTTTAGACAAAGGATTCATTAGGCCAAGTTCCTCGACTTGGGGAGCACCGGTCTTGTTTGTGAAGAAGAAAGATGGATCCTTCAGAATGTGTATAGATTATAGAGAGTTGAACAAATTAACGGTGAAGAATCGCGTTACAATTCTTTAATCGACGACTTGTTCGATCAGTTGCAAGGCTCTAGTATCTATTCAAAGATTGATCTAAGGTCAGGTTATCATCAACTTAGAGTACGGGAGGAGGATATTCAAAACAGCTGCGAGAACACGTTATGGACATTATGAGTTTCAAGTAATGCCGTTCGATTAACTAATGCACTGCAGTATTCATGGATCTCATGAATAGGGTATGTAAACCGTATTTGGACAAGTTTGTTATAGTGTTTATCGACGACATATTGATTTACTCAAAGAGCAAAGAAGAGCACGAAGGGCATTTGAGAACGATTTTAGGACTACTCAAGAATGAGAATTTGTATGCCAAATTTTCAAGTGTGACTTTTTGGAATCGCAAAGTGCAATTTCTTGGTCATGTCATTGATAGTCAAGGGCTACAAGTTGATCCCAAAAGATTGAAGCTATAAAGATTGGGCTACTCCGACAAATCCTACGAATCCGACAATTTCTAGGACTTGCCGGGTATTACCGAAGATTCATCGAAGGTTTTTCAAAGATAGCTAAAGCTTTGACCAAGTTGACATAGAAAAACAAGAGGTACGAATGGGGAAAGAAACAAGAAGCTTCGCCAAAGTTGTTGAAGCAAAAGCTTTTGCGGCAGCCAATTTTGGCACTACCCGAAGGAATTGAGAACTTCGTTGTATACTGCGATGCTTCACATAAAGGGCTTGGAGCTGTATTAATTCAAAATGAGAAGGTGATAGCTTATGCTTCTCGACAACTTAAGGTTCATGAGAAGAATTATACCACTCATGATCTTGAGGGGGCCGAAGTTTTGCACTCAAGATTTGGAGACACTACCTTTACGGTACAAAGTGCACAATGTTTACGGACCACAAGAGTTTACAATATGTTCTTGATCAGAAGGAACTTAAAATGAGGCAACGTCGTGGTTGGAATTATCTGCGAATGACAAACCCGACAAGGGTAAAAGAATCACAAGTAATGGTGTCATATCAAAGCAAACATAAACATCCAAAAGAAATCTTAACATAAATGCGGAAATAATTCAAGTCAAACGACTTCAATACATAGGTCCCGGGGAAAAATAACTCCAAACAAAATATCCGGTAAATAATATGTCTTAAATGGCATCATAAGATCAAAGCTAAATATCTCTAAGGTAAGTCCACTCATGCAATCATCCCAAAGCAAAAGCTCTTCCAATGCTTAGATACTGCCAAGGAAGAAAAGAAAATCGGTCGAGAGCTTCAAAAGCCCAAAGTGAACAGATATGAAAGCAAAGCTAATACTAAACGATATCGAATATGAAATATAATAAACGAAAGATAGCAAAATCATAATCATTATCAAAGTATAAATCAATTATCGAATAAGATTTTAGTTAACTACGACGAAACAAATATCAAATCATAATCATATTCTCATAAGGCAACATTTCTCGTAAAGGCACAACATTTGTAGGAGACCTACCAGAGTTATGAAGGACGTGCATGCACGCAAAGATCAATCATCGATAACATATAACATATATAACAGATAACGGATAATGATAACAGATAACGGATAACAGATAACAGATCTAGATGCATCCATACGCCTCCTTCCTACATATACAAAATATGCTCCACCATCCAGAACGCAAGCGAACATCACTCTCATGCCTAGAGAGTCATATCGAGGTGCATCGATAGGACATGGAACCCCATGACTAGTGAAATATTTGACTTCGTGTGTCAAACTATCTTAGGTCAAATCGAGAATGTCATAAGCGTACGGATCATATTTTATCGAAGGTTATTCATATTTTCAAAATCGAGTTTTCATATCATATAGTTCAAATCGGATGTTTCATAATTGAAATCGAGTTCGATAAGCAACAACTCAAATAAAACGGAATGGGGTTCATAGCAAGGCTTAGGAAACTTAATATAAAACTAACGAAAAGCGTTATAAAGGAACCTTCTTGAAAGGTTAGAATATGTACCTTATTCCAAAGCAAATGATGAAAAGTAGAAATACGAGGAAGCAAAGGATTACTCCTTTTTGAGAACCTATACACATTACGGTTAGTCCATGTTATTTATGATTCCATAATCGTCGAAATGATCTTTTAACATTTGGTGTTTATACTTAGTGTATTCAGTGATCTTCATATTTTAGAGATTTATGATTAAATGAGACTTAAGTGTTTTATAACCAATATTGTAAATTAAGGTTCATTATGTCTCATTAGTTAGGGTTAAATGTGAAAATAGTTTAAAGTCATAACTTCACATTGAAATAACAATTAATATAATTAGCTTCAAACCCTAATCGACTCTCATTTATGTTCTAGGGTTTTCTCATTCTTTTAATATCACATTAATGCACATTTACTTTATATGTTCGTCATTTAATACTCATTACTCTTAATTTGTTTATTCTGTAACACATTCATGACTTAACCATACGTTATTATACACATATTATACGTCAACTTTTATTCAGTACGCTTTATGTTCATGTGACCCCAAAGTTACTTATTACTCGGATTAGACACATCGACACACATATGCACAATAGTTTAGACTAGATATGACCACATTACTACGTTTTATATCGACAAATTCATGACTTATAATAACATACGCATGGTACATGGTTCACCAACCATTTAGGGTTCGAAGCATACATTATTAGGTTTCACACACATCAAACTAGGGTTTAGGTTTACATGATCCCTTACTCATTTAATACATGTTCAAAACTTTTATATGGTTTGGTTCAAACCTAGGGTTTCGGCTACAACACTACACAACTAGCTCATCAATGCTTTATATTCAAGTTCTCATGTTTATACCTTACCAATTATTTATGGTTGGTTCACATTTTATGTGGTTAGGTTCACATGTTCAACATATATCTATGATCCGATCAAATATTACGTTATTACATAACAAGCTCTTTAATAATTTAAGGTTCAAGTCATCACGGTTTGCCTTGTTTGGTTTCATATGGTTCGAACACTGAAAAACACAAACTTCGACTAGAACAAAACAAATGCAACATATTAACGTAGGTGTAAAATGAAAGAAGACAAGAAAACATTGTTATACCAGCTTGCTTGAACACAAGGTCTCGACACCAAAGGCTTAGGTTCAGGCCGAATGGAGCAAAAGAAAAGAAAGAGGCAAACAAAACTAGGGTTTAAATTAGAGTTAATGAGTTATATTTATAGGTGGTAACATTTTGTTTTAGGGCTTTGAGGAGGTTGGGTTTGCTTGGTCAACAGAACACACAAAACCCACGGCCATATGGGCCTTCGGCTCTTGATCCACACGAAACAAAACAAGCCCTATGGCTCTCTTGGACTCTGGAAAGCAGCAAAGAAAATGAGCCCATGGATCAGTAAACAATTGGCGAAGGCTTGAACTCTTACGAGAGGCGTTTAAATCTTTGTCGTACAAAATCGATCCGCATGCAGTATTAGTTAAGTTTTAATTATTCATAAGTTAAGTTTTAATTTCGTTAAATGATTATAAACGTATTTTACAAATTTCGATTTCAAGGGTATTTTAGTCATTATTCATGTTTTAGATTTTCAGGTTTTACAATTACTCAGCGATTATGATTGTGAAATCAAGTATCATCCGGGAAAAGCCAATGTTGTGGCTGATGCTCTTAGCCGGAAAGAAAGACCCAAACCTTTAAGAGTTCGATCATTAGGAATGACGATGGGTTCACCTTTACCATCAAAAATACTTGAGGACAAATCGAGGCACAAGGAAGAAAACCGACCAAGTGAAAATCTTTATGGTATGCCTGAAAATGCAAATGGTTTTGTAAAGAGAGCAGATGAAGTATTATGCTTCAAGGAAAGAATGTGGGTACCATTTTATGGCGGGATCGAGATGATTATGCATGAGTCGCCAAGTCAAAGTATTCTATTCACCCGTGATCCATAAGATGTATCGGGATCTCGAAGCTTTATTGGTGGCAACATGAAAGCGGAGATACTGCGATGCGTGAGAGAAAATGTCTTACTTGTTTCTAAAGTAAAAGTCGAATATCGAGAAACCTTGGGACTACTCCAACAACCGAAAATTCCCCAATGGAAATGGGAAGGCATTACAATGGACTTTGTCACGAAACTTCCTAAGACATCGGGAGGTTACGATGCGATATGGGTAATCGTCGATCGTCTTACCAAATCATCTCATTTCATACCAATTAGAGACTTATTCATGGAACAACTTACTAGACTTTATGTCAAGGAAATAGTCTCAAGGCATGGAGCACCAATTCCATCATTTCAGCAGAATAGTCGATTCACTTCAAACTTTTGGAAATCATTACAAGATTCATTTGGAACCAAATTAGAGATGAGCACAACATATTATCCACAAACCGATGGTCAAAGTGAAAGGACAATTCAAACATTAGAAGACATCTTGCGAGAGCATGTGTGATTGATTTTGGAAATGGTTGGGCTAATCATTTGCCATTGATTGAATTCTAGTACAACAATAGTTATCACACCAGTATAAAGCGGCACCATTGAAGCACTTTATGGTGAAAATGCCGATCACGCTTTGTTGGGCGAGGTTGGGATACTGACTCACAGTCCGGAAATGGTACGGGCTCTTGAAAGATAGTCCAAATCCGAGATAGACTCGAGGCGCTGGAATTAAACCGAAAAGATTCGCTAGATGTTAGGCATGGCGTTAGAATTTCAAGTCGGCGACAAAGTGATGTTGAAAGTATCGCTTGGAAAGGTAGTGCGATTTGGCTTGGGAAGTTGAACCCAGAATTTTGTTGGGCCATTCAAAATTTTGGCGAGTGCATTTTGTAGCTTATCGACTTGATCTTCGACGAGAACTTAGTCACGTACACAACCGTTTCACATTTCAAATCAAGAAATGTCTTTCGACGAATCACTCGTTATTCCATTGGAAGAAATTCAACTTCGATGATAAACTCAATTTAATTGGAGGAACCATTAGAAATCATGGACCCTTGATGTCAGCGGTTAAAGCAATTCGTATTCCTATTTTTAAAGGTTATTTGGAATTCTCGAGGTCTGAAGTTTACTTGGGAACGGAATCAGTCGCCTCAAATATCCTCATCTTTTCACCGACAACCTTTGTAGGACCCAACAAGGACTGAATTGATTTAATTCCTTTTTGATGGTGATGTGACAACTCGTATTTTCAGGTCATATTTCAAAACATACTCATGCTTCATCATTTATCATTTATCGTAAACTAGATTTGAGCATCAATTCACGTATTGAGTAATGGTTTTGCTTGTGAATTCATATATAATCATAAAGGACATTTCATATGGACTAAGTTTAGTCTACATATCATTATCATCATATTAGTTCATTCATGGTTTCGCATTTTACATCAACCGTATAATTTCATATTAAATAAACGTTATCGCGTAATTAATTATTTTGAACAATTGATCCATTACTTTCAAAATTATTCAATATATTTTATACTCCTATTAAGTTTATAAAAATAATATTATGAGTTTACCAGTGTTTTAAATTTATTTTGTATCTAAATTGTTATATTTATATAACTACGACGTTTTTCTTAAAACTACTACGATATTATTATTTGACTCAAATTTTGCAAGAAATGTATTTTTATAATTTTTATGACCTTAATATATTTTATCTTGACCTGTTAAAAGTTATTTTTATCTAACGCTACCCTAAATACTCAAATGTGTATTTAACTTACCACATATCCTCAATTTACTTACATGTTATTACTCTTGTACATAATTAAAAAAAAAAAAACATAACAAAATGACTAACACCTTGTGCGACACAGGGGTGAGTCATGTTGTTGACTTGCCTAAATATCTCATCTAGTAAAAGTATTATACAATTAAACTAACACATACTCAAACATATTATCAAGGTGAAAAATATTTATTTGCTTCCTCTCTTCTCTCCAAAACCGGCAACCACATAGGACCAAGAGGATTTCATCAAAATTTTCAAGACAAGGTTTTTTTACACTCTAGTATCACTTGTTGTTAAGGTTTTGCAATAAAAACCTTGAGTGATTAGGAAAAATCCATTGTCCATAAACCTCATCAAGTTACTAGTAAGCATCCATATTCATGTTTTTATTTCATATTCATTGTTATGGTCATTTCAGTTCATTTGAGAAAACATGCAAGTCTCATGAGGTTTATACCACTTTTTCTTTGATTTTAAGAGTTATATATATATTTGACATCCTATAATTACTCCTTGTTATAAATCACTCTTGGTGATGTCTATGAACCCATGACACCCTAAGAAGGTGTATGGTAGGATTAGAATAGCTTCGGAGTTGTTTTGAATGGGGTAGAATAGGTTTGGCTGTGAGAAAACTCATTTCGACAAGTTTGCAAAAGGGTCTGTCACTTATTTTCAAAATCTGGAAAATTCGACAGTAAGTAAAAATTTTTGGCCTAGATATTTAGAAAATACACATTAAAACAGCGTGGCAGCTTGAACGGTTAAAACGGAGCTATAACAAAGAAGTTATGAATTTTCAAGTTGGCGTGAAAACTATAATTTTCGGAAATTTCAACATGTTATATTAATTTTGTATGAGTCAAAAATGGAACTTAGGCTTTATAAATTATGTCGACTTATCAAAAATATATTAGTATACTTTGATACAAAGCTAAGGACCTATAAAACGTAGAAAACGGATTTGTAATGGTCAAATTATACACGTTACAAAGTTGTGTAACTTTATTATATAAGGAAAAACTATTAAATTTCTAATAGGCAAGTATTACGACAACAAGTTGGAGGGCGTTTTTTAACAATGATGTAGAACTTTTTATAAAGTGATGTCTTCTAGTAAAACTGAGTTTGCCAAGTATATTTTCCAAAATGTCCGACCGTTTGATTAGCGAAGTTGTAATGAATTAATTACGTTAACTCAAAATTTCTTGAAAACCATCCTTAAACTATATTTTGGGACACAAGTACCATACTTAACCTATATTTTCTTTATGTTCGAGACCTCTAGGATGGAAACTCATGTACTAAAACTTTGAGATAATGATACAAAATTACCAAAACCATTGAGTCACTTTCCTAATATGATGTGTGCTTATTTTCACGACTAGCTTTTTAGAGGCCGTTTTGTCACTTTCATGAATATTTCAACAACATTATTTTTACGATGAAAGTTATAATTTCAATAAATCACTAAATGATTATCGGTAGGATATCATTTCAAGTAAATACAAGTGGAGTAATTTAGAAAGGTCAAGACGTTAAAAAAGATTATTTTAATCGAAAGTATTATTTTCAAAAATTCATAAGTGGTATAGATATCATCCGAATTGCATGCATAACATTACATCATAACTTATTACGTATCATATCATTCATTATAGGTCAAGTTTTGAGGTCCGCTACATTTGGTGTACACACTTTTGTCATAGCATCAATTCATCAAGTGAGTTTTCATAGCCCCGTTGTATACGTTTATACTTATTTTTCAAACCTACGGAGAATACATACATCATTTTTATTACGATACCAAGTATATCAAATTCATTACATTGCTTAAGTTACCTAATGCCAATTGAATGTCCCCATTATATAACATGAACCGTTAATTTCATAGAAGCGAGGGTGAGTGGATAGATCTATCGAGGGTGACTCCTCTATCCGGGTTGGTGGATTCCAACTGGTTAAGCGGATGCATTTCATTTAATATCATTATTTGAGTTGTTTGGCAAACACTCTGTTAGGTAATTATCATGATCAGGTCTAGTTTGGTCATGGACTTATAGCAATTGTAACATTTTTATGTGGCATGTTTGTCATATATTGTCTATACTTGTGTGAATCGGTATAAATTATTTTCATAAACCTATGATTTCTCATAACCTTTGTGTTGACCGTTTTGCAATGTATTTCGGTAATTAGACATTCGCATCATGGCACGGTAGGAACCCTCATAGAGTCATGTGTCGACTTGTTTCATTTAATATATTATGGCATTTCAAAACATCGTTTGGACTTGTAATAAACTTATTTTCGCAAACTTTATCAACTTTTGGGACCTATCTTGTAACTCTGTATGTTTTATAAATATCAAACGATGTGTTTCTAAAAGCGACACTTTAGATCGTTCAATATAAGCTGTGATTGTGATGCTATGACCCATTGATCCCGGGGAATTCATTCACATTTGGAAACAATTAATTTGGGGGGTGTCACGGAGGTGAAGTTGGTGTTTGTAGGTGGTGGAGTGGTGATCACAATGTGTGTTTGGTAGGTGTAGCCAAGGTAAGGCTTGTATCATCTCGGATGGGAGATGAGATTGTGAGTGGAGAAGCTCGGATGAGGAGCTTAAGTTTATGAAGCAACAAGGCCTCACGCTAATTCTAGCGGTTTTCTTGCAAGGTTTAGGAGAGGTTTTAGTCATTTTGACTTGTGTTTTTCTTTGCTAGATGATGGTAAGAATGAAGAAGGTGTGGGGATGATCATGGTAAAACCTCTCAATTTATAGAAGTGAAAAATTATGGAGAAATGTGTTTGATTTGATGTTAAACCATTGAAGAGATGAGGTTCCTAATGATTTGGAAGTGGGTTGAATGCTAGTCATATCACCCAAGTCAATCCATACAAGAGAGATGGAGTGAAGAAGAAAAGATGTGCAATAAATGTGTTCTAATGAGTGGAATTTCCTAACAATCAATTTCCACCATTTGAAGGTACAAAAATTTAGTTCCTTCCTTTATGCCAAAGGGCTCCTTGGGTGGATTTTTCAAATTTTTGAATTTTGGTTGGAAATGGATTTCTTATATACCTAAGTGAATTATACTAGTTCTAATAAGTGTATAAACTAGTTAAGATTGACTTATAAGCAATGGATGGTAATTTAGAATCATGAAAGAGTGAAATTGAAAGTTACCGGAGGATCCACGGCACCAATCGTTTATACGGGCGGACCCCTAAAAGGGTCTTGTCGGTCCTTCATACGCTACGGCGGTACCATTTTCATAACGAGCGGTACCAAATCGTTGGTGTGTCGATCCGTCGATCTGAGAAAACTTGTGAGTGTGTTTTTAGGTGTCCGGGACTTTTCCGAAACCTGAAATTTTCTCAAAACATGTGACACTAAACATTTCTAGTTAGGAAAAGTAAATAACACATGTACAAACATAGTGGAGCATATATTTTGAGCAAGGCTTAGTGATTTTCACATTATAGTGAAAATGGGTAAAATTTGATAGCATACTTGTGCTATCCCCTGCATAAGATTGTTAGCATACAACATTGTTTTAAGTTATATTATCATCCTACATAATAAAAACAACTAAATTGTATCAAACATTAATGATAATGTATTGTTCCAAACACTCCTTAATGGACCCTCATTTATCCAACTTCTTGTAGATCTTGCTCATCATCCTACCAAGGCACATGAACATTCCATTAGTTTGCTTGAATTCTGCTGATTCATTTTCTATCTCGGGAAGAGATGCATAATACTCATGAGGTGGAAGATGAGAGCTTGGGAGACCATCCTCGGAGCTATTTGATGATGATGATGATGGAGTTGGAGGTTTTGCTCTCTTGCCTTTTGTCTTAGCAACTCGTGCATCACTTAAAGGTACAAAGATGTGAGGGATGAGCTCATAGTGAAGGTGCATCCCTTTTGGGCTTGGTCGAATTGGTGCAAAGCTATAGAGACGGGTGAGAAGCATCCCGTATGGAAGAGCAACCGATCCTTGAGTTGGAATATCAATCATTCTCCTAGTGATATAGTAAGCTAAATTGAATGGTTGACTGGTGGACAAGTTGTAGAGCATGTGACAAAGGCAAGCGTTGATGTGATCCCTATTTCCTATGGTGCTAATGGCGTTGGCTCTAAGTAGCTCCTCCCATTTCTTAAATTTGGGCTTAAGTTCATTTAGCTCCATTCCATATGGATCTTGGTTTACCTCTTTTCCCTTCGGTAACTTTCGGTTTGTATCACCCTTTGGTTAAATAGGTGTTCACGGATAACATCCTTATCGGCCAAACGGGTTTGGTAGGGAGGAATGCGGTCATTGATTGCATCAAGAGCGGTGAGTGACCACTTATCCGAGTAGAACAAGAAGTCGGTTGGGAATTCCTAGCACTTGAGCAAAGTTGGTTAAGGTGATGGTGTAGTCGTTTTGATTGATTCTAAACCTAAGACAAAATTCATCATCGTCTTCATCAATAAAGCCGGTCACACTAGCATAGAATTCTAACACAAACCTAGGACAAATTGGTTCATCGATGTCAAGAAGACAATCGAATTGAATGGCGGCTAGTTCTTCACAGAGATTGGTATTTTCAAGGAAGGATGGGTGAATGGTTCTACCCTCATGGAAATACCTTGATTCTAGACTCTTAAAGATTTCTACTTGTTCCTTGGAAAGTCCTTTGGTTTTGTGATGTTTGGGAATGTAAGTAAGGGTGTCTTTGTGATCATAGAATCTTGCGGCTACCATGGTTATTCCTAAGGACAAGAATTAATATGTTAAAAATGAGAATAAACTTTAACGTTTTGGTTCTAGTGTGCCTATATGAAAACAATTTGGAGTTGCGGTTATCTCGACTCATTTTATGCACAAAAATGGTTTTAGTGGGGTGTTTGGCAAATACCATGAGATAACCCAAATGCTCCTAATTCAATGTGGCTTCATTTGAATATACCCGGGAATGCATATTAGTTATGCAATACCTTTAGTATTCAAGAGCATGCAAGTTATGAAAATTTAACGTTCTATTTGTATTAACAATGAAAAATTGTTTTCCTACAAGTGAGAAGCTTTTCAAATTTTTGACATGGGGTGTTTGGTTATTTGAATTAGGCCTTATAGTTATTATCTATTGATTAGTGGGAAGCATGATTTGTTTATGCAATATGATAATGTAGTACCTAATTTCAATGACTAGTTATGCAATTTGCCAATTGAATTCATATTTAATATAAAAGCATACATGAAACCCCATGTAATGATTTCTAATGGTTTTGTGCATAAATAAGAATCCTAGACTCCGAATTAAGAGATAAAATGTAGTTAGGATACTTACAATGATGTTATCTTCAGTGATTAGTGAGTGGGAAAGAGTTAATAATGAGCTTGGTTTAATGTTTACACGTTTTGGTAAAGTGAGTTTTGAGGAAAAAGATGTTTTGTAGGTAGCTTTTGCTTCTGAGACACCATGGACCGGACGGTTCCAAATTTTGGTTGTCCGGTGTTGTCGTCGTTTGTGCCGTTACTACGATGCAGATACAAAACAAAATTGTTTTGTTTTGACTATTCTAATGTTTTGGGCTATGTTTATCCTACATGTTTGGTTCCATTAACCTAAACCAAGTCTAAGAAGATTAAAAGGTTCGTTTAAGAGGCTTAGTTAATATGTCGGCAATGTTGTCTTCGAGGATACTTTCGATTGAGATGTTTCCTTTTTGAACATTGTCATGAAAATAATGATGGATTTCAATATGTTTTGTGCGAGCATGTTGAACGGATTCTTCTGAGATCGATGGCTCCTTTGTTGTCGCAAAGTATCACAATGTCGTTGAGATGAATCAGAAGTAATCTCGAGCTTGCTTCATCCAAAGAGCTTGTTGACATGCTTTTCGGCTGGGCATTACTAAACCCGAGGTTGAGATGGCTAAAGCCGTTTGCTTCTTTGCAAACCATGAGGTGAGACAATGTTCAACAAAAGTGCAAATACCACTTGTACTTTTTCTATCGACATAATCACCGGCATGATCAGAGTCGGCATACACTATGGTTTCTACACCCGTTCCTTTGGGATACCATAATCCTAAACATGTTGTTCCCTTAATGTATCTAAAAATCCTTTTAAGGCTTCTAAGTGTGATGCCTTTGGGTTTTCTTGAAAGCGAGCACATAGACAAAAACTAAACATAATGTCGGGTCTACTAGCCGTAGATAGAGTAGGCCCAATCATTCCTCTATATTTAGTGTTATCTACGGATTCACCCTCTTCGTCCTTGGTGAGTTTAGTGTCCGAGGACATGGGTGTTTTAGTTGGTTTAGAATCTTCAAGACCAAATTTCTTAAGCATGTCTTTTATATATTTAGATTGGTTAAAAATATGCCATCTTCTAGTTGTTTAATTTGAAGTCCTAGAAAGAAATTTAATTCACCCATCATACTCATTTCAAACTCGTCGTGCATGATTTTAGAGAAATCATCACATAGTTCTTGACAAGTTGATCCGAATATAATGTCATCAACGTATATTTGAACAATGATAATATGTGATTCCTTTTTTTTTGGTAAAAAGTATTATCTACTAATCCCATAGTGTATTTGTTATCAATAAGAAAAGTCTTAAGTCGGTCGTACCAAGCTTTTGGTGCTTGCTTAAGACCATATAATGCTTTCTTGAGTTTGAAGACATGATGTGGTTTCTCAAAGTCGGTAAATCCGGGAGGTTGAGCAACATACACTTCTTCATTAATAAATGCATTAAGAAACGCACTCTTAACATCCATTTGAAATAATTTAAAATCATAGGCACATGCATAAGCAAGTAATATTCTAATAGACTCAAGTCTAGCTACCGGTGCATAAGTTTCATCATAATCAATCCCTCTTGTTGATTATAACCTTGTGCTACAAGCCTAGCTTTGTTTCTAGATACTATACCATTTTCATCCATTTTATTTTGAAAAACCCATTTCGTTCCAATTATAGTTTGATCTTTAGGTTTTGGAACTAATTTCCAAACATCATTTCTAACGAATTGGTTTAACTCTTCTTGCATGGCAATTACCCATGATTCATCTTTTATTGCTTCATTTATGGGTTTTGGTTCAATGGTGGATACAAAACAAAAATAATTACTTTGATTTTGGGCTTGTGACCTTAAGGTTCTTTGATTTAGTTGTCCTATGACCTTGTCTAAAGGATGACTTTTAGATTCTTTGATGTTTACAATTTCTTTATTTAATGGTTCATCTTCCTTGTTATTATTTAATATTTCTTGACTTTCTATCATTTGACTTTCAACTAAGTCATCATCTACCAAAGGTGATGTCTTAGAGGGAGGTGGACTTTCGTATAATGTTATGTTCAACGATTCCTCGACTATCATTGTTTCTTTGTTTAGGACAATGTAAGCTTTACTAGTTTGAGAATAACCAAGAAATACACCTTCATAAGACTTTGGGTCAAACTTGGTGAGATAATCTTTAGTATTAAGAATAAAGCATTTACAACCAAAGACTCTAAAATATCCTAAAGTTGGCTTTTTACCTTTATAAAGCTCATATGGTGTTTTGTTTAGGAAAGGACGATTAGACTCTATTTAAAATATATGTAGAAGTGTCAACGGCGTTACACCAAAACTTTTGAGGAATGTTTTGTTCATTAAGCATTGTTCTACTCATTTCTTGAATTGTTCTATTTTTACGTTCTACTACTCCATTATATTGAGGTGTTCGTGGGCCAGAAAAGTTATGTGTTATACCATTTGTATCACAAAAGTTTCCAAATTGAGTTTCGTTGTCAAATTCATGACCATGATCCGTTCGGATCGACACAATTTTAACACCTAGTTGATTTTGAATTTTCTTGCTAAGAATTTCAAATTTATTAAAAGCTTCATTTTTGTTTTCAAAAACAACGTCCAAGTAAACCTTGAGTAATCATCTACTATGACCAAAGTGTATAAGTTGCCTCCGTAGCTTCTTATAGCGGATGGACCAAACAAGTCCATATGTAATAATTCTAGACACTTAGATGTGGACACCAATTTTTAGATTTGACTACTAGGGTTTGTTTACCAATTTTGCAAGCGTACAAAAGTGTTGGTCATATTTTAATTTTGGTAAATTCCTAACTAGCTCTTTTGAAGATAGGTTTTGTATAAGTCTCATATTAGTGACCTAGCGTCTATGCCAAAGAGATGAGCTATCATCTAACGTTGTTAGGCAAAGTTTGTCATTAGATGTTTTATCTATTTTCATGACGTATATGTTATTTTTCCTAACTCCTTTAGCTATGGTGATACCATCTTTTAGTATTTTACTACCATTTTCATCAAATAGTACTTTATACTTTTTATCACATAATTGGCTAATACTAAGTAGATTAAATCCTAACCTATCTACATGAGCAACATTTTCAATAGTTAGGGAGTTATGAGCGATCGTACCTTTGCCAATGATTTTGCTTTTGAGATTGCTACCAAAGTGACATTACCTCCGTCATACTCTTGGTATGATGAGAAGAGACTTTTTTTGCCCGTCATGTGTCGTGAGCATCCACTATCTTTTATCCATTCATCCGGTTCCAATCCAACTTTCAAGCATACCTAAGAAGCAAATAACTCAAGCATTTGGTCCCCAATATCTCATGGGTCCGTTTGGGTTAAACATACCATTTATTTGATTCATGTATGGAAATGATGGGTAAGAGTTCCATGACATGTAATCAGGAGTTTGATATGGTCTAGGAAAGTTTTGATTCCAACCATTGTGTTGGTAGTTGGGTTAATGCGTTGTGGTTTCTCTTAGGAAAGGCGTTTGGCAAAGGTGTTTTATATCGTTGTTGAGTAGTTTTGATCTAAATTCATTTTAGCAAGTCCTCTCTAATGTAACGGTGGTTTGAGTTTAACACTATCCTTGGTTTTCTTTGTTACTTTGACAAATTCATTACGGTTCGTATCACGAACATTCGTCTCTTGAAGTACCGCGGCACCATTTTGTTCAACGGACGAACCCTTATTTTGGTTCGTTGGTCCGTCTTTATCACTGCAGCAGTTTGGCAGTTGTTCGTCCTTTTCGGCGGTTTTGTTTTGACTTTTGAAATTAATACTTCATTAAATCCTAGCCCATTCATATCTCACGGTGTTTTATGTATTTTAACTATTTTATCGGCAAAGCGATGTTTTGTTAAACCTTTTAAATTTAGAATTTTTGTTGATTAGAACATCTTGTGTGAGCTTTAGTCTTTCTATTTCAAGATTAAGCTCTTGACATGATTTACCATCAGTCATTTGCTTTTCCTTTTTCAAGTCGTTTTGCTTTTTCTTTTAACTCATAAACTTCATTTTCCAAAATTCCTTTTTGGTTTTTAAAAATTTATTTTAGTTATGATTTTTAGACTTAGCTCACACAATTGATTATATTGTTTTTGCAAAGTGTCATCATCAATAGAAGAATAAGAAGAGTCGGAAAATACCTCGTTTGACTCATGTGCCATTAGAGCGATCTCTTCCTTGCTTGATTCTTCATCGTCTTCACTATCACCCTAAGCACCACTTACAAAAGCTCGTTGAGTTTTGCTTTTAGTGGCTTGGGACATTCTCTATGAGATGACTTGTCACACATCTAAAACACTTTCTTTCACCTTTACCCTTTTTGTCATCGATCTTTTGAATGGCTTCTTTTCTTCTCGA
Source organism: Chrysanthemum makinoi (assembly GCA_910596185.1). Lineage (NCBI taxonomy): Eukaryota > Viridiplantae > Streptophyta > Magnoliopsida > Asterales > Asteraceae > Chrysanthemum > Chrysanthemum makinoi. The sequence continues at coordinate 68,128,650 of OU343216.1, read as the reverse complement.
GGTTGTCTTACAAACTTTCCTCTTCTTCTAAAAAACTTCTTAAAATCTCTAACGGCCATGGCATACTCCTCATCTTCACTATCGTAGCAAGATTCGTCATCATCACTTGATTCGCCTTTGCTTTTAGAACAGGATTTGATCTTCTCCCTTCTTCCTTTGATGATCTCCGAATCTTTCTCCATCACCATTTTGTGTACTTTGAGGTTTCCGATTAGCTCGTCTAGTGACATTTTTGAGAGATCTTTTGATTCTTCAATAGAGGTCACTTTAGCTCTCCATTTGGGATGGAGTGCTCTAAGAAATTTTCTGACAAAGTTCTTACTACGAAAAGATTCATCAAGTGCTTTAAGTGATGTAATAATAGTATTAAAGCGAGCAAAGCCATAATCAATGGTTTCATCTTCAGGGATAACAAATTGTTCATATTGTTGAACAAGAAGATTAATTTTATTATCCTTGACTTGTGAATTACCTTGATGTGTAACTGTTGGAATCACTCCTAAACCTTATTCAAGTGTTAGTTACACATATGTAATAGTTAGCTTATTATGGCCTTTATGTTTGTTATTAGCCTTAAGCTTATGTAGAAGGCCCATGAGCTTAGGCCCAAGCCCATAGGAGAAAGGGAAGGAGTAGGAGTGTTGCCCTAGCTCCTTGCCTATAAATACCTTATGTAAACCTTCATTTGAAGGTTGGTTGTTCAAGTTATTATCTCTTTCACATATCACCTGCGTGTACGCATATACCATTACTTATGCGTGTGTGTGTTTGTTTTACTTGTTCAATGCCTGCTTATCCCTTTCTTATAAGCTTGTGGTAAACCTTGTGACCTACTTGATGGTATCAAGCCAATAGTTGGGTGAACAAGTTTGTTTTGAAGGTTTTTCTTGGTCTTACGCAGTAAAGTTAACAATTCTTTGGTTAAGCTTAAAACTTGTTTTTTACACCTTTTAATCCAAGATTCTTGTACTTTCAACGTTTTAAGGTGTTAACATACTTGTTTTAGGCAAAAAGTTTCAAAATTTGCGTGGATCTTGTTTTGAGCTAGTTTTTATTAGGAGGTGTAGTAACCTCTGCGCATAACTGCTTTTAAGGCTTTGGATCATCAAGTTTCACACTTTTGTGTATTTTGGTGTTATTGAAGCTATTTTATCACACAAAAACTGGTTTAGAAGCACTTTTGGACAAAATCAATCGGTTACGAGCATTCCTACAGTAGTAAAACCCTAAAAACAGCGTAAGTGCCTCCTTGGGTTGATCTTCATTTTCGTGGTTTATTCCATGTTTTCTTACTTGGATAAGTCTGAAAATACGTCGACTTTGGATATCTTTTGCTTTGTGATAGTGTAAAAGATCATTTGAGACAAAACCCTAAAATTACGCATAAGCATAAAGCTTGCAGCGTAGAAATCCTAGCACGCCTAAGATTCATCTACGCCTAAGCCTAGTCTTACGCATAAGAAAATCCTACGCCTAACTTTCTACGCCTAACTTTTGTCTACACCTAACTTTAGTGTTTTTTCCTACTTACGCGTAAGCTAAATCCTACTGGCGTAACTCTTTCTTGTTCACGCGTAACTTTGTGTTTTTACGCATAAGTGCTACTTGGTTCTTGTCTTTTCTACGCCTTAGGACACTTCATCAACAAAGGTTCATTCGACTACAAAGATCCATTTTTATCAACACAAGTTTATCAAAATGTCACAACCACCATACTCTAACTATTTCCCTTACACTTATCCTCATCCTCAACGTCAACAACAACTAACTCCACAACATCAACAATGGAATCAACAACAAGCAATTTATCAACAACAATTTAACCAACAACATACTCCACAACTTGCTGCAATCCACAACCTCAAATGGTTCAACCACCGCCAAGTCTTCAAGTTCAACGATACAAATGACTTTAATCAACATCCATCAAGGATCACTATGGGGAACCCACTTGGTTTGCAAAGATGTTTGAAACTTTAAGCAACCAACAATCAATTCATGAGGCTGGATCACTTGATAGACCTCCAATGCTCACTTCCAGAAACTACGATCAATGGGTGATAAGGTTCTTTAGGTTTTGTGATCTAAAGAAGCCACATGGAAAGTTCTTAAAGAAGGTTATCTTGGAAGTTCCATTTGAGATGCCTCTGTCATTGTACTAGCAGGAGATCCAAATGCCACTCCACCAAGAGATGAACAAACGAACATTGCTCTTATTTGCAGACTTTCTTGAATCCGGATCAAGAACTTCTACACTATGAAGCAGATGAGCTTGCAATGGAATATATCCTCTTAGGATTACCAAACCTAATTTTTCGTAGTGTTGATGCTCAAAAGCGAAAAATGTGGGATCATATTCGTCTTCTTATGGAAGGATCTGTACTCAATCGGGAAGATTTGGAATCCAAAATTTACTTGGCTTATGAACACTTCATGATTGAACTTGGAGAGACACTCGAGTCTTATCATCATCGATTTTAGGACATCATCAATGATTTGGATAAACACAACATCAACATGCCAAGAATTGCGGTGAATACTAAGTTCCTAAGTAGTCTTGGTCCTGAATGGGAGAAGTATGTCATTTTCTCCGTCAAGCGAAGAACATGCATCATTCTACCTACGGATTATTGTGCGATTACTTGAAGCCTCATGAAAAGGAAGTTGATAGGGAAAGGATTCTCCGTGCTCAAATTGCTCCACAGACACATCCGGAAAATCAACAACTTGCCTTATATGCTCAAAATAGTTATTCTCCTCAACCAAAGCAACTCAACCAAGCATACAATCACACCACATGATCCTTCACAACCTCCATCTCAACAAACTCAATTGGTTCCATACAACAACAACTATGCTCAAGCACTTGTCATTCGGGCTAATGAGGTCTGATCCGCTCGAGAAGGCAACAAGGATTTGCTATGATTCTAATGCCTTTAGCCTAAGGGGTATGTTGGAATCACTCCTAAACCTTATTCAAGTGTTAGTTACTCATATGTAATAGTTAGCTTATTATGGCCTTTATGTTTGTTATTAGCCTTAAGCTTATGTAGAAGGCCCATGAGCTTAGGCCCAAGCCCATAGGAGAAAGGGAAGGAGTAGGAGTGTTGCCCTAGCTCCATGCCTATAAATACCTTGTAAACCTTATTTGAAGGTTGGTTGTTCAACTTACTCTTTCACTCACTCTCATAAACATGCGTGAAGTTCACCTTCTCTCCTCTCTATCTCTTTCTGATGCTTGTGTTGTAAAACCAGTAGTTACCTATCGGTGGTATCAATCGCCATCTAGTTGGGTGAATCTTTTTGTTTGTTTTTTGTCTACTAGAAGGTTCACGAACCTTTCTCGCTTAAAAACTCATTTTTACACTTTTCAATCCAAGATTCTTGTACTTTAAAGGTTATTGGGTGTTAAAGTTTAAGTTTTGGCAAAAAGTTTGAAACTTTACGCGTGTAGAATGTTTTAACCTAGTTTTGACGAGGTGTTTTCCTACGCAGCAAGCTTGTTTTTAGAAGCTTTGGATCATCAAGTTTCACACTTTTGAGTTATTTTGGTGATATTGAAGATATTTCATCACAAAATGCGGTTTAGAAACATCTTTGGGCAAAAGTCATTGTACGAGTAGAACTACGCGTATCAAAACCCTAATTTAGCGTAACTTTTATCCTTGGTTTGATCTTCGTTTTTGGTGGTTTACTCCGGTTTTCTTGCTTGGATAAGCACTGAAAATACGTCGACTTTGGATATCTTTTGCCGGTGATAGTGTAAAAGATCATTTGAGATAAAACCCTAAACTTACGAGCATAAGTTAACGTAGAAAATCCTACGCATAAGATTCATCCTACGCCTAAGCCCAGTCTTACGTATAAGATAATCCTACGCAAGATTTCTACGTAACTTCTTTGTTTACACATAACTTTAGTCTTTTCCCGCCACTGCTTGCGTGCTCACATTGTTCGTAACTTTGGTGTTTTTAGAAAAAGTGCTACTTGGTTATTGTGATTACCTAAGGACACTTCATCAATGTTTCATTCGACTACAAAGATCCATACCAACACAAGTTATCAAAAAAAAAATTGGCGGTAAATTTGAGTAAAATTTAACTTTTTCAAGCGCAATTTTGATTCAAATTTTGGTTTAGTGAAAATTTTGGTCAAAATTCAAGTTAAATTCAAACTGGCTCAAAATTGTCATAACTCAAATTTTCTCAACCTTAGAATTGATAAGGTGAATTCTTATCACAAAGTTTCATAATGAACAATATTTTGTTGAGATTCACTATATCGAAAGCGTATCGTGGTGCTATATCGACTTTGCACTTTTTCTTCTCTTTTGATTCTTGAAGTGTAGCTGAAATGGATGCACATGAAAGATCCATTTGTGGCATTGAAAGAAGGATACATGGCTCACTCGCATTGAAGCGTCAAACATCATCAAATAAACACAACATCCCGATATCAAAATTGCGGTGAATACTAAGTTCTGAGTAGTGCAAGGTAAAAAGTTGATGCATTTTCTCCGTGAAGGAATGCTCAAATGGCGTTGAGAATGTTGTAGGAAAAGGATTCTCCGTGCTAAAATCCACCGACACATGCGGACAACTTGATTGTAGCATTGGAAAAGCAGATGACAAGAGAAGATATCATACTTAACTACGACACCGAGCCTAAGCGTGATCCGTTCGAAGAACAAATGGTTGAGGAAGATCCAACAATCTTACCCACCTACCACAAACATATGGTCGAGGTACAATCAAGTGGTGACATATGACATTTGCAAATGCGCACAAACAGGACAAGAGGCGGTGCTTATCTTGAGCAAAATTTAGTAATGAAGGAGAGGTTGCGCTGTGTTGCACAATGTGTCCAAACAACTATCATGAGTTCATTATGCGAGCCCTTACTTGTTAACCATATTCATCTCGTCTCCGCCAACATCGAATCCGGCAAGGCTCGGAATGTTCAAAATGAGTCGAACATCTCATTCCGGCGATTTTCAACTAGACCCCGATCAAGATGACCAATGGTTTCCCTTGATAATCAAATTGACTCCTACTTGAGGATCTACAGTAATGATCATGTTGTGACTCGCGTTCTTGCCTCATCCGGATTTTGCTCGTTTAATTACAAGACCAACAAACCATAGTGGAAGAATGGTCGTAATGTCGGGACTTGATATTATTAAAATGAACAAAGCACTTTATTGGATTTTGAATTACAAAAGCAACTCAACTTTTCAAAAAAGAAAATGAGCACTTAAAGGCTTTGCCAAATCTCATCAAGCAAAGATCTAGGGCTTGCACGAAGAATGCTTTGTTATGCGAAATACTGAAACATGAACATAAAAAGCAAGATTAGCGCTCTCACCTTGGGCTAAAATTTGAGTTGTTAACTTGTCAAAAAGCATTCTCTGCATACAAAACATTCAACGAAATCTTGGGAAATGATCATCTTGAAGAAACCATCGCTTGCAAAACAAACTTAAAGAGTTTAAAAGCTGTTGACAAACATGGTGAGTCGGTCACGACTATTGAAAAGTTTACTTTAAAACGTTCCAAATGGATATGGACCAAATCTTGCTGATTACAAACCTAAGCTTTCAACCAAAGAATTCAAACCAAATCCACGAAGTTTTGCAAAATATAAAATTGATAATTACATTATGAGTGTTGTTGAATATCATGTCAAAACCAGTCCTCACCGAGAGTCGATCAAAATAATAAATTTGTTTACAACAAACCTTTTCTATTAAACATGTTTTAACACACCAAGTTATCATAAAACGTCACGAGTCTTCTAATGTTAATACCTATACAATGGTCCTTTACCTTCCATTAGTGAAGTAAACTCAAAACACGGCAAAATCTTGATATTTTGAACACCTTTTCATGGTCTCAAAACCATGAGATAGCATTAAAAGTAAAGATTCTTATGATTCAATGCCTACATTTTTTTAGAAAAATCTTTTACCAAATGTTAGAAAAGGCTATTGTCTTGGGAAAGGGACTTTCATAAGGAAGGATTGATGAATTTAGAAAAGCGAAACATCTATTTCTAATACTAAGCGTAAAAAGAAAATGTTGAGAAAAGATGTTGATCGACTCTTGGAAGATGTCATCAACACCTGCTTTGATGTCCATAGTGCTATTGAATTCCAAAACCTAAGATTAACTCAAACAGTAGAAATGTTGATCTAAAGCGTAAATTTGAAACGCTAATAGTGTCGATCAATAGCGATTGTCAAGCGAACTTTCAAAAATCCGTCGTCTGTCAAAAAGATATTCACGATCAACAAGTTTCAACACAATCGCCCGATTCGTGCAAAATCTTACGATCCTAACCTTAGATGGATGATCAGCGGGTAGAGTGTCAAATCTCAAAATATGAACGAGAACTTGTAAAAGTTAAACTGGAATATGGTGTCATATTTGATTTTCCTTCGTGATGAAGCATCAAATGAAGATCATTATCTTGCACACATAACAAGTGTGGAACATCCATTAGGCAAGAAAATCATCATAATATCTTCAGGTGTAGAAGATAATTGACACTACATCTTTATAGCCCGGTAACACTTAGTAATCATGAACCTAGAACCCTACTTGCCAAATACTACTTGGCAGGAATAGTTCTCTTCCTTCCCAAGCGTCCCCTTCACAGGCCTCTACATCGAAGAATAGGAAGTTGCGACCTAAGAAAAGATCAATAAGGAATGCTAAAGTAGAAGAACACCCTAGTACTATGAATAAGACTCCGTTGCTTCATTGCGTCGGCAAATGTAAAAATATGATGTAACGAATGCTAAACCGTTAAGTACTTTTGATATTGATCCACCATTGTGTTATTTGTCGTAAAAGTATGAAATTGTCATGATAACATTGCTTGCTATCATCTCTCGGTTAAGGAAAAGATTACCTCGCCCACTAATCTTTCTAAGTGCATGCTTGGTAGACCGTAGATTCTAAGAAGCATTCTTTGTCCCTGTAGCTCAGTTTCACCTCCTAGGAATGTAGTACCACCTAGTGCATTCACTAAGACTAAAGCAAATACTAGTTGGAGATGGCAGAAATGGATATATAACACAATAGGATTTAAGTGGATACCTAAAGCTATTGATGTGTGTATATCTAATACAGGAACCCTCAATTTCGGGTTCCACATCTACTTCTATTCCATCTGTTATTAGATGCGTAAGATACATATCATCAAGCGGATGTTCCAACGACACGATGATCAACATAATGAACAGAGATGTTATCAAACTTTATTTTCATCGGGTTAGGGAATGATCACTTAGCGGCTATCTGGACTCTCGAAGACTATATCAATTCGAAATTGGTTTATTATTCTTCACACTGTTTGATCAATTTGGAGGTTGCTTTAGGGGAGAAAACATAAGTGATCTACAAGGAAAGCAAAGGAAATGACCTTTATGCGGCTCGCGTAATTTCGAGTCTTTACACTATCTCTATGAAAGACATGGTTGCTTCTTCTCCCATTTGCTTACTTTCATCATCAACATCGTGGTGTATGGCATGATTAAACTTTCAAAATCATTGACACAAACTAGTTGAAGGACGATTTGGTATTCTAAAGATCACCTTTGCTCAGCTTGTGAGAAAAGTGTGTAGGTGGTCATGTGCTTCATTGTTCTTCACATGGATTTGTGTGGCCCGATTGCAAGCGATCAATGGCAAACCTACATCTTGAATTTCTTCAATTGGGGAAGCAAAGATCAAGCTCCACAATGATCATCACCTTTCTCACGAAAATACGTTCACTCTGAAACACCGTTCGACAAATCAAAGCAGATAGAGGCGATTTGTTAACCAAACGTGAATTTTATGAGAGTGGGAATTATCGGACATCTATTGCCGCACACGAGAACAAAGCGGAGTTGTTGAAGTTACCCGAAACCGAGCGTTAGTGAACAATGTTAATCAATGAGTTACTTATGTTGTATCTCGGCATGTTACCCTCAAAACCGATCTTCTGATTTCTTTGTGTGGCTTGCTCATCTACAAATTCTGGCACATGAGAAACCAAACGCGAAACACTTTTCATGTAGATCTCTTTGCTATCATCGTGATGACTTTGGAAAGCTCAAAGCCTAAAGTGACATTGGAATTTTGTGAGTTTGGTTTCAATCACGGAATCGTCGAACAAAGGAGGTTAAAGCGATTCATGCTCACTTACGGAAATGGCTTCGAGTATATGACTTGGAACCGGACACAACCGCTTAAACTTCCCCAAACCCCATCATGGTGAAACAAGCCCCCGACTCACTCGTCAACAAATGGAAAGGTTATTTGCTCCTGTTCGTGGCGATATTGATGAGCGTGCTCGGGTGTATCCGTTTTCCGTGCTCAACGATAATACTCTTATACGATACACTGCTACAACAACTCATGTTGAAGAATGCACCACCAGTTGACTCCACCACAACAGTTGAACAAACCGCTTCCAACAATGATGAACGGTGATGATATTCGAATGAAGTACCCCCACTGCGATTTTGATCCAAATCGTTCTTCAACCCGTTTGCTAATGAGATGCACCGATGTCGCGGAATCTTCAACAAACCATTTGAATCCTCGGAATCGCACAATGTATATCAACATCAACCCTCCACACATAGATGGACGAAAGACCATCCTCTGGAAAACATTATTGGCAACCCGAATCAACCTGTCGTTACGAGACAACGTCTTCACACAGACGGTGAACATTGCATTTATGCACTCCTATGTCCGCCAATCTGAACCTAAAAACATCAAAGACGAATGACAAAAGACAAGCTGGATTGAATCCATGCAAGAAGAACTCAACCAATTCAAACGTCTTGAAGTATGGGAACCGGTTGAAAGACCAACAGGAGTCTACGTCATTGGTCTAAAATGGATTTGAAAAAACAAATTGGATCTTTGAAGGAAATGTTATCGAAATAAGTCACGTCACGGTGGCTAAGGGTTATCGTCGGGAAGAGGGTATTGACTTTGAAGAATCTTTTGCTCCGGTTGCTCGTCTTGAGGGGATATTTCTAGCGTTCGCGGCTCATATGAATATGACGGTCTATCGGATGGATGTCAAAACTGCGTTTCTCAATGGACAACTTAAAGAAACGGTTTATGTCGATAACCGGATGGATTCGTTGATCACGAGTTCGAATCCATGTCTACAAACTCAACAAAGCTCTCTATGGTCTCAAACAAGCTCCTCGGGCATGGTACGATAAGCTATCATCCTTCCTCATTGCCAATAATTTCACCAAAGGTTCGGTTGACCCAACTCTTTTTATACAATATCACGGGGCACATATCTTAATTGTTCAAATTTACGTGGATGACATCATTTTTGGGTCTACACATAAAAGTTTTCAATCGCTTTTGCAAAACTAATGAAGAAAAATTTTGAAATGTCCATGATGGGTGAACTTACATTCTTTCTAGGATTACAAGTTCATCAATCAACCCGTGGTATTTTCTTGAGTCAATCCAAATATGCCCTTGAATTGTTAAACAAATTTGGAATGAAAACATGTGACACCTATGCCACACCAATGGCTCATACCAAGAAGCTAGAGGCTGATTTACATGGGAAATTGGTGGACCCTACAAAATACCGTAGTATTATTGGGTCTCTCAAGTATCTAACAGCTAGCGGACGATATTGTCTTTGCGTTTATCTATGCTCCGCTATCGATCGCGACCAAGCTGAAACCCACCTCTCTGAGGCTAAAAGAATCCTCCGATACATCAAGGGAACCATTAACTTGGGGATCTTGGTATCCGAAGGATTACGGTTTTGAACTAATCGCTTTTGAGACCGACCACGCGGGATGCTTAGACTCACGGAAAAGTACTTGGGAGCTTTACAATTTCTTGGTGATAAGCTGGTGTCATGGCAATCGAAGAAGCAGGATTGTACATCGTTGTCCTCAACCGAAGCAGAATATGTAGCCATGTTGGCGTGTTGTGCTCAAGTCATTTGGATGAGAACACAACTCAAAGACTATGGTTACGTATTTGGAGAATCCGATGTCTTTGCGACAATCGGAGTGCCATTGCGATCTCGTGCAACTTAGTTCAGCACTCGAAATCAAAGCACATCGATCTTCGTTATCATTTCATCAAGGATCCGCGTGGAGCAGTGCTTTGTTGAATTATATTTTGTGGGTACGTAAAATACCAATTGCGAATCTTCTCACCAAAGCCTTGCCTCCGCTAGGTTTAATGAGTTGGTCCACCGGATTGGTATGAGGTGTTTGACTCAAGAGGAATTGGATGACCTCCTGAAACAGTCTTAAAAACACATCAAACACCAAAATCTCTTTTGTAAATAATTTTTCAAAAACAAAATACAAAAATATAAAACTGATAAAACAACAAAAATATTCTTCTAATCTATTTTTCTTTCAACATGGCAAGTACATTTCTTCCGTCAACACTATAATCTTTCAAAATTCAGTATTTTTTCGATCAAGTGTTTAGGGGGAGAAAATAATCCTTAACTTGTTTCAAATCATCTGTGTACTTGCATGTTATCATATCTCGGTTGTTTCTTTTAACAAATGGTGGTAAAGTTTTAGTTCAATGACACTCCTCGGACTAAATTTATAACCTTTCATTATTTCTTAAGTCGAGGGGAGTGTCGTCAAAGTTTCTTTCTTAAAATCTTTGTTTGGTAACCAAAATGGAAGTTAAATGGCTTTGTTTGAAAAAGGAAAAGGTGGAGGGACTAAAACTGTCAAAATGTTAAAGTTACTTTTAATAAAAACACCTCCCACCTACTCTTTACTTCACATTTATTATACAAACCATATTCATCCTAGCCTAAGATTGAACCAAGAAATCCGTTGTTTTGATCATCTTTTTGTAAGTGTTTTCATGATCTTAACAAGTTTTTAAGCTAAGGTTTTAATTTCATGCAAATCCAACGGTTTAAGTGTGTTCTTGAGTATTATGTGTTCTCGCGTAAGCGTATGAACACATAATCATTATGTGTGTGGTTTTTGGTTAAATGGATAGTGTCAAAACGTTTCTTATACATCAAGTACACCATTTTAACCATTAAAACCCACCCAGAAACACTTATTAATGATTTTTGAAAATTAGGGTTTATGAGTCGATTTGGGTGTTTCCAAATGTGAAGTGTTTTGGTCTAAAAGATTGTTGTGTGATATGGTCATATGTTGTTGAATTGATGATTTTCATGGTTGTTAACCACCCAGAAACACTAATTGTTTAACAATTTGGAATTAGGGTTTAATGTTCATGAATTTGGGTAATTTTGATTCCTTGCGAATTAGATGTTAATACTTGGTTAATGACTCTCAACAACACTCTAGACCTACCGAATTAATTTGGTGCTAATCCTATGGTTAGAAATCATATGCGTAATTCTTAACCTCTAGGGTTTTGACCTACGCGTATGACTTTCTAGCGTAACTGCTTAAATGCTGATTCATGCCATGTTTTGTTGATAAAATGAAGTTTTGTGTTAATATTGATGATATTGATGACTTATTTCAGGCTTTGCTACGCATAATATTCAGAATCAAGGTCATTTGAAACTCTACTCATAAGGATTACCCTACGGCGTAGAAAGTTATGCGTAGAATAATTCTCAGCGCATAACTATGCAGCGTAAGGTTCTACAATGGGACTACGCGTATCCTGTGAAGGATATGCGTAAACAATGACTCTACGCATAAGGTCTACTCTTACGAGTAAGCCTTACGCGTAAGGTATATATACGCCTACGCGTAAGCTTTACGCATAAGGTGCCCTTTTCCTACGCGTAATGCATTTCTACGCGTAAGTTAGGATCCTACGCGTAAGCTTTCTACGCATGTATACTTATCTTGTTTACGCATAAGCTACCATTCCTACGCATAAGCCTTGATTGACCTTCATTATGAATTGTTCGTGTACAAACTTGTAAATAAACTAATCATAACGTCACGAATCCAATAATGTCACTAATAAACTTAAGCGTTTGATATGTTGTGAACTATAAGTGATAACATAAACTTTAAAACTTAAAGTTAACTAACTCACGAAACATTTCACTACGTCATTGGACTATTGACAAACAAGTGACTTAGGACTCGTAACAATCATTGACCTTGTACATTCAATAACTAGACAATAAGACCTTCTGTTGACTAACATTATGTCTTTCGATATGTTGGTTCTTTTGGATAATGTTATTTCGGATCACGACATGGTGCAACAAATGAATGTGGATGCATGAGGTTCTCACAATTACGATATCTTCCCTAATGGCTATCCAAGAAAGATTGGAAAGAACAACCTTAGGGTTGACTTTGACACCCTCACACTTTCGAATCTTCTTGCTGATTTGTGGATATTCTAGGAATCATCCCTACCAAAACATGCTCTCACACTCTGCTTTCACGTTCGAGGAGTCTACATTCAACAATTTTGGGATTCTATGCAAAGGATCAAAGGTCAAAGTGCATTGTAATGTGACACTTCAATCACAAACAAATCACCATCTCTGGCGGACTTCACGGGCTATTCTTCTAATTCACGAGATCGAGCTCCAACCGACTTCTTGCTACCCTCTTGAAGAGCATCACGAAATTCTTGATAGATATTGGTTATGATGAAGCTTCGAATAATCACTAAGCACTCTCATGTGGAGCTTAAGTATATTCCTCAACCATGGAGAACACTCTACATGATCATCACCAAATTGGTCTCACGGTGCGTGGCGGTGGCTATGAGCATCCCAAGCTCATGGAACTGCAAATTTTATGGTCGTTGATCAACAAGAAAGACATTGAAATCGAAGCTTGATATGGGAGGACATGATGTCGTTTCACAAGAAGCTTGGCTCAAGATTCCTATGTCGGATACACACCAAAGTTGTTGATCCAGAGCACTTGGACTTCATCCTGACATCCCCATGAGGCTCAATGACCCAGATAATCACGACATATTGACTGAACCCATACTATCTGTCGGAATCAAAGAATCGTCAACAAAGAAACAGGGTGCGGTCTTTGCGATCACCTTCTAACCACAAATGAAATCAAAAGCTTGAAACATATAAAAGGTATCGAGTTAGCGAAGAAGGCAAAGTTGGTCATCTTGATGAAAAACTTCTTACGGAACTCCTACCTCGAGGAGGACGAGAAGAGCGAAGTCTTTGGAAGTGCAAGTCTGAGATATTTATAGGAAGTCCCAAAGGAACCTACTCCAAGAAGAGTTCCCGTAAAGGAAGCTCTCGAACCTATTCCACACGAACCACAAAGAAAGCTACTTGGGCGAAAGCTCTGAAGAACACAATCGGACGAGGAGGTCCACTACTCTGAAGCTGCAAGGATGACTCTCCATCGGCACCAAAACCTCCTAGTCCAATAGGTGAACATGGCAAAGGAAGAAGACTCACGTACTTGTGCCTTGTGAAAGCTCGAAAAGAAGAAGAGCAAGCTGGATATTTCATACAAGAAGAAGTTCAAATTCCTTAGACACCAACACGTTGGCAAAAAAGAATTTGCTAAAGACAAAATGGGTGGTCCCGAGGAGGTCAAGTGGTGCTGCACTCAACAACCATCTCACGATCGGTTAATCAACCCGATAAGGGATGCGGTGCCACCACTCTTGGATGTGCAACAACAAAAGCTTGTGGAAGATACTATGAGCATGATTTGAGGAACTGTTAAAGAAGTCCGAGAAAGATGGGGTGACAAAGAAAAGTAGAGAGATCGAAGAAAGATAAAGATGTTGATTATGATACGTTTCTTCTAGATAGTCCTTCACGATCAAAGGAAGAAACCTCGAACCTCGAAAGGATCGAGGTCTCCTCATATCTCTTCATCATCGGATTAACTTATCTCCTCCGCCACCACCATCAAAGAAGTCAAACAAATCATCATCCAAATCCGTGAAGAAACCATCTAAATCTTGGATTTCTCAAGCTCATGATTACCAAACATCGCCAAACAAGGTCACGAAGCTTAGCTGAATTTCTTTGATGATCTGATCAAGGTAGCATGGATGAAAGATGAGAAAGGAATATTCTCACAAGTTCGAACTGAGCGAAATGGAAGGCTACCTAAAGTACCTTCGAACTGACAAAGGAGTTGTTCACCAAACAACTTTATCCAATCTTACACTTAGCCAAGCAAACTATTCGATCAACCAGATGAATTTGAGCACAATCAATCCAACCGATCCGGTAGTTTTCGGATAATGAATTGGTGAACGGATAGTAGCCCAAATGTCAAATGCTCTGCAATGTTTGATAAAGCTAAAAGCCGTTTGAAGCATTGTTGGACTACCAACTTCAAGAAGCTTGTAGATTCGAAAGGCTAAAGGCCTAAGCGTTCAAGAGACGATGAAGACAAGGATAAGGATAAGGAGCCTAAGCACCCAAAGAAGTTAGTGAATCTTCTTTGATGCAACTCAATGCCACCTCCACTCAAGGACTCCTGTTCAACAAAATCTCCTCCCTTCTCTTCTGAAAAACCTCATGATTACGAGACACCCCGACTCGAGAAAACCGATGATCACTTTGAGTATACACGGGTGGTGGCGATGAAGAGGTACCATGAGCCCCCAACAACCCACCTCTCCCAAACAAGTTCGAAACCGTAATCATCATCTAGGCCTAAGAAAAGAAGAAGGCGCTCGGTGGCGTCGTATCATGGCTAGATGACGATAAAACAAAGGAATTTGAATGGTTTGCTAATCTTTTTAACAACACTCCCTACCCGAAGAAGGTCAAGAGTTTGGTAGAGAATGGTTCTACATTGGAGCATGCTCAAATTCTGCAAGAAAAGTTCCATGTGAAGAAAATGACGAAATCTGAGTTGAAGCGAATCAAAAATGAAGCATTTCAACTTCTAAAAGACAGCTCTGAAAGTGCCTCGAGGTCGAATATCACCTTGAAAACATTGCTCGAGCTATGTCTAACAACATGGATTGGCTCAACCCGGAAGCAAACATTGACTTCACACATCGGGACAACCCTCCATACTACACCGATTGGACCAAACCTCTACCAACACTTGGCCAACCAGATTAACCAAGGATTCCTTCGGATATTTCTTCAACAAAGACTTGGAATTTCTTCTTACGGTGGCGATGGTTCAAGGAAAAATCGCTACATCGTTGACACTTCCATTCCCCGCTGCCTACTCAAATGCATAGCCATTGAGGAACGTGCCAATCACTTGTTCTCCAACAAAGTGGAAGCATACGACCGAGATGCATTGTACGGGATTCATCATTGGCGAGCCGCCAAGTGAATCTACTACAAAAGCTGCCGGTTCGGGAAGTCTCAACATGCCGTGCATAGTTCTAAAGATATCGTTGCCATCATACACGTTGACCTTTCGTCTAAATGGGACTACACATTCCTAAAGAAGATCGTAGTCAAACGACAAGATGAACGGGACTATGCTTTCTCTGAAGCCGACTTTGAGAATTTGTCTCTCAATGACATCGAAGACATGTACCTTGCCAAAGTACAGGTTCGCATGAGACAATTCTCAACTAAAGTACAGCGTGAATTTATCAAGTCACGGTCTCATCTTCATAAGAGGCGCATTGTCATCAAGGAAGCGTGTAGAAGATCTCGGTGGCGGTTGAATCTTATCAGATGCGTGTCAACTTCACTCCTCCAAAGCTTGATCTTCCCGACATCAACCAGCTATCTCAATATACACTCATCGGCAAACCTTTCGGCGTTGTTTACCGTAGTGAACTTCAAAGAAATTGCTTGATGGCGTGCTTAACTTCACAAGTTCGGGGATCATACTTTGAAGCCGGTTAGGGAATGGATTGGCATACGGTTGAAGGATATACACGCCGAGAAAATTGGGTCTCCTAAGCGGAATTCTCGGGAAAGGAGGGATGTGGAGGATCATCACAATGATTGATGAGCGGTTGTTTAGAAGGGATCGATTCGGAAGATTGGAAAGTTATGTTGGTGGTCGACCGGGGAGAAACATCATCGGCTTTCAGCGCCCGATTCACACACTCTGGTGACATCTCTGGACTACCTGGTACCCCTTGAATTGCTTCTTTCATTATAAATTTGGATGTATGATTTATTATGTCAATGGCTTGTGCACATATTACAATGTACAACCCGTACTTGTAAATAAAGGACCACGTAGTGCGGCGATTGCCACAATCCTTATAAAAGGGCGAAAGCTTCTTACTTTTGAGTAAAACCTATCAAACCTTTCACTTTTCAAGGTTTTGCTCAAAAGAACAAGTACTTCCCTTATGATTTTCAAAACCTCAACCGTTTATATCACTTGTTGAGGGGTAGTACTTGAATTAAAACTTTGTTCACTAATTGTTCCATGGTCATTCTTCCCCTTAACACTTTCGAAATGGTCATATTTATTCTCAACTTTTCAAAAATAATCATTTTATATGCCATTTTTAGGGGAGAAAATACGTGATAAGAAATATGTTGTGTTTTGCTAATGAATCTCGTGTGAAAAGACTTTAACCATGGAATTGCGAGATCTTAAGCGTTAGTAACTCGAAAAGACTTGTCTGGGACGGGTAATAATTTCAAGCTAGTTCGCTAGTGATGTAAACGTGTCTCATAAAGGACTTGTCCGAGTAGAATGTACCATTCGAGAAACTCTTGGTAGACATGAACCTTGACGGGTTTGACAACCTTTCGAGGAGGTTGTCACACCTTCAAGGTAGTTATTAGAGCTAGTTGTCACCTAAAAGCTGAAAATGTAATTCTTTAACTATGCCAGCGTGCTTGTGTCTCGCGGGGAATGTCTATCTTGAGTCGATCAATTCAAAAGTCGGCGCTCTTTCCTCCTTTTGCATTTTAACGTCAAAACTCTTAAGCACATGTGGAGGGAGTATTTATGCTAAAGATCTTAAAACTCTCACGATGGTTCAAACATGTTTTCATTTCATAAACCTTTGAGAGATTTTTCTTGAAAATGGTTTTATGGCAACATAGGTTAGTCATGGAGTTATAAGGTGATTAAGGTTAGAAATAACCGTCCTATGATCCTTGAGCGAGGAGGGATCTACCCAAGGACACTACCAATAGTTAGAATTTAGAAGTCCTTAGGTATGATGATAAAAAGGAGAAAATGAGAATCGGAGAAAGAAGGAGTTGAAGAATTAAAAGAAATGCAAAGAAAAGGGTGAAAAGAAATAGCCCTCAGTTATTCAACTTAGAGGCGGAACAGGGTTCAATTCATATGCTCTTGGTTGTCACTAGATGACACCGGTATTGAAGATTAAAAGTCGTCATGGACCCGGTGGCGCATGCACTAAACCTTCTTAGCCACTCAAGTTTCTCTCAACAGAAGCTTGTTTCATTCTCCCCTACGTAAACTATCGGCTTTCTCTTAGAGATTCGGTATTGAAGGAGACCCTCTCCTAGTCTCCTTTCGGGAAAACCAAAATGCACTATTGAGTCTAGAGCCACGAGATTCATCAAAAGATCTCTTAGGTACACTTGACATTTCATCACTTGACGTTCAACAATAAGAATTTCGGTGGTACATTATCGAGTCCTTCACAGATCTTAGCAATCTATCGAGAACATTTATGAGAGGTTCACATTTGTGATCCTCAGTGATTGAATGGAAACTCTGCCGGGGTCAACATCAAAGCCGACCGTGACGGGCCGGCAACTCCCCGTGGATTGCGCTTAGTGGTCTCAAGCGGTCTACTGATCGTGAGGTGATGCTTGGTGTACCTCGGCGACTCATCTGAATCGTAGGTGTACCGGATTTACATCGTGTTATCTCACTTGTGGGACTCCGGTTCGAGAGCGGCCTTTGTGAGAATTAGAGTTGTGTTTTCACACTATCTTGTTAACACTCTCGAAGTTCAAACTTGTAAGTGCGGAATCCGCTTATTACTAACCGTTTTTTATGTTTTCTTCTTATGGAAGCTCTTGGGCGGAATGATCGTGCAGATTCTTCTCATGCTCACGCCAACATCATCACTAATGGAAGTTCTATCCAAAAGCAACACAACAGTCGGAATGATTCTTCGTCAAATCAAAGAATCTACAAAGTTAAAGACTTAAAGAACTTCATCGATACTAATTTCCAGCGTCAAAAGCGTGTGAGCATGTTGAAGAATGGCGTGGAGACCTTTGGAGCGTGAAGCGAGACTAAGGCGGACTTGATGCAGGATAACAACATACTATCACTTTCATCACAAAGAACAATGATCAAAGAACAAAGTTATTGATGACGTCAAAGCATAAGCTGTTCAAAGAAACTATCTCTCTACAGGGAGATTGTTTGAATCAAGGCAATTCTTCTCACAAGAAGAAGAATGTCGAGGCGTCAAAGCTACTATTACATCAACGCCTTCACCATTTTTCATCACCAACACTTGAGGGGGAGATTGTTGGAATCATTCCTAAACCATATTCAAGTGTTAGTTACTCATATGTAATAGGTAGCTTATTATGGCCTTTATGTTTGTTTAAGGTCTAGCTTATGTAGAAGGCCCATAAGCTTAGGCCCATGTCCAATAAGGAAAAGGGAAGGAGTGGGAGTGTTGCCCTAGCTCCTTGCCTATAAATACTCTTGTAAACCTTCATTTGAAGGTTGGTTGTTCAATTTACTCTTTCACATACTCTCTACACATAACCATTTATACTTGTACGTGTGTGTGTGTTCGTGTATTGTTCAACCGCCTCTCTATCTCTTTCTATGTTGCTTGTGTTGTAAATCTAGTGACCTATCAGGGTAGTCTATGTCTATTGATGTATGCTCGTATGATGATTAAAAATGTGTCTACCTAGATACTATTACTCGCTAGTTATCTTTTATTGGTGGTTGAATTGTCCGTCTTATTCTTAGCAGCGTTGTGTTTTCAAAGGTCGTAGGGCATGCTTTTATCCCTAACTCTTTAGACTCCTTAAGTTGTATTATACAAAATCTCTAGGATTCATAAACTAACTCTAAGGTTATCTTTGGATGTTTAGTCTACAATTCGCTAGAATGGTTATAAACTAAGTTCACAAAGATTATCAACATTAAAAACACAATGATGGCCTATTGCACTCCTAAGCCAATTACAATTAAGATAAGAGACAACCAATCAATAATTAAAAACTAGGTTTCATAGATCTAAGCAAATACACAGAAATTTAGCGGACATGTTAAACATGCAAGCATACACACATACAATGAAGGCGTAATGAAATCAATGAGTAAATTACTTATCTTGATGTAAAATAGGGTATGAGAACCTAAGATCTTGTCAAAGCAGGACAAAATCGTTTAGGTTTTACTCCACAAGTCTACTTCTCAAATTACGAAAATTCAATTTCTATATATAATTTTACAACTGCGGCGAAACGTCACCTTATAGTTGGGGCGCCATCGGATCGCCGTCATTAGGGTTCGTCTTGGCAGTCATCATTGGGGCCGGCGTCACGTTGTGGTTGTGGCGTCGATCTTAGTGGCGTCGATGCGAATGCGGATCGCCCGTGTCACGAGAAGAAAAGTCTTCGTGGCGCCCTTACTCTTCAAAGCGACACGGTCGGTGTAAAATAACAAAATAAACTCTTGAGTCGTCACAAATTCAATTACATAAAGAGGGACCCAGTGATAAGCCTTTGTTTGGGATGCCGTCGGTGTAATTCAGCCGACTTGAGTGTCTTGATCTTGACTTAACAATTTTCTTCACATATTCCTCCTTTTTAGATCCAAAATGAATCATTCTAGCATTTTGCTTCAAGAGACCTAAAAAGTGAAAAGGAATGAAATTAGCGATACTTGAGATATAAAAGTAAGCGATTAAGGGCTTAAATGACCCTTAAATTATGCGTTTTAAATCCTTATCAAATATCCCTACACTTGGTTTTACTTGTCCTCAAGCAAATGTGCTTTCTTGATCAATTTATAAGTTAGGGGGCATAAAGCATTGGTTTAACATAATTCACAACAAGTAAAAGCACCGCAATAGTCATTGTGGAAAACTATAAGGGCGGGGGGGTTAAATAGTTTTACCAATTAAAACTTTGTTTTAAAATATTTAGATCGACTTATGTCAATCTATTTAGATGTGTATGTTGGATGTTGATAGATTGATATATAAAAGTGTAATGAAAGATAAAGATTAAGAAGCATAACCCGACACAGTATTTATAGTGGTTGAGCTACAAGGACACCTTCCTTGCCCTACTCCCTCCCGAGTCACCTATAGAGAGTTAAGTAATCACTACTGCGACACCAACTCCTTATGGCGGAGAAGCCTTGTGGCGTCGCCTACTCTTTTTAGGTCTTAGGCTAACCACTTGGGTTCTTTCACCAAGGTGAACCTCCTATCACAATGTCACCTACCCTTTATACGGTACTAGGCTAAGTACCGAGGTTTCACCATTACAATGGAACTACTACCCAACACTACACAACACCTAATCCTAAAGGAGACCCACTCCTTATTACAACACCATCAAGGATATCAACATCCTTGAAATAAACTATCACTATTTGTATAACGATGCACCTCATCGATTATACGACAGCAGCATCCTTCACTAATGCCACTTGATTTGATTCCTAGGCATCTTTCACTAATGCCCTTGACACGAACACTTGGCACTTTCACTAATAATGCCTTCGTCTTGACTCCTTTAGCATTCTTCACTAATGCTTTTGACCTTACGAGCGTTAAGCACCTTTCACTAATTCTTTCGTCTTGACTCTTTGGCATCCTTCACTAATGCCTTGACACAACACTTCTATGGAGGAAGAAGAACTATCAACAAAAGAACCTAGTAGTCTTGATATTAATGAAGCATGGAGAATCATGGACTTGAGTTTGCTTGACTTCAAAAGTGGTGATCTAAGCCTTTAAGAGGAACCTAGAGGATCACACAAAAACAAAGACAAACTACATAGAAGATCCCTTAGGATCGATGGTTAGAAAGTTACATTATTTGGGGAAATTATGTGTGAGAGTGGCAACCTAAAAGGAAGAAATGGCTCACTATTTATAGTGGAGAAACAACCTCTTGTTCACGGATCACCTTTAAGGTCCGGAGTCTAGTGTATTGAGGATCCGTGGGGCGCTCCTCTTTGCCCATGGGTATTTTGGTTATGGGTCATGGGTTATGGGTTGGTCCATGGGTATTTCATTAGATACAATGTACATAATAGATGCATTGCATCTTGTCAAATGGGTATGGGTCAATACCATGGGTTATGGATATGCTCCATGGGTTGTAGTTTTTACCCATTATAATACATACTAGTTATGTATATATTTGCCCAATATGTAAACACTAGTTGTTGTACATATGTATTACTAAATCATAAAATCACTTATACTTGATTTAGTGTTTTATGTGGCAATAAGTGTGTTAGAAAACTATTGGCTCAAACCATTTCATTATTTTTATTTATTTGTTTTAGATAAAATGAT
This sequence comes from Chrysanthemum makinoi, assembly GCA_910596185.1. Lineage (NCBI taxonomy): Eukaryota > Viridiplantae > Streptophyta > Magnoliopsida > Asterales > Asteraceae > Chrysanthemum > Chrysanthemum makinoi. The sequence goes on along the minus strand of OU343216.1, from coordinate 68,107,234 downwards.
TTTCGTTTGTTATCGACAAAACATGGGAAGATAAGTAAAATATAAATAGCGTTTTACGGCATTAGTATTAACAATCTCCCCTTTTTGTTGATGACAAAACATAAAATTATTTTAGGAAAAACCAAAATTAAGTAAAAGTTAAATTGGAGATTTTACTCTCTTCTCCCACTTTTGTCGAAACAAAAATGAAAAAGAAACTAACACAATGTTTTAAGAAAAACATGTAAAAAGAAAAAATATAGAGAGAGCAAGTGGCGGGAAGAGTTCTCGTCTTAACTCCCCCTTGATGAGTCCATCCTTTGTGAAGTCAAGTAAATAAAAACTAAGCTAATTTATTTGCAACTTATGGTTTGCAAATGGTTTTAAATCGTAGTGGTAGCGCTCCCCTTAATGATTGCAACTTTGCAGGGGCGTATGAAATATAATCCATATGAGTTATATTGCAAATGGTTTTGCAATGTATGGTTTGACACAAAGCTCCCCCTAGCTTAGGGTGTCAAAGTCTTCATGTGTATTTTGAAAATCTACAAAATAAAGGTTAGAAAACAAGTATATAGCGCATAATTTCTTGCAAATAAGACTCAAGTTAGTAGAAAATTGGTCTTCTGTTGCACGGATCCCATGATTCCCTCCTTAGAGGGATCCATCTAGGTAATTTAAAGGGATCCGTCTATCTGATGACAAAATACAACAATGATGATATGACAAATAATGGAAACATCAAAGTGAGATGTATATTCAAGCAACACACATATTCTCAAACCAATATGGCATATAAACTCTCATTCAATAAAATATAAGAGATAATCAACAAATCTCTAAAAATAAGAGAATGACTTAGCCACGTAATACTTAATCTAATAATACTAGTAAGTTACTAAAACTTAAGAAGCAACAATGTGCTTGAGTCTAAGGATTAGTAGACTTGTTGATTTGGTCCAATCTTTCAAGAAGATGATTAAACATGAAATGTAACTCATTTAGTACTTCTTGAACAAGTCCTTGAGTGATTAGACAATTTGAGCAATTATTGTCTTGATTGGGAACCGGAGGAAATTGGATGTTTTGAGGGCTCTGAATGATGGTGGGGTTTCATTGAGAGATGTAGGATGAGGTTCTACTAAAAATGAGGGTAGTGTTAATGGAAATTCCTCCATATGATCAAGTCCTTGGTGATTCCTTGTACCAATGATGGACTTGATGGTGTTATGGAGTGGTTCCTATTTAACGAGAAGTTGGTGATTGGGAGGTTCTTGGTGGTGAATGCTCTAAAGAATAGAGATTTGGGTGAGAGATAGGCTTCGGTGAAAAGTGTAGTCCATGCTCTATGAATGAAGGCTTAGACGGTTTGCTAGAGCTAGCTATGTTTGGTTTTGAGCTAGATGAACCCTTTTTTATCCCAAAAGGTTTAATTCTAATTCTTGCGGTTTTTCTTAGCAATTGTTGAATGGTTTTGTTGAGGTGGGATTCTAGCATTGTTATCTCTTACGGAGATGATTCGATTGGATGAAATCTCATGAATCATATAGCCATTCCTTTTGGATGAACCTTTGGTTGAAGAGTTGTTGCTAAGTGCTTTAGTTATGGTGATGGTGAGAATGCAATATGAGCTTCTAATTCTTTGAGTTTGAGTACTAGGTAAGAGTAGTGACTTAGCCTCAAGAGTGTTTGGTTTATAAAGGATGATTTAGAATTAAGACATTAAATTCATGTCCACTAAGGGAATTAAGCATGCACTAAGGTCAGTTGAGATATTGTTAGGCTCTAGGATAACATTAAATGTTGGCTAAAGGTGTTTAGATTACCAAAGGTGGCTAAATTTTTAAGAGAAAAAGGCTGATTGAGGTCTTTACGTGAACACGGATCCCTTTCACGGGGATCCGTCTGTTGTATAAACGGGATCCGTCATTGAACATATATGTGATGAAATGATTATGCTTTTTGTAAGGTCTAGTGCCTATGTATTTTGAGGTTTTGACTTTCCTTTGATGTCTTGAGTGGTGGATGTCTTAAATGCTCAACCATAAGGAGTGATGATACTTAATGATGATTTTGGGTAGGAATGTCGACTTTAGATAGTCTAACTAAGTGCTTGTGAAGGATACCATTTGTTTTGAAATGGAAAAATGGTGGTAATTAGTCCTAGAAGTCGGATGATAGCTCAAGAGAAATTTGATAAATTCTTGAAAAATAAAGAAAAAAAAAAACTAGTTTCAAGCCTATTTTAGAGTTAAAAGTGACTAAAGTCAATTTGCTAAAATTGATAGAAATATCAAACTAAGTGTATTGAGATGTGAGAAATAATGTGTGGCGTTGGGCGGAAATATGGTGAGTTTTGATTAGTTGATAAATCAAAAACACTTTGAAATAGATCCTAGGTAAGCTATGGGTGAGTGTGAGGCTTTCAAATGCTTGAGAGACTTAATTGGTTCTAGGTCTGTTTGACTAGTGTGAGGTGATCTAGTAGGCTGTTTTTTATGTAAGGAAGTACGTATTGCTCATCTGTAGTCACGGATCCCACGGTTCCCTCTTTGGGAGGGATCAGGCTAGTTCTTGTGGGATCCGTCTCTTTGTAGTCGAGAAGGCTTTCGGTAATGTGCAATTTTGCACTCTTAGCAAATGCTTCTCCTAGTTGTTTCTACAAAGACTAAATGTAAGAACACATCAAGTATAGCGCATAGCAAATGTGGGGGAACTAAAAGATGCGTAAAGATGAGTGATGGCGACTACTTGAATGATTTCAAGAAATTAGAGTAGTCTCATCCTACATGTTCCTAAGTTAAGATTATTCAATGCCAAGTTATGGCAATAGCTACATACTACATCCTACTCTACATAAGTATTGTTTAGATGTTACAACCCATTGTTTCAAATTGTTACCACAAATTAAGGTCCTTTGACCTTACCTTACTTCTCACCACTCCCGTCTTCATCCCTATCCTCTTTTATCACACCATCTCTACTTCTTTTCTTCAAGAAGTTGGCGAAGCACTTGAAGATCCCCTTGGTTTGTTGCCATTCTTGTGATGGGCTAGGAATGTCCAGCAATTGATTGATGTAGTCCAAAGGGTGAGATCGTGTTTCAGGTGGGTTGCTACTACCTTCACTTTCTCTTTGCTCTCGGTTCATCGAGGTCCGTGGAGTGGGTGAGGCCTTTTTCCTTCCACCATAAACCTTGTAGTTCTACCCTCGGTCAATGACACCATAACTTTGTTGCAAAAGCTATGATCATAGGAGTACAAAGAAGGAGCTAAGGCAAAGATGAAGTTTGCAAGATGGGATAGGAGCATTGCATATGAGAGCACCATTTTGTCAATGCTTTTGATGCTCACCATTCTCTTAATCATGTAGTATGCAAGGTTGAAGCGAGTCTAGGTCACAAGACAATAGATCATGAAACTTAGGCACGCGTTGGGGTGATCCTTGTTCCCTCCTAAGCACAACAAATTCTCCATCACCACAACTTCCCATTTCCTATACAAAGCATACATCTCGGAGAGCTCCATTTGGAAAGGATCCCATAGATCACTTTGAATTTCTAGTGACCCTTGATGGGGATGCCCTTGGCAGAACGGTGTCCCTCACTTGATGGTTGCTTAGGGATTCTCATGTGGTAGATTTCATGATGATCAACCATATCGTGTATCTCCGCCAAAGACCACTCATTGTAAAACATGCAAACTCCTGATATGGTACGTAGTATTCTTCCAAACTCCACAGTAAAGGGTTACTCATGCTCATTTATGATGAAGACAATTGAGATGGACCCATCATCATTTATAACTATCCTCATTGTCTTGTAGAACTTCGATGCGAAAACGGGCAAATTTGTTCGTTTATGTCCAATAAACAATCAAAGCCAATGGTCCCAAAAACTTGTCGGATGTCGATGTTAGCAAGAAATGATGGTTCTACTACACGACCTTCATGAAAAAGTCTATTTTCGAGCATTTTGAAAGCTTTCCTATCTTCCGGGCTAAGTCTATCTTTTCTATGGTACATTGGGATATATTGGGCGGTATCTTGATAGTCTTGTTTTCGGTTACATGGCATGATTATTCCTAAACAACACAACCACAATGTGGTGTTAATTATGAATAGTAGACTAAAGGGTTTGATCACAATTTTGCTCAAATCATCTTTATTGAATTCAAGAAATGAGTTTAATTTGTATTAATAATGTTAATTCTTTGATTTAGATTATCTTAGAAAACAATGTGGTAACAAATTATGATAAACCCATTTGAACCCAACTTCTAAAGATGAAAAAATTGTAATCCTAGAAATCAAGGAATTAAATTAACAATGTAGTGAAGATTATACTTACACAAGAGATTGTTATGCTTGAAGGAATTGATCAAATTGCTCCTGTGAACAGTAATTGGGTTTTTGTTCGTGAGTCTTTAAATGGAAAGTGGTTGTGGAACTTCCATAGTGATCAT